>OZ016540.1:13339775-14068396 GCA_963966675.1 Lasioglossum calceatum
AGCCCTCGTCATAAACGCATTCGACAAATGCATTTCTTCGATGCACTCAATTTTGTAATAAATGTATACAATCTGCAATCCATATCAGAATTCGCAGAAGATTGCAATGTCGTATCGGAAGGATTGAAAAGCGGGTTGGAACCTAAGGAAAACTGGGATCCCGTTGTGGGAAGTCAAGATAAACGCACAAGAGGACGGCTAATTAAGGTGAAGTTACGTGCACCGCTTACGTCACAGACGTCTCTTCCGCTTTAACAAGTCTCAACGAAGAAAAGACCTTGCCGGTGGATTAGAGGCATTTCCTACGATACTCGGACTATCAATCTGGTCAACAACTTTCAAGATCACTTCGTTACGCGTTTGTGACTTTACATCGCTTCGCGTCACGAGCCACCGTTGTTGCGTCAGTGGCGATAAAATCGGCCTTGTGATCGAACGAAAATGACGGTCGGTCTATTCTTCGAAAAACCTAATCGCCCCCAGAAATATTCGATCATTTCTCATGGAAGTAACTTTATCGTTTCACTGGTCCTATAAACAAATCTATGAAGCCAGTAATGGTGAAAAAATGTGTACAACTCTTAATTAACATCACATAAGAATTTTCATAAATTCGGAACGACTGTTCCGAGCACACAGGTGCGTTTTGATTGTAAAGTCGAACGATTCTTCCGAGATAATGGCTCGCGAATCACGAAGATGCGTTATCTGTCGTCGTCTGTCGGTCAGAGAGAATCGACAGTGGGATGGAGACTTGTTAGAGGGACGGGATCGTCTCGTGGCAGACCGGTCGCCACGTGGTTCCATTAACGTCGTCGGTGTTATCAGTTTATCACCATCGGCCGGTCTTGCTCGTCGCTCGGTAAACGCATTTACCGGGTGGCAGTCGGTCCAGGCCGCGTTGCGGTCGTTGCACGTTCTCTGTGTTCCTTGAATCGCTGTATCGACCAAGAAAATTGCTTTCCAAACCGATCCTGTCGCGTTTCCGAGCCGCCTTAGAGAAACGCTTTGCGGTCCTCGCGGACTCCGCTCAGACGACGACGCCGACGTCTCCTTTCCGCTTCGAACCACCTCCTTTTCGCTTGGGATCGTCCCCTTTGGAACCTTGACACTGATACACAATTTATCTCGATAATATTCGTCCTGGTTTCGAAAGGCTTTATCACTGGCGAACAGTTAATGATTTTAATTCGTACTCGACTGTCGTCTCCGAGGACTAGACATTACTTGAAGGCTGCTGCATAAATATTGGACACTTGAAAACACTAAAAGTTGCTGTACCATTATTCACAATATTGTTTACATTATTAAATATGTTGGTATCTAATCGATAGATAAATGCAAAATAAAAATTTTCCACCTGAATTGTTACAAGCCGGAGTGAAGTAGAAATGTATTTTCTTTCGTAATACATATGTTTAATACGCGTTGAATATAATATAATATAACAGTATTTTTTAATTCTTCTAGTGTTTTTATTGTTTCAAATTGCACCTACTCATTTTTGTCGTAAATGCATCAAATCAGAAATTCGTTCTGCTAATAAATGAAGAAAGTCATACACAATGGACTTATTGTAGGTCGGAGAAATGTTTAATTTTCAAATGGAAATAGCTCCGACTGCAAAGGGTTAAGAATGATATTATCACAAAGAAACGATTTTAAAATAGCAAACGTTTTGTACACGTTCAAAGAGCGAGCTCGTAGGGTTGTGCAGTGAAAGCCTCGAATTTTCTTGGAATCGATGAGAACGAGGTTGGGGAATAATAGTGGCGTGGCGATGGTGGTTTCTTAGTACCTTTCCAAGTGCATTAAACACTACGGTAGTGCATCCAGTATCCGGAATTTCCTCTCTATTTTAAGGAAACCAGCAGACAAAGCGTTGGTCGCGTTAAAAAGTCGATTCCTGGAAGCGATACGCGGACACACCCTCTTTGTAGGTTACAGGACGGGCTCCAGGGAGTAACCCATAACCCGAGAATAGTGTACAGTGTTTTATTACTGGCTCACGATGTTAATGTCGCTCACGGTGCGACACAGGTATAATAGCACCGCGGAATCTGTTCTATTTCCTCGGTTATTTGTTGCGGGATTTATTCCTGCCTCGGTTTGCATCTCTCTCTCTCTCTCTCTCTCTCTCTCTCTCTCTCTGCATGACGAAGCAATGCATGCAGAGTGAGCAATCCGAATTAACATATCTTTTAACAGCGACAACTCTTTCTGCTACGAAGAGTACCATCTTCTTTCCTCGAGAGACGCGCAAGTTTCCTACGATGTATGTATGTGCAACTATACACGATCCCTTGGAATGAAGAATAATTCTAGCCAAAAATACAAGTTCGAAGTACAGAATAAAATCATTTGAGCTCGGTGAAAAGGGTGAACAAACGGAAAGTTACGCATAATAAAACAATTCCAAGTGCTATAAAAGGCGAACAGACACGCCTAGGGGAACCTCTAGGGAGCAAAATGTAACTTCACAATTTCCACTCACCGTCCCATCTAAAATCATTCTCCGGCTGGTCGGAGCCTGGCGTTGTAGCTCGAAAGAAGTATAAAATATTTTATGGGGAAGCGTAGTGCTGTTGCCGGAGCGTCGTCCATTTTCCCTGGCCGTCTATATGCGCCCTTCGTGCAGGGAAAAGGGTTCACCTCGCATCGATTCCCTCTTTCAAGTCCGGGGGAACGTGTTATCCACGCGAACGACCGCTTTAGGTCGCAGGTTGCTGCGACGCATCGGTAATAAGCCGGCTGTAAAGTTTCAGAGAGCAGTCTCTTTTCCTCTCTTTCTGCGAGAGGTTCTTTCTCTCTCTTGTTCTCTTCCCGACGACGACGACGACGACGTTGCACGCTGGAAAACTCGATCAGCTGACGAGCGGCTGACGTCATTGCGGTGTAAAGCTGTTAAATCGGTGCAGCGTCGCGACGCTTTCGAATATCGAACGTTGCTTTCGTCGCGTGCACTCTACGCCGAGTGTTATCGATTTTATTGCGGTAGATTGTGTCAGCAGATTTCTTATATCTTCGCGTTTCGCCTACCTACACGCCCTCCGCAACCCCTCGACCAGCCCACGGGGTTCGAGGATTTTAATTAATTAAGCTGCTGCCGCGAGAAAACACTTCTGCGGTTTCGTTTGATTTTTTTTTCGCGACCAAATCAGCGAATGTTGAATCTGGCCTGTGGATCAACACTGAACGTACTGTTTTTCATGTTATATTTATCGAAGTTATACCTCCGTGGAAAATTTGTTATTTATTTGAGGTTGTTGTCGCTTCGGAGAATATTAAAATTTATAGGTTCGTGGCGAGGTCACTGTTACGTTTCAGAAGAATATCGCGGAGTAAATAGGTTATCGATCGAGGAAGGATTGGAAAGGGTTGTCTTGGGTTTCAGCCCTTAATGAGCCAGTCTTTAAGGCGCAAGTAGAAATATTTATACAGTTTTATGATTTTTTCAATTTTATGGATATCGATGTGGTATAATGCCTCGTACAATACCTAAATGTTTAGTAATTGATTAGTAGACAGCGGATTTTATGCATTTATGACACAAACGAGTATCCCATCCGTCCCACATTTCACGAACTGAATCTGTCCCTCGGTGTCAAATTAACACAGAAATAATTCAATGAGCTTCAGAATCGAATAGATGCCCTGTGCTCGAAGATTGTTCACTATCGACAACAATAGTCGTCTACCAACAGTTCTACACTGTAGATTTGCTATACTCGCAACACAAAGACTGTGCGAAAACGGAGTCAGCTAGAATGTTCGATGAAATTGATCGTGTTCGACTTCTCGGAACAAGGGACCCCGAAAAAATGATTCTCGTTGCACATGGACGTGCAATAATATCGTTCTGGTGCTGTTCGATATTAGTCTACTTATGTTTGAACTTCTGCCCGGTAGCGTAACCACGCCTATGCAATATTTATGCTAAAACGACCGACTGAAGCAGTGTGTTTCTTCCGAAGTTACAACCGGGGAATCGGACTCGGACTCGTTTTGCTTTAAAACTGGAAGCTCTGTCTGTTCTAGCATTCTTTTTAGAATGCAGATAATTCAGCGGGTTCGACGAATTCGCACATAATAATAGCATTAAAACCGGCAACGTCGTTTGTTGTAAAATATGGGGGCATTTGCCGGCACCACTCTCTGGCGAGAATTATAGTATAATTACCGGCAGTATATCACGGAAGTCGTGCTCATAATCACCTATGAATATTAAAAAGCGTTTAATCGGTTGTTTGATCAACCGTAAACTCGCGCTTTTCGTCGGTAATAGAGGGAGAGAGAAAGAGATGAGAAGAATATGGATGTTTGAATTTTTTTGCGGTTAACGTTGACGCGGATGGTAGCTGATGAGAAATGTTATTCAAGACAACAGTCGCGGAACAATAGACCGTGAAGTCTTTTATTTTCTGTGTTCCCTGAACTGTGAAGTCTGCGGGCATGTTCCTTATGAACGGCAGTTTACTCTTTGCGCGTCACATTTTATTACGCCGCTGCGTTCATGCTGGTAGCTTTGCATTTTTGCTAGTTACTCTGCCATCGATTGAGTCCGAGCATTTTGTGGCAAAGGTCTATCTTTCAGCAAAGTTGTGATCAAAGTTTTCTTCAGCCTCGTGGCAAATATTGGACTTGGTTTACGTAACCTTATATTCCCTTACAAAGCTAGAACCTCGAGAATTCAAAAACAATTCGAAACACAAAAGGAATTATTAAATTGATATTGTCTTGTGTTTGCGAAAGGCTAAGTGGAAATTTTAAAAAAGTGGGTTTATCAGTTCATTTTACGTCACATTATTTTAAACTAAATTAATTCATTGTAATTTTTACGATATTGTCAAAAATGAACCGTTAGATAGTACTTGTTATTTCAACATTAATATCCTTTTCCTCGAAACAAGAAATAAATGATTCGGACCACTTTTATATTTATGGGCGCAGTTCTTTAGGGTTAAACAGTCAGTTGCGGATTATCCAGAAACGATCTTTTTACTTTCGTGTAAAAGTCGGCGGGTTCAGGGATGAAATCGGAACCGGTTGGGAAGATCGCATCTTTCAGTGTTTCGCATCGAGGCTGGTCTTGTATTCGGAAGGGTGCCGGTAGTTCGAAGGACAGGAAGTACGAAATTCCAAACCGTGGGCCACGGTGAGTGTACGGTAAAACCGATCTTCCGGTGCTGTATACCGGAGTTCAGTTCAGAATGCCACCTGATTCCCACGGTCATGTTCGGGAAAAATTGATCGGGAACGTGCTCGAAATTTCATGGACGCAGAGAGAGTCGCATTCCGGCCGAAGGTCTCCTCTAATCCATCGGAATAAATTCATTAGAAAATTCGAGATAGAACCCGGTAAACAATCTGGTAAGATATTCTCCCAAAGGTTTCATTCCGTCCATATCTCCACCCTACCGGTCTTCCTATCCGCGATCCAATTTGCCCGGGAAAGCCTCTCAACTCTCCACAACATTCCCTTTTAATTCTGCCTCCAGCTTGTTTTGCTTCGGCGATTGCGTAATAACTTTGATGGAAAACTTCGGCCTTATTCCGCCGGTGGTCGAAAACAATCGTTTGTCTTAATTAGTAAACAGAAGCCATACCTCTTCGCGTAACACCCATGTCCCCTCCTCCCATTGTCCGAGACCGTTTAATGGTCGGAATGGAGGGTAAAAAATAATTCACAAAAAATAGATGATGGAGAAAATAAGCAGAGTTCGAGAAGATGATACACGAATGTGATAGAAGTGAGATTGATGCTGTTCCGGAAGTCAAGTTTTAAAGAGAACGAGCTATATTTTGTAGAAAGAAGGATCGGATCTTAAGTTTATTCTTCATATCTAATATATGAAGTTTAATTTAATTTTTAGGAAGTATACTTCTTAATCCTTGTGCGTGTAGTCAACCAAAATGTGTAGATTATTTAAAACCTTCCTGCATTTAACATGTGTGCACGAATTCTCATTATAAGATTATAAATTAATATATTAGCCAGTAAAGAATGGACATTCAGGGAAATTCTGTAATATTTTGTAGAGGAACATTAACAAAGTATTGAAGGAAATACAGTAAATGGGTACCCGGATCCCGGTTGACTACACAAGAGTTAAAAAAGTTCAAATCGTATAGTCCAGTATTCAAAAAGTTATCGTTTGTTGAGAGCGTCCGAATATTAATGGGAGTCACTGTATGTGGATAATATCGCGAAAGTCTGTTGATCTCCAAGACCTTTCCCCCAACTTTTCCCACAAAGCAGCCCTCGTAACTAACTTTCCTGGTTCGAATCACCGTTCCTGGCTCACACAAGTTCGCCCATTCGTTCGTCCGAAGCGAAACGGCTCGTCGTCGCAGATGGTTAATCAATTCACCGAGCACACTATCTCCCCTTGCTTCGGGGCCCGGTGCCTTTCGCTCGGGGTCCCCTTCCGCTGTCGGTTTTGTCAGTCCCTCGTCGAAGCCACAAACCGAACCGAAGAGAGCCCCGCAAACACGGGCAATGTCGCAAGTTCTCGGTCAGCTGATTCACACCGGCTTCCCAGCTGACTCTTAATTTCCCCTATGGCAGACTCGTTTGAACTCGCCTCGACTCGCCCCGACTCGCAATTTTCCAGTGTCCACTCGGTCGAACGACCGGTCCCTGCTGCATCGGTGAGAATTCGCATACGTACAGAACAAACACACACACACATTCTCTCTCTTTCTCTCAGTCTTCCGACGAAGAAGAGAGGGAGAGAAAGTGTCTCTGTCTCTCTCTTCGTCTTGCGACGAAGAGGAGAGAGACGGAGAAAGAGTCCCAGCCTCGCAATGAAGAAGAGAGACAAAGAGCCAGTCGAGCCACTCGCATACAGACGCAAGGTCTCCGCGAACGTGAACGTTCGAGGGCAGGTAGCAACCTGTCTGCTGGCTGGCTCGAGTGACTCAGGAGAACCTGATGACTGCAAAGTGAAATGAACTCGGCCCCGGATCCGGCTAGACTGGCCGCGGCACCGTGTAACGTCCTTTTAACGCCGCTCCGTGGTCTGGATCGTCGTATTACGAAGAGAAAATGCTAAAATTACTGCCTTTATTGCACACAACACCGTTTTCCAGCCGCTTTTTACATTCGATCGCCGACGCGACGCCGAAATCAATTTCATACGATCAACGAGCTGTTTCGAAACGGGATGTTTCTTTGTAATTAGTGGACTGCGGATCTTTATGAAAAATCAAAATGTTTTGTTTTCATCCCTTAACCACTTTGTTACATCAAAAGCAACATTACAACATTCTTGAAGTTTTTCAATCTTTTACTGTTTTATATTCCACCCAACCAATTTCTTCATAAATGCGTAAAGATCCGCAGTCTAGTAATTAGCTTGACTTCATAGAATTCACATAGGCGTCTATTGAATGGGAAAATAACAAAAATGTTCGCTACGACGGAGCGCTAAGTGAAACTGAAATTAAATGCGCGTGTTAATTAAACAAACGGACTGCAGATTTTATGCATCTATGATAAAATAAATAGAGAGGAAGTCACCCTTTTTTAATACTAATATTTCTTCCTAATTGTACGATCTAATTGTAAGTCTAGAATCTTCTAAATCTATGTGAGCTTCCTGCTCGCTCTGCTTCGCTCTCAACTTCTCTCTCTCTCTCTCTCTCTCTCTCTCTCTCTCTTGCTACTTCTTCCACGTCTCCGTTTCTCCTTTCTTCGGAATCTCCGTTCCTCTTCGTGGTTTCAATGGGAACCCCCTCTTTCTCTTCAGCTAGCAAGCTCGTGTTCGCCAGTCCGACGAACGGAAACGCGGATATATTTTTAGACGACCGCTTGCTCGGCGGCTCGGACTTGACCCACGCGGTGTATTAACGGTGTCACGCGTGTTTATGCCAACCTCTACCTGTTCCGCGGACCTTAATTGGCGTCTGATTGGCCTAATGGGAGGACAGGGACGAGAGTTTTTCGAGCGCCGCCTCTCGAGAGGTGTTTGGAATCGTTAGCGAAGCTGTTGCTCCAAAATGAACAGGTGAAAGTAGACGAGGAAAATTGAGTATGCCACCGCCTTTTTTCGGGAAAGTGCTCACAGTTGATCTAGCAATTAGCACGAAAGTTGCAGAGAGCTATTCTTCGTACTTTAATTTACGAAGCTGTATCGCCGAGCAATTTGACTTTCTATAGAACTGTATCGGTGCACTATTTTTTAACGCGTTCCGTGCCACATGTGCTACTGGTGGTACACGCTAAAAACATATATTTTATAACAAGTTTAACACTGCAGAATATATTTCCACCAGAAGAACGAGACATTATGTATCGTTTAACGTGTCAAATGGGATCCTAGAATTCGTTTACGTTGATGGATTCTTCCAATCAGTAAAAAAACGATCAAACAAATTTTTCTCACATAAAATTTTCACCGATCAAATTTTCACCGATCGCACTCTTCTTTTAATGCAATTCTCTGTAACCTTTGTTCGGAGTGTTCGAAGAGAAGGGGTTCCAGGCACAATCGTTCAGCTTAGACTGTAGAAGGCTGGTTTGCGTTGCCTCTCGGCGATCCCGTTTGTCTTGTCTCGTTCCACATCTCGCGGTTCGCTCGCGATCACGCACTTCCTCGGTTTTCCTTGCAATTTCAGCGCATAATTGGCGGCGAGGCCTCGAGCACCGCCGCGACAAACGAACTTCCGTTAATTAGTCGCCACCCGCGAAACAATCGGAGCGTCCCGACAAACAGGTACCGATACCTGTTTATGCGTGGCGTGCGACGAGAGCCTGGTCACCGAATAAACGGGTCGTAACAATTCTTCAATTAACCCTTTGATTAATAATTAGCTTCTCGTCTCGCACACTCTCACTCTGGATTCACACTGTTCCCCAAGTTGTCCTTTCTTATTGCATATATTACTTTTCCATTGTCTTTAAAATTTTTCTAGTCCAAAATGTGTATTCGAATCACTATCTCGGAGAATAAATGAACAGCGTTTGGAAATTTCGAATTTCCACTTGTTACTCCATATAATAAATTCGCAAAGTTCCATCGATTTTAATCAAGGCGACGGCCTGTGTGTTTTAGTAAAATAAACGTTACAAACCGGAGAACAGAAAATAATTTTCGGTAAAGTCGGTTGCTCGTGTTCCCCCGTCACAGTTGCCTTTTCATTACGCCAGGGTTTCCCAATAACATGTAATGACACGTAATCAATAAATCTTAGAAAAATTCATACGTAAAATTATTACAGTCAAAATTTAGAAGAAAAAGTTTTGTTATTAATATTTTTTCGCGGTGCACAATTTGGGAAACCCTGCATTACGCGATACCGATCGCCAAGGGGTTGATTTGTGATTGAATTAAATAATTTCAACAGTTGTGCTGAGTTGTGCTAAGTCTGTGCGATATTGCGCTCGATTATTAAAACTATATAAAAAGTAAGACAAAAATTGAGAAAAACGATTTTTTGAGTAGCCCCACACTTTCCATTTTTTTCAATTTTCTCTATTGTACTAAGATGGTGTTTTTCGTGAAAACGCAAATGTTTTTATGAACGGCTGTACGGATCAATGCGGGGTCGTTCGATCGTCCGTCATTAGGTTAATTGCTCGGGTTTCGTGATCGTTTTCGCCAGGGTCGCCGAATCTTCCGGTTTGCGAATGGTAAATGGGATTCCTCAGCGGGATAATTGCTGACCTCTTTGCAACGATATACGCAGCTCGACGGTCCGATGATTCCTTGCCATCTGGCCTATATACCGGCGACGGCCGCCTACGAACGGCAAGAATCTCTGGGACAATATGTATTCCGATTTGAAAGTGGAAGCGTGACAGGCATGATGAATTCAACTCGTACCACCGTGCATTGTATTATAGTAGGTGGAAAAGGATATATGCCGCGATCGAAGTGGAGAAACAGATGTTGCGATGCCGTGAAATTAAAGAGTAGTGTGCGGTGAGTCAGCTTGTCTGAGGGCTCGGATAATTAGTCGGCGTCTTGTATCGCGACTAATTACGCTGGGGCCGCGCGATCGAGAATTATTGATTGCTACCAGTGGATTAACGCCGGAACTGCCGAGCCCTAAATGAGACATTATTATACAGGAATATACATCAGTCTTTTAGTTTACGCAGCAATTAGTTTAGCCACGACAATTTTATATCTATCGATGATGATTTTGGAATGTTCATTTTGGTCAAACAAATACAGTCAAAGTATTATTAAGTATTCAATTTTAAAATCGTGACCTTTACTATTTCCTCCGCAATTGCGACTAATAACAATTTAAAACACAAAATTATTTACACATTAGCTAGTAAACCAATCGTTCTAACGTCTCAAAAAAGCTCGAGCTGTTGGGTCCAATTTTGAAACAATATTTTCGTTTTTAAAACGTGTACGAATACTTTGCACACCGACTGTGGCTCATTTTTCGGGCCCCCGATTGCAACAGACGTTTTCGCGTAAAAGTGTTAGTGCGGAATAGTTAAAAGAAAGAAAATGTCAGCACCATCTTTAGAAACGATGTTACTATCGGATAATACTGTCGTCGACTAAAATCGTTGTCGGTGAAATTCGTCGACGGTCAAAGCTGTTGCGACAACAATATTGTTGTCGGTTAAGGACGTTCCCGGCCAAAGATATTATCGGTGATTTCCATGGGACCGCTCTAGGACACTGGCAGAATCGGTGAATATTATAAAGTTGGGTTCTGAGCATAGACAATAAATAGAACAACCCATAAGAAGGGATTGGGGGCTAGCATTTTGCTCGGAACCTTCTCGTTGTCCGTCATCGCTGAACGAGAGGCGAACAGCATCGTGTGGCGTTGCGAGAGCAGCGATTCTCTCTCCCGCTCTCCGTGCTCTCTCTCTCGCAGTTCCGCTCGTTAGCTCGACCCGCAATCGAGTTACACCTCTGACAATGATTTATGCCAAGCCACGCATATTGGCATCAAGCCGCGGTTTCGTTTCGAGGCAGGTAGTTATCGCTGGGAAATGTCATTTGGACGCGTGCGCGGCTCGCGGCCGTCTGATCTTTCGACGGCAATGAAAACCGGCGCGGCAGAGTCTCGCTTTAGAATGCTCGACCTTCTTTATTGCCACCTGGTGACGGTCGTTTGGGACCCGGTGAGCTCACGTTGGATCAAGGCGCAAGCCTGAATGCTAGGCGAGCGATAAACCGTCTTCCGAGTAGTTCTCCGTGCACTTCTGTGAGAGATAGCAAAACATTGATATCCATGGTAAATTGTTAACCCTTAGCACTCGAGTGGTGACTCAGAGTCACCATTAAAAATTACTATACCATTATCAGACGACGGATTTTATCCATTTATGACAAAAATAAGTAGTTTTAATTTAAAATACATAGTATAAACATTAGAAGGATTTAAGAATACTAATTTCACTTCGGTTTGTTGCAATTCAGATAGAAGAGTTTTATTTTGCATAAATGTCCGCTGTCTAACCATTATTCAAATTATTGTTCATCTAATGAATTACTAAACAGTTAAGTATTGTACGTGATTATATAAATTTCGTACCTATCAAAAGAAAAAGAATCATACAGAATGGAGTTATACTAGGGCGGAAGAAATGTTTAACTTTCCAGTTAAAATAGCCCCGAGTGCAAAGGGTTAAACAATTGTGAATCCTCCCTGAACCTTTGAGAATTCGAATTGGCAATGAAAGACAGCATTCGAATTCGGAAAGATTCTTTTCCCCATAGAATAGTTTGGACAGTGAAGGATTTTGAAATCCTCGACCAACCTGGAGCCCTTCGAGAGTCCTCAAGGAACTCGGGAAGACTTTTAACGATCCTCGAGAGGATCCAGAAGCCCTCAGGCGTGGTCCTTGTAGGACCTCGAAGGTCCTCAGGACACCTGTGAAAAGTACTATGGTCTGAGAGATCACGAAAAAGTTGGTGACCAAGAATATTCAGGTATGTAGAGTTAATTGAACATCCAAGAATCCTTCTTGGACTCCTTAGACCCTATCTTTAGAAAGTTATTTTCCTCGCAACATCGATCGACAACATTTGACAGTCACGGACTGTAGTCTGCACTCGAAAGGTTAATAGATCGATACCTATTTTTACGGTCGTGTTTCTAATATAACGAGCTCGTTTTGGTCGCCGACCGAAATGTCCTCGGTAATGGTGCCCCATCTATCCGTCTAATTTCTCCATAACCATGATTTCACGCTGCTAGGCAATTCCAACCCAGCAGCATCTTCAGCAAATCGATGGTTCTATGTACATGAATATTGTAGACCCCACTGACGTCATTCTATTAAGCTCGCCGCGTCTCTGCTAATTTTAAGGAATCATCGATCTCTCAAGATCTCGCGCGGCTGTGATCCTTCGGGCATCCAAACGCAACCACGCCCAGACAGGAAGACATAAATTTCTCAGAGGCCAGACCTCGCTTTTCGACTCGATCCCTCGGCAGACTGGTTCCAAGAAGCTTTGCCATTGCACTTGGCACAACGGTGGCCCTCGCTTTGTGACATAATCGCGCGTTGTAGGTGGATCCGCCACGCTCGAGTCGCCCGAGACTCATAACGTTGCGATACTCGAACAATTAGACCGCTGATCAACCAAACAAAACGCTGGAACTCCGATCAAATCCTTTGAAACAGACTTTTGATGGAGATTTTCAACAGAATTCAACTGAAAGCTCTTTGAGGAAAGGGTATAGCCGGATAAGATGGTGGAAAGTGTCCTTGAAAAAACATACTGTGCAAAATTTCAACTCTACATATATCTCATTTATAGCCCATTTTCTTTCGTTAATGATATTTAGAAATTCTGAGAAAAATCCGAGACATGTTCAAGCACTCAAATATATACTCTGCAATTCGTTTCAGATTTTTAAATTGAAAATCCTGTTTGTGAAAAATTAAAAACCTCAAAGAAATCGAGAAAATACAGATTCCACATGGAAGTTCTAGATTGACCACATCTATATTTTTACAGTACCGATATATTCTTATGATTATTGTCCATGAATCATTTCTTTTCGACGTTTTTACCGCGAAGAATCAAGCTAACCTTAAAATTGTTACGTTCTATTTATTCTGCAAGTCTATTAGGCCGTGTATTACATATTATACCCTCTCTTTGAGGTCCATGCGGACCCTAGGCGAATGAACTAAAATGGAATTAAATTCGAATTAAACCGGCGATGAACGAGGTAACGCACCCGAGCTCAAGCCGCCTGCAAACTTTTCCAATTAAAGAGTCCCGTATGACAGGAATCGCGATAACAGATAAGCTAGCAATTAATCGGTCCACTAAATCGACGCGCCAACTACATATGTAGCATCTTTCCTGCAGCCTGTACTCGTGCACCGTGGAAATTAGTTCGTTACAGATTGTTCATGCTAAACTCGCAACCTCTCGGTCGATGGATCTCTCAGATTTCTCAAACTCGCATCCTCGAATAACGATGGTGCCTTGCCTGCAGATTGGTTGCGCTTGTGAGAAACGCGAGCGTGCAAATTATCATTGAATTGCAATTCTTCGGGAAAAAATTTCATTTTTCTTCGAATATCTCGCATTTAGATCTTTGCGTTCTGTAACGTGTCTTCCATTTCTAGCGATCGACAATTTTTATTTTGCAGAGATTCCAAAAATTTGTTGATTTATGAATGGAATTGTTGTCGCTTCTCAACAATGTAACGTGAAGTGTTAAAAACCAGAACAAGTAGGGTAAACGTACCAGCTACCGGATATTTAGTGACGACTTGGAAGCTTTTTTATTAATTTGAAGACATTCTGTAATTTGTCTTGCATTCAATTTTTTCTGGATGATTTTGTTCAAATGCAAAAGAAATATTAACAAAGTTTTAACGTGATGTTTTGGTCCTATTTACCGGACATAAGAAATTTGTGCCGCAGCACAATAAAATCATTAATTTTATTATTATCCGGTGTATCACAGTTTCTTAGCATTTTCCAGAATCGGAAACGAAAAATTGCGTTGTCTCGGGGAATAAGGTTTTTAACTAAGGGGTTGAAGGGTTAAAGATGCGAGCATCTATTTTATAGATCGAGCGAAATGTTATATAATGCGTGCACGTTCGATTTCGCCGATATATTTGCGAGCTCTTCTTTCGTGGAACGGCAATTCTGGTGCTGTACCTTTGATCGTTGGCGTGTATCGTCCATGTCGCCTATCTCTATCCAGCAGACGGCGGTTTTGGTATTGTTCCTATTGTTCTAGGCCTTACCCCAGTAAACCGTTTGATCGGGGGTAGAAAAAATAAATCCAGGTCATCGATGCGTTGAGCTTTGATTAACGAGACCATCTATTTCGTTTCGAAAAAATAAAAAAATACATCGTTCGCTGGCCCGTCTTTTTCGCGTCGCCATTTTCCACGCGGATCTTTTTCGTTGACCTCTTTCTTCGACTTTCGACCCGGTTCTCGTTTATCGAGCCTCGCTATCCGACGCATTTGCATCGAGCACGCAACCATTCCGTGAAACGATAATCCTGTCATTGCTGCCGCGAAAAAAGCTTCTCCCTTCTTGTGTGCTCAATTCTTCTTCCGTTCTTCTTTCGGCCTCGACATCGGAAAATATTTTCCTCGGCCGGGAATGACTCATCGGAGGCCGAGCAGGTGAAAAGTGCCGAGAAAACTATTTTAATATCGAGCGGTTTTCTCAGTTCGAAAAGCTTTTTCGTTCGCTCGTCTCGCTCTCGCGCATGCGTTTCCGAGGAGTCGAAAAAATTTGGTAACTTTGGCAACGACTTTGAGAATTCGGCCAAACATTACGCGGATCTCTGAGTCACGGAGCGCGATCTAGAGAAGTCGAAATTGCTCGCCGAGGAAAAACATGCTAGCTAAAATTTGTTTTTTTTTTCCTCCATGTATCGAGAAAGGTATCGCTTTTCACTAGCTTTTGTTTTTTCGAAAGCCAATCGATCCTATTTTTCTCCGATTGTACTTGAACCGTATTCCAATTTTATTTGTTTACGGGTGAAATAATTGTTCCATCGAAACGGGATTTTACCGGAAATTTTATCGATTACAGATTAAACGAAACAATTTTTCTCAAGTACCCTCGAAGAAGTCGGAGTTGTCCAATTATTTTCATGTTCTATGCTGAAAAATTATTATACGAAACGTACCGTTCTCCGAAACAAATTCGTCCCATAATACATATATTGTCCACAGTGCATTCTAATCGTAATCTAATGCAACGTGTAATGCAGTTCTTACGTTGAATAATTTATACAGTTTAGCTGCCACGAAGATAGGAGAGCCATGAATATTTAACGGGACTGCTGGTCTCCGTAATCTTCATTTAACACTTTGACTACCGCGTTTGCAATGATGCGACTTTTATGGACACTGTTAACACGCTCACTGCCGAGCCAACACCCTGAAAAGCCCTACGACCTCGACGAAGTTCATTTAAGGAGACCCAAACTGCAGAGTTGCAATCTATTTACTAAATCTCGTTGATTACTCCCTTAATCCCAATCGACGAATATCGATTTTCATAGATCGACTGTTCTCTTATCCAAATACTCCTGATTAACACGAGACTCGTGAGTGTACTGTGGATTTTATGTATTTATGACAAAAGTGAGTAAATGAAATACAAAAATCATAAGGTCATTTGTTTTCATTTTGACGTTCAAGGGTGACCCAGAAAGTATCAATTAAACAAACAACTCCGAACTCCATAAAATAAGGTAATGAACGACATAATATCCTCGACGATCAGCATGATAGATTTTATGCATTTATGGCAAAAACGAGTAGGTGTAAATTAAAATAGTAGAAACATTAGAAGAAGAAAGACAATAAATTTCTAATTCGCTCCACTTTGTTACAATGCTGGTAGAACATTTTTATTTTGCATGAAGATCCGGGGAGGTGCCAAAATTAAAAAAAAAATCAATTTGTAGTTTTCACTATTTTGTAATAGAGTTTGTATTATTTAAAACGTGTCTATATTATTATATCTATCGAAAAAATAAAGGGAGGCGCGAAAAAAAGTTTTTTTCGCGGAGACTCCAATAAAGGTTGGAAACCGCTGTACTAATAGATCGCGTGGGTCAATCAACGCGAACCCAACGAATTTCAGTGAAAAGGTGATCAGTATACTATCGACACGTTTCACCTGGTTACGTAACTATTGTCGACAATAACTGATAAACGTGATCGGACTCTTATCGGGCCACGATGACATTTACTTGTCCAACCCCGGCGGGCAAATACGAGTCTCGATCTTTTCGAGCGACGTCCTCAACTCTGGAATCGAATAAGATATTTCCTTTTTTCGAGCACAGCCCTTTTTCTCGACGCGGCGGCTCGCGAAAGCTCGTCAAAACCATTCACCCGGTTATTATAAGTACCCGTTGGAGCGCGATGAATACTCAGGACGATGAACTTAAACGCCCTTCGCACAATAGACCCTCCAGCTCGCCCTTTCTTTTCTATCTGCCTTGGGAACAACCAGCTGGTCTCGAGTGCCACCGAGTCGTGCTGAAAAAAAAGATGAAAAAACAGAAACAAACGAACAAAACGCGTAACAACCGACGTGTTGACACGTACAACGTGTTATAATTACGCTTTTTAACCTGTCTGGACTCCGGACTGATTTTCTTTGAATTTTATTGGAGGTTTGCCGTAAGTAGAAGGCACTCGGATCTCTATGCAAATTTCGTTTTATGCACTGGTTCGCGGACGATAGTCGAAGAGAAATGCGGCCGCGTTATTAAGAGGTCAATTAGCTAAAATCCAACTAAAATCCTGATGGAATTTGTCAAGGTTTTTGTTGCTCTCATTGCATTCCCCGAATGCACAGAAGCGCCGGTGTAATTAAAGAAAAGAATGGTTAGTCTGCGGACTTGATGCATTTATGAAGAAGAGCTGAATGCGTTTAACAATGTCAATGTGTTATATACTAATTAACATCATTAGAGAGCGAAAGAAGCTTGCAATTGATGCAGACAATTTTGATTTTGCATAAAGATCCGAAGTCTAGTAACGACAGTTGCAAATAGCTTGGTTAGCCGGGGGTTAATGAAGTTTAACGGTTCATTGCAGCGCGCGATTGAAGGTGCAGATCGATAAACGAACAGGTTGAAAACGGTCCGTAAAATACGCTGACCTTTTCCGATAGAATCGGACTGGCCTACCAATTAACGTTTATGCATTCGAATGCAGGCGGATGCAGCGGCGCCACTGAACCACACCGTGTTAAAAAATTAACAGTTAAATCGTTAAAAAATCTAGGGCCCGGGAATTTCCTTTCGACGGGCACGGGATTGGATTGCGCGTGAAAATGCCGATTAAAAAATCCACCGGGGACGAACGAGTCCGACCGCGTTTCAAAGAGCAATCAGCAATTAGCGTTGCGCGCGTTGCAATTCCCGGTCTGTGTCGTCCCCGCCCATTTCGCCGAGCTCTCGAATGACGGCTTATTATTCTAACGACGAGCGATAACAGAAGGCGTGTACCTTCGAACGATCAAAAAACTGTAGATCGGATAGAAAATTTAAAAAATCGGACAAACGAACGCCGCCGTGCAACAAACTAATAATAGTCGGTTTGCCGGTTTCGCGGCTCGCACCGCGAAATTATTTCAAATCCATCGTATTTTTGGACCGCATTCCGGCAGCTAGCTGCTTGCTGCATACGCCCAGGTGCATCCTGCGGTTGCAACAAAAATTCGGCCGGCCCGCATCGATCCGACATTAATCGCTATACAGGCTGATTCTGGGAACTGGGACAGATTTGGCGTATTACTAATTATTTTGTGCAAACAATCCTTGTTAATTTGCTTTCTCTGTTCCCTCCAAACTCGTATTCGTCCGTCACTACCATAAACATTCAATTTACTTTCGTCTGCAAAAACCACTGGATCCCACCGCTCAGGTTCTTCTACTATACAACGTGATTCGGGGAACTGGGATAAGATTTTGCATATTATTAATTGTTTTTTGCAGATAATCGTTGATTGCAGATGTTTCGTGTCGGTTCTTCTTTCTTTTTGCTCCTAACTCGTCCGTCACTACCATAAACATTCAATTTATTTTCGTCTGCGAAAATCCTTTCGCTATGCAGGGTGATTCTAGGAGGATGAAATTGGAAACAATGAAAATCCCAGAACAATTAACGAGCACCGTTATTCGGAACTCATTTAAATTGTTTGGAGAAGAATTGTTCTTAATGGACGAAGACAATTTCGCATAAAGATCCGCAGCTTGAGAAAGGGAAAGGTAATTTGAACTTCTCAGTGACCACTCGAGTGCATTTAAAAAGGCGATTCTCTTGTAGAAGAGTGTCCGAATATTAACGAGAGTCTCGCTGTAATTATCATGAGAGAGATCCAGTCTGTCTGTGGTATTTTTTGCGCGTGCTGTAAACGAGAGACGAGGATCGAGAGAAGAGGTGTAGATCCGTAGTTGCGAAGTTTTTGCGAGGATCGGGAGGCCGTTGTCGAGCACTCCGCAGAGTTTGGAGCAAATAAACACTGGTAACTGGAGCACTTTTACTCGTCGGAACAGGGATTTCAAGGAAAGGCCGTGGCGCAACAAATGCAGACGTTTTCGTTCGTTGTTCGCCGCGTTGTCAACGAACGAATCGCGAGTCGGTTTTTGCACTCGCATCAGCCTCGCTGAGCTTGATAGCGAGGTCCTCTTTAACCACAGTCGGCTTCGAATTCGAATTGCAAACTGCTCAACTTAGAGTTTGGGATTTCGGAATCACAAGACGTGTACAATCCATTTTGTCATCCGAAAATGTTAGTTCAGGAGCTTTTTAACTCCCTACAAATACCACTAAGTCAAAGTATTTCCTAAAAATAATTGTCTACACTTTGCTATTCATATTCAGAGAAATCACGACTCCCTCCTGTTTAACTGCTGGAGCATGAAATTCAACAGGATTTCGTACGGTTTTTGTTTATGCATTTATGAAGAAATTGACTGGGTAAAATATCAAACAGTGAAAGATTAGAAAATTCTAAGAATATTGTTACGTTGTCTTCAATGTAAAAAATCTATGAAGGGATGAAGTGACTTTTTATTTAACTCCTGCTGCCCACAATGGTAGAACAATATTTCTATTTTGCATAAAGATCTACAGTCTAGCTATTATCAATGAAAATAGAATTTTATTTGGTACCACTTTCTTCAAATTTATCAAGAAAAATTGAAAATTGGTTTCCGTCGGGTGAAATGTTGATAACGATTGGCCGACGACCGGAGATCCTTTGGAGAACTCGCCGAGTTCCTCGAAGGATTCCGTTTTAAATTTCCATTTCCATCTCCGTGACATTAGTCGAAGGTCGGATGACGCGGACGGCTACAGAGGCCTGAATCAACGAAAGGTAAAGTTTACATGGTGCACACCGGCCTGTATATGCACGTCGCGCATTAAACATCAGCTGGCCAGTGTAAAGTGTAAACTACTCGCGTGCCTCCGCGATTATACCGGGTGGCACGTCAGTTCGCGGACACAGCTGTTTGCGAATTTGTTTCGCGACGTCGACGTCCCGTGCTCTGTTCGATGAACTTTCCTCGTTCGCGAACAGCGTCTAGCGTGATTGTCAGTCGACGCTTTTGCTTATCGGGCTGGGACGTTTAATAGCCCCGAGTATCGGCAGCCGGAAGTCGATCGCTGAATTTCGCTATTTCGCGTCCGCTAGACTGCAGATCCCGCGCATTTATAATGCAGTTTTAAACGCGTTACAGGAATCTGAGAGCTGCGACGTATTATTGCTAGCCTATCAAAATTATTAAACTAAATTAACTCTGCGACTAAATCTGTGGATTTTTATGCAAAATCAAAATCGTCTACAGTAAGTATAAAACACCGAAGTTACACACAAATGTGTTGAAAACAATTTCAAATTCATTTGTAGCGTTTTATGTACTCGCACTTAATGGATTCCATTTGACTCGTTACAACACGGGTTGAAAACGCGAATCTGCATGAACGTCGATTTGCATAAACGCAGTGCGGAGATCAAAGATCCAGAGAGGCAGATAACAATGAATTCTTCAATGGAACGATTCTAAACGGGATAAGCCTCGATTAAATACTAATTCCTGCGAAAGCCTTAGTTCCGCCGAGTTCGTTCACCGTGTAATAATATCTAAATATAGTCTAATAATCTGGAGCACCCGGTACGTGCGATTTCGTTTATTCCGTTAGAACCGGAAGCGACCGTGTTATATAGGTGGCCTTCGCGCGATGAAGTTTGAGAGAGCGCCTCGGTTGCTGTTTGCTCGCCCGGGGTGCGTAGTGCGGCGAAATGTACATAATCTGCGCCGGCGATTAACAATTGTAATTGTCGTGTAATCGAATTACTCATGCACAATTATGATTCAGCGAATGAGCACGGCGATCCTAACTAACAGAATAACAGAAACATTTAACACGAGTCTAATCGCGGGAGCTACGACAAAACTCTGGTCACTTTTTCATCTGGACAATTACGCGTGATTGACGATCGATCGGCATAGCGAACGTTTATCTCCACTTTTTATGCATCGAATTAACAATCGTTCGAATAACAAGAATTCTACTGGAAATGTTCAAGGAAGGAATTTAGCAATTCGAAATGTTTTTGATGCAAAGCTGTCGAAAATAAATATTTGGGGTTCATGGTCATTTCGGAGAGCACAGTGGATGGGCCACTCTTGTTTGTCAAGATCGGTGGATGGATCTCGGCGAGATTGTGTTCCTATGCAGTTCTTTCGATTTCTGGTCGGTGTCCACACATGCAGAAAGATTGCATCAGTCCCAGCCGGGCCGGGCGAGGCGCCTCGTCCTTTCCTTTTCAAATCCGACATAGAATCTACTGTGTATCGATCCCGAAAGACACCGAGGTCAAGAACTTCATTAGAAAGACGTCGCTATGTTGTAGCGTGAGGTCAAGCACACCATTGTATTTGCGATCTCGCTTTCGGCCCTCCAATTTCCAGCGCTTCGACAGGTTTCCGTCGCGGTTCACGTTCTTTATGCGCGACTGTGTCCTCCATTTTATTTCTTGACCTCGCGGACTTCTATCTCTTTTCATCTATCTGCTCCTCCGTCTCCAGGTTTATGTTGGTCTATCCGTTCCCATCTAGGATCTCTCTTCATCTGTCTCTATCTCCGTTCTCATCTACAGAATCATCTTAAAAAGACGACGACATTTTTAATACTGCACCATACGATTTGAACTTTTTCCAGAAGTTAGAATAATTGGTGTGCTACGCAACGTGACCAAAATTTGTTTAGAAAAATTGCAAGTCGTAATTGCAGAGAAAATATTAAAAGCTTATATCATCATCTCACCAGAGTAAATTCCCCTAATACAAGTAATTGCTATGCCACTTGACTTTACGTAAAATCGCACAGTATGACAACAATGCAGAGAGCCCGGAGCTCTTTGCACCGTCACAATGTTAGCTTCTCTTTAAAAAAAAAAACCGTTTACATCACGCGGCAGCTAACAATTCCCTTCAAGAATGAATTCCAGCGAAATAGTGCCGTGAGTACATACATAGATGCGCTTGCTCGCATGCGTCTGTCATTGTCTCAGTTTTCCCTGCACGCTTCATTCATTCGTTTCTCCAGATTGCGTAACGCAACGTATAATAACACCGCCGCGTGATTAATAATTCCGTCAGACAGACTGATGACTCGAAACTACCATGCGGAGAGAACCGGGTCATCTCGAACGCTCGCCTTACAATATCCAGGGAAACTCAGTTTCGATTTTTAGACTCGTAATCCTAACTTTTTCATTTCTGTTGCATTCGATAAATGACTTTGACACTGAAAGCATTAATTAGTTGTAAGTAAAAGCATAGAGACAGCGACGGAGACTGTTTTAGAGAATGTATAATACCGGTCCGTAAACGATTAATCAAATCCACGAAGAAACGGCTCCGAATTGAAGCGTACAGTTAATTAACTTCTCGATCCACGAATTAATTTGCGCACCTAATAGCTCCAGGAAAATTCAAACTAATTCTTCGGCCAACTCAATAAATCATAGCGCAAGGGGTTAATCAATTCTCGATGAAATCGTGCTGCTCTACAGCTGGCCGTCGAATGAATACTTAAACGCATTCTCCCCCTCGTTCGAGGAGCGTTCATTTCTTCCGCTTTCGCTTTACCGTCCAGTTATTAACGCTCGGAGGCGATTTTTCCTTGGTCGAGTGGAGGACGGGTACAGTTCGAACACCCGCAATCTCGTTAAAATCCGCGGATTTATTTTTTCTGCACGGTAATAACGCGCCTCCGCCCAAGATACACCGTCCACCTTCCATCCGGCTTCGATCGTTCCGCCATCGCGGCGGACAAGGCCACTGGAACAAGCGGTTTTTCAAGATTTCCCGGCTCGGGAACCAATTTCCACGGACTTTTATTAAAGCCGGCGATTTTTCCTTTGCTCCTTAACTCTCGCACGAGCAATCCGGCCACTTGTTTTCAATATTTCCTTCGGGACTCTTCGCGCTCCTGCTGGAAACACCAGATTTGTGTTCTCGGGAAAAATATTTACGCAGGAAATTTCAAATTATAATTGATTGTAGTTTTGGTACCGAGCTCGTTTTCTCTCAATCACTTTAACTTCGCTTAATTTTCCATAAATTGCACGCCAGATTAAAAGTTCTACAAACCAGAGCGATTCACGATTCTATAATAAATCCATCCTATTAGGCTTCGTTTTCTCGAGGGAAAATGAAAGCCAGTTTTTTACCATTTAGAATTGATGCGATGACAAAAAATGGTTGAAAGGTTAGAAAGCACTATGTACAAGGCAGGAAATGACGCCCTCAAAGCAGGAAATGACGTCAACAAATGGAAGGAATGCCATCTCCACACAAAAAACGAAATTACTTTCCGAACGACCTACTATAATAAATACTTCTATACTTCGATCGCGGGGCATCGAGTCGGAATCATTGGCTGCTGGCCTTTTCTTTCTAAAAGAGGCATTTATTAATGGGATTATTAATAGACTTCCGCCAGCTAAAAGTAGGCGTTAACAAAGTATCTTCGAAACAGCGATTCGCTATATGTATAAACTTGTGCTTCAAGCGATGAATTCCCGGGCCAAGATAATCTCGGCGTCGTCCCGCAACGTTTCCGCTTTCTGAAACATGTAACATGCTATACGGAGAAAGAAAGATAGAGAGAGAGGCTCTTGTAGCGAACGCAGCCTCCTCGCCGCGGGAGCTGGTTTTTCTAGTGAAATTTTATCCGGAGGAGAGAAGAGAGAGGGTCTGCGTCGGGTTGGTTGGCGCGGCCCGTGGGGTAGATGCACCGGTTGTGGCCACTGCACCGGTTTTGGCTTCCACCTTCACGGTTCTCGTGTTTTCCTCAATTTTAAATATACACATCTCATTTAATTCTCCTCGGTATGCTGGCACGCTGCTTTATAATCAGCTTGTGTGACTTGAAATGTCGGGTTTCTAATGTGTCGCACGAACTTGATCTTTGAAACGACTGATTAGGCAATAGAAGGTTCTATGTATGTATTTCGTAATCATCTTAACCAGCCGGAACTTCTCCGAGCGCCTGGAGAGGTTCGTTCCCCTGGCAAGCTCCAGACGAACTGACAATTTTGGCATTGCTGCGCCATGTATACGCTCGGTTGCGTCACCGTTGACTATCAGCGCCTCGACGATAGTGTCAGTTCAAAAGTGTACCACCGCCAGAACTGAAGTCTCATTCACACACCAGTATACATAGTATAATTTATTCGACATGTTTTCATCCACGAATCGGATGCTGTGATCGACCTCCCATTTTACCACGTTTTTTAACCTTTAGTTACTCGCACACCACTTTCTACATAACTATTTACATGGAACTTCATATCACTCGAACATAAATGAATTTGTATTCAATAAAATGACTACTTAAACGCAAGATTGAGATTGTAAGTACTATTATGCCGTGAAGAAGGAAAGGATGGGGTCCCCTCGAGAAATAATCCTTTTTCTTCTGATAACTTGAAGTTTATTGGGTAGGCCACACCAACAGATTATTCACAAGAAATCGCGCTTTACAGAAATTATAAGTCCTTACAACATAACTGACGGCTCGGAAGTGAACCCGACTCAATGAGAGGGTTCCTTATATAGATTCTTTACAAGGATTTTTGGTCTACTCTAAAATGTCTCACCGGACACGTAACTCTGCTGTTCCTAGTCCAGCCAAATATTTGAGTCAGCTTTTGGGTAAAAGGCGAAGATAAAGTTTGTTTAGAATCTTATCGGGAAGGGTGATACGGCATAACAGTACTATATGCGAGTAAATAAAAGTTAAGTAAAACAGTCAACAGATAGGAGCTTCTCGTACTCCTACAAATTTCCTAAACGAAACGGAAGCACGATCCTAATTCAGAACAAACCGACAACACCCTGACCACGCGGAATATAGAAACTACTATCCCCTAGATCCCACCGATTTTTCGCGGATATAGGTCGAGACGTGACATAATCCCACCACTTTATAGCTTTATAAAATCGTATTACCTTAACACGCGGCGATATTAAACTCGTTCGTGAAATGATCTTGGCTAAACGACGCGATAAAAGGCCGAGTAGACAGGGACTAAAGTTTTTAGGGTAAAGTGCCCAAATATGGTATAGTCGCCTATTATGGCACTACCTTATATTCTGTAAAGGAGAAGTCGTACTCTAGAAAGAAAATCCTCAAACAATAGTTTACCATGTTTACTCAACAGTGTGCACTGCAATCGCACCATTCTATAGATTTTAGTATCGATCCTCCGCCAGTTGTGTCTGCACGTGTTAAATATTTTTGTGGTTAGATTTTCAATAGTATCGTTTTCTAGGAAGGTAAGTGATTTTGAAATGTTTGAACATCTGTAGTTTCAGTCTATTTATAGTAATGTTTGCCAATTGTTGGTTTGGGCTGAAATTCATTTTCTCTTTGTCAGTAGCTAGTATTATCAGTCCACGTGGAGTTCCTAATATGGTACTACCAAGGGTTCCCTAATATGGGAATAGCTATTGACATTCTTGTTGTAGGTGCGGAATATGGCACTAGATGTCATATTAGGGACTCAAGGTGTACCATATTAAGAACCCCTTCCACTGGAACCCGCAAATGACACATCACAAAAAAAAACTTTTCCCAAACTGTATTAATTTTCTAAAAAACTTGACCCCAGAATCTTATAGGGAGGAAATGCATCTGCAACTAGTAATTTTTTGGGCGAAAAAGAGTATTCTAAAGTAATATAAAATGACATCAACAGAAACTGGTTCGTTAGGGACTCAAGGTGTACCATATTTAGAACCCCTTTCGCTGGAACCTGCAAATCACAAAAAAAATATTTTTCCCAAGCTGTATTAATTTTTGGACAAATTGACCCCAGAATCTTGTAGGGAGGAAATGCATCTATAACTGGTAATTTTTTGGTCGAAAAAGAGCATTCCAAAATAAAAAAATGACATCAACAAAGAGTGGTTCATATTTGGGCACTTTACCCTACTCATTCTACGGTTGTCCTCGGTTGGAGGGGGTTCGCTCGCGTAATCGATGATTGAATTTTAGGTAATTAGCCAGGGTATAATGGCGGCAGTACGCGGCGATGATCACCGCTAATTTGAAATCTAGCCAGCTCTCCTGTCTCTCTCCGAGCGCGAGTTGTTTCTTGGAGATTCGAGCGTAATTAAATCGTCGGACTCCTCCCTAATTAGATCCCGACCCGTCATTCGAACACCCATCGCCTTATCAATCTGCATTTAATTAGCGTCACTGCCCCCACCGCGGCAAACATAATTAAGTGGATCAGGAGGAGCGACGACAGCTACAATTTAATTCGCCTTGGACGATCGACGATCGCCGGAATCGATACCGGAAACTCGGGATGGATCGGTTTATTTTCGCGCAAATAAACGAACATCGTTATCGACTTATCGTCTCGGCGCTTTTATTCCCTTCGAATCGGGGAAGTACACCGAGAAGGAAATATCCCTGTTTGCCGATGAGAGAGACGTTAATGGGGAAAAGCCCTTTTCACTTAGCTCGATCGAAATTTCACTTTTCCGCAGCTCGCCGAGGAGCAACGTGTATCTAGGTATTTATATTGACGAAGCCGATGATAAACATCGATCCGGTGAATTGAAATTGTACCATCGCATCGTGGGGACGCGAAAGACGAAATGAGCTACGTCACGGACTGGTTATCGAATAAATCGAACGACGTCGATTATTGACTTCGGAATGAAAAGAATCCCTTTGGAAATAATGCGAAATAAAATGTTCGATGTCACGTTCACCGAGACCTGAACACTTCGTATTTATCAGAACATGGCGTTGCTTCGCTAGCAATAATTCGCAGCATTAATTAATAATCGCTGCGGCTGCGCGGAATGCAAAACGGTAAAGACTTTTAATGAATTTCGGAACATTTCTGAAAAAAGAAGCAACTTTCTAATTGAGTCCCTTCTCTCAACGATATTTATTTTGCATAAATATTTCCAGTTTAATCATCGCCGCACAGAGAATTTAATTCAGAATTTTTCCAATCGAGGATAGTGTCTCTACTACAGGTAAAAGGTTCGATGTGTGCTATAACCCACATTTCGCATATAGAGCACAATAGAATCTAATCAATATTCCATCCGTTGGGTTACATGATTCTTATCGAGCAGCGGCGGGTATAAATTATTAATGACAGATTACAAATCGATAAGTGGAGTGGGTGATTGAAATATAATATTCCGAGATGCGCGACCTATGACTCATCGGAAAAAACGTATCGGCGTTATGGTTGGACTCTCGTACTCGATCACGTACCAAATTTCATTTAAATAGGATAATTCTTTCCCACGCTCTACTATATTTGAAACTACTTAATGAATTTTCGGAAGATGCAGTTTCCGAGTGCAATGGGTTCGTTCAGTTCAGTTCAGTTCGTTGCTACGTGCAAATGAAATTCGCTAAGACGTTGGGACTGCGACGATCGTCTTACAAGGGTCGTGGTTGGCCCTTTGACGGATTTCTGGGTTTTAAAAGGGGATTCTAAGGCAACCACAGGGCTAGAAGCAGCGATCGCGCGGTTCACGCCCCGCGGGTCAAAGTTCGCGGGAAGTTAGCAGCCGCAGTTTGCAGCAACTTCGGAATCCCATAGGAGGATCGATCACGACGCGGTGCCCGCGTCTGTTTCGAACCGTGTCCTGCGCAGATTTGCCCCCGATGCACCAGGGCTGTCGAAAATTTCAGGTCAACTGTAATCGGACGTGACTGAAAAATCGATGCGGCTGCCATCGACACCCTGGGATTATTTGCTGTTGATGTATCAATCTAGTTTTCACTAGGGACTCGAAAAACATTTCTCTTTCGTATGCTATAAATCTTTGAAATAAACATTATGTTCGTTCTTGTTGAACGATGTGATTCGATTGGAGTTCCTTTCTAATTAAAAGACACCCTAGTGAAGTATGTAGGTAACTTTAAACTAAACTTCATTGTTAACGATAACGGCGAATAGAAAATTCTTGGATTTTCAGCTTTTCCCAGAACTGTTTTATTTGTTCAGTTGAAAACGTGTTTCCTACTATTTTTTGTTGATTCGTGCTGTTGACTGTTCTTCGAGCCGTTTAAAAATCAATACCTCGTGAATTCCTCTCTGTTCGGGACGCACAGCGAGCACGTGTATAATCAGGTATCAAAATTGTGCGTATTTGTGGAATTTCCAGAGGAAGTTTGAAGAAGAAAAGGCGCAGGTTTCTCGCTGTTGGAATGACGGCGTTTTCGGCGCAATCGGATTCGTTTGGCCGCGAATAAATTATTGGAGGCGGTTAATGACGGTCGGGGACAGTCTGAATAATCGAGCAGGGAGACTCGGTCGGCCGTCGTCGTTTCCTCGTTCGAATTATTAATTCCGCGAGGCCCGCGAACGTGACTGCGGCTCGCAAATTGCCTCGAAATTCGTCATCACCTCTGCAAACTATCGGGCGAATAGGGAGAGAGCGACAGAGGAAGAGAGAGAAAAACCTCGAAATCGCGCGATGCAACTTTTCCTGGTCCCGCGGGAAAATTGCGAATTACGAAGTTCGAGACGGTCGAATTACCCGTTGATGGTTACACGCGGCGGGAGTCGTCGGAAGCGGATTATCCGTTAAAAACGTTTACCCGGGGCTTGAGAGGAAATTTATTTGATAATTGAACGTTGCGCTTAGACCACCGAGCCTGGCGTTTACACGGTACCATCTCGTTCTTTCAAATGCTTGCCCTTTGCAGCAGTCGATTAAAAAGAATTTCCTCTGGTTATTGCATCCGGATGATCCTCTAGCGAACCCGACAAATATGATCATGGAAAAGTTCGCTTCCGCTTCATCTAGTAACGAAATTACTGATCATTTTGATCGCTGCTGACTGAGAAAAATATTATTCAAAACTTCGCTTCTTTTTCATCTAATGAAATTAATCATTAGACTGTTGATCTTTACGAGAGGCGTAATTTCCGTGTATGATTTTAGAAAACTGGGATGAGGAACAAATTGATTGATCGAGTGAATAATTCCTTGCGGTAAACATACTGCTATACATCATCAATGTTTATGTACATATTTAAGCGTAACGTAATATTAAGAATAAATGATTGGTGTCAGCAGACTCCCGCAGAACTAGTTATGTTTGTTGCGGAGGCCTGCAGCATCGGAACCAGTGTTTTTATCCTGGCGAAGACACTGCAGCTGAAAGAGAGCAACGCGAATAAAAGCGTCTGAATACAGATAAGCAGCTTAGTCTCGGAGCTTAGTCCTCCGAAAGTTGATGCTTCATTAAAGTGTCAGCCGCGACATTAACAGACGTTTCGCAAACGGCGTTTAGATATATTCCGTGGCCGGTGAGTCGATGAAAAATATCAGGAATCAAGTTTTTCTCTCGATGTCGATCGTTTCCGTTCGAGGCGCAGCAATTAAAACGAGTGCGCGAATAAGAAACGGAAAAATTGATGCGGTAACTACGGATTGGACTGCTTAGGAGTCGTCGGGTGGCCCGGGACTCAATTGCACAAGACCTATTAGACCACGCAATTCCTCTTAATGATCTTTCGCAGTGTACACCGTGAGTCGACGCTCGACGCTGC
Source organism: Lasioglossum calceatum (assembly GCA_963966675.1). Taxonomy (NCBI): domain Eukaryota; kingdom Metazoa; phylum Arthropoda; class Insecta; order Hymenoptera; family Halictidae; genus Lasioglossum; species Lasioglossum calceatum. The sequence goes on from OZ016540.1 coordinate 13,368,839, forward strand.
AATTCCGCGCCTTGATTCCATCTCGACGGAGGATATAAATTATTTAACGAGCTGATAAGCCTCCACGGCGACGCTATCGATAATAGCTTGCCGCTAATCGACCCTGCTGCGCAGATTTTCGCGCGAAAGTCTGGCGAATCCTGCTGCAAGCTACCGAAGATTACCGATCTTTCCGAATTTATTCCGAACGATGCACGGTGTCGATCTGCTTGAAATTGTCAGGATATCTGAATACACTATTAACGTGAGTAATCATTCTTTAAAAATTGGATACAGCTTTGATTTTCGGTTATCCGAAAGAAGACACCTCAGGTCATAATAGCTGTCCACCCCACCCCTACTATTTTAGACTCGTAGCATACGAGTAGACTGAACAGCTATTATGAGGACCCACATATCTGCAAAATTGACCTAACCGAGACCTTAATTCTACGAATTCGATCAAACACCTTCGTATTTCCACAGGATTATGCTATTGATTTATGCTAAAATATGTTGATTGTTTCCGTCCCAGTGCATCGGGCTCCGCGTTTAATATTCCACGCGAAACGCTCATTGAAGATGATTGATCTATCGCAAACAGGGACAACTTCCGATCATTGATCTGTTTTAATTTTGCTTGGGGGTTTTGACTAGCTTTTTTTCAACATTCTGGCGAATAGTAGAGATGATAAAAGTTTAGAGAATCGACCCTGGAACTGTGGAAATATCCTGTTGAGCGTATTTCAGTGAAACGGCGGTTTCAGCGATCGAAACAGCGATTTAAGAGGAACACATCCTCCACGATAGATGCTATCGATCCTGCCCTAAGGCTGTGAAGAGAGAGAGAGAGAGAGAGAGAGAGAGAGAGAGAGAGAGAGAGAGAGAGAGAGAGAGAGAGAGAGAGAGAGAGAGAGAGAGAGACCGGTGAGGATCGCTTTTGTGTAATCCGGGAGCATGTGGCTCGAATCCGGCGCGGATCTCGTCAAGGTTTCGAAAGCCAACCGCGAAAATTCGAGGACGGGGAAGAAACACTCAAAAACTGTTCTGTAATCTGAATATCGATTCCTGAAAAATAACGTCTAGGTGAAACGAATATTAAATTGGCCGTGAACATACAGAACGATTGATTGCGTACCATCTTCATAGAATTACAGAAAAATTTATTTTCGTAGCTGGGAGAAATAAATACTTTATCGTACATTAAACATAGGTACTCAATCTGAAGTTCATCTAAAGTGTTCGTAATTGAATTCCAATGATCTTCCTGAATTCGTATAAAAATCTACAGAGTAGCTAAGAGAAAAGAACATTAAAGTGACTTGAACGTACTCCACAAATTCGATAAAAGATATACGCAACAGAAAGAGGCGATGAAAACTTGGAGAAACGCTGGAATATCCGCAAGTTCACAATTGCAGCGAGGATTCCGCGAAAGGTGAACCGGCACAGCGTTCCCCGTCGAAATTCCCGGTGCAGCACGTCAATTATTGTTATCAAACGAACTAATTCCTCGGAATTCGCGATTCGTATTCTTCCGCGACGGTTGTACGTGTTGGTACCCTGACCTACATTCACACCTACGTCGTCTAACTCTACGTCTACGACGACGGTCGATCGTCTGACCGTCCGATTGCCTGGCAACTGGCCGGTCTGATTTAATATTTTCGAAATTGCCTCTGGCCTACATTCCCGACTGTGCCTCGCGAATGAAAAACTAACCCTCGGTTCTCGCGTGTGTCCCGGCTGCACTTCTCGTCGCAGTCCTCTCGTCATATCGAACCTGTTGCTTCCGTTTCCCTACATTAGCTCACCTGACGCACCATTTTTTCGCGATCCGCCATGTCGATCTGCCGATTGTTTGCGAGGATTCGATTCTACCAAAAGTTTCTATTTGCGATTTACTCGGTCGTCCATTGACCCTTTGGACTCGAAGCAATTTTAACTTCCAACCTAGAAGATTTTCATTCTACGTAATCTTTTTTACACTATGCTGTTTTCTCGCACGACATTTGTATTTTTAGCATTTGTAGAATACAGAAGTATTCAATCATTTCAAAATCGTTTTCGATAACGATACGGCAATTTTGACTGAGGATTAATCTCCACAGTTCAGCAGAGTTCAACACAGTTCAAAATCGTACGGAGGAGCAATGTTTTCCGTGGTATCGTTACCTAACGTCCAGGGAATTGGTGAGCCTTCCCATTCAATAAAACACGCAGCGATTAGTTTAGATTAAATATCAGCCCGATCGGGCTGATCGATCGACGCAGCCATCGCTGATTCCGCGCGAACTGTTTGCACGGTCGATTCGCGGCTCCGGCAGATAGACCGACGAGATAATAGCGATTTTTCACGAGGAGCTGGGTTTAAAGCGGTCCGCTCAAGGACTTGGTCGCGAGACCCTCGATACGGCGATATCTTCCGGCCAAGAGCGCACCGTTTCGTTTAATACTTTCACCGTGGCCTATCTGAGCCGAGGATCGGCCGGCTATTTGCATATTGATCGCTGATAATTAATTGTTCCGCGAAATTAAACGCGTTTTCGAAACAAATTGCACAAGCCGCTACTGGAAACTTTGGCCGCGGTTAATATCAAGATCTCCGATCTCCTCGGACGTGGCCGAAACAGAACTTTTTGTGCAAATTTTTCGTACACCGTGACCAAAATAATTCTTATTTAACTCAGTTACAGTTGAACTGCGGACGAACGATAAAACAATTCTTGTTTGGTGAAAAGGATCGCGTAAGAAATCAATTAAATAGCGATTTTAATGTTACTAGTCACTAGTCTTAACTGAATTACAACAAGCTGGAGTGAAATAGTGTGAAAATAATTTAACAGCACATTTTGAACTTCTAATGTTTTTACCATTTTGAATTACACCTACTCATTTTTGTCATAAATGCATCAAATCCGCAAATGAACAGTGATTGGTTCCAGCACAATAAAATGCAACGATCAATTTGTAAAAACATGAATTATGTTGATTGGGAGACGAGGAACATTTTGTAAAGCCCGGTAACAGGTTTAAGGAGCCCGTCGTCGGGGCGTGCAGGTGTAGCCGAACATTCTATCTTCTTTAATGAATAGTTTCATTACCTATTTATAGGACGAGCATCTTTCACACATGAGCCTATATCCAGGTCATTCGTTCGTTTTGCTCGTCGCCGCCTCGTTTCTAGGAGGCGCTCGGTAAGAGTCGCTCGGACGAGAGTCCTTGATCCACGAAAATGCGAGGAAATCATCCGTGGTTCTCGTAAATTTCAGGACAATTGCCATTCTCTGTCACGCGCGCACAATTTTTCACGGTGAAGTGGCCCATAATCTCGGGTCGTTACTCTAACCTCGCTGCTCGCCGCTCTAACAATCCTGTAGCGTGCTTTTTCGTTAATTAACTCGACAGAAAAATTATGTGAGCCGTCGGAAAAACACCGGGAAAATCGCACCGCTGCTTGGAACGTATCTGACGAGTAAATCGTTGCAGAAACACCGCTTCTCGATTTCGAAGGGAATTCGAGTGACACGTCTCCGAAAAATGCAAGAATTATTATTTCGAGGTATCGAGGAGAAACGATCAACTAGCTAGATATTTTATTCATCGTGTACAATCGGATGCCAATGAATAAGTAAGTCACTGAATAAGTGAGCAGGACAATAGTTGCAGTTGCAGTTAAAACAGTCTCCGAAAGACATACAGAATGATTAAAGATAGGATTGATTGAAGTGGCACACATTTTACAAATACAAAATAAAATTGTAGGGACGTGAATGAATAAATAAATCGCTGAATAAGTGAGCAGGAAGATAGTTACAGTTAGAACAAAATAACCCTTAGAATTTAATATTATTGAGGGGAATAATATGAAAATTAATTTTATAGGGAATTTAATAGTTTAATAATAACGTTAAATTATTATAAAAATTAGAATTTATAATATTATTGAGGGGAAATTTTATAGAGAATTTATTATTCTTCTCTGAGAATTTTTATTATTCCCTGCTGAAATGTTTAAGCGAGTCTCCGAAAGACATACAGAATGATTAAAGATACGATTGATTGAAGTGTCACACATTGTACAAATACAAAATAAAATTGCAGGGGGTAGATTGAAGTTAAAAGGCAGTAGATTGATGTGAATAGCTGTAAAATCAGGAGAACATCAGCGAGGCAGATAGCAGCCTTCAGTTGCGAAGTAAGTCAAAGTCGAGGCTTTGTGAAGAAGAGCATAGCGTTGACAAAGGAGGAGGGGAGAAGATAAATCGATAACGCAGCCCTTCTTTCCCTGTTCGTCGGCTTTTATCTCGCAGGACAATAACAACGTCATTAAAACGCTGGAAAACACGTGTCGCGATTAACGAGGCTGGCGACGCGTAACTAAAGTGTCTCTCTCTCGTTCTCTCTCCTAAAGCGTTCACGTTTGGTCGAAGCTTGCCTGAATCACCGGCTCTGTTCGGCCGAGTGGGGAATTAAAATACGTAACAATAATTAGAGAGGGATTCATTATTGCGGGCAAATCACAGCGCAACGAAAGTTTTCTACGTTCGGTGGGTTCAATTAAAAATGCAGATAGGACGATCGCGTTGCTCGTAATTATTAGCCTGTTCCGCCTGTAAATTTTCTACTCTCTCATTTTTGCATTACCGTCGTTTCGAGGCTAATTATTCCGTTAATCAAGGCGCCGGCCTTCTGCCGCTGCAATTAACCAGTTTTTTTTCTTCCCGACACCGTGATCCCTCCCTTGATTAGGTTTAAGAACGGTACACTTCTGCCCCGCTAAATCTCCTAGGCCAAGTCTCCGTCGTTTTTCTTCTACGACACTCTTATCTTCAATTTCAAATTTGAAGTTCAAGCCACAATACAGCACCGGCTCAAATAATTTGCCGAGTTTATATTCTACGATTCTTGAACTCGTAAAAGACGCTTTCACATTTCTTCGCGATTCAAACGCAAATAGCTTAATCATCGATACCGACTACTAGATTGCGGATCTTTATGTGTACCTTTATTTTTGAATCATCTTAATTTTTCTCCTGTTTTATAAACTGTACCAACCCAGTTTTATCATAAAACGCATAAAATCCGCAGTCTACCGACTACTCTACGAGATTAGAATGTCGATAAATTTCGAAAGTTGTATATTTGTCGGTGAAGAAAAATGAATTTATTTGCGCGACATTGAAAGTGACTTCTCGGGGAAAACGTCGTCGAAAGAGGCCGAGGATCGATACATCGAACCTCGTGAAGCCCTGGCCAGCTACGAGGCGATCTGTTGATAGGAGGACAAGTAATTAAAACGACATTAGACTGCGGTTACATTCGGTGCGATTTTCATCGCTTGTTTTCGCACCGAACTTACCACTTTCAAATGACCAGTTTCTTGTTTGTCGATTACCGAGATTGGAGAAATGCGTTCGTCGAAAGTGTCTGTGTTGAACGCGGACTTTACACATCGGAGTTCATCACCAAATTCTGTGTAAGTGCAAGGATTACCATTTGAAGAGCCTGTTGCGTGTAATACGTTGTACCATTTTTTATATTGTGAGAAAATCGCCTCAAGTACACCGTTCTCCGGTGAAAAGGTTCGAAGAGGACGCGTGTCCGGTCCGTTTGCAAATCAAATTTCTGCTCGGATGCACCCGCCCCCGCAGCATGCACCATGCACCTCCTCCGGCCATCGATTATCCACCTGGCAACACCGAGTGACTCAATCCCACACTTTCTCCGCGTTCCTCCGGCCGAGACGCACGGGCCAACACAACACACACCGCTCTCGTCCTAGAGCTTCTTAGAGCTCTTCGCGTTTTCGCTGCATCTTCCGTTTCCATGGGAAGTTTATTCCAGGCCACACTTCAACCGATGCACGTTCCCACTGCAGCTCACCCCGCGGATGCATTGTGCGCGCCGCAGCTGAAATGCGAGGAATCCGAAGCATTAGCCTTTTTATCCTTGTAAGCTGTTCAGGAAGTTACGTTAGCCTCTCGCGTAGCAAATTGCAACTACGTGGATTGTCTATTAGGAGATGAGACTTGTCCGATGCGGAAGGATTCTAGATTTTTTAATGGAAATCCTGTGTAAGATAACAATTCCCCGATGCCCGGCCAGCGGAGAATAAATTAGAATAATCTGGTGTGCGGGAAAGGATTTAAAGTGCATTGCAAGATCAGCCGTTTCTTCCCGTTTTCAAAATCATCATTTATTCGCGAAAAATTGGTGGGAACATTTTTTGAAGGAGGATAACAATCCAGTCTCGGCCGCCATTTCAGTTTTGAAAGACAGTTCGGGTTATATGATACGTCGCGCCAGCTTCCAGTATTTTATTTGTCCAAATCATAAACGGGAAAACGTTTTCATAGAGGGGATGCGATAAAACGAAGCCAGTGGTTAGTTCGACCGCGTCTGACGGACGGTTGGAAATTGGATAGGTCGTGTTCGGATGCGGGAATCGATTTTTCCTCGACGAACTTCTGAACTAACAAAAGTAGCGCGGCTATGATTACACTGCGGATCTTCGTGCACTTCCAGAAAGCTCGCGAGAGTTCCAAAGAATCTATGAGACTCAAGATTTCGACGTCGAGCAATCGATGCGCGAGAAAACATTTGGTTGAATCCGAAATTCTCTGAATCTATATGTTCCCATAATTATGAAAGTGGCCTAAATCATGTATTTCTTGTTTCGAGATATTTCAAGGATTACATTTGAACAAATTACAAAATATCTGTATATTATGCAACATTTTAATTTAGAATTTTATTAGTCTTGATTAATGAACATTTATTATGAATAGACTGCGGATTTTATGCATTTATGACAAAAATGGGTACATACAATTTCAAGCTGTGGACATGTTAAAAATATTTAAGGGCATCAATGTATCAGTTTCAGCTTAATAGGATAATTAAAAGAAGAATACAATTTTTATTTGGCTTCTGTGTCCTGCAATCAACGCAAACATTTTTTATTTTGCATAAAGATCCGCAGTCTAATTATGAATGTGAAATTTTCTGCGAATCTCGTACGAAAATGTTTTAGGGATGCAGGGTAGTGAACACATAATATCTTTATGTTCTTCTTTCGTTACTGATGTATTGGTAGTGTATAATGAAAGTAAGTTAATATTTCCGTATATTTTTGATCTTTCTCTTTTAGGTGAAAGATCCAAAACGTAGAATAACAGTAAACAATAATAACTGATAAACTTATTATTTTTTAAATTTTCACTTAGACCACTTTCACAATTATGGGCACGTATAGACGTAGATTTACTTGAACGTATTAATTTGTGCTTAATCGAACCATTTACTTGTACATGGACATTGATACGTTCTGTGCACATTTCTAGGATATTTGTACCTTTCTGGAAGTATTTTAGGATCAATGATGAACTAATCATTGAATCTCGATGAAGGCACAGACTAAAGAGAGGGCTTGATGCAATTGTGATCGAAAGAAACACCGTCTAAATTGTGTATCATAAAGACTGCATCGAATTCTAAGTACATAGCACGGTTTCCCAGCGATTTCTCACGAGCACCATCTCCACTCGCACGGGACACTGGTCCGAGCAGTTTTTCTATGGCGTTTAATAATCTCCGACAACCCGTTCGATTGATCTCGGAACAAAGTCTAGGGATTCTAAGCACCACAAGATCCCATACATTGTATTCGACTGTTTACTCGAGGTTGCAACATTCAATTGAACGCTCGTTGATTCCTCAAGTGCGAGATTATGCAAGTCCGCACGGTGTCGTCACCAAGAAGTTGTGTATCTACACGTTCGTACCGTAGAACGCCGGGTATCAACGTCTAATTGCTTTAGTATAAATCGGTTACCAGTCCTACTAATTGGATCGGGTTAATTAGCCAAGCGAGCGTCAGCGAGCCCGCCCAATCCAGGAACGTACCACAATACGCGTTTACCATTTTGATCCGTGGCGCACGGCTCCTGGTAACTTCCATCGTTCTCTTCTACATGCATACAGACGTCGACGTGTCTCTTCGATGGACCAACTTCCGCGCGACTTTGTCGCAAATTACTTAACCCTGCCTTCTAACCCTCGCCAATTAATCCCGTGGCAAAACAGTGCCATTACAGAACCGGAGTTTGCCATTCCTCAACTATTCGACTGGTTTCTGCTGATATTCGCGGAATCGGCTTGTCGATTCTCGAAACGTGTTTCAAACTAAGGATTGCAATCCCACAAATTTTATAGAACACTTTCGATGTTGCATTCATACTAACTGCTCGACCTACAAACGTAGAGGCTGAACAAGCTTTTCCGCTGCCGGATAGTCTTTACATTTGACGATTATATATTTTCAAAGTTCTACAAATGAAAATTTTGTTTTATGAGTAGAACATTTCTCTGGATTTTAATTTAATTAAAGCTCTGTATTTACAGACAGCTCGTTTATATATAACTCATTCTAAATAATTTTTACTTTTACTTAACTTCATTAATAATTCAAAAACGAAGCCTTAAATAATTTTTTATTTAAACACCTTTTAATCATTATTGTATTATATATGTATTCTATATTATTACACATACATGTATACGTATATGTAATATATATCGCGTAAATATATATTATATTAGATCGAAGAACGAAATCCTTGAACATGGCGCGGGATTGCAAAGTCTATTCGAGACACTGCTCTATACGTTTCAAGAGCATTCATTTCTATAAATCTCTGCACAAACAGAAACTTAATAAGTCTCGATTTTTTTAGACGTTTTACCGTCACGGTATGATGGGCATAATTTGTTGAACATCAGGAGTCCAGTGTTCAAATGGTTTTCGTTGGCACAATATGTATGTGCATCGCCGGTGATTTCGACTCGCCGATTATCGAATGCGGACGCGCGGCCACGGCGGCATTCCAGCAGGTGCTTCGTCATCAATGAGATTACATCCTTAAACAAAAAGCCCGTGCTCGTCTTTGCAAATCTCGTTACCGTAGTCCGCTTGCAAACGCGATTTAAACCGGATGACGTTAAACAAAATTTTTAAGTTCGTTACCGTGGTAACGCATCGTCCGGACCTCTTGATCCAATCGAACACAATCCTGCTTATAAAATATCACTCGTTGGTCACGATGCTCGTAGCATTTTCTGCGTAGATGTATCAAGTTCATCCGACAACGACGTGTTTTAATTGCTGTTCGTCGGTGGAAATTTCATCGGAACAATCTCGTATAGACACGTCGGAAACTCGATGGAAAATATCGAGAATCTTCAGTCACTTTCCGTTCTCCCATTTGTTTTCATGAATCGGAGCAATTGAGTCGTCTCGCGGAGCGATAACAGCTGATCGTAAATCAAGATGAAATACGCTCGAGGATCTGGATCGTGCCGCGGCTCAACGGAAGCGGGGATTTCTTCGTTAAATAAATAAATCGAAGTAATATCGAGGGAGTTCGTGAAACGGGCTGAGACCGGTCGGGACGGAACAATTTATCTTATCGTCGCAATAACGTTAAATATTTTGGCGCAATGAAGCTTTCCGCAACCGCTGTGCAAATCTTGCGTTGCTTGCTATACTTACTTCTTCCACTACTTCTATAAATTCTACAATTCAAATTAAAACCTACTTAAAATTAAACTCGATCCACAGTTAACCCTTTGGACTCGAAGCCATTTTAATTCGAAAATCAAGACATTTCTTTCAACCCGGATCAGTTTTATTCTATGTAATCTTTTTACATTGTGCAATTGAATTTGAATAATATTGAAACTGTTTTGAATAATGGTATAGCAATTTTTACTGGCGCCTCAGAGTTAAAATTGTTGCATAATCGATCTATGGTTGTGTACACGTGATACCTGATGTATAAAGTATAATTCTTATGTTAAAACTAGACTGCTTGTCTTTATGCAAAATAAAAATGTCTGCGTCGATTCCAAGACACAGAGGTTACATAAAAATTTCTTTCCTGTTTTAAGTATTTTATTAAACTGAAACTAACACATTGGTGTTCTGAAATTTTTTAAATATGTCCACTGCTTTAAATTGTATTTACCAATTTTTTTATAAATGCATAAAATTACTGTCTATTTACTTGAACAAAAACCGTGGGAATGAATGGGAAAGGGTTGAACCGGCACGAGGAAACCGCTGACGTTCGAGGACAATAAATTTTTGGTATCGGGCGCGGAGTTGGATTCGCGGGGCGGTGGTTGAACGTGTTGAATCGCTGAAAAGACGCGATCGTTCATGGCCAATAACACCCATAATTTTTCGGTCGAGCTCGACTACGACGGAGAATCTCGTCCACGCTCGAGCGACTTTTCCACGCGAATCGCAGCGGCCGGGGCTCCGATGCGATGGCGCATTGAACTATGAGATCCTAAGGATTCGGTGCGAAAGACGGTTCTGGGGCTTCGCCAACACGTGTTCCTCTGGCATCTCTTTCAGAACGCCCCCGGGGCTGGAGACCCGTTCAATGTCCTATCATTCGACGATTCCTGTTTCCTTCCTGGAGACGCAACGAACAGAAATTGAATCGCACGAGAATCCTCGGACGAATGCTCCTTTCATCTTTCATGCAAAAACTCGGATGCCTCCCGGCCATTGATTTCCCACGAATTTCACTTTTGCGAACCTCTTTGATTATCGATGATGACAATCATAGACACATAGATGAATATCAATATGTGTAGAAATTCATTTATGATTATTGGACAGCGGATCTTTATGCGAAATAAAAATTTTCTACATAAATTGCAACAAACTGGAGCGAAACAGAAATGTATTTTCTTTCTTTATATGTTTAATAAGTTGAAAATAATGTAACCGTATGTTTGAATTCTGCTAATGCTTTTACTCTTTTAAATCACACCATTTTTCTCATAAATGCATAAAATCCGCCAGCTAATGATTATTTTACTGTGAGTTTGATGAATTGTGTTAACGAACCGACTAAATCAGGAAATAGAATCTTTCGATACCGGATTGGTTACTCCAGTTTATTTTCTCACTGGATAGTTGTTGTTCGAAATTGTTGCATTTCAGCCGCCGCCATTATCTGCATAGCAAACTCCACAAGGTGATCATTGACTCGAAGCTGGCAACGTTATAACACGTTCGTTCTCCATTCAGTTGTGCACACAGACCGCGAATGAATCGTGTACTGTTATCTGCCAGTGCTCGCCACGTGAGAATTAGATTATCGAGGTTTATTTTTATTTTGTTCGTGTATCAACGAAACACAATTCTATCGCGATGGAACTTCCTGTTTCTCTTTTTTTCACGGGCTAATATTGAATTTTCAATAGAGATTCCAGTCTTCTGTACACAGAGTTTTCATATCGGAATTAATCAAAACAATTTTCAGTCCATGTTTGATCGTACCAATTATTATAGACGGAAGATGAGAAAACAATTTCAGAATATGAGACAGAAAATAAATACAACATATTTTCAACATTTACGAGCTCTGTGTTCTTCATTAGACGGTCACGGTGTTTAATACGAGTCGCTGAAGGTATGTCCACACTGTGTCCGTATTAGTATCATAAAGGCCAGAGAATGTACAATATAAACTGGATACTGCAGATTCACTCGCGTCATAAGAATTTTATGAAATTTCTCTACGAGCCTTGTTTTATTACACTTCACACAGTCAAATATACAGGGTGGTCCACCTAAATGTAGCCACCTCAATTCCCAATTTCAAATTAATGGTACTCGCGACTGTTTCAGGAGAACAGAGATTCAAATTCGTGTAGTTATTTAGAGCAGTGAAACGATGTCATCGATCTTCATTTCGTACTTCTTTCCCACGGGTCTTCGGCCGATTATTCGATTTAAGGAACCCCCCGTTCTTCGCAGGTTCAAGCTCTCCGCCGCACCTATCGGATTCGACTCCGCGATCAATCGTATTCGCGAGCTATTTCCTATCTGATTTAGCCCCGGGCACATCCGAGCTGTATGTCAACGATCCCTCGAAACCGGAGCCAGTTTCGTCCGGATCGATCGACCTATCGTCCCCGAAGTCTTTAACCTATCAACCTATTAGAACCTATCCAGTACACTAGCGCTCAAAAGTTCGACGCCGAGAAACCAGTGAAAGAAGAATGCTAAACATCGATGAATGAAATATAAACCCACCATAGTTGTGGTAGAAAAGATTGATTCTTTTCCTAACGCAAAATAAACTGTAACTGGTCTCCGCAGGCTACCTTTGTCTCTTCAACAGTGTTTCTTGTTTATTTATTAAGATCGCGTCGACTACTAGGTCATTAGCGACCATGGAAGAGCTGATACAATTTATAGCAGTGTATAGTGTAGTCAGAGTTGGGCAAAAATTTAATCAACAATTGATGAATAAATTTCTACTTCAATTGTTAATCGCAATTAACAATTAATCTCCTAGTTTAGTCGTTAATTGCGGTTAACGATTAAATACTTATTAATCGTTAATTGGGAATGGCGGTTAAATTTCTACTTTAGTCGTTAATTGCGATTAACGATTACATTCCTTTCAATTGTAATCGTCAATCGGATAATTGATTAATGATTAACTGCCGAAATTTCGGAATGAAATACGGAATCAAAACTATGTACATATATGAATACTGAAAAAATGTAAACTGAGTTTACGTGTATTGTCATTTGGTCTACTATAATACAAACTCTGTTTACGTACTTTTATGTTTTTTTCCGATGATTTCTTTTTGTAATCAACGATTGACGATTAACTTCATCAATCGATTGAATCAATTGTCGACTTTTCAATGATTACCTTTTTTAATTGTACACCTTAATCGATCAATCTTGATTAAAGTTTTAATCGATTAATGCCCAACTCTGTGTGTAGTGTCAATTTTCCTATTTTGTTATATCGATCAGTAGCTTTTAAGAAGTTAAAAACACAGACAATATTTTATTTCCGTATTGAGGCATTCACTTACAATTAGACTGCTAGGTAAGTTGAATGTTGATCGATGTGATTCAAAACTTCAACAGTGTTGTTTGATCGCTAACTTAGCATTAGATATTTTCAACTGTCCGAGCCTTGAAACAACTTGAAAAACAAATCTGTGGAGATAGAATGTTCCAGACTGTGAATTAATCTAGCTAGCATAACGTCGTCAAAAGCATACACAGTGTTAGGGTAACCCAAATTGACATGACGAGCCCCCTCGCGCCTAACTCACCGTCGTCCTTGCACCCGGCAAGAGTAACGAGCGGGGTTAGGAAACAATCGCCGGTAGTTGTGCTGGAGGTGAGGCTCGTAAAAGCGTTCTTTTCATCCCTGACCCGGTGGCAGTTGTTCAGAAGGATGTCTCGAGGAAGAAGAAACCTCTGGAGGAGGTCGAGGTACCGTGTGAACGGGGCTTCATGCGGCGTAGGAAGCAGCTCTAGGACGAGGGGCAGAGGAGTAGCACAGTAGACAGTAGAAAAAGGCAGAGTAAAGGAGAGAGGCGAAGAGAATGAACAGAAGCATTAAGAGCGTCAAGCAAGACGGAGACGGTAGATGTGCAACGCACAAAGTGCAACTCCTGGCTGCAGCGTGCGCCGCAGACTCGTCTCGATCGTGACACCTGCGCGTCTCTCTCTCTCTCCCTTTATTCCATCCTCTCTTTCTTTCTCCCTGTAGCTTGTTCTTTCGTTCATTTGTTGCCTGGCTTTCCGTGGATCGTCGGCCGAGCCGGTGCACCGCGTTGCACGCGGACAGCTGTCCCTGGTAACGGTCGGAGGGATCCTCAAGGTCCGCCATCGACTGCCACGCTTTCGAAATTCCTCTTTCCACGAGCCGTTTCATTCTAGAAACCATTTTTCGTCTTATGAAACCCGGCTGTCTCCGTTCACAATGGCGGACCGGTGGCAACCACCGGTTCGATCGAATTTGGGAAATGCTCGGAACATTTTTATTTTGCTTATTAGGATTCGTTGCGCTTGTCATAGTTCTTCAAAAGTGTTCAAACTTGACTGGCTTTTCCGAAATTCATTTGGATCCACCTAAAAGTCTCTTACTGGATGTACCTATCGCTGAAAGTGTTCAATGAATATGTGTCCATAATTATGAAAGTGGTCTAAAAGTCATATACACTCGTCCCTCAATTCACGCGAATATTCGTTCCACGTGGATTTGATTTACGCGAATAAAGAAACGTGTAAATTGAATCTGTAAACTTGATAAGGTTCCACAGGCCACACTACTCTCCTAATGTCTTCCTTCCTTTCCGCGTAAATTGAGGTAAATTTGCCGCGTAAAACAAATACATACTCGCGTAAAAAAGTGCCGCGTAAAATGAGGGACGGGTGTATTTTTTGTTTCGAGATATTTAAAGGAGAAGGATATTAACACCAAATGTCCATTTTCGACGATGTCGTTGAAATTACATCGAATTAATTTAATTCAAAATAATGTGATGTGAAATTTTCACTTATACAATTAGACCACTTTCCTAATTATGGGCACATAATCGCACACTTCCCTCGATCATTCCCGTTTGCCAACTAATGATTACATTAGGCGGGTAAAAAGTTCAACAGAAACGTTAGACGGTTTCCGCTAATGAAATCCGCAAGCTAGTTGGCGGAAACCGCGTCGAATAGATCGCACAGTACATATCGATACAACCGAGGAAGTTAGAGTAGCCATTCGACTATGAATTTCGTACTTTTTCATTGGACAAGGCGAAGATGTGTCGCTAGATAACGCGGGGGGAAACTTGAACAACACGTAATCTCGCGGTTTTTGTTTTTATCTTTGACCCAGTTGCGCGATCCTTAATTGAAGACGCGAATTTCTGCTTCGTCGCGGGTTTCGCGAGTAGCCCGTCCGTGATTTCTGCAACTTTTTATCTTCCCGACACACGTGAAACAGCAGTTTTCGCACGCGGACCTCCACTTTTTCGGAACTGCAGTAATTTCCCAGCTGAGAACGCTTATGGCTTACACAAAGCTTGATGGACACGCTCCCGGGGACTGTTATCGTGCTACGCGAATAATTTAACTGTAAGTTTTCTGGCGGACTTGCTAATTGCTGCGAGAATTACAGGAACATCTGCACGCATTTCCGCTTCTATTTTCGATGTTCAATGTTTACTACAGTCGCAGTGAACATGATTTCACACTCGCAGCAATTTTAACTTGAAAATTGAACATTTCTTCCGACCTTGCATATTTCCATTCCCCATGATTTCTTAAATTTTATACAATTACAATAACTAAATGTTTAGTAATTGATTAGATACCGACATATTTAATAATGTAAACAATATCTTGAATAATGGCCTATTAATAGGCTTTTCAATAATTGTGCTGTTCCGAAGGAAATTATTGGATTTTATTATCGAGAGTGAGCTGTTGGTGTACGATTAAAGTTGCTGTTGCGATTGAATGATTCTTTTACAAAATCCTCAGTCATGGACCATAGACTTTCAACAATTATGGAATAATCACCGGTAGAAAATGTGTTGACACGCGATTGCCTGCTAATCACCCCTGAAAAATTCCATGACATGTTTAAAGAAATGGAAAGTACTAATGTTTTATATCCAACTGATTAGAATGATCAAGAAGGGACATAAACAATGTCCATGATTTGTTAATTCGAATGTGGATCGAAGGTGTCGTGTGTTCTCGTAGATTCTCTTACCAGAACGTAATGTCACTCCTTCGAAGGGAACTCGTTCGCATTTTGAAACGAGCCACGCATCGTTACGTTCCGCCGGTTCTCGGGTCCGATTACCCGCCAAGGAATACCGGCACTGTCAGCTGATAACAAGCGAATCGCGAGCTTTCCCGATACCCGCACCCCTATCACTCTGCATTATCCGATCGCGAACGAGGCGCAGGTGTTGCTCGACTCGAGTCGTTAACTCCTTGCGCAGGCCACTGCCTCGGTTTTAATCCAATTTTTATCTCGTATTTTCTTGCGCTATTGCATCCTGGAAAGCTAATATTATACCTTGAAAAAATTTGCTCGTTTTCTTCGAAGGGCGGTAAATAGAGCCGCAAAATTTCAAGATCTCTCTGAGATTGTCAAAGTTGACGAAAAGTACGTGGATGGATTCCTTGAAAAAATAATTAATAAACTGCACATCCCTGAGCGAAATAAAAATTGCTTGAAGTAACAGGATTTAAAATAAAATACGTAAAATGCAAAGTCTAATATTGGCACTGAGCAAGTAGACGGTTTTAATTGAAATCGTTAAGCGGGGAAGTTTAAATAGAATTTCAGCTCTGCGGTTTTTATATTGTTTGCCACGGCTAGAACATATCACTGCAACGTAACAGTCATAAACACATTGACATAATTGAATTCCGAAGAGTGGAAGACTCCGAAGAATTCCGAGATTCGCAGGGAAATCGCGATAACAGCGCGAGAGTGGAAGAAAAACTGGATTCGTGCAAAGAACGAGCGGCGTTCACGTGATGTTTCACCAACAATATTTGTACTTTGCTTTGGTACTTAACTCGTCCTGTGCTCCGAGCGTTTCCGCGTGACTACGTCCGAGCCACGTGGATCGCATTCGAACGATACTATAAAACGGTAAACATTTATAGTGCTTGTCGCACGGCACTCGCAGCAATGTAAATATCAATTTTATTAACAGAGCAAGTAAACCGTATGACGGGCGTCTGCTAACAGGAAACGGCATCAATCTTTTGCATCTGGTTTCGTCATTGTGTCTCGGATGATCGAACGTCTCGCGCAAATTGTTGCGAATATTATTTAACGCGGTCGTGTCGAGCAATTAGCGCGGTCGGGAGCAATAAATACGACCAGATAGATGGAAAAAAAATCTCACGTGCTCGGCAACGGAACGCGATTTTGATTTTCAATTAACCGCGCAATTATCTCTCGCTTTCTATGCATTCTTACGCGTTTTTCTCTCTCGGAGAACGCGCCCTCGTTTCGTCGAGCTTCAAACCACGCCGTATCTTCCTCGAGTCAAAGCAACTAATTTCGTTGCGATTCTGCCGTTCGTTTGTTACGCGAAATGAAACGAGAAATTCTGGAAGGCGTGCATCTCCAGGGAATTCCACTTTGCGAAAAAACGTAGCGGGATGCAGACAGATTTGGAGCGAAAGTAAAGTGTAGAACATTAGGCGACGGGCAGGCAAAAAAATTCGATCGTTGGCTGGAAAATTGCAGCTCGTTTCTCATCGTAATTGTCGCGGACAATTTTTACGTTGAGCTATTTATTAATAACTAGACTGTGGATGCAAAAATGCTGGGGTATCAAATTCGACACAATTTGGCACGACTTTTATTTATTTTTCACCTACAAATATTATGACCAATGAAAATAGGATTTTATTTGGTACCACTTTCTTAAAATTTCTTTATAAAAATTGGAAATTGCATAAACATCCGCTAATATTCCTCGTTAACCTCTCTACAAAACCAAGAAAAATAAAACCGCGTGTCTATTCCCCATCGCCTGCAAATAAACAGCAGTACAAGGGGTTAATTTCATCTACGACCACATTCTGCACCCTCCCGTTGTTTTTCCAACGCGTCACCCCCTACTTCCGTCCCGTTCTCGCGACCCTTTTGTCTCGATTTCTCTGTCTCTTTCCCTCAGTGTCTCCCCTTCAGTCTCCCCCTCCTCTCTCTGTTCAACTCGCTTTCGCTGAGAGCTGCCACGCACCCCTCCGATGTTCAGAACCTCTCTATCGGCCCGCTCCCGTAATAACGACGCACGCGTGCCACTCCATATCGGACGTTGGTCACACTTCGGCCCCGCTTCTCTCTCTCTCTCTCTCTCTCTCTCTCTCTCTCTCTCTCTCTCTCTCACTCACTGCGTTTTCTCCACAGATTCTATCCGATGCAATCTACATGCACAATCCGCCACGACCGTTCCTTTTCCGCGCGTTTTTCCCGCACGCGCGTGCCGTTTGTACAGGCGGCCCCGAAACTACCGGAAATCGAATTCCCATTCGAGTGCCCTTCGTTCGCCGTTTCAACGATAGAGATGGATTTTGACGGCCGGTATTCCGGGGGCTCTCTTTTGTCTTTCCGGGTTTTACCTTTGGCCTGTTTGCTCTCCCTTTCTCTCTTTGGTTGCGTGGCAGAAGGACTGCTCGTCGAGGAGCGAGGGTGAATCATTCGAGTTTTGAAGAGATCGGTGATTGTACTGGTGGTAGAGCACGGGCTGACGGGTAGCTTCGTTTCAACCCTTCTGTCGCGATTTTTGCAGCATTTCTCTGTCATTCTCGTCCAGTTTATTTCGTTGATATTGTCACTTTGTGAGCGAATAGGATTCATTCGCCGGCATTTATGTAAATGCTATCTAATTTCTGACAGTAAAAAAGTTTGAAGAGTTTATTTATTTATTAATTTAAGAAGAATGTTAAATTTAAATCAGGTAGAAAGTTTTACTGAAACTTCTACTGAGAAAACTCCTTCGCATGCATTATCGAGAAATGAGAAGGCGCATCCCGTACCTCCTTACCGCTCCATTCGGAAACTTGAGAGAAGGGACAGAAAAACGAAGACAAAAGGTCGCAAGAGTAGGACAGAAGCAAAATGAGGGTGCGGAATATGGTCGGAAACAAGATTACAAGAAACCAGGATAAGGATCGCCGAAAGAAGGGCAAACGCGACCTGTAACTTGAGAAGAGGGAAGAAGAAGAAGTTGCCAGTCGAAGAGGATACAAAAGTCGAAAGAAGGTGTTGCGATCGAGGGACCTGCCGCATGGAAAAACAACGGGAGGGTGCGGAACGTAGTCTCGGATGAGATTAAAGGAAGGGTGGCGGCGATCAAGGAGGAAAGAGGGTAAGGATCGCTGGAAAGGAGGGCGAAAGAAGAGAAGAGAACGGTAGCGGCGGGAACGGGCGAGGATGGAATAGAGTCGGAGGCCGATCGATGAGAGCGATGTTGCCTTCGCTCGCTCGTACGTTCCACTTCGATTTTCTAGCCGGCACGGAGAGCGGCGCGGAGAGGAAGGCTTGGGCTGTGACTCGGTTGCTCGGTCGTGCGCTCAGCAGACGCTGGTTGGCTGATGGTTTCTACGAGAAGCCTGCCCCGACTAGGTTAGAGGGTTAAAAGCGTCTACCCGCCGCCACTTCCCGACACGTGGACCCTGGGAAACCGTTTTCCTTTCCGTTCCTTCCTCTCCTTTCTTTCCCCGTGGCGACGCGACGCCGAGAACGTCGCGCCGGCCACCTCCCCTGCGCACCCTGGGCGGCCCACTTTTTATTCGGTGCAGCCAAACAATCCTTCTTCTCAAAGGAAGAAATTCATTTTTAGATTGTATAGAACACGAATTGTTCTACAATAACTTTGCTGCTTGTCAACAAAAATATTGAAAGAGTAATACGAAACGAACCTGAAATAGAGCAATGACTTTTATAAAACAGTCAACGATGTACTGTCTTCTGCCTGTTAACACATTACCGACCTGTGAAAAATCTATGGTTCATGGCTAAACACTTTTTAATGAAACCTTCAATAACGTCATCAAATACTTTCATTTAAGATTGTAATGTGAAAGAAAATTTCTATGTTTTCTTTTGATACAGCACAATTATTGAAAATCCTATTAACAGGCTTTTTAATTATAAACTATCACAGTTCGACCATGTATTATAAACTATTGCGAAAGTGGCTACCCGGTTTTCGAGATAAGGGTTAACAGAACAACGACTTTGAAACGTGAAGTAGGACGCGTATCCTCAAGTGGGTCCCACATGTTTGCGATGCACCATTGTATAAAATTTCAAGCCCGAAACATTTTTCACCGCGTTCGGACTGCATCGTCTGCACCGTGTCCACCTCCAACCTGCTTTCCATCTCTCTCTTTTTGTTTCTACCCACCTATGTCCACCTATACCCACCTACCTCCAGCCATCCGCTGCCTACTAGGTTCGGCCTGGTATCCCGGAACGGACACGATCTCCCGCCGCCCGGTTCCGTCGAGGTTATCGGGCGGCTGGAAAGTCGAATGTGCTCGTGGCACGTGCATCTCTCTGTAGCCTGTCTCGAGTCACGCTAGAACATAATTTTCCCTTTCACCGCCTACTTCCACGTTTGCCCGTCGCCCTCCGCAGACCCCGGCACCGCTCGTTCCGCTGTTGGTCATCCGGTTTCTCGAGACCGTCGTCCGTTCGGCGGCTCTTAATTATCTCGAGCGATCCGCCGGCCCGATACCGGCCCACCTAGCCACCCCGCGTCATATCGAGACATACCTGGTCAAACCACGCTGTTGCGATCCGGCATAGATCCCTGCAAGTACCCACGGGATCGACAATCATCCTCAACCAAGATCGTCGACGATTTCGCTCGCTCAAACACCGTCAAACAACTGCAAACTTAAATCACCTCTGCCAACGTATCTTACCACCCGGTATAAATATTTGTACACCAATGAGTTCAAGTATTTCCAAACATCTTCAAACAGTCCCCTGGATGGACAGAAAAATCCTCCAACATAATGTAATACAAGTACAGCATGTTTAAAATCCTTATTAAAGTGTACTGGTGCCTGCTAGCAAACGTCTCATTCAAACACGAGTAAACACGATCACTCCAAGCTCTGAGCGCTAATTCGTCAGCGCTAATCTCGCCTGAAGTCAACACCACGGCGTTCGACTAGCTCGAGATAACGTGTTAACTCGGCGGGTAGATCGTCAAACCGCTTGAAACTCGTCGCGTCGTTATTATTACACTTTCGTGTCGCGCTTTAAAATAGCGTTACCACCCTGTCCGACTACCGGCGGCAACTCGGGGGGTTGCTGGTTGCTCGTATCGATTCTCCGGGAAACACGCTCGGCCTGAAACTCGAATTCAAGCGGCGCGCAACCCTCCTCCTCCTTCTCCTGCATCGCCTCCTCTTCCCCGCGTTTTGATTCTCCTCTTTCTCCACCTCCTCCTCGTGCGATTTCAATCCGTGAATACGATGTCGTTTCGCACGAGCGTGATTTATCATCGGCGCGCACCGAATCCTTTTGAAAACGAGGACGTTGCACGCGGCCAATAGTCGCACGAGGAAGCGTGTACACGCGAGGCGTATTAGGAGCTCGTCGACGCTCTGACCCACTTTTACCACACGGGGTATCCTTTTCTTTTATATAATCGGCACGATACACATACATAACCAAGCCGAGCCGACCCCGGCGTTTGTTACGCGCCCGTGATCCTCTCCTCGTCGACGGAACAACCGGCAGACACAACCGGTGTCACGTTCTGAATACACGATCGAAACGATCGTCGGCAGCCTCTCGAACTTCCCGAATCACTTTCGAGACATCACAGAGCCTCCTGGTAGGCGTGGTTCCACTGGCTTTTTCTATAGAGTGTCTTCAGTGAGCATTATTTCAGCACTTTATGTGTAGAGTGCTCTAGTGGGCGTGGTCTTATTGCTTCTGCTTAGTAGAGTGCTCCGAGAGGTGTGGTTTCGTTGCTTTTCCTATGTAGAGCACTCTGGGAGGCGTGGTTTCGTCGCGTTTCCTATGTAGAGTACTTTGGGAGGCGTGATTTCGTTGCTTTTTTGATATAGAGTACTTTGGGAGGCGTGGTTTCCTTGCTTCCCCTATGTAGAGTACTCTAGCAGGCGTGGTTTCGTTCGTTTCCCTATGTACAGCATCCTGGGAGGCGTGGTTTCGTTATTCTTCCTCTGTAGAGTGCCCAGAAAGGGCATCGTCTTGTTACTTAATTTTTGTAGAACAGTAATGTTTCTAACAAGTGTGTTGATGATCTCGGCGCAACGGTTCGATCGGCAAAACAAATTAAAGCAATTTTGCTAGTTTGATTAAACTTTCAACGTTTCGATCCTAATATGGATCCTTTTCGAGTAATGTTTCTGCTGCTTAAAATTGCACCAGCTTGTTTTTTTTGTCGTAACTAACCACTTCTATCTATTTTATTAAACAGACTCACTTTCTGTCTGCGTTCGTGATTACAGATTTAGTAAATTGTCTCGCTCATTTCGCTGCAACAGTTATGGCTATGCTCCAACACGATCCTCGTGTCTCATGGCTTTCTATAGGACGGTGCAACGTCGGGCCGATTCACTTCCAGCTTGTCGCCGCGATTTTTGCTCGCCGCCAGTCTCGTTTGCACCGGTAGGACAGGTTGTACCCGCCCAACGGATACCGGCCACGGATAAAATCCACACGCCGCGCCGCTCGCCGGTAGCCGGCGAGACGCGAGAGATAGATCCTAGCCGCGATTTCCAAATCCTTTATCCTTAGGAACGGCGAAACCCGAGACACACACCGCTTTCTGTTGCACTTTGTTTGTGCACCAAGGATGATTTATCTCGGTTCGCTCGGTGCGCCCGCTACGAAATGTTTGATCACTTGTTCGATCCTCACTGGAATTGGCTCTTTCGCTGTAACAAATGGGAAGGGATGTTTCAGCTTTTATATGGTTAGGGTCCTGAGATCTAACCGAGTGGCGAGACAATGGACCGTTGGTCTTTTATTTTCTTGTTGTTCACCGGGGGATCCTATCGGTCAAATATTTGGTCGGCTATAATGCACTCTGCTCGACGTAGCTTAGTCTATTTCAACGTCGATCATATTATTACATTTCTTTTATTATATTTTTTATATTATTTTGAATCTATTAAACATATTAAGAAAGAAAATAAATTTCTATTTCACCCCAGTTCATTGCAATTCAGGTGAAAATGTTCTATTTTCCATGATGATCCGCTAGTGATTACCATGCTAATTAAATTGGTGTATCAATTAACCGTAAATTCTCTAGAAAGATTCGTGTAATCGCAGCTAAATAGTGACCTACTTGAAGATCCTTCGCGTGATATTCTGCTCAGAACGGACACACCGATATCAATTCCTGCGAAACACTAATCCATGGAGGATCTACGGGGTCAGATGATTCTCAGGTAGGCGTTCGGACTAGCGGGCGTGGTTCCTACGAAAGCCAGCTTTCCGGTCCTTAATTTGCGAAAACAAAACCGCACCGAACCCCTCGAAAATAAAACCACACCAATATCCTGCTAGTCAACCGAGAACCGATTCCCATGGAAACGGCAGACAAGTCAAGTTCGCAACAAATCGACCGAAGAGATCGTTTCCGACGAAAGGTGCTGTTTCATTAAATCCTTGTCCGCCGATAGAACGCAATCGTCGTTGGAACAAGTGTCCCGAACACTCGCCGGCAGACTCGTTGCGTACGAGGGAAACCGTACGACGGATTGGATAGAGCCGCCTTCTCTGTCGCCGGTTTTCTTGAACGGTAGCAAGAAAACGGCCGGCTAAATCACGCCGAGTGCGATAAACAAAGGCGAAGTCGACGCTTTTAAGCGCGCGAGCACAAGCCTTGTCGTCGCGACGAGGATAATGGAGCCTCGCGAGATTAGCCGCCGGGAAAAAGAGAATCTCGATTGCCGGCCCGATCGATGGAGAAAGTTCAAATAAACGGGGTTACGGGCGGAGCGACGCGGCGCGGCGCGTCGTGTCGTTCGCGTTCGTTCCACGGAATCGCTACTCAGAAATTTATTGCAAGGACCATCGTAGCTGATTTATCGTTCAGATAAAAACTTCCGAGCTACGACGATAACGAAAATATTCTATTCTCCATCAAAATTCAATCCGGCACGTTTAGGACCGGATGTACTCTCCGTGCTTCTTAAATTAAAGCTGAAATATTGCAGAATACGGGAAAAATAGAGATATTATAATCACTTCAACGAAAAAATCATGATTTCATTAGTTTTTCTCACAGAAACTAATTTCAAAATCCTGAGGTAGTAGATAAATTTTACGACCGGATTTGGAATCAGAGTGACAAGAAAAAATTCTAATCGAAACATGGTATGGGATAAATGACTATTGCATAATACTGCAAGTTTAACACGGTTTTTCAAAGTTAAAAAACGTTCCTACCATAATCTTTCTAGTTTCCCATATTCTTCAATATTTCAGCTTTAATTAAAAACAAATCTCTATCTCAAACCTATCAAAAGTTCTTTGATTTTTACACATAATTCATTGGTTTATCCCACTGTGCGGAACAGAGGCAAAGGGGGTTCTCGCTCGCAGCCAATGTCTAGGTCGTGACGTCACTCGCTCTAGCCAATAATTCGACTAGATCCGAAAATGCCATAGGAATGACCCAATCGGAAGGCTTTCTGTCGCATTCCTTTCGAATTCCTGCCAGAAGACTTCTTGTGAGGCACGGAGGAGACGATGTCGATTATCTCCTAAATTTTCCACTAAAATCTAAGCAGCGTTCAAAGCAGACGCCTGAACAATGGGGTATCGGAAAATCACAGGCCCGGTCTGGCCGCGAAATGACGCATTAATTACGCGAAAGCAGTGACTAATTGCGCGGCGGAGTCAACGACCTTCGCCGGTGCAAGAGGTCCGAGTCATCCGCGGATCTGGTTCAGGCTTGCTCAGCTGTGTCTTTTGCGCCACACGCGCGGTGCAAGTGAATGCAGAGGAATGTGCACTTATGCTTTCGATCGGCGCCGATCGCGCTTTCGGCGAAACGGGGATCCTGTTTTGCGTAATCGTTGTCGCGACGAAAATGTTGCCTTTATCGTTCTCGGAACCGTGAAAAAGTCGTCTGCGCCACTCCTTGTCTCTTTGACATTATCTTGGCTCATATTTTACAAGTTGCATGTTGCGTTTACCAGAAAATTGCAACTATAAAGGCTGACGAACGTGTTAAGCCTATCTATTAATATAGTGTTATCATTATAATTACAATTACTGCTTGGTGGTTCTACTATTAATATAATATTTTAAAAAATGCTCTCCTGCGAAGAATCGTCAATTATTGAGTAAAACCGCAATGGATTAAACGAATCTCGAATGGTCCCAGGAAAATCACGCCAATGATCCAGATAACCACTATCACCGATAACGAGGATCGTTTCGTTAGGATCGAACAGCCGAGAATGAAAACAGAAAGAAAAACGGCCGGACCTACGGCGATAATACTTCCGGCGAGATTCAATATGCTTTTCCAATAACGCCGACGGCAGGTTCTGGAATATTGGTAATCGTCACGAGGAAATTACACGGAATTACACACGCGATTTCTGGCGCCGACGCGACGCAGCTCGCAACCTCCACGCCGTGATATTTCGCATGCTGATGGGGATCTATGGAGGCGGAAGAGCCGGCGATCGATGCAGTTCTGCGCTGGCGAATGTATAACGCCGATGCAGTTGGTGCATGGCCCCCGGTGTTAACACGTCCTGCACCCTCGAATCCCACCAGGGTCATGAAACCCCTTTAACCCTCGCTGGCTCGCTACAATATTAGGTAGGAGGGAAAGTTCTGTCGCATTTTAAAGAAAAAATATTATTCATTAATATTATTCAATGATATCATTTTCATTATTCGTGCAACAACTTGTTGCCATCTTTCAGATAAATCAACTCCTGTTTCCCAATCACTCATTAGCAACATGTCTTTTTGATTTACAAGCAAACTTACCTGCGTATTTCAAGTACGACATAACTTTTTGGTTTAATGAACTTCTGACTCAATCTGATTGGGAAAAAATACCGCGGTTACAGGTACATTTACCCTAGCACGACGAAGATTCAGTCTTCAAGTTTACTGCAGCTCGTTTCAACGACCCCGTTATACTTGATTTTTCATAGTTCCATAAAACAGTCGAGTAAAGTCGTACATTCTTACGTAGAAGAACCAGCTCGTTAATGAGAGGATGTTCGCGAAGAGCGGACAATTAACGAGGAACGTTTTAATCGAAGTTACTAGCGGCTGGCCAAGTTTTTGGCGAAGTTTTTTCGTGCCCCCGCCCCTCGCCGATGTCCTGAATTATCCTCCGGCACGGCGCATATCGTTGACCTCGCGATGGCCTTCCATTGTGAATGCGGAATTACGAAACGAAAGTTCGCCTGAACGTTCCCCGATGTTCCAGATATCCACGCGCAACGAGTGCCGCAGGCGCGCGTCCGTCTTCGAGTGCAATTCGTCTTCGTTAGCACCGATTCAGTTCGGTTTCGCAGGTAAACCTTACCACCGACGCGACCCGAAAAAGATAAATAGGTCAGGCGTGGAAGAGAATCTCGCAAACGTCCTTTGGAGTAAATTAGAAATTTATTCTTTCTTCTCTGAACCTTTCTTCGTCAATTTGTCCTCTCGGATCTTGAAAGAAGATTTTAAGGATTGGAAAAAGAGAAACTTGGCGACCATCCCTCGAAGAATCGCCGACTACATTTTCAACCCTCTGCACTCGGAGCGATTTTAACTGGAAAATTAAATATTTCTTCCTAGCTAGAATATTTCCATTCCTTACGATTTTTGAAATTTTATGGATACGAAATTGGTATAATACCTTGTAGAATACCTAAATGTTTAGTAATTGATTAGGTGGCGCCTCAGAGTCGCCATTCGAGTGCTAAGGGTTAATTCTCAATTCTTCCTTCAGAAATTTGTCATTAATCTATCCAGCGTTCTCCGTGGAAGTGTTTTAGTAAAAAGTGGAAATCTTTGGACAGAGAGAATAAATCAAGGATGATAAATGATTCCAAGAGAACTTTGCCACGGATACGACGCTCGGAAGATAAATAGAGAAGAACTTCGTGAACGTTGCCCGAAGAGTCGACAAATACATTTTTAATTCTCGGTCTTTCTACTTTCGAGGATTTTCATCAATCTGTCCAGCGATCTTCAAAGCAGTTTTTTTGTCAGTAAAAAGTAGAGATCATTGGACAGACAGAATTAATTGGTTAATTGATGGAGAAGATAAGACAAAATGAGATAAATGAAGGATGTGTAGCACTGAAGAGTGACGTTCTTTGACCAATGAATACTGTTATTAACCGCAGACCAAGAAAACAGAGTACATATTAATCATGGGTATACATCTAATGGAGGTCTCTGTAGAATTTTTAAACGTACTAAAAAAGAGAGGATAATGATACTGCGCGGAAAATTGCCACAAAATTGTGTTTTAACGTTGGGCACACTCGATGAACATAGACATTGATGTTAATCGCAGCCATCATCGTCGTAGAACAAGTTCAAATTTTTTCTGTCATGTCTGGACAAACAGAAACTAGACTATTAACAACCATGATATTTACTCTAAATTTTGACATGACATGCTCATAAACCCTTGCACCGGGTTGATCGAAGTGTTGAAAAAAGGAGAGCGATTTCAAGGATCGTTTCCTGCGACAGGACAGTCATTAACGCCTTTTTATTAAAATGTTTTACTCACGTGTTTTTTTATCGAATAATGTATGCACTGTTTGTTGATATTTCATCTTTACATTATACATAAGACATGTCTCTTACTGTTTCGTTCAAATTTATGCAGCGTTAAAGAATACTAAAACAGTATTCCAAAACTTCGATTAGTGTATTTAACCAAGTCTAACAAATATGAATGTTACGCGTTTCTTTTTAGAAGAAATCAAATTGATTCGTTCGCAATTAATATTTAAGCATTAAAATAAATGTAGCCATAAATGATTACTACGCCATACGTATTTCCTTGTTTTTGTCCCAAATTCCAATCTAAGTACCGCACTGTGCGCTGCTGCAGATGAAATTTTGATTGAATTAAACCTCCCCAACCCGGTCTCCTCGTCATTACCAAACCTCCACCGTTCGAAGCAAACAAGAGAGAGAGAGAGAGGGAGATAGAAAGGGAAAAAGAGAGCAAGCAGCGAGTAACTGGTTCGATTGTCAGCCGTAGCTTAGCTGTCCGCAAGCTTTTGGCTGGTTGCCAGCGGATTTCTTTCAAACTTCCGGCGAGATGCGTTCACTTTCGTTGGTCTGGGCTCGAGCACGGAACCGCCGCGATGTTAATAACGGGATTATCGAGTGTTCCACGAGCGTTATCCTTCATCCTCCTCGAAGCTCGTCCCCTTTCCTCTCTGGTCCCGCCGGAAATGAATTCGGCCATCGAAAATTTCGCGAGTTACTACGCGAATTGCTCGATCGAACGCTCTACCGAGCAAGGATACTTGTACCTCGCTCGAGGATGAACGCGAATCTGAAACCAGCAGGATCATTATTGCTTCCTGCGAGACTCGCCGCCGGCGGAACAGAGATAACGAGCGAGAATAGAAAATCCTTCGACGAGGATAATTAAAAAGCGGCGATGCCGGTGAAATCTATCCTGACGCTGATTTATTTTTCTCTTCGCGGAAGGAAGTGACGCAGCTCGGAAAATGAGACGTTGCTCTCGCCCCAAGACGCTTGTCTCCGAGCTAGGACTCGTCTGAGACCGGCAATGTTATTATCTGTTTACTACCCAGACATTAATTGGAGTGGTTTAATCTTTCCTCTGTTCTAACACGTTCCCCGACACTCATACTTTCCTCGAATTATTTGTCTACGTTTGGCTGAGATTGAATTGCAATTGAATCCTGACCGCGTAAGAGGATTCAAAAAGCAATTATCAAATTCTTCGTCCCCCAGATTTAGGGATTTTTTAATTTACTGCAGAAAGGTTTACGCATTCCACTGAAATAGCATTTGCAGATTTTCGAGAAGGCCAAAACAACGAGAAATCGTATGCGAGTGGAGGGTGAAGTTTTGATTTTATCTGATTTTTGGTTAATTCGCATGAACGAGTTGTTACGAATAACTTTTGTACGAATTAAGTAAACAGGTAATTAGCGAGTGCTAATGACAGGAGCGTATCGCCCAGCGAATTGTTTTGATGCGTAAAAATAAGGGCCGGTCGGCCAGCATCACGGGAATGTTTGTTTCGACGTGTCCGATTCAGTTACATCCGTTGTAAATACAGAGGTTGTTCATTAATTATCCGTGGCGGTGATTCCCCCGTGGAATTCAATATTTCACGTGTTTTTCCGAATGCATTATAGGTACGTCTGGCTCGCCGTGCGTGGCTCGCTCTCGAGTGGATCGCGGCAGTCAAAACAAAATATTTGACCGGTTAAATATTGATACGGATTATCGGGGAAATTTAGGGCTGCGAGGTATTTTCTTGGGGCGACTCGTTCCACTGTGTACGGAAATTGAACGGTCGATTTGTTTTCCCACGTACCACCGATCGATACGATAGAGATACGTTATCACCGTGCCTTCATATTTCCTTAAAAATATGTTTTCGTATTCCTGTTTTCTCAAGAAGGAAACTGGGTTAATCTCTGCACTCGAGAAAATTAGCGATCCGATAAAATGAAAGATAATTCTTCAAAACAGTGGAAAAAGTAGAATAAATGTTTCAAGATAAATGACAAACGCTTCCAGACAATTTTCATCGTTTACCCACGACAAGGTTTTTACCTGGACAACTTATCACGGTCCCCACGTTTTTGTCTATCTGTTGGAATTCACTATTTACTCAAAGGAACTCGAGGGAAGTAGAAATGAAATTGATACAGCTGCTGGACAACTTTGTACAGTACAATTTGCCTTGCTGATCCAAACAGCGATAGAAGCGATAGAAGCGATGGACGAAATTTAAGTCTATCAGCGTTTTTCCACTAAAACTTTACTAAATCACGCCTCACAGTTTTCTTCACGCAACAAACAATAAAACTATACCTTCTCTGGACACTCTACAATTAGAGCACTCCGCATTCAAACAAAAACAAAGCTATAATTTCAAGGCGCTCTAGATTAAGAGAGAAACGAAACCACGCCCACTCATGGTACTCCCCATTCAAACAATAACAAGGCCACGCCTTCGGGGCGCTCTAGATTAAAATAGGAACGAAACCACTCCCACTCATGGTACTCCCCATTCAAACAATAACAAGGCCACGCCTTCGGGGCGCTCTAGATTAAGGGAGAAACGATACCACACCCTCTCATGGCACTTCTCATTCAAACAATAACAAAGTCATGACTTTAGGGCACTCTAGATTAAGAGAGGAACGAAACCACGCCCTCTCATGGCACTCTGCATTCAAACAACAACAAAACCACGCCTCCCAGAGCTCCCCACGTTCATCCCTCCTATTACAAGCTGGCAACAGCTCAGAACAACCTCGATTTTAATGAACAGCGTTCGATAGAATCCGCGCGTCGACGATCTCAGCGTACCGAATCCAACACAAGACGAATTCGTCAAGGTCTCCGGGCTCTTCTGCAAGCCGCCGGTCGAATTCGCCAAACGTTTCGTCACACTCGCGTGTCCGGTACGCGAAGAACGCGACGATAGTCTCATCGTCATCGAGCGAATAACTCATGCTGTCCGACGGAAAATAAATCCGCCGGTATCAAGGACAGGCACCGGCGGACGCGGAAACGTTCCCCGAAGTTTCCGGCGAAAGTTTTCTGAACGAGACCAGCCTCGAAAACAACCGCGTCCATGGATAAACTGTTGCTAACGCGTTTGTTTGAGCGGCGCGGGACGGGAAAGTTTACGAGTGGCTGGGATACCAAGCGCCAGGAACTGTATCCGATGTTTCTCTGGCAGTGGATAATATTTTAGAGCTCGCGCAGAATGCTCTGCATACCGAGTGCATCCTCGTCAACTGTCGACTACTCTTGTAATTCACGGTTGTGGCCGTAGAAACGGGAGTAATCGCCGTAATTAACCCCTTGTTTTGGAAAATCAAGTCGGACTCGCGACGGAGATGTCAAACAGAATTTATGAAACACGCGTAGCTACTATCTTTACGCAAAATAAAAATTGTTCGCGTTCGTTGCAAGTTGTGGGGACCGAATTGGAATTTACACTACCGTCTTTAAATCACCGATCAAGCTTGCAGCTCGATTTTATTGTTTTATTTTTATTAAATGTTCGAAAATAGAGAACACGATTACCTCACTTAAATTTGAAAAATTATAAAATATAAGAATAATAATTAAAATTTAGAAGGTGTCCGATGTCTTTGATGGTTTCATTAAGTCGCAAGAAATACTGTGATATTGCTCAGCTCCTTTAATCCTCCCACTATTTAATATTATCCTGTTTATGCGTCTGAGATCACTGGAAGCTTCCTCGTTCTGTTCCATCTTCAATAATTCGAATTTCCTGATCGTTCGTTTTCTGAAGTACGTTGAAAGGATATTTTATCGCGAAGGTCCGAAGGGAGAGGTCGCGTCGTCTCTCGGAGACACATTCAGTTATTTACGCGGAGGCCTTGATCGATCAGTTTCTCGCACGAGCAGTTCTAGGGGGGCGGAGGAGAGAGCCCGAGGAATTTTTCTCGCCCCGAGCATTCGTCTGCCGCTTCGCTGGGCCCTTTTATACTTTGCCGTGGCCGTTATCAGCGAGCTCGGAAGCCGGTAATGCAAAGCTACCGGCCACGAAGCAAATTGATTGCTCGTTTCTTTCGAGACCGGTACCGCGACCGATCGCCTTCGAGTATTACACCGGCCTTTCGATTCTCTAGCCTCTAGTTTCCGCAATGTTTCCTCGATGAATCCCCTAATTGGATTCGCAGATTCGCGACTCGCTTCTACGTCGTCCAGAAAGTAGATTATTCACGAAACAAGCCGCCGCTAACTGGATCACGCTTGCCGATGCCAAGGCAACACTGAATTTCACTGAAAGGTTGCTTCAAACAGATATCCAGCAACCTAGACAGATAGAATCAATTTGCTTTTATTCAGCAATGTTTTCTACTTCCATAAAAACATTGATTTTTGCAGTAAATGCTTATTTTTCACGAAAGTTGACTGGGTAAACATGCATTATTTTATAATGTAATTAATTCTTGTCGATGTAAACTTGTTGTGAAATTTACGATGTAAACTGTGACATCGTGAACGTCGCATATGCGTGACCGGTCTAGGATGTTGTCGAACACAAACTCGAGGAAAATCGAATTTTCTTGGATGGTAGATTGTTGTGAATCAGGTTTCCGATTTTATCAGGGAAGTCCTTCAACTGGGTCGAGCAGTTTTATTAAATAAACCCGTGTAGCGTAATATAGGACATGATTCTCGCAAAACAGGGTCTAGATTATTAGCCGGCGACGTTTCGCCGTTGACGTAGGTAAAATGATTTTACAGTAGTGCTGCATTTATTCGAGCTAATCTTGTAATCTGGCTTACCAAACACCGGAGCTCGTATTTCTAGCTTCTATTATGCGAACGAACGGAACGAACTGTACCGTACTGTACTGTACTGTGTCGGAAGGGATATCAGTTGACCCTTATTATCCGCACGATCCAATTAGGATAAATGGAGTCCTGCTGCATTTGCTTGCCCCTGTTAGACCTGTAGACGTTCTCAACTTTGCCATTAACTAAACTAGTCGCCAGCAAGGATGGCGTGAACTGCTACTTTTCGATCGTTCAGGATTTTTTACAGTGATTCATCATTTTCGTAATCGCTTCTGATTGGCGGAGAGCCAAATTAATTAGATTTGTAAGTCGTTTCAACATATATGAAATATTGTCTGCACTTTTATACGATTTAAATAGATATTACGAGCTAGAAATCGAGAGGAAAAAATAATTGTCTTTCTGTTTGAAATACTGAAATAAGGTACAGAAAAGGAATTGAATATCTTTTACTTCTATCATTGTGGTTGTTCGATCATCGTGATATGTAAATCACGATTAGTGATTGTGCATGTCATCGCTAGTCCTAGGACCTGTCTGTGAACTGTACAAGAATCCCTTTGCAACCATAACGTTCGAGTTTTGTCAAAGAGCGCAAGAACAGTGGGAGAATAGCCGGCGAACCAGCTGCCTTTCAAATTAATTTCGCTCTTGGACCACTCGGGGATATTTTTCGAGCGCCAAACACTATGCTGAAGCTCCTCCCGTTTATGCTCTCGTTGTGTTTATTATCTCGCTATACCGAGCAAATGTTTTGCGAAGAAATTAAATTTCTCCACCTGGTCTCCTCCAACTCTTCCGAAATTTTTTCGAAAAATTTAAATCCGAATTTTAAGAAATGCCTTTCCCTTTAGACGAAATAATGATTCGTTCATAATCAATATTTAAGCATTAAAATAAATGTAGCTGTACAAAAAATATAAAAGTTTTCTCTTCTACGACAATTTTTGGGGATGAAGATTTTTTAATCACTTTTATTTTCTTGAAATATTTTTTCTTCTCTCCTCTTCTAACTAGGATATATAACTAGGATAATTATTGGAAATAGAAGAGGGGTAAAATTTACCCTTATACACGATTAACTATTCACATCAAGAGTGTACTAAAAAATATGTATCATAAAATCGCAATACAAAGATTTGCCACGGCTGGTACGAGATCAGATGCATGCGCACCTTGCAACCCTAATCGGCAAAATACCTGCGCGAGCATAATTCTCATTGGATCGGAATCCGGGTTTCAGGAAAGTTCGATAAGGCTTAAGCAGCAGCAAATTCGTACTCCGTCGGCGCACCGCGTAATGGTCTTACTCCGGCTCTAATTATCAAGCGTGTACACTTAACTCTGACTCTAATTATCGGTCTCGCGCGCGTCACAAAGGGTTCCCTGTGTACACCGGTCTCGTCGCCAGGCCAAAGACGTCGAGCACACACCGAACGAATCAACGCCGAGTGGCAATTCCGATAGACGCGTTCCAGAATCGCTTTGGCCGGGCCCTTAACGGGTGTTAACATGCCTGCGTTTGAAAACGTTGTCCCCGTTGCTGGGAACACTGAATGAACGCAACCATTGTTCCACTGTCGCCACTGTTGCGGAAACTTCTTTCGAAGATACCGCGATTTTTCGGCCGATACACTCGCCCGTTCCTCGCTTCAATAGTTCAACACGTATCTGCTATTTGTCTCCGTCCTTTTCCGTTCTTCATTTTATTCTCTGAATAGACTGTGCTTTCATTTTTCGTTAACGTGCACGCGTCAATAGAATTCGTCTTGATTTAAAGAAATTTTTTCATGGTACTTTTACCATTGTGTACGTGACATTTTTCTGCTTAAAATGATACCCAGCACGATGCAATTCGGAGTGCATTTACTCGAGTAATCCACGATATAGTGGAACCTCGATTAACCGAACCGAGATGTGATGAATTAACCCTTCGAAAAACGAATTTTTCTTCCGGCATGAAATATTCCCATTTTATATGATTTTCTTAATTTTATCGATATAAAACTGATATAATACCTCGTACAATACTGTCAGTAGTTTAAGATATTAAATACGCTTAGTAATTTATTGAATACAAATTTAATAATGCAACAAATATTTTGAATAATGGTAGAAGAATTAGTGGTGCCTCCGAGTCACTAGTCGTGTTTGGACTCATTTTAATCAGTAGAATGTAACAAGTATGTTGGTGAAGCTTCCGTGAAAAGTAATTGTTAAGAAAGAAATTGATGTTGTACCTAATTCCGCACGGTGTACTTCTGATCGATCGAGCGTCTGGTGCGCGAAACAATCAACAACCAGTTTTCGGCTTAGAACAGGAGGAGCGAGGTGCTCGTACGGTTAATTCACAATTAGCTAAGCTCGCTAATTGCCGGGTACGGCAAAACTGTGGAGGGTTGCCGGCGCGAGATCGAATTATAAACGAGTTTCGCGCGACGCCGAGCGGGTGCGCGAAACCGTGCGAAAAACAAACTGGCCGGATGGGATCGTTTCGTAATCCTCGTGTCGTGTAATGGGCGCCGATCGTCTGGAAGCTCTGCGATCGAAAGCGAGAGAAAGTGGCCGGCGAACTCGCCATTCAGTTCCCAGCGATATCGGCCCCGAGAAAAGCGCCTTGACTCTTTTGCCTATCGGCCTCGGAGAACTTCGGTTGTCCGGGAACGGCGAATTCGAACTTCTGCGAGTAGTGGCGGCCTTTCCTCGTCACTAGGATACACACAGTAGACTCTGTTACAGAGGAAAGGAAAGTTGTTTGTCGATTTAACCCTCCAGTGGCCGCGAATCGAGCGCCGCGCCGATCCTTTTATGTTTCCTGAAGTCGTATACCAGATCGTTCGGATGAGCTCTTCCTCTGGTTTTAGCGTTCCATGGTCCGCTGTTCCTCGCTTTCTCCGGCTAATGGTTTAAAAAAATGGTTTAATTGCTTGGATATGCTAATGGGGATTGTTCGGGTTTCTCAAATCATCGAGCTTCTTGCTTTCCACGATCGAAGTGCCGCGGGAGGAGCGTTGTTTATGCAAAAATGTCGATGGAAAGTGCTGATGCACGTTTCGTTCGGCCGTGGCTCGGGTTGCTAGAAACAAGGAGCAAGTGGAAACGGTGGTTCGTGCACAGACGAGATGACAGAGTAGATACCCCTATTATTTTAATTAGATTATTACTTATCCTAAAACAGCAGAAGGACCATAAAGGTGTAAGAATTTCCGTGAAGTTATGAAATAAACTAATGCGAAGAATTCGTAGTGCGTGAATATAAAAGATAAACGGGATAAATTCTAAGTACCTAATTTAACATTAATAAAAAGGGGTGGAACTAGAAAAGGGTGGGGCTATAAGTGGGAAAGGGCGTGTCAGTCTGTAAGTGTGCGCACGCCTAGAGGAGGGAGTGTTTATGATTAGAAAGGGAAAAGTACTTAACTACAAACGGGAGGATCCGTAAGGGGAAAGGGGCGTGTCCACGAGTGAAGAGGGGAAGATACGCCCTAGAAAGGGGAGGATCTATGAGAGGGAGGAGGAGTTAAAGAATAGAAAACAAGTAGAAGGAAAAACGTGTAAAAGGAAGGGTCTAATACAATATCGAGAGTACAAAAAGCACAGAACGATCAGAGACACAGAAGGTTGCGAAGAGAAAGGTATCGATCGCGTATCCTTGTCCCCAACATCGGAAGACAATAGCTTTCAATCTTTCGAATAGGCTGAATGGTTTTCGTCAGACTCGCGTGACTTACTCGCTCGGAAAACGATTAAGAAATGCGAGCGATCGAGCGAGCGATCAGCTGGGAATACCGAAGCAGAGTCTCGTGGATCGCCGCGCGATTCGCCAGGCTCACGTGAACCCGAGCGATTAAGGACGACAATTGCAATTGCGATCGCGGATCGCGAACGTATCAAGCGGGAATGTAATCGACGAGTGCGCCGTCGCGATGAATCAGTGCCGGATCTCACGTGCCGAGCGAATCGAGCCGAGTGAATCGAGCCGAGTGAATCGAACATAATGCGCGCCGGACCGTAGATCACTCACTTTGCTTTTCAAGCCTCCGAACAAACAGAGAAGTCCGTAACTGTTGATCTAATCACTTCCATTATCGCGCAATTAATCGAACATCAAAAACTGCATCGGTTTCTCCGAACTGATTTACATTCATTTAATTAAAGCGAATTTCTATGCCACGAGGAAGAACTGTTGAATGAAAATTACTCATTTAATAAAATATTTCAAAGGCAATGTATAAGCTTTGAACACAGAAGAATGTTCTAATTAAGCTTATTAAAGCACCGTGACACAGAGAAACAATTTCGTCTTTGACATATTACAGGACACATTCCCGACATTCATTTTTATCGTTCCCGAGGAAAACGAACGTACAGAAGGCAATATGAATCCAGTAAAAATTGATACGAACGGAATTGGTTTTTTAGCAAATAGCGGAAAGCTTTCCATTACCACGAAGTCGTTAGAGGTTCCGTTTCAATTCGCCCTCGGCAAGCATTAATCCCTAGATCCAACGATCCGCGGATCTTCCTAGCCGATCTTCTGCCTCCGATCGAGAGGCAAAAGAGAGAGAGAAACACGCGGTAATCGATGAGAATGGAACCGAAAGCGGGCCATAGATCGGCCACGCTTAATTAAACAATTAATCGAACCGAGATATCATCCGCAGATCGGTTTGTGCCTCAAGGTATCTCTCCCACTTCGCTCGGAATTATCGGAATACGTAATATGTATCCGCGATACGGATAAACGCCGTCGAAATCGAAGTTTAATTACCGATTTTCGATGTGGCATTCATGGTGGCTGTGATCAGTCCCTTTCGCGAATCGTTTGTCATTTTGTCGGGATGTTTCGGAGATTTGCATACTATCTGCGTGCTCGCAATTATCGAGAGAGATCGGCAATCGTGTCTCTCCCAGGAAAGAGGTACCAATGGCTGCGGGAAACCTGCTCAAATTGAACAGTGTTGCACTCGGGAGGATGTTGAATATTTGTTCCGATCACTGGAAAAGTATATGTCACGTTTATGAATTGTTTATAAACGTATATTATACATATTTTATAGAATATTATGGTAATGCAGAAGGTGTTCAAGTCGGCACTTTCGATTTCTGAACAAACGATTCGTTGTAAACAGACCGCAGAATTGACTTCACACATTCGAAATGTTCGTATAAATAGCTTTCATTAACTCGTAATTGGTACAGCATGTTGGACTCGACAACAATTTTCATTGGACCGCTTTTTTCACCTTCGCACATGCTATACATGCATAAACATCCGCATGCTATTTATAGCTCAACCCAATAAATCGATTAGAAAGGAAATCTGAGGCAAAGGCTGCGGCAGGTGTCTAAATCCAGTGTCTCGATCTTATTAACAAGTTGACTGTTGCATCGATTACGCGTGGGCGACACGATTCGTCTTCGATAACTAATGTTTGCTGTGACTGGGCTGTGGATTCTAGTGTAAAAAGTTTCAAATGCATGAAGATCCGCAATCTACTGATAATGAACTCGCAAAGAGAGCTGTATGATTTAATGGCATAATTATGTCGCATTAATTCGAACGTCTCTCGTTCGAACATAAAAATTCTCGGGATAATCGAAGATCAGCTGGTCCGAGCTATTGTTTTTGACAGTGATAATCAACCGATCGATGGCTAGAAGGAGAACGTGAGATTCTAGGCGGAGAAACGAACGCGAACGGTTGAAAGCGGTACGCTCCTGGAATACCTCACGGAATTTATCGTCCCAGCTGTGGGAGCCGGCCTATTTTCGAGGACGAATCAATTTTTCCACGGTATACGGAGGCGCAGTAATTCCCGCGGATCTCGCCGCTTCCCTCTGACATATTTTCCATTGTCAAGCATCTCCTTACTGGAATTGGATCGTGTCGTTGTAGCCGTTCCGCGGCGAAAGGATCGCCGAGGACAAGTGCATCGTCTTTTTATTGCTGGATGAACCTCTCTCTACCGATCATCCGTCGCGCCTCGGAAACCTCGAGTATAGTGTTCCATCGTTACACCGGGCACCCTAAATCCGATCTGTAATCCCCGGTAAATCGTAGATCACAAAATTTTATTCCCATCATTTCGACGCGTCCTGTAACTGTAAGAGAATGAATTTTCTATTGAAATAAAAAGTCTGAGAAAGGTGGTTACTATTGAACAGCGGATAGTGTATAAAATTAACTTGTCTATCTTTAGATAAATTGCAAGATTTCGAACGCGTCACCTGTGACGTAGAACGCACGTGTTAAGAACTTGCTTTTTAGCATTTCGCAAAGAAAAATGTCAACGACGACGAGACGTAATCTACAGAATGGGACGATATCTTCTGCAATTTTTTCGTGCTTCGTTTCGTTTCGAAGTTCTCGGAGGCAATTACGCGAGCAGACACTGATAGCGGTGCCTGCGATAATCAGTACAACCTCCGGAGCGTTTATTAGCGTTTAGCCTAATGAGAGAGCGATCGGCGCAGGCCGCGGTACACACCCAGAATGATATCCGCGATTGCGTAAAATAGTCGCGAGGAGTGTAATTAAATATTTACAACGCGGCGCGCGTTAGTTGCCAGTGGCGCTCGCGGGAAAAGTATTAATAAGCTTGTTGGCGCGCGACACACGTAATTGCCGCGCTATCGTCCCCGCACGTCTACTGACCTTTTCCTTCTCTTTCTGTTCGCAGGGAAGAACCTCTACAATAACGAGCATGTAGCAATTAAAATGGTAAGTCGAGCAGCATTTATCACAAAACGTTCTTTCGATCGGTACTCGGTATTCGATTAAAATCAACCCTGCTCGCTTCGAGCGTGTTTTATTCTTTTATTCTTCGTCGCTTTCTGTTTTTCATTTATTCGACGATTCTTGTTTCACAATTCTACAATCATTTTTATAATCACTGCCTCGATATCACAGCAATATTCTTTCGTACCGTTCTTGTCGTCTGTCCGGCGTTTATTTCGATTTTCTGTACCTGATTTAATTGAAGGAACAATCCGGGTTAGCTTTCAATGTAATAGTATTTTTTAATTTAATGTTTTATTCTTTCATTCTCTTGTTTCACAATTCTACAATGATTTTAAATTTGGGTTAGGTTTTCATGGAATAGTATTTGTTAATCAGTGGCAGACAGATGACAGCAAGGTTTTAATTTACGACTTCGATTCCAACGCGTTTTTGCAGGACAGATGTGCAAACGACTCCCATTCTTGAATTTTTCAAAGACGCGAGTAATCAACAAGGCAGTTGCAACTTTTCTCGCTGAAGCTCGTTTTCCGGAGACATTCTCTTTCCGTCTAGATTCATAATAAAGAATGTTGAGAATTATGGACTTCCGCGAGAACGCGGAACATTCACTGAAATATTCCTCCGAAGCATGCAGGGTTAAATTAAAATTAATGAGAGGTGGAGTTTAATTATTCGAGTCCCCAGAGTCAGTTTGACCCGGAACGAAATATTCATGTTTGATCGTTCTGCTTTGCGTCGAAAAAGTGAACGAACAAATCCTTCGCGAATTGATTTTACTTATTCAAGGATTCTAAGCGTGCACCAATAGATTTCCATCTTTAATTCGTGTCTTTCTTCTGGTTTTGCAGGAACCAATGAGGTCGAAGGCGCCACAGCTGCACTTAGAATATAGGTTTTACAAATTATTAGGTTCACACGGTGAGTACATTCGTTATAATCCTGAACACTGAAAATCAAACCTTTTGGAAACGCTGCAGATGAATTTCTAAATTTTCCCGGAATACTACAAATTAATTACTAATTCATAGATATCATCCTATAACACTCATTAATATTCACTGACTCGAACACTGAATCTCAAACCTTCCCGAAATGCTGCAGATGAATTTCTAAATTTTCCTGGAACACCACAAATTAATTAGCATAGATTCGATACAGAAATTTGAAGTACACAGGTTTCATAACTTAACACTGAAGCAAAGTATCTTTCCAATGCACTTTCCTTGCAACGGTTCAAGTCCATTTCGGAACTATCGTTCGCTTCCGCTTTCGGAGCGCAAATTTGTTTGCAAATCATTCGCGAGTTCTGCATCAACTCAGCGTTTTGACTCGTTTATTATTTCGTGAATTGCTCTCAGAGGGTATTCCGGAAGTATATTACTTCGGCCCATGCGGGAAGTTCAACGCCTTGGTGATGGAGCTGCTTGGCCCGAGTTTGGAGGACCTGTTCGACCTCTGCGGGAGGAGGTTTACCCTGAAGACCGTTCTGAACATCGCCACACAACTGGTGAGTACCATTGATCCTTCCTCTGCGCTGCTTGGGTCTGTCTCGACCCAGATTTACCAAAAACTTCGCCAAGATCCAGACTTTAGAGAAATCTTTCGAGAAATCGGTTTGGAAAAATTGCTAAGAGATTTATGGACTCGTTCGAAATCTGTGTAAACGAAGATCTACGATATTGCCCGTGCGGAGAGTTTAAAGGTGCCTTTATACCGAGATCCGCGGCGGACTTGAGTCCGCGGCCCCGGCCATAAATTTCCAGCGCGTTGACGGGGCCCGCAGTGCCCCGCTATGCGTGGCACAAAAAAAAAGGTCTCTCTGGGCTCCACGGCTTCACGGTACGTTAAGTTTAGGGAAACGATAGCTTCCCTCTAAAGCGGTAGGATACCTTCAGATTGTAATTAGCAAATAACTAGAATATGTTGCTAGAAAACTTGGGTTTGCGAATTTTGGCTTTTTGTCCTTATACGCTGCACACTCCAACAACAATTTAGGTAAAACAAACGCTGCCCTAAAGAATATTCAGCAATATTATTCAGCAATCTTTATTGAATTGTTTGTTATTCCGGGTCCATAAGATTGCTGAATATTCTTTAGGACAGCGTTTGTTTTACCTAAACTGTTGTTGGGGTGTCGTACACTCCGAGTGTGCGGTGTGCACAGGTTAATACCGTTCATAGTAAGTGCATGTCACTTTGATTTTTTCGCGGGCGCTTACAATTGCCGAAATCGCCGGACGCGAAATGATCTTTTGATGAAATGTTGATTTAGCAAATCTATGAAAATGGATTTTTGGGAGTTTATAGTGAAAACATTCGACATCAGAATTCCTATCAGTAAAGACCTAACAGTTATTATTTATCTCCTAGATTGTTCAAAATCAATGGCTCCGAAAAGGAGTACTGTATTGAGATCATTCAGGTAAGTTTTGCCACTCGGCGAGGTATTGGGCACGTGTCAATAATGAAGGTAGAAGGCGTTGTACCGGTCGTCCGTTTGCCTCTGCCCTAAGCCCGTCAATTTTATTACGGGTAAGAGCGACTACTGGTTGACTTTGCGAATGAGGCTGTTGTAAAGATTAGCTGCTTTGACGAGCATGAATTACTTTATGTCCACCGTCCGACGAAAAACGCGAAGGAAAACGCGTGGCCAACGCGTGTTGGAAGGGACTTCCTCATACCAAATTATAATGAAAGCATACCAAAGAATATAGAAAAAATAGGGAGAAAAAGTTCTTTCATTTAGACACAGATTTCGTCCAAATTGCTTACTGTGTACTAGAGATCGCGGTTTTGGACGCGAACTAAAATACACGTGTACACATGGCACGTGAACCATGTATGTAGTACGAATTTAAGGATCCTTAAATACAAAAATATAAAAATAAATCTGTGCGAATACGAATCCGTGTTCGTAGATCCGTGTACACGGATTCGTATTCGCAGATCAGTGTACACGGATCCGCATTCACGGATCCTTAAATTCGTACTACATACACGGTTCACGTGCCACGTGTACACGTGTATTTTAGTACACGTCCAAAATCGCGATCTCTAGGTGTACCATATGAAATTTTTACATGGTGTGTTTGCTCGTATAAGGACAAAAAGCCAAAATTCGCAAACCCAAGTTTTCTAGCAACATATTCTAGTTATTTGCTAATTACAATCTGAAGGTATCCTACCGCTTTAGAGGGAAGCTATCGTTTCCCTAAACTTAACGTACCGTGAAGCCGTGGAGCCCAGAGAGACCTTTTTTTTTGTGCCACGCATAGCGGGGCACTGCGGGCCCCGTCAACGCGCTGGAAATTTATGGCCGGGGCCGCGGACTCAAGTCCGCCGCGGATCTCGGTATAAAGGCACCTTAAAGCGTCAGTTTGACCGTGGACAGCGTTTCCGGTGACCAAGGGAACCGTGTCGACTGCGCTCAGACACAAGCGTCAATCGCTTTGACCACAAAGGAAGCCTTCGACACCGAAACGATCGTCGGAATTGATAGTTAACCAATTAATCCGCGAAACTCGAGGGGATTTCTCTGAATTCTAAATTCGAATTTAAACACGCGCTAATCTCCTCAGCGCTCTTCAACAAACGGAATACGGCTGCGTTTTGCAAAACGACGAGCACAATGCATAATGAACAATGCTCGTGATTCCACGCTCGTCGACTGCATTCGTCGTCTAAATTCGTTCAGCGATCCGAATACCGCGTTTTGTTCGCTGTACAATCATAATTTTACTCTTAACACTTTCATGGATCACGTTCAATGAAGATCTGGTGGATGCTCTCTTTTCAAAACTCTCGAAATATTTATTCGATTTAATATCCATTATTCAAAACAGTTTTTATACTATTAAATTCGTCTGTATTCTAATAAGTAGGCAGCGGATCTTTATGCAAAATAAACATTTTCTACGCGAATTGTAAGAAACCCGAGTGAAATAGAAGTTTGTATTCTTTCTTAATATGTTTAATAGGTTGAAAATAATATAACTGTTTTCAATTACACCTACTCATTTTTGCCGTGAACGCATAAAATCCGCTGTCTACTAATAAGTTCTTCGAAATTCAAGAGTTACATGAGAAAACAGGTTCAATTACATCTGAAAATGTTCTAGATTGAAAGAAATTGATGTTGGAATAAAAATAGTTTCAAGTGCAAAGGGTTAATGTAGTTTAGATTAGTCTAAATCATAGATTGAAGGAGACTTGATGATTGATCGATCGAACCTGTCTGCGCAGCTCCATAGGATAGAGTACGTTCACAGTCGACACCTGATCTACCGGGACATCAAGCCGGAGAACTTCCTGATCGGACGGTGCACAACCAAACGGGAGAAGATCGTCCACATCATCGACTTCGGACTGGCCAAAGAGTACATAGACCTGGAGACGAACAAGCACATACCCTATCGGGAACACAAAAGCCTGACGGGGACGGCGCGTTACATGAGCATCAACACGCACCTTGGAAAAGGTAACCACGAGACTCTGTCCAACACCTTGATAAGAATCAAGATGATACTTACCCTGGATAACTAGTCGATCATGCGTGCAAACGACGACGTCAATTAGAAAACGAGAATACAATCGGGGATCGAAATAGACAGCATTTGTTCGAACTTGTTCCATTTGATGTAACGTGAGAACATTCTTCTCGGACTTGAACAGAATCTATGAAAAAGTTCTATAGCTGCTTCTATCCTCGAATAGGAGACTGCGGATCTTTATGCATTCATGAAGAAATTGATTGGGTGATGTTGTTTTTAGTGTAACGAAGTCATTAAGGGATGAAATCAATTTTTATTTTACTCGTGATGCTCACAATCAATGCAGAACATTTTTATTTTGCCTAAAGATCCGCAGTCTATCCGAGTACAATCGAGCTCTCGTTTTGGATCGAGCCGGTGTTAGACGGGTCGCTAGATCAGTGATCTACGGCGTCGGAGAAAGTTGCTAGCGAGAGTGCAAGCTACATGCTAAATCCGTCGAGTCCGCAATTCACCGATCGGCTATAGTCTTTCCTCTACTGGTAATTCAATCGCGAGCGAGTTATTGCGCCAACAGAACAAAAACGAGAAACACCGTGGGGGTCTATTAGACGGGTGTCTTAACGCCGCTCGATCAAGGGCGGAAAAATTCCACGCGCGACTGCACATGCGAAAATGCAGTCCACGTGCTCGATCGGGCCTCGTTCCCACGTGTCGCGCGGAATATTTAACGATTTTTCTTTTTTTAATTTATTTATTTATACAGGACGCATCAACATCTAGGTGATTGGCGACCACAAGAGTTAGTACATATGATTACAAAGCCGAATCCTTAAACTTAAACATAGTTATAAGTAGGGTAAAAGTACCAGTTACCAGATATTTAGTGACGACTGGGAAGTGTTTTATTAATTTGATGGCATTCTGTTATTTATTTTGCATTATTTCTGATACAATTATCAACCTTTCTTCTGTATCGTCAAATTTTTCTGGACGATTTTGTTCAAAAGCGAACGAAATATTAACGAAGTTTTAATTCGAAGTTTTTGACACAAGAAATTTCAGATAACAAATTTATTAATTTTGTTTTTATGCCGTAGTAGAATAAAATCATTAGTTTATTATCCTCTGGTGTGCCGTAGTTTCTTAGCATTTTCTAGAATCGGAAACGAAAAATTTGCGTTGTTTTCTTATTAAT
Organism: Lasioglossum calceatum; assembly: GCA_963966675.1. Classification (NCBI taxonomy): domain Eukaryota; kingdom Metazoa; phylum Arthropoda; class Insecta; order Hymenoptera; family Halictidae; genus Lasioglossum; species Lasioglossum calceatum. The sequence continues at coordinate 13,413,173 of OZ016540.1, forward strand.
ATTGAGGCATTCACTTAAATTGATTTAACGATTTTGAATAGGAACCTTTTGGTTGAACACTATGCTTACCCTTAACATCGATTATCCGGTCCTCTAATGTCTTTACTCGGTAAACAGCAAAAAGCATCGGCATTGGAAATGTCTATGCTATCTGCTACTCATCGAAACAATTAGAACGTCGCTTTAATGTATACATGTTCCTGCAAGACAGCAATGCAATTGAATCAGTCCCGTTCCGACACAGAAATCTTTTCATCGACTGTCTATCTGATTACAGGATTTAATTGGCTGATTTAATGACCGTTTGTCCGGATCTATTCACTCGAGTAATTACACGGAGTGACTAGAGATTCGTCAGACTAGCGGAACTTAATGACAACAGAACACGTTCGATCGATATCGAGATTCCGGAAAAAACGATGTCTACTGTCATTGGCAAAAAAAATGTTTAACAATTTCACTGTCAATCTTTAGTTTCTCGCTAACGTTAACAAGCAGAAAATAATATAATATTTTAAACATTTTCATTGTTTAGTATATATTCGGTGTGCTCGTTTTTCTCCCAAGCGCGTGCAGTCCTCAGTCTAATTATCGCAGCGTTAGTGTGCTCTTTACTTGGAAGTGCTTGGATACTGGTGAACACAGTGGTATAAGTTCTGCAGGGTCGCCCACGCGAGAACGCCAAAGCATAAAACCTAGAAAGAGAGAGAGAGAGAGAGAGAGAGAGAGAGAGAGAGAGAGAGAGAGAGAGAGAGAGAGAGAGAGAGAGAGAGAGAGAGAGAGAGAGAGAGAGAACAAGAGAGAGAAAGAGAGACGACTGTAGTACTGACTGCGAATTCTTCTTTTTCCGGTAATCAGAGCAGAGCAGAAGAGACGACCTGGAAGCGTTGGGGCACATGTTCATGTACTTCCTGCGGGGCAGCCTGCCCTGGCAGGGTCTGAAGGCGGACACGCTGAAGGAGCGGTATCAGAAGATCGGCGAGACGAAGCGGAACACGCCGATCGAGGTCCTCTGCGACGGGCATCCCGAGGAAATGGCGAAATACCTGCGATACGTCCGCAGACTTGACTTCTTCGAGACGCCCGACTACGAGTACCTGAGGAACCTGTTCCAGGACCTCTACGAGAAACGGGGTTTCGTCAACGACGGCGAGTTCGACTGGACCGGCAAGACGATGGTGCGTGACCCGTTTCTCAAGTGAACCAGAAACTCCCTCCCCAAGAACCAACACACCCCCACTCAATAGTCACACCATCTTACCACTTTTTGATTCCACACCGAACCCCTTAAATAAACCACCCCCTCTGCAAAAAGCATGCAAGAACCGAAGAAAGAATTGTCGTGATGCTGCTCGTATCCGGGAACGAATCGCAAGAGTCGATATCTAAAGAATTGATCTGTCTGAACTAAGATTTGTTTTCTAAGGAGAAAAGATTAACAACGATATTACCATTCTCTTTCTGTGTCGAACTGATCTGCTTGGAGAACTGTGCTGATCCTGGGAAGCAGACTCATTGGAAATTGTTAGACGATTCATTTTTGAAGTAGCAGATGATGGGGACAGAACTCGTTTTAGACCGACACGATTTCAATCTTTAGAGATACGGAGAAGTCTAAAGCGAAGCTATTCCTTCGAGCCGGTCTTAATAGCTTTTCGTACTGTTTGAGTATTTTCGTAACGGCGGCTGCTTCGAATATTGAAGATGTTAATGCCGGTTGATGGAGTCTATTTTGAATCTTTGTATGAATGCCTTTTAATGAAAACGTGCACGAGAGAGTTGCTAGTTACATACCAGGTTTATAGCTTCTTTAAATATTGAAAGGCGTTGCTACTGCCGAGGGAACTGTGTACACAGCTTCTTCGAACACTGAGACATATTAATATGGCCGGAAAATCTATACATATACTATATAAGTCTTTCTTCAAGTTAAAAACGCGTTCTAATGAAAATGTGGAAGAGACAATAGCTAGTTACCATGTTTACCAGCTTCTTCGAATACTGAAAGACATTAGTACAGTCGGGAAATCTATTTTAATTCTCTCAGCTTACTAAAAATACCTTCTAAACTGTGACAAGGAAAGAAATCGCAAATTGCTACTTGCCGAAGTATAAATAGAAACATAAGTTAAATGAAAATACGTTTCCCCCCTTAAAAATAATATAACTATATCATTAAATTCTTCTAATGTCTTTATCATTTTGTATTTGATTACACTAATTATTTGTAAAAGCGAGTCGGGGCTCTAGAGGAACAGTTTGTCGTCCCCAGCATCAGCACGGTTTACCGAGTTAGTCCTCTTTGAATCTTTGTATGGTTTTGTACCGTTATCGTCGAGAAAACAGAACAAAAAACTCCGAGGTATCGTCTCTTCGGGGTAAGTAAAGTCTCTCTGGGTGTTCCTCCGACGTTTCCCTTCTGCGTCTCGCCCCGGTAAAAACCGTATTTCACTGATTTTTAACGTTTGCATGCTGCCCCCAATATATCTCTAGCCATCCAACTTCGATCAACTTAGACAGCTGCGGAACGCGCCTCCCTCTCACGTTGGGAAAACGAAATCCGACAAGGTGGGTCACGTTTCAGCGAACCACTGCGTTGCTTTTCCATCGGCAGCGATCGAATGCGACTGAAATTCGCGCCTAACTCTCTGCGATCATGCGCAACCCTGCTTGCAAAACAGTAAACCGTCGATTCCGGAAGCCTCCGAGCTGTTTCGAAGAACTTCCGACCCCACCTCCGTTTCCTCTTCTTTCTCGAATCGTCCCCTTGTCGTGGACCCCTGCAAAAATCTAGTCAATCATTATAATTAACGGTAGAATTGCACAGACTCGACGAAAATAAAACGCAGAGAAAATTAATGAAATAGTACACGTTCATTCTTAAGAGTTCTTCGCGTTATTCGGTAGTGTTAAGGCTAATTATTTTAAGGACGCTTATTCTACATTTAAAGGCAACGTGTCCTCCTGTAAAATATGAATATAAACATCATTACAGAAGTACACGAAATTCTCTGAAGATTATCTGTAACTGAAAACAGCCGAGTAACAACAAGTATTGCTGGTCGCTGAGACACGGAAGTCCGAGTACAAAATAGTGATCGTGGTTTTGAACACGTGCATTTAACCTTCAGATACTCGCACTCCACTTTCTTCTCCAACATAAATATATTTTTGTTCAATAAAATAACTACGTTAATGCAATATATATGCTAGTGTAGTCCACACTTTTGTTCGTGCTTGCGTACTACATGCGAGTAATTAAAAGTTCAATACACGTGAAATAGGGATCTCTAGTAGAAAAATCATTTCCTGAACGCGTCCATCCTCCCCATCTTCTTCGAGAAACGCTTGAATCACGCTTGGAGACTTCAGAGAACTTAGGTACCTGATCATTCTCCAATTCGATGGACTTAATTGGATGGTTTCTTTTCGCAGAGAGATAGCATTAATCGTACGATCCCGTGTAAGATTACGAAAATCCATGTCACGTTAAATACTTTGCCCCGATCGCCGACGAGACCATAGATTCTTAATACCCCATGCAGTTTCGAAGAGCAGTCTTCCCCGAACTATAAATCACTGTCGAACAAGTAACATCGGCGACAGTATCGTTTCATTCGTTGGTTCCAAGTATGTTATAACGACGTTGATCATGTATATATGTATGTGTAGAAAGAGAAAGCAGTAGCCGCCCCCATCTGCGTACGATGATCGTCTCACTATAACGATTCTTTCCTCTTTTCTGATTTCCAGTCGACGCCTGTTGGATCATTGCAGACCGGACAGGAGATCATTGTGTCGCCGAATCGCGATCGGCATCCGTACAAGGTACGCGACCCAGAATTTGTCTTCCTCATTTTTCCACCTATACACTCGTTACGAAGTTTTGTTCTTTTTTCTCTTGAACAGAGCATGGATGTGTGAAGCTTTTTTATTTCATTGAATACTTACTGATCGAATAACCGCATGAACGTACACACGTAACCGGCAAAACACACAAATACGTTTGTTCACCGTTCTTTCTTTTACATTTTCTTGTTTCCTTTTTTTTAAAATATTTTATTGTTTTTTTTTAGTATCGTTCTTGTGTAAAGCATATATATTTGTCCGTTCGAGATTTGAAGACTGATATAACCAATCCGGGTGCGGGAAAAGTGTTTTCGACGGTATCTTGAAAAGTCGATCGTTTCCGTTTCCGTTCGCGCGAGAAATACACAGAAACAGATACAATAAACGATTCTTGTTCCTTTGCGAATCACGGGAATCCCCGGTGTGTAGGAATGCGATGATTTTGAGGAGGATGTTGTCCTCATGTTGGATGAGGTTCACATCGAAATGCAGGGCAACTATGTAAGCCACACTGAGTTTCGTAAATCGCTGGCCAACGGTTCTTCGTGCACGATTCGTCTTCTGGTTTGCGATTTTCATCGAACCTTATGATTGCGAATATAATGTAAAAAGGACAAGAAATGTTACAGTTTTCTTGCCGATAAAAAAATCAGTACAGTGAGTCCTCGACTTACGCGGATTCTTAGAAGCGAATTGGAGAACCAATTCCGAACTGTGAAATTCGTTTTTTAATTGCTAGAACGGGAAGCTTTGTCGGTACATACACATATGTGACAGAAGTTTGCTTGTCAATTTTGCTAATCAATTTTCCATGAACATGGTTGGTTTATTTGAATTTTCCTTTCAAACGAGTATATACATATAGTATGTACAAAGCAGATCGTGTTAATAACAACCTTTTAGACTTCCCGGAGACCGCTGCTGGAACGAATTAACCGCCGTAAGTCGAGTACAAAACACGATTAAAAAACGAAGGTACCGAATTTCGTTGTGCTCGTGTACGAAGAATCGTCGTAGAAGAAGCAGTAATTAAGTATTCCCAGTTGGCAATATCCACCAGTATTAATCACACAACCACATACAGTACATCGTACAGTAGCTAGTGCCGTAGATACTCAGACCTAAACTCATCTACTTAAATACTATCATGCTATTGGTATCGCACACGTATCAAGAACGTAGAAAGTAAAGAAAAAACGCATCGAAACGTATCCATCCGCATCGAACAGCAAAATATGGAAAGTTCAACGAACACACGATTCGCGATCGACAGTATTCACGTGGTGCTCAAGTTCTGAAAAGGTGCCACGACTTTTTTTTCATCTGTTCTTTTTTTTAAATATATATATACAATATATATTATTAATCCTCTTTTGTAATTCGCTAACGGGTTTGAAAATTTTCGCAACATTCTCGTGCTTGTTCCTTTAGGATGTGACAGCACCAGGGGTGGGAGGTGGGGGCGGTAAGGGGGTGGGAACCACGTGGCCGGATACAGTGAAGCAATCAGGAGCCGGTGGTACGTTGACACCCGCTGATAGGCACGGTTCAGTACAGGTGAGTGGACACCTCGGGATCCCTTATACCGTGTCCGTCCGTTTGTCCGTTCTCCTCTCTTTTCCCTCGTTACACAGTTTTCTGTTTCTAATATGTTCGTGTCGCGTTGGATCCGCTTCTCTTGAACAGAAACTTGGAGAACGGCAAAGTCGACGATTCTTCCTGTTGTTCGGCTGGAACCTCTGCAAAGAGTTGCACAGTGGCTTCGCAAGCTTTGTTTCTCAGATGATTGCCCGTTCGTGCCCGATTTGAAAATAAAATTCAATAATTAAGGAATGGTGACTGTATAATTATTTTTTTACACTCCACCGTGCAGTATGAAAATTGGGCACGAACTTATGCAATCATCTAATAGATTCTAGAGCAGAACGGGCAACTGACGGCCCGCGAGCCGCACACCGTTTCTTTCCCCACTTCTCAGTGCCCACCAGCGTCTCGCACCATTCGGACTTACGAAAGAAGCTCTCCAGAGCCATAAGTCTAGAGATAAAGTCAAGGTAGGAGTGAAGAGTGGGGAAGAAGTTTTGCCCGGCTCTGTTCTAAAGTAATGTCTTTCTTTTTTTTGCAATTGCTCCTGAAAGACTGGAGCGTTAATCTATGAGAAATGTATTGAATATCTTGATTCGAGAAATTTCACCACTGTGGAACACTTTTAAGCGTCTTCGTGCATCCTGTGCTGTAGATTCTTGTCACGAGAGGGGAATATAGCTTCTCCCACTTTAACATTTTTGTAGAACATAGTGGGGGGATAGCACGTAGTGCTACCTTGTGCTAGAGTTGGGCGAAGCGTAATCTGATTAATGTTTGAAAATTACGATGAAGCCTGGGGATTTGATTAACGAATAAGGAAGGAATCAGAAGTTGTTGTAATCGATGTTCGTGATTGCTGTATTAATCATGAAACGATTACATTTTTGATTATGATTTAATCTGTACTTTTGCTGTACCAACAGCACTGTGAACATTTTCTTCTGTTCACAGTTCATATTTCTCTTTCGTGACAAAAATCTCGAACTATTCTCTCTCCTCGATTGCCACCGAGCTTTTTCTTTCGAACTTGTTTTTTACCGTGTACAAAACCGAAGAAACAAACAAGGACGAGTTACAGGACGCTCTCCCCCCGAATTTTCACTCTCGTTCTCCCAAATCCCCCTCTGTCTCGACCAGGAGAACGATGCGCACGAGCGCCCGGACAGTTTGTTGACTGTTCGCTCTATTTCTAGGCGAAGCGCCAGTGGATTATGGTCAGTTTAGAGGTTGCGAGAGTTGGTTTGTTGCAGCATGTTGACTTTGTATCGTTGATCGACTCACAGTCGTTTGTTTACCGCCACTAATCCCGACCGCTCGACACGCGCGTTTTCCAACAAAAAATCGAAAGAGGCGAAATACCGCGAAAAGGAAAATCGGTGAACGCCGTTAAGAGAACCGCCTTCGCTTCTTTGGTTTCGTTTTCTTTTTTCTTTTCTGCCGGCGCGGCGTCCGAGAGCGACTTATTAACCGAGTTAAATTAGTTATATCACGTCTTAGAGTTTCACTTCGTTTGTATTGAGAACGTCTCATGAATATAAAGTGCCGCTTGTTTTCACGTAAAATTTACTATCTTGTTCCTTCCGACTTAGAGAACTCTTTGTATTATGTGTTACATCCTTCCACGTAAATACTCGTGTACTCGTTGTGTTATCACGTGTGTAGCTAGATCCTTGTTCTCCACATACATAGATCGTTTTTCGGCTCACGGTGTACAGAGTATCCCATTGGTCGTCACGTTTTTTCCAGTACTTTTTATACATTATATATTATACCATACTTTTCTCTTTCTCTCTCTCTCTCTCTCTGTTTCTTTGCTTATGCGATCGGTTGTGTGGCAAGACTCATGAAAATCATTCTCACGATGATCCTTGTTGTGTATTTAGGTGGTGTCCTCGACGAACGGAGAGTTGGCAAATGACGATCCAACAGCAGGACACTCGAATACACCAATCACAGCGCCGCAAGAGGTGGACATGGTCGACGAAACCAAGTTAGTATTAATCAATTTGATCTTTCGTTAATCGACCGGCCAGATCGGCTGTAGATCTCACGCACTAGATTGACAATACTTGAATCTTCCTCAGAGTACTCTGCTACATCTCATTCACAATTAACCGTTTCAATGTTTCATTAAGAGAGTAGACTCGTTTTTCCGAAGATGGGTTTTTTCATTAGTCAAAAGCGTTAGATAAAAGATCAGTCTAGGCCGCAATCGCCTTCAAATGTCTCATCTTTACGTTTACAAGGCGCAGTCTGCATAAAGCATAAAGCTGCGACAGCTACATGCTGCCCAATAATGCAAATAACGTCTCATAAACATAAAAATATGACTTTTGAGGACGATTGCGGCCTAGATTGATCTTTTATCTAGCAATATTGACTACTGAAAAACCCCATCTTTGTAATCATAGAAACGAGTCCACCCCCTAAAATCATGAATTAATGCCTGTATAACGTCTGTCCAAATAACAGAAATCAACAATTCTTTTAAATAAATCGATCAAAAGCAATTTCGATCCATTTAGTATAAAATGATCAAGCTTCTTTTAAATACATCGTAATCATAGGAAATGAATAGACTTCCTCCAGCCAAAGTTTTGACACGCATTAATTCGCATGCCTTTGGGTTCTCTCCATAAATGAATATTAACGACTATTTGAATAGTGTAATTAACAGGGTAGAAAGGTAGCAGCGATCCTATAACATCGGTAGCGGAGAATATCGTATGTTCAAGGTCACTGGGCGTGGCTCTCACCGCAGATCAACCGCCCACCGCTTCGTTACACCACGCCCATAAGAAAAAGGACTCTCAATCTTGAACAAACAATATTCTCCACACAATGGCAATAGAAACCTAGTTAACACTTTCTTGTAGCAGGGTTTTTCTACTTGTAACTCATACCTTCTGCATGATACATGTTAAACCTCCTATCTATCCTATTTCAGAATCAAATCTTTGTCTACAAACAAAAAGCGTTGTCGTGGATGCGGAAAGTTTCTACGCCGAAGTTCACACACTCCTACATCCACCGATCATTCCAACCCGATTCCTGAACTTGGTTTACTAGCTGAGCACAAGTGGCCATTACAGAGATTCCTTCAGTCTAACATTCTAACGAAGTATAGAGATATTCTCTAAGCTTCACCGTTGATAAAAAAAATAACCGATACTGATTCTCGAAGATTGAAGAACGATTTTTGTTTTATGTGCGTGGCGAAAGCAAAAAAAGAGTATGAACACTTTGAAACAGGCATCTTTGATGTCGAGAAGACGTTTCTTTGTTAACCCTTAGCACTCGAGTGCTAAATTGCTGTACCATTATTCAAACTATTGTTTACGTTATTAAAGAAGTTGGTATCTAATCAATTATTAAACGTTTAAGTATTGTGTGAGGTGTTACATCAATTTCTTTCATATCTATAAAAAAAATCGTATAGAATCGAATTATTTTAGGTCAGCAGAAATGTATAATTTTCGAGTTAAAATAGCTGCGAGTGCAAAGGGTTAATTCTCAATTCTCGTACAATGTTGTACGATCGGTAACGTTCGGTAGGTTTAATGTTAAATTCACTACGTATTCCTATTGTTTCAATGAAATAATTTCAGTGTTTCAATAAAACTTGTTATATTGTATAAAAAAAATACACCAAAACCAAATTGGGCATGTCTATTTTTCTTTGAGACATAGAATGAGGAACTTTCACACAAACATTTGAGTTTTCAAAACAATCAGGCTCCCTCGTCTGTCCTGAACTGGTACATCTTCATTCACATTAACACCATCCTATTATAAATTCTTATTATATTAAATCTGCTAGTTAAACCCTGTTCATCTTTAGCTGAACATCAATGAGCTAAACCATCGTCTATCCTTCCAAGTAGTGTTCCTTAGCCAGGACAACAGCTCCCACTTCAACTACTTCTGCTCTTATACTGCTCTTCGACACACGCCTCCGTGTCTGGACACACCGCCTGTAGCCATCACTCTATCCAGAGAACAGAAACTAAACCAAAAAAACCGAAAGAAAAGAGAGAAACCAAGCTTTTTTGGAATGCGTGCTCCCCTGCGTCCCGTTGTCGTGCTGCATGTTGGTGTCCTAGCGTAAGACGTACGAAAGAAGACGACTCTAAGTCCTATTAGTGTTGGTTTTTTTTACAGATGCTGTTGCTTCTTCAAGCGGAAGAAGAAGAAAAGTGGAAGGCAAAAGTGACTGTCTGTTGTCGTCGATCTTGGGGGGGCAGTACAGTGCGCGTGTAACAGTGCGGTGCGAGTCTGCGAGGATCGGGACGTCGTCGAGGCTTTGCGGATCAACGAACCGAATCTTCGTCGGAGGATCGTCGGTTCACCGAAATGGCAGATACTGTCGAAGAAGACCGGAAATCGATCGATTCTTCGGGGTTCGTCGTCGCGGGCTACGATGACACGTCGCAAACAACGCCGCAATCGAATCCAACCACCACCATACAGCCATCATTATTACTGCTATTATTACTACTATTATTATCATGATTATTATCACGATTAACTATTTTTTTTTTGCTCCTCTCTTCCTTTTTGTCTCTCCTTTTACGATTTACAATGTCTCATTACAATTTGAGTATCCTTTAATTTCACAATTTATTGTATTATTATTTTATTATTATTTTATTATTATTATTATTCGTAAATATGATTGTCATTGTCATCTCGTGTCCACGAATGCACACAACACCATCATCGTTTGTTGGATCAACATCATCGTCGCCGATTCACGACGTCGATGTGTTATCAAACTCTACACCCATTTCTCAACGTATTGTAAAACTCTCTCGTGTCCACCGTTGACTGAGGACGACCCCGCGGGCCCTTGAGTTCAAGGGCCTCGGTAAAGTTCAGTATACATATACATATTATATATATAAATACATACATATATATATATACATAATATATATATTACCCGGCAAATTTCGGTGTCCACCCGAGCACCTAGCTGCGCGTAACGAAGAAAATAAAGAAACAGAGAAAAAACTAACGTTAAAGGAATTGACGTGCCGATGGTGAAAGAACGCGTTCGTGCCTACGACACTCACACACACACACACACACTACACACACACACACACATATTGTTGAATCATGTTAACGCCGGCTTGGCGATCAGCTAATGATTAAATCGCCGATTGCTGCGACTGCTAGTGTGTTGCGATACTTGTATCGACGTTTCTCAAACTACCGGACGGATCAGAGCGATATATTTCAGAGAATTTTATTTGAACGATCGCCTGGATTCAAAGCGCTTGGGCTGTTATGGCAATTTAATCGCTCCCCGACTACCTTAAGCGACTCTCGGATAGTTTGTAAAATTATTCTCACCAATAGTAATTTTATTCTTAACCATTGTGTAGCCAACCGGGTACCCAAATTACTGCATTTCTTTCAATAACTTGTTCATGTGCCTCTAAAAATATTACAAAATTTCTCTGAATCTGCATTCTTTGCTCGCTAATATATGAATTTCTAGTCTTAAAATGAGTATTTGTGCAAATATGTTAAATACGAAAGGTTTTAACCCCTTGCCCTACGATTTATTTTACGGTTTCAGTGATTAGAACTTTTTTGTGGATCATAATTTCCTAAAAAAGGAGAAAATTTGTATCCATTGTATGCCTATTACTTCTCCAATAGGAGTAAATTAACAAAAGCGAATAGAATTTTATTTCGGTTTAAAGGGAGTTATTAACATACATTTGTATCAGAATCTGTTCATAATGTTGATCACGAGTCAGACACGATATTGTAAGGCAATAATCTATACATTTTGGTTGGCTACAGAAGGGTTAATATACATACCAACTTCGCTAGATAATAGAAACATTGTTCTGTGTAAAAATACTTCACAAGAATCCTCTCAGACAGTTAAGGGGTGAATAAACGAATAAATCGAAGAAACATCCGCGCGCGAACTGCGACACGAATAGCCAAGCTTCGACGAAAGTGATTTTTATAAGAAATTAAGGCCGAGTCGCTCGGACGCCCGGTAGATTGATCGTCGTGTCAAAGCCGAGATCTCATTTCACTGAAACTTCCGCTTCTGTCGAGGTCCGAAACACGCTCGCCCTGTCCGATCCAGCTGGAAAGGCATGAAACTGAAAGAACAGGTTCATACTAACGAATAATGAATGTTTCGTTACCGTCGAATTTCTCTGATTATCTGCTTCGTTTGTCCTTTATTGTTTTGCCTTCGTTTCTGTCACGTTTCGAATAGTACACGAGCCGCAGAAAGCGAACGTGCAACAGTATTAACGCTATAGATGTGATCTTGATAATCGCGTTGATCGTAATTTTAGCGAATTCGTTTTATCTTTCACGACTTCTTTTGTGCCTCACACTGCCTGCCGCTCGCTCTATCCAAAGTGTCCAGAAATTTCGCGGCGATTTTGCGTTCGATTTTGTGTAGGACCTAGAAAGTGATTAATGTTAACGCTTTGATCGCCGCTGATCGTTTTCGTACCGTCGGCGCTTTTCGCACAATTATTATAATTATCGAGGGATATTCAGAATGAACTGTATTGTGATGCTAGTTGGTAACATGGCTAGCAAGATGTACGCTCTACAGCGGTTGTCAAAGCGTTAGGTATACAGGAAATGATAACTATGACCAGGACGAAGAGTCACTTTGAAATCACGAAGGATTTCGTTATCGCTTTTTGATAAATGCGTTATCTTTTTCTTATTTTTATACTGGAAATGCAGAGGACTGCACTATGGTCGCGAAGTTTACGGAACACCTTGCGCAAGCAATACGTTCATGAAGACACCGCACTTGTACATAATGTATGAACAAATATTTTGCTACGGAGCCGCTATATCCTGCGTCGGGTACGCGACGCGTTTCACTTAATTGTATATTATTTAATAAAGCTGTGTATCCACCAAAGGGAACACCCCGGAACTTTTTGTTGCTAATTGTCGCTCGTGCTACGGACTCCTCTATAACAAACCCTCTCCCCTCAACTCCGAAAGTCAACATTTTGTTGGTCTTGAACTGAGCAACAACTCCAGCAACAAGATGTTCCAGAAAGGAACGTTTACATATTCTGTAAACTTCCTAAGTCTTCATGAGCGCAACGTGCTATAATACTTACATGAACAGTTCCGTTAAAGTTCTCGGGGAGAATGTTCGCAGAGAACGTAAACGGAAATTAGTCGAAGATTAATTAGACTTTGCGCGCTTCTCGGGAACAGTTGCACGAAGGGTTGAGAACACAAATTCACTTAAAAAGTACAGTCTTCCCTCGCATAGTGTCACTTTCGTCTCTACGGATAGTGTTACTATTTTATTTTTTATTCTTTATTTCCGGAACTTTTAGTAACATGTTTGTGAGATTTCCTAGTTAAAAAGAAGACCAAATTCGACAGAGTTTCAATCATATTTGCTTACATCATAGCGAGTTATGACCACACTTTAAATCGGTAAATATGGTCGAAATTGTGGCGGTATTTAGACTCATTTTAATTCGAAAAATCTTACAAATACGTTGGTAAAAGTTCTGTTAGAAAGAATGAAGAATAAAAAGCTTTCCTATTTGCATTGACCTTCGGTCCCTCTTTGTCCTCTCATGTTCGGCAAACTTCAAGAAACGTAGTGCCTCTACCTGCACGCCTCTACGCTTCCTGAGTAACACTATGCGAGGGAAGACTGTGGTACTCTCCGTGTTTCACAAGTTGTCCCTCGAGACGGCACAGAGGAAAAGTGGATCCTCGCTCGCATCCAATAGTCACACACACTTTAGCCAATAATTCGGCTAAAATTCCTGCCAGGAGACAACTTGCGAGGCACGAAAAGAGTACATATTACAAAGTGAATAGAAATAAATCGGACGATTAAGACTATCTATGGAAAATTGTGAAACTCGGTGAATTTGAACCCTGAGGAGCGAGCATGGTTGAATAAATCGGTGAACGAATAAAATTAAAATTGAATTGAGTAAAGAAAAATAGAACGCCGGGAAGTTGACTTCAGTTTCATGCCTTCCACGACGAGTCGTCGGAAAAGCGTAGTATATGCCGGTGAGTCCAAGCTCCGTTTTCACATAACATATCGAGAGTGAAGAAGCACGTAAGAGTTACTTGTCCGTAGATAGAAATGTCCGCCGCGAACAAATCTCCTAGGGCGTAGGTCGTGAGAAACTATACATATGATATAACAAGACCGATACCGTTCATCCGTGTTCTACCAAGAGAAAAAAAAATAAGCCGAGACATTCGAGGAATTTTCGAGTAGAGAGAAAGAGAGAGAGAGAGAGAGAGAGAAAGAGAGAGAGTGAAAGAGAGTGTGAAAGAGTCTCCTCTTTTTATTCGTTTCCTCGAGCACCGCGAGAGTGCGAACGAGCGAAAAGAAACACAGAAAAACAGAGAACCAAAGCACGCCTGTAATTGATCGTCGACGTTACCAGCCGATTTTCGATACCGTCTGAAACGAGACAGAAGACCTGTTCGGAATCGACGTGGAAAGACACGTTCGAACGGGGGAGGAGTAGATAGAAATATATTCGCGAGAACTGTGAAAAAAAATACGTGGTGCAGTCTTTTTTTCGCGAGGAACCACGTCTAGGAGACTTCCGGTACCACGAGGTCGACCGAGACAACAGCGTTGCGCAATGATATATACATTACTATTATGTACGATAGAGATCCGTGTAGGATGTTCTCGAAACGCACTCGAGCGATCAAGAGATACTTAAGGTGCGCGCGAAACCCGACGTTGCCGAAGAGGGAAAAGGATCTCGTCTTATGACCGATTAACGTTAAACGTATCACCGCGGGTCGCACAACCGGTTCCGGACTCTTTTATCGAGAACGTCGCTTGTCACAATTTCAAAAAATTTGAGTCTGCGTTAATTGAGCTTTATAGTATAGGATTTACGCCTTTATCAGAAGAAAAGTCATGAAAACAAATTCGGTAGGCTCAAAAGAATAATGTAATTTAACCGAAGTCCTATGTCAGAGCATTAGTGATCAAAACTTTAAACGTCAATATCTCGAAAGTGCAATTATGTGACATGCGGTGTTTTTCCTGACAACCACAGAAATTATGTAGATGCTCCCGTGGGAAATTCTGTGGTTGCCGTTTGAAGTTTCGATCACTAATGCTTTGACATAGGACATCGGTGAAATTGTATTATTTTTGTTGAGCCTTTCGAATTTGTTTCCAAGTTGTTTGAAATTCTGACATGCGGCGTTTTTCCTTGCAACCACAGAATCGTTCAGGAAGTTTCTTGATTCGAGCGTGCGGAAAAGGCGTGGAAATAGATTGTTGCCGATTTGCGGGCAAATGTAAATAAATTCGATGGCGTCGTTTTTAGAAAACAATGTGCACAGCATTCGTTTTCACTAGTTTTCAGCGCTCGGTACGTTCAGCGTTGAACGAGTAAGCGTAAGAGCGTGGCTCGCGAGCCTCTAAGCGTTTTGTTACAAATTCTTGTTCGTCGTTCTCTGTCGCCGGAAACACAAGTTAGATTTAATGTTCCCGCGGGAATTCGCGTCGTCCGTTCGTTCGCAGACTGATCATCGATAACGTTCAATCCTCGTTTCCTCGCGTCTCGAAATTAGATGGAATTCTAGCGACACACACGTACATACTAGGAGACAACGCGACGATCGTGATAATGAGAGAGGATCCTTGCCCTCTCTATCGTCGTAAAACATCCTCTCGTTTCTTCGTCTAGTGAAAAAATGAACAACAAGAAAAAAAGAAGAGAGAGAGAGAAATCGATTTTTCTAAACGTGTCCGTTATCTCTAAATATTACCACTAAACATTGTATTACGCGTAGGTGTACAAGAAAGTTACTGTTCGAAAGTAAACGCATGTATCGCCGTAAGTGTATTAGTAGTTGCCAAGGAGTAAATATGCTGTCGTTAAGCTGATAGTGATGATGACGAACCGAGAAATACCGTCGCGGTGATGCGTCTCGTTAGATAAATGCCGTTCACCGATGAGAAACACCGGAGAGAACGATAAAACAAAGGCGTTAGTCGATGTGCATAGATCTTTCATTCTAGAGTAAAAATGTTCAGCGGAGAGAGAAGACGCCCTAGAAACGCGAGAGAACAGATTTGTAACAAAACCGGCCGGGGTGAGTAAGCTGGACGCCGAACACGTTGATTGATCAACGCCATATTTAAACATCATTTTATCCTCGCACTGGTAAATCGGCTCCGGACAAAATTCTCTTTCAAAATCGCAAATCATCTTTTTTGCAAAAAGTATTTACTGTACCATGAGATCGTCGAGTTTAGCAATAAGCTTCGGAGCTAATAATGAAAATCATTCGATGTCCACAAAGTAGTTTCAGGCGTTGATAATCAACCATGTCGGTCTCAATTTTACTCCGTTGAATCGGCGAGTCAGCGCAGATATGTTTTTCTTCTTGCAAAAGAGTAATTAAGGAGCGGTGTAAACGACTGGTCCACGCGAGGATGATCGTTGAATAAGATCCTCGTGTCCGAAGGTCATAAATCGCGTATACGCCACTCCCGAGCCATAGCAATGTACCGTGTTGACGTGCCGCGAGTGCCCGTACACGTTGCGTCCACTATTTCAGTGGCCAAGCACATCCGATGACAGAAACAATCCTTTATATATGTACTTAGAGAAAAACGAGCGAGAGAGAGTACGAGTAGGTGATGTGTACAGCATTTCGACCTTGTTGTGATACTTAAAGAGGGTGCAGCAGTATTGGTTACTTTAATATAGTTCCGCGAATGTATTAACACATTTTATAGTTAATTCTAGATAAATTTATGACAAATCTAAAAAAAAGATAATCGTCAGAATGTTGAGCATTGTTGAAGTTACAGAGCGCGCAGTTGTGATTGACGTATGTACATAGTTTCAGAAGAAAGATGATGTATTGCGAATGATTTCTGTACTCGGAATCAGAGAGCTCTTTGAATGAATTCAGGTAAAAATTGTGGCAAATACATTCGCGGAAACGCGTTCGATGATTTTCTCTCAGAAATGTGATTTCGAGATGAAAGCGTTTAAAGTTCGAAACAATGTTTCATAACTTCCGTCGTTGTGCAGATATTTAAATGAATCTTGCTATAAAATGTTCACAAAGAAATAGGCCTTCTAAAGTTGATTTTTTTTCGATGTCAATACTGCTGCACGTTCCACATCTCCTCTCTCTCTCTCTCGCGCGCGCGGCTAGTTATCTGGTGTCTGAAAGAAAAGGAGAGATAGAGAGAGATGGTGAAATTGATGGACCGTGAATGGAAGGTTTCGAGATAGGGGGAGGGGTTTTTGGCCCCCGTTTGGCACCGCCTGTCCGTACGTGTCCGCGGAGAGAGAGAGAGAGAGAGAGAGAGAGAGAGAGAGAGAGAGAGAGAGAGAGAGAGAGAGAGAGAGAGAGAGAGAGAGAGAGAGAGAAAGAGAGAAGGTGAGTCCTTTTACGTTTACACGGATGCTTAAGCCGACGTCTCTTCAAGTATTTTTTTATTTTTCGTCGACGGTACCTCGTCTGTAAGAATGATCTCTTGACGGATATACACACACACACACAGCAACATGCAAACGATCACCCACAAACCATACACACATGTACACCAAATTCAAGGTAATATCCTCCATGGAGAGTGAAAGGATGAGCGAATGGTTGAACGAATGGGTGAAAACGAGAGCCTCCATATTTATATATATCATATAAATCGCTACCCTGCCACAGATCATTGGCGCGATTACGCTGCAACTATACGTTGCAATTTAGTTTATAGTTTTTTTAGTCGATTTTTCAAAGCGTCACCGACTTTTTATGATACGAACACGACTGACTGCTGGTTAAGTATGGTTGTGAGCGAAGAAAAACAAAAAGGAAGGAATAGAGAAGAGAGGAATGACACGTTACGAACCCTCTGTATCCGATGATCCAGGAGCATCGTTTTTTCTTTCGGCGATCCTGTGTTTTTCTTTGCTCGACCTTTACGTCGTATATTTTTTCTTGTATGTTTTTTTTGTTCTTGTTCACTCTCGTGTGTACTCCATGTAAGAAACGAGACATATAGGGAAAGAAAGGCTGTTTGCACGCGTCCCGACGACTGCGATCAACCCTCCTATCTGTCGATCGGAACGGTGATGTTCTGTTGCGAGCGCGACTTATTTGTATATTTGTAAATTGGTGCGAATAGATCGGACCAAGTTCAACGTACGTCTATGTGTGTCTTTCATTTCCTCGCGGTTCTCGACGAGAGCATGATCGTAATACTTTCTGTTAACGCTTTACCTACTTGTGGAGTACATTCGTCTCGACCTTTTAATCATTGTGTTACGTCTGGAGGAAGAACGGATTCCCCTATGTTGTTAGACATTGTTGTGAAAAGGTAATCCTTGTTTTTTATAATCCCTGGTAGGTGAAGCGTTCAGACAAATATGTCTAGACAGCGGCTTTTATGCGTTTATGGCAACAGTGAGCAGGTGTAATTTAGAACAGCGAAACCATTAGAAGAATTTCAAAATATTGTTATACATATTATTTTCGATCTGTTAAACCTATTAACCCTTTGCACTCGAGTGGTGACTCTGAAGCACCACTAAACATTACTGTAACATTATTTAAAATATTGTTTGCGTTATTAGATATTGGTATCTAATCAATTACTAAACATTTAAGTATTCTATGAGGTATTATATCAATTTCGTATACACCAAATTTAAAAAATCATTGAGAATGGAAATGTCCCAGGTCGGAAGAAATATTTAATTTTCCAGTTAAAATAGCTCAAAGAATGGTGACTGTGAAGCACCAGTCAATGATTAAATTAAAAATTTAAGTGTCGTATGAGAATAAACAGGTTCAATTAGTGTGAAAAAGATTACATAGAATGAAAATCTTGTAGGTTGAAAGATTCGTTTTGATTCCGAAATTAAAATTGCCTCAAGTACAGAGGGTTAAGAAGGAAAATAAATTTTATGCGACTGCGGTTTGTTGTAATTCAAGTAGAATATTTTTATTCTGCATAATGATCCGCTGTTTATGTCTTTATCTTCAGTGCGCAATCCTGTAGCGACTCCCGCATTCGGTCTCGCATCCTCTTGAGGAAGCGTCGATTCATTGTAAAAATTGTTATCGTTGCCTTGTGCTTCTTTCTCAATTGTAGCGGAACTTTCGCGTCTTTCGGAGAACGGAAACGGACGCTTCCCGCGATCGAATATGTGAGTCGCACAAATGAGAATCGAGACGTTTCCTCTATCTGTCCCCGTCGCGTCTCGTTTCAATTGTAAAAAGCAATGGAATCATTGTCATTTGTGCTTTTCTAATAGGAAATTCGTCGCGCGATTCACCCTCCGGAACGTGATTTAGATAATAACGATAATAACGATGCGATCTGTGCAGTGCGTTTCGACGGCGATTATTAATTGCTACTAAGTCGCTAAGATTATTGTTTCCGTTTTACTTTCTTTTTTCTTTTTTTAACTAGCATGTATATCTGTCGCCGAGAACGAGTTTACGGTAGCTTGTGTTCGACCGATGGTTCGCCACTTTGTATGGAATTGGCAGCTCACGTGCATTACCGATGAACAATAGCGTGCCCATGTGTAAACGAGAGTGTGCTCCGATGACGGTTCGTTGTTTAAGAAAAGAGAGAGACGCGCGAAGTAGGGTAGGGGTGTGAGGAAGAATCTAATTAACTAAGTGACGTGCAGCGGGCGAAATAGAAAAAAGAAAAGAGAAAAGTAAGACTATGAAAAACTTGGACTTGTATCGGTGCACTTTTTGTAAATAGAAAATGATTATTGTGGAGAGAAAGAAGAGTACGCACACGGGATACACGAAGAAAAAGGGAACGAAAAGAGAGAACGAGGGATAATCGAGTGTCGGATAATGTCAGGGAGATTGTATCAGCTTCAAATTATATATACATATACATATATACATAAACTATATCAGTAATGGCGAATTAATAAGCTATATTCTTACCACTGTAGTTTTACTGTCGTCGCGACGCGAAATCCGATGGCGATCGACGAATTTTTCTTACCAACGTGACCACGACGACGGTGGAAGAAATATAAAAAGCGGATGTGTTCATCACGGCGAGAGATCGGACGAGAGAATGAGAGAGAGAGAGAAAGAGCGAAATGGATCGTGAGAGATCGTGATTAGTAGTAATTAATTCAACGAGCCGATTTACACGGACGTAAAGAAACCGATACAGATAAAAATTGTCGATTTCGTACGCGTCCACGAACGCTTAATGAACGGACGGTGAAAAAGAGAGATGTCCGACGAATTTTTCTTTTTTGCGAGAGAAACATACACGCTACACACACATCCCCCCTTCCCTCCGGGGATGAATATGATCATGTTCGTCCTTTGACCGTACTTCTTCCTCTTTTCTGTTAATCCGTCTTTAGCGAGTTCGTTTTCATTTCTATCCCCCTGTGAACATCCGTAAGCTAATGGACTATTAAAGACGAAGGCAAACAGAACAACAAGAGAAAAAGAGTTTAATGTACATAGAAATTAAATTGTTTGAGTACTACTTCCGGTTGACTCCTATATGTGTTTATATACGCGGGATTCAATGTGTAGATCACGAGGAGAGCGGTTTGCATGTTGATAATGGGGAAAAAGTGGACAGGAATCAAATAGACTGAGAACACACAACAGGACCATAATTGAATAAAAATGAGATTTCACGGGACAGAAACAGAAACGATCGTCGAGTTGATTTATCAACAAATGCGCACCCCTCTCCCGTAAGCAGGCGAATATCGCAAGCTGTGATTCGAGTTCTATCTTTCAGCTGACCACTGGCTTGCTAGCTGTTATTCAACGATTAACCCTTTGCAGTCGGAGTTGCTTTAACTGGAAAATTAAGCATCTCTTCGGGCCTAGAACTATTTCATTGTATATGATTTTTTTCATTTAGTGGATATGAAATTGATGTAACGCCTGCTGCAATACTTAAAATGTTTAGTAATTTATTAGATACCAACGTGTTTAATAATCTAAACTGTATTTTGAGTCATCACTCGAGTGCTAAGGGTTAATACGTATATATAGGTGTATATGAAAAGAGCCGTCTCATAATGCTGCTTCAAAGAGGAGAAGACAGCTGGATATCACTCCCTGTAAATATGCGTGGAGCCCAATTATTTTGCACATTTTCTGTTCGCCATCTCCAAGAATCAAGATTCAAGAAATGGATCATGCTGCGATGGTCACAATGCGTTTCGAAGGAAGGTATACACCGAAGACAGTTGAGAAATTCGTTTATGTACTTATATTATGTATCATGATATATATGATACATCATGATATGTAATTATATTAATGATTTAATATAAAATTATAAAAAATACTGTTACGAGATTACATCGAAACACGTACAGTGGTGCTTTAATTTTTTCAACTACTTTTGGGCCATTTTTAAAATCGTGTCTATATTGATTAGATCTCTGTGTTTCTCTAGCATCTCTACCAACACTGGTTCTTCCATGAGTAAGTGGTGCGAAGCACCAATAAAGTTGACTATAAGTTTCTTCATTATATTGATTTTATCTACTGTTTGGACTAGCTTCTTCTTGTTGCTGAAAAAGAAATTGACCATCGTAAGATCGACTCTATGGTAAGTAATTTGTAACAAGATTTGCTGAAAAGGTTTGTACTTTGCGGTTTCAGGACTTTTCTCTTGCAACCTCTTATTTCTTACTTCTTCTTCTTCCTCTAGAAACTTTTTGTGGTCGAATATCATATTCTGACATTCAATCTTTAAGTCCAGCTGCTTCTGCACTGCTTCGTCGATCTCCTTCTGTATCGCCAGCGTCTCGTCGTAGATAATAAATAATTTACGCATACAGGTATCAATTTTCCTGAAGTCAAATGTTTAAGCAGTTCATTGCAAACCTCTAGTTATGTTCACATTGTCTGAGAGTTTGAAGATTTACGTTCGCATCTCCTCGTCACCTTCTTCGCCTCTCAGAATACTTTGAATTGTATAAGAATGAAGGCACATCTTAATTGCTTTACTGTTTAAAAGGGAATTCGATGTTGCTTCGTGCAACTTTGTTACACTGTCTTCTATGTTTTCCTCAGGTACTTCTGTATTCTCTAGAACAATCAAGTAAAATTATTGAGTACATTGAAAGTAGAAAGAAGAAAGAAATATTTCTTGTAGTAGTTTATATACATACGATAGTTTTTCTGTGCTTTCAGCATTAATAATCTTGCATTTAATTGTGTAAGCGAATCTCGTATATTTTTTATCCTTTCCTCAGTGGGTTTGTAATCGTCCAAGGAAACTGCTCCAACATGAAAATTCGAGACACTTTCGTGTAATCTCTCAACAGCATCTTTTAAACGTTGAAATTCTGCCATTCTGGATATCCTGGATCGAATGTCGTAAATGACAGTAAATATGTCCACTAGTTTCAGCGTTTTGTCTGCTACGTGCATTGGCGCCATTCGGGCCTGTTCGGACCCGAATGGAGCTTCGAAATTTCGACACAGGAGGCGTTGTAGTCGCTAATTTGCGGCACTCGCTCGGTAACATTTGGCTAATAGTTTGAGCGTTTTGCCGCTACGTATATTGGCGCTGTACGAAACTCTGCTTGGACCATAGACCATATATTCTTATAGACCCGGCTTCGGATGTAATGTAAGCAAAGTGCTATGCAGTGCTATGGTCAGTTCACAGCATCTGGTTCACAGTTGAGAAGTCGCAGTACCACGAAGCTAAAGTGTACCTAGAGAGGAAAGGGGAATTATTTTATTACTCGTTCATTTTTACTTTACTCTTATTATTATATGGCTAACTCATTTTGTCTGTATTTATTATATAAATCTGTATTTATTTCCTCACAACTTACTTTATTTTAAAAAAGAATAGTAAGAACAATATGTATGTGATACTAAGTATGTATAAAATACTTACTTGTGAAAAGATAATATATTTGTATAACACTGTGTATATCTTGGAACACTGCGTCCTATGCATATATCAGAGAGGAAATTGCATATATCCTATTTATATACCTATCTCATCCTATACGTATACAGAGAGGATATGAGAGTGCTCAGTGCTCACGCCCGGGTTTTCGATGCCTCCGAATTGCTCCGAATCCTAGCCTGGATCAGATCCTAGAGTCTAGGACCTAGACCTAGACGTATATGTTCTATATTTATGCCGGGTCCATAGGTATATATCAGTATATATGTTCTAAGAACCTGTAAATGGAGCTTAAAATTTCTAAAAGTATTTGGTCGGTTCAAATGGAAAGATTTGAAATATGTAAATGGTTTTTCTACGCTTTCCCATTGAGATGTAACAACTTTTGAGGGCAAATTATAATTCTATTCGGCGTAAAGGATAAATAAGTTCCCCTTATTCTCGTCATAGCGTTGTCATCGTTCTAGTTTCACGTGTTCGAAACTTCGAAATTCGAAGTCTTTCTGCACAATCGCGGTAGCTGTGCAATGTCCGTACACGTGTTTTTGTTCTGTACACGGTTAGGGATTCGCGTTTGTTATTAAAAATCGAGAGCGCATTAGTTTCGCGCGTCTCGTGAGACTTGACATTTTCGTGAAGTGATAATTGGTGAAAAATACGCAACAATGTCTTTGTACAATTTCAAGAAAATAGCGGTGGTCCCCACCTCAAAGGTTAGTTAATTAAAACCATCGGTTCTCTATTTATAATAAATATTCTTTAATATTAACGTTTTATCCCTTTTTGTTAGGACTTCATCGACATAATCTTGTCGAAGACACAACGTAAAACACCAACAGTCGTACACAAGAATTACAAGATCACCAGGATACGTTCTTTCTATGTACGCAAAGTGAAGTTTACACAGCAGAATTTCCACGACAGATTATCGCAGATCATTCAAGAATTTCCGAAGCTCGACGATGTTCATCCGTTCTACGCCGATTTAATGAATGTTTTATATGACAAAGATCATTACAAGCTAGCCCTTGGTCAGATAAATATGGCTAGACATTTAATCGACAAGTGAGTATACATGAGCATAAGTGAGTGTATGTTACCTAAAATATTAACGTACTTAATTCTAACAGTGTGGCGAAGGATTACGTGCGTTTAATGAAGTTCGGAGATTCTCTATATCGATGTAAACAACTGAAGAAGGCTGCCTTGGGTCGTATGGCTACGATAATGAAAAGGCAGGCAGCTAATTTAGGGTATTTGGAACAAGTTCGTCAGCATTTAGCCAGATTACCCAGTATAGATCCCTATACACGCACCATTATAATATGCGGCTTTCCAAATGTTGGGAAAAGTAGTTTTATAAACAAGGTGATTTCATTTTTTATGTATTAACACATTCCAAGCTATGTTTACCCCCGATGGTACATGATAAACTATCCACTGGTGGTATACGCTGACATATTTAGTTCCCCTGAAAACCACGCAGCATTTGTTTCAAAAATTTATTTGTACAACAAATAGTTTGAGTTATTTAAAGTCACCCTGTAG
This sequence comes from Lasioglossum calceatum, assembly GCA_963966675.1. NCBI lineage: Eukaryota > Metazoa > Arthropoda > Insecta > Hymenoptera > Halictidae > Lasioglossum > Lasioglossum calceatum. The sequence continues at coordinate 13,437,093 of OZ016540.1, forward strand.
AACAAAGCATGTAATAGATAAGGACTTACTGTTGAAGGTAGACAACTGCAGTAATGTCTCTGTTTCCATTATTATTGCCAGTGCAAAAGATAGTTCCAGGACAAAATTGTTCGTATTCAATATCGTAATACATGAACTTTCCTTTCTACAGATCACACGAGCCGACGTTGAAGTTCAGCCATACGCGTTCACAACGAAATCGTTATATGTGGGTCACACGGATTATAAATACTTGAGATGGCAAGTGATCGACACACCTGGAATTCTGGATCATTCGCTGGAAGAAAGGAACGTCATAGAGATGCAAGCGATAACTGCATTAGCACATTTGCGATCGGCCGTTCTTTATTTCTGCGACATATCTGAACAATGTGGTCACACGTTAGACGAACAGGTGAGTTTCTCAAGCTGGGTTCATACAACGTCAACGTAAACATTTAAAACAATAAAAGATAGTATATAATATAAAATTTTTCTAGGTCAAGCTGTTCGAATCTATTAAACCTTTGTTCGCGAACAAACCTTTAACGGTTGTGTTGAATAAAGTGGACGTTTTGCGTTTAGAGGAACTTCCAGAAGAAAAGCAAAAGCTCCTGAAGTCGTTGGAAGAGAAAGAGGTGCCCGTATTAGAGATGAGTACGATGACGGACTTCGGAGTGATGGATGTCAAGATACAGGCTTGCGAACGTTTGTTGGAGTTCCGTGTTGATCAGAAGATACGAACGAAGAAGGTAAATTAATTCTGGAACGATTAAAGGAGGTTCTTGGAACCCATTTAGTCTTAACAAATAAAGCTTTCAACATTTGTTTGTTGTTACAGGTGGAGGGACTGCTGAATCGTCTGCACGTTGCGCAACCAGTGCCAAGGGATAACAAAGTCCGTGCACCTTGCATCCCAGATATTGTCCTGCAAAAGAGGCAAGCAGCAGCAGAACAGGCAACGAGAAAACGCAAACTGGAGCGACACATAGAAGAAGAGATGGGTGACGACTACGTTTTGGACTTGAAGAAGAATTACGATATCGAAGGAGACCAGAAATTCGACATTATTCCCGAAATCTGGGAGGGCCACAATGTCGCTGATTATATCGATCCAGATATATACGAGGTTCGTATCCCCTTAAATCTTAAGTTAGTCTCGTTAAAACTTGATTATTCATCTTCTTCATTTGTTATTGAAGAAATTGAACGAACTGGAGAAAGAAGAACAGCTTCGAGAAGAAGCTGGCATGTACGACTACAAGGTGGCAGAGTTGTCCGAGACGATGAAGGAGATCGTACAGTTAGCTAAGCAGATTCGGGACAAGAAGGCGATCATGAAGGACGAGGCGATGATTCAGAAGGCTTCCACGAAACCTGTGATGCCGCGTACAGCCGCGGCAAGAGGGCGAGAGAGATCGGTGACGAAGCTGAAGGAACAGATGGAGGACCTGGGCATCGATATGGAGGAGACCGAAGAAGTGAGTGGCAAAATTATCCCTTTGCACTTACAATAGATTTTCTGTCGGGATCTTACATAATATTAGGTCGCTCGGAAAGTCATTTCGTTCTCTCAAAGGAAAATGAAAGCCAATTTTTTACCATTCAGAATAAGTTTTGTGACTTAATTTTGTGATTTAATTTGCGAATTAATTTTTAATGGTCTCTTGCGATTTTTTCAGGCATCTTAAAAATTCCATACCTGTAGAATTTCTATTTTCTATTAGCAAAAACTTGAGTTATATGACTTCTTACACTCTCCTTAAACAGCACACAATTTTTTCTTTCGTGCACTGCATCTTTATCCTCGCGGTAATAAAAAAGCAAAAGCTGATGGGAATCTTGCAAAATCTAATTAAATAATAACAAATGGAAACATTGCTATCTGTACACGAGAAACGAAATTACTTTCAGAACGACCTAATAAAGATTGAAATTTGTTGAACAGTGTCTTGAATATCTAGAAATGGCATTGACCAAATCTGTTGTTCTCAACAGGCGCATTTCACGAAAACAAGAGGTCGATCGAGGTCGTTGTCACAACCGGCCAAGAAACGTATGCGAATGGACTCGGCCTCGCAGTCTCGAGCTCGAAGCAGCTCGAGACCAGCTCGCGACGAGATGGGCGTGAAGAACGTAGCCATGAGGACGAAGCTGAAGAACATCGCGCACAAGGCACTCAAGAAGAAGATCGCGAAGAAGGGTCTGAAGGGTGAAGCTGATCGGTTCATCGGCACGAAGATGCCGAGACACTTGTTCAGCGGGAAGAGAGGTGTCGGCAAGACGGACAGAAGATAATCATATTTATATTTGAAATCGAATGAATTAAACCGTTGCTACAAATGTTTGTCAACTCGCAGAACGCGATTAGAATTAAAAGAGCGGTAGATACCGTAACAATATGAATGAATTGTCTACGATTGCATAACTTCGGGTCGCCAGTGACCTTTGGCCTCGTTCGGGGTGAGCAACATTGTGCGCTCAGCGAAACTTTATTGCTGTCGCGCGACGATAACCCCTCGGCTATAGTCTACAAGACTCACGTTGTTCGTGGACTTCTTTCCCTGACTAGTAGAGATGGCGTGAACAACTTTTGGATTGCTCGTGATTCGATCACGTTCGTTGCCAATCAATTTTTCACAGTGATTCGTGATTTTCGCGATCATGTATGTTTTCTATTAACGATATCAAAACACAATTGCGAGTTACATCACATAAAGTAAAGGAATAATGAGGAACAATGGATAAAGTCATTGAGAATTAGGATGGCAGTGAGCAAATTCACTCCAGATTAAAATATCACGATCACGGCGTAAATGAAGTTGAAATCACGCCATCACTACGTTGCGTTGGTTTTAGAAAGATCTGCTCTGAGAGTGGACCAATTCTGTTTCCCTTGCATGTGCAACAATTCGATCGCAACTCAATGTTTCTTTCTCACTTGCTACGTTTTTCAGTGCGTTCAGCAGATTACGTAAAATCCCTACACGATAAATAATCATCTTCAGCCGCTTGCTTTTGATTACTCTCGGAGTAAATATTGTAACATCGCCGATACCGACGATTATTGCGTGGCGTTGCGTTGAGCAACGTCTCGTTGCCTCATAAAAATGAAAAACACTGGTGGATCGGGTTCAGATGTGGAAGCTGCATCAGAGGGAGAGGAGAGGCTGTCTGCGAAAAGTGTTGCGGTCGAGATACAGTTACTGCGCTGTTATATAAATAACGAATAAATTTTTATTTTGTCGTTACATCATCGATGGTTGATTAGAAAATATAAGTAACGCGAGTATAACCGGAAGTCGCGGACGATGGTTCGGCGCCGGAAGTAGCCGTAACGTAATTTCGAAGATGCATTTGTGACGTATACCTCGCGAGGTGTGGAAGGAAATAAACTATAGACGTTCTTTTATTCGATTGAAAAATATACAATAGATACGCATGATTATGATTACAACTTCAACGTTGAACCTACTGAACACTATCCCGTTGTAAAAATGATAAGATTGAATTTATTTAGATTTTTCTAATTATTCTCCATGGAAAGAGGTCTATATTTCTTTATCTTCATAATTTGAGAAAATAAAATATATGAGAACGATTTGTTGATTGATTTGATCACTTGCGGTAGGTTCAGCGTTAAGGATGGAAACTGTTTCACATCGACGTCCCGGAGATGATAAAACGGAAGAGAGAAGGGGAGCACGGTGTCAGAGATACGCTCTGTAACTCTATTAGGAACTAACGAAACCTCGAGCAGAAGGAAACTCTACGAAGCAGTGATTTCGCGTATAAATAGATCGAATCTGTCTTCTGCATTTAATACTCGGCTCGCAATACGCGCGGGGAACCCACATACATACATCTACAATAGATCCTAACCCCAGAATGATCGAAATAAATTAAAAGAATGCGTGCGGCGTGATGAGATAACGTGGTGTCTTATCGACTTTTTTTCTTCTTTCTTTTTTTTTTCGTAACAAGGATCTCGCCGCGTTTGTCGGTAGATCCGCAAGTTCTTTCTCGGGGAACGACGATTAATTAACAACTAAGTCGCGTATGTACAAGGGGTAATTTAAAAAAGAGACCATTTAACGATACGAAATACGATTATTTATGAGTAATAATGTCAAGCAGATATCTTAGTATCACAGTCAATGGAAGACCCGCGATTATGGGGTCTGGGCATTCGGTGATGTCTCGGATCGTGTTCGCAGCTGTTCGTTCGTGCAGAAGTTCTTCCCTTCGAAAACTGTAGTTTTTTCTCGATTAAAAAAGGTTCTAATGAAATGTTGCTACTGTAAAAATATGATCGATGCTCTTTATACGTGTTCTTCAGTTTTTGTAAATAAGATTGTGATCCGAAAAAATCGGGAAAATGATTTCAAACGTCAAAATCAATAACCGCAACTCGTCAGATTTTTCCAATATTTTTGCATGCAATTAAATGGGGAAATTGAAAACTTTGTCGTTCACGCGCTGTCCTCTATATTCGGCAAACTTCAAATAACGTATACATTTTCTGAATCTTCATACAGATAGTAACACTATGCGAGGGAAGACTGTACATCGAACAACTGCGAAACGCCACCACCCAATGCCATTCGGACGATTCTTTGGTGAGTCCTCGTAAACTGTTCAGTTCTCGTTCCTCCGGAAGATTTTTCTGTACCTTCCATGTCATGGATTATACTAAATAGTTGCGGTATTGCCTCGATAACTGTCGCGGCTTATCTGAAATATTAGGACCGGCTGCGGACTCTGAAGACAGAGGACAACATTTTACTCTAAAAAACGTTGTGAAACTTCAAAATTATCGAAAGCTCTTTCAAATAATTACCTAATGATTAAATAGCGGGTCTTTATGCAAAATAAACATTTTCTACCTGAATTGCAAGAAAGTGCGAGTGAAATAGAGATTTATTTTCTCTCTTAATACGTTTAACCCTTAGCACTCGAATCAATCTAATCTCCAATATCTAATCAATTACTGAACTTAAATTTAGGTATTGTATGAGGTATTATAACAATTTCGTATCTATAAAATTTGAAAAATCATAGGGACTGTTCTTAGGGAAATGTTCTAGGTCAAAAGAAATGTTTAATTTTCCAGTTAAAATAGTTCCGAGTGCAAAGGGTTGATAGGTTGAAAATGATATACCTGTATTTCGAAATTCTTCGACTGTTTTTACCATCTCAAATTATACCTACTAATTTTCATCATAAATGCACAAAATCCGCTGTTTACTAATGATCTACATGGAACAGTCTTTGATCCTAGAAGTCAGCTTATCGAGGCATTACCGCAGCTTCTCAATCTCCAGAAGAGGATCGGTGGTTTAAGAGCAGGCGCATTCGAGCACCTTGATGTTCTTCCAGTAGGAGACCTTGAGCTGGGTGGAGTCGTTCTCATCGAAGTAGACGATCATCAGCTGGTCAAGCTTGCTGGGCGCGCAGCAGGGTTTCGGCACCTTCTTCCTGTCCTCCTTCCACAGTAAACTCTGCAGGAGGGCGTGATGATGAGCAGGATTATACCTTGGCGGACACCGCCCCTTGCAGTACCCAGCGTCGAAGGTTTTCGGGTAGACTATAAACTCGAATCCCTTCAGATCTTTGAACATCACCGTCAGCTCGTGTCTGCAGCATTTTTTGCTCTCTCCTTTGCACTTGGTCCTGCGTCCTCTATGCAAAGACATCAAATCCTCTGGCGTCGATCTCTTCGACCTTGAAGATCCATCTTTGAGAACGTTCGATTCCGAAGATTCCGTGAACACGTTCAAAACTGGTGAGGAAAAGCTTCGTCCAACAGGTTCGTCATCCTGAAGGAATTCTAATTCGAGTCCTAAATTCTCCAAACCAGTCTCCAGCCAGGAGGACACAGCTACTGTTGAGTCCAACTCCAACCATCTTGAATCTCTCCCGGAAACCCTCTTCCGCAAGATCAACCGTCTAGATCCGAATGTGTTCAAGTACAACTGAACATCCAACTCGGATCGCTCGCTGTAGTCCCCGTGTAATAATAATCGCAACGTCGCGTGATCAATGGACCCGTTCCTATCTGCTTCAGGAATTTCCACGGGAAAGAACAATCGGTGACGACGCTGTCCTCTGTCGATCCAACTCGATCCATTTCCAGGATGCGCTGTAACAGACACGACTCACTGAGCATATTATGTAAACGAGGACCTTGAATCCTGCGCGCCTCTCTCTTTCTCTGACTTTCGAGTCGGAACTGTGCGTTCTGCACTCGAAATTCACCCTTTCGCACATCAATTTCAACTATTGGGAATACTTCAAATTAATTACTTATTTACAGTATTTTATCCATAAATGTCCCCAGCACGGGTCTGTCGAGGGTCATTTATACGCCAGGGTAACTATTCTTTAAATTTTGCCGAACATAGAGAAGGACAATCGAAAAATTAATTGTTATTCGGAGAAAGATGAATCTTAATCTCTAAAAGATACAGGGTGTCCCAAACATGTTGTACTTCCTTGAATGGGGTGACTCCTGAGGTCATTACAAGTAACAATCTGCGTTTTTCGTTAATAACTCCTTAACAAAGCTGCGGAGAGCATTTTCGCACCGAGAAAAGTTACTTGAAATGACCTCAGGAGTCACCCTATTCAAGAAAGTACATACAAACATTTTTGGGACAACCTGTGTAGTGAAATAAAAGGTACGTTGTTTCGCTCTTGCGTGACTTTTATTGGTATCAGTGTGGCGTATCCTATCGAATTTACCTGTACCGATGCAATTGGCGGTTGAATCAGACGATTACTAAATGAAAACCTTGCCACACTGAATCGCGACTGTCCTTTTTATGTATCCGGCTATCTCGTTTGGGTAACGTTTGGGAGGATCGTCGGGTTTCCGAAAGGCAGAAAACGCAGGGGCGTGCTATCATTAGAAGTCAGCAAGCGGTGGGGCTATTGACCTGGTCGAATGACTGTATCGATCAGGATTTTTGCAGCCGTAGATCGGCGTCGCGGTGTCGCCAGAGGCCGGCGTTGCTGTTTTTCAGCGCGTTTTTCATCGCGCGCCGGTTCCGTTTCGCGAGACCGTGTGTACGTGTGTACGAGAGAGGAGGCCAGTCGAAGCAGAAGCGGACACAACACGTATCCGGTAGAGGCTGACGACAACGACCAGTCCCGTCCGTTCCATTTACATCGACCAATTAGAGGAATTATCAAACTCCGGGGTAATTCGTTAATAGACGTACTCGCGCGTCACCGCGAGCTTCTCGTTACCCATCGCTATCGCGTATTTGTGGGAGTATGTGTACGTTCGCATTCGCCAAGCGGTTTTACCATCGCCGTGAGCAGATATCGTCGGGGATTTTCGCACGCAATTGTCTCCGGTTTACGTCAGGACCATGGACAGGTAGTTTCCGACGCATTCCAGGACCGTTCCGGGAACTTGATGCGCGAGCCGCGCGTAAGCGGCTATTTACGACCGCGATACACCTTGTCAACGTTGTTCGCATTCTTTTTTACTGGTGAGTTGTCTCTCGTCAGCTACGAAACACTCATATGGAAAATCGCAGATATTCATGTTTGTCATAAGTCCATAAAATTCGCAGTCTACGTACGACATCCAATTTTTCCGTACTGGGTGAACCAGTAATCGTGATCGGCTGAGATTACTGTAGTAAACTAATTGCTCTAGATTCCCAAAAAAGTTCAAATCGTATAGTACAATATTAAAATAGTTATCGTCTTTTTTAGAGCGTCTTAAACTCTTGTCCTAGTGTAACTCAGCTACTGTAACTCATTTAATAAAAATCCTACATGGTCAAGACTTTTTGTATTTTTAGTTACTTAACGAGTTATTAACATAACTAAACAATAATTAGTAAATATTTAATTATTTTCATTCAACTGCAAATACATTTTTACCAATATTTATTATAACGTAGTGTCTATGAGATTATTGAGCCAGAAATTATGTCTCAAGAACGAAGTAAAATGCCTAGGGACTACATAAGTTTAAGAACCCCTGTCTTAGAGGATTTCAAGACGAATTCGGTGAGTATCATAACTAGACTGCTGATTTTTATGCAAAATAAAAATTGTCTGTATCATTTGCAAGAGACTGGAGTCAGATGGATGTTTAATTCTTATTTTAATAATCTCGACAAGCTGAAAACAATAGATTGGCATTATCAGATCATTCTAACTTATTCACTGTTTTAAATGGCGCCCACTCATTTTTGCCATGAATGCATAAAATCCGCAGTCTAATCATGACATGAAAAAAATTTGTTTAAATTGCTTTTTTTATTTTTCTTTTCAAAAAATAGAGACATTTTCGATTGGACTGCTAATAACAGAGTAATCTCGACCGATCACGATTCGTGGTTCACCCTGTGTATTTATCTATCGGTATGTTCTCTACTGGCATGTTCCGTTTCTGAGCAAACGCGTCGTCGTCTACGCAGTCAAAGGGTTAAACAAATTCCGAGAAAGGCATCGCGTGTGAAATAAGACGCTAATAAGACGGCATACAAGCACACACATGACACGAGCGGTTACACGGTGATTCTGCAAGCGAAAACAAGTACATAGTTGTTTTCGAGAAAAATCAGATTGAATATGCGCCGAGCTAGCGAGCCTAGTACATTGCTGCAAGTAGAATCGGTAGGTCATGAACAGACGCGTCAGACGATACGCGGGCGTATTCGAACTCGATTTTATCGAGAACGGGGCGTCGAATCAGAGAACGTCAATCTTGCCTCCCGACGTATTTTTCTGTGTAGAATCACTGTACCGTAATGTTTGAAGATATTCGATTGCTTCATGTCATAACTCTGTCTCATAATCTCATTTATGCTTGAAAAACGACGACCATTGAAGGTTCTCTTTAATTTTGAGAACAAACAAACGTCACACGGGGTCATATCTGGCGAATATGGAGGCTATCAGTGTTGGTTTTGGCCAGAAAATCACGAACAACCAATGGAGTGTGAGCAGGTGCATTATCGTGGCGCAACAGCCATGAACTGCTTCGCCAGAAACAATCGCTGACCGTACCCAAACACATGCGTCCTTCTCGAAAGCTGACAATAGACATCGAATACGACACTTTAGACGTGTTCACCAACACAACTAAACCGTGTGCGTGGAGTCCACGCGCGACAGAATTGTTTCCTTGCTTATTGGGTGTAGATAGAGATAAATTATTAGTGTGCATATTATTAGGGCATTCAATAATGCCTCTTTCCGCGCCCAGTACTCTCGCGTCCGTTCACTGCCGCTTTTTGGCGCCCTTTTGGCGGTTTATTTCGACGTTGCTTTTGATAATACCTCTTATCAGGTAACTGATGTTCTGTTGATATTTCCATAGGTTTCAATAATTCTTGTGGTGACGCGACAGCCGGCATGTCACGAATCTCTGTTGATGCACTCGCATTGGCTGCATTCAATAATGCCTTTTTCCACGCCCTGTACTCTCGCGTCCGTTGAGCGGTACTTTTTGGCGCCTTTTTTGGCGGTTTATTCCGACGTTGCTTTTGATAATACCTCTTATCAGGTAACTGATGTTCCGTTGTTATTTCTATACGTCCCAATAATTCTTGTGGTGACGCGACAGTCGCAGACAATAATGCCTTTTTCCGCGCCCTGTACTCTCGCGTCCGTTGAGCGGCACTTTTGAAGTGAAACTTCTTTTGGCAGGGTGTAAGCCTAATTCGTCACACTCGATTTCCGTAACGCTAGAAAATTGTAGCCTCCTCAGCAAAGAAGTTTCACTTCAAAAAAGGAATGGCGTGGATCTAATATATCCCGCGAAATTACAAAACTGCCTGTTACTTTTCGAACACACCTCGTACTTTCTCAATCGAAAACAATAATCGCTCGACGACGCTCGGGACGTAAAAGTTTCCAAAAACGCACGGCACAGTTAGATAGTCTTCAGACTATGTCGCCTAGTTTCTCGGCGTGGGAGCATATGGCGTAACGAGGCCATCGACACGCTTCCTCGCGCCCTTTATTTTCCCTTTCCTCGCTGAACAAGGCGTTCAAGGAAGAAACGCAGCCGAATGTTCGCGTAAGATGACACCGTAGGATTAACGTGGCCCGTTGTCGGCGGTGTACCAATCGTAAAACAGAGAGCCGTGTAACAGAACGCTGTAACGTTACAGGTTTGGTCGTGGCGGGATAAATCGCTGTGTCGGAAATGTAAAAATACGACGCGAGCCTCGGACGAGAAAGTTTATCTCGATCCCCGTGGCGTCGCCGATATCCTAACGGTCCTCCTCCCGGAACGTTATCTTCACCGGGGCCGTAAACCACGAGTAGAAAATAGTTTTCCAAATCCTCCGGTGAAAACGCCTAGGCAAATCGTCGTTTCTTTTTCTCTGGTCGATAAGAAACGATCCAGCCGTCGCGACGGAAAGAGAGAGAGAGAGAGATCGACGGATCTCTTGGTTTTCTCGGTCACCGGGTTTCTTAAACGACGTGGATCTTACTCGGTCGGACGGACGGTGCTTCTCTGGAATTCTTCGGCATACTTGCTCCGTAATTGCGATGATTGGATAAGCCGGAGTTACCATAATTGAAGGGCTCGCCAGCCGATCGGTAGAAGTCCAATTTTCTTGTTTCAATTTGGCTGAACCGTCGCGGTTTTGCTTTTGTTTGTGGCGGAGTTTATTTCTATGTTAATCCTTCAGGAATATAGCGTTTGAAAGCTCGCCAGCCTTGTACTAAGGTAAAAGCACCAATATGTATGTTCGTTGTAGCCATTTTTTGATTAATCAATTTTAAAAATCAAAGTACACATGTATTTATCGAAGCGTATTGAGTATTGAGTTCACGTGTGTCTAAATAAATGTATAATTTCATCTAAATAAATAAATGATTAATTTTAAGTGTTCTTAATGGGTGACTTTCGAGTGCAAAACTAATTGTCGATCAGCGGGAAATACGAAATTAACAAGTTGCGATGACAGTGAACTAATGGAGAGAATGATCACTAAGCTTTCGGCTGAGGAGAACGTCTGTGTTCCAATTCTGATAAAACAACCCTTTTGAATTTACACGAATGAAGATTCGAATGCAAATTCTGAACGGAACGAGGAAAATACGTCTCGAATGAAAATGTCGAACAGAACTTGTATGGTTACTACATTCTTGTTCGCGATGCTTAGCTACCAGAGTAAATACGGGCACGCAATAACGAACGAAAAGTGAAGGAAATTATAGAGCACCGGGTCGCCACAGAGCATTCTCCGTTTTCCTCGTAATTCATGACAATTGAAAGAAATCATAGAGCAAGGGGTTAGCATAGAATGCCCCCTCTTCTTTCTGTAATGAATGAAAATTGAAAGAAATCATAGAGCGAAGGGTTAGTGCAAACTGTTCCGCCTTTTTCTTGTAATGAATGAAAAGAGAAGGAAATTATAGAGCAAGGAAATAACACAGAACATCGTTCCCTTCTCCTTGAAATGAATGAATCCTGGATGAAATCATACAGCAAGAGTTTAACACGGAACGTTCCCTCGTTCCTTTGCGATAAATAAAGAATACAAGAGATCACAATGAATTAATATCTCCTTGTGTTTGACAACTTTGCCCCAGCCATAAATCCTGAAAGATCCACAATCGAGGAACGAAATAATTTATACGGTTTCAGAAAACGACGAGACGCGAATGCTGTTTGTACTACCGATCGGAACCGGGAGCCCAGTCTAGATAAAAATCGACGGCGTTATAAATGAGCAAGCTCTGGTTTGTACCGGAGCTCGGAATGCACGGCAACATTCGTGCAATAAAACGCGAGCATGCGAATCAATCTGCATTCCATTCTCTTAAAGATCCGTTTGTTACTACCGAATTGATGATCGCGGGGGCGACCTCAGAATAGGATCTCGCGATCACATTGTTGGATCTCTGGTTCAACGACGCGCATGCAGATTGATTGGAAAGGAAAAGAAAAGCGTTTTGGCGATCGACCAGTGATCGCAACAGAATAAACTCGGGAAATAACTCGCCGTGAAATCGGCCGGGAATCTCTGGCATTCCGAGCGTTCGGCGTAAAAGTTGGAGAAATTCGTCACTGTGCCGGAATTCACGATGTCCGAGGTTTATTCACGGCACCGGCACCAATTATAGATTACCTTGCACATCATCGCCGCCAGAAATAGCATACAGTCTCGTAATATAGAACACCTGATTCCAGAAGGTTGCCGAAAATAGAGAAAGTTGTTTCTCGGGTGTTTTAACAAGGTGGGCGCCGAACGAATGCACTGTGTTTCGAATGGTCATTTTAGGTGGAAAGAAGTCATGTCAGAAAATAGGTATAGGTTTCATACATTCCTCTGTGGGAATGTTTGCCGCGCCTAATTACACACGTAATAATTCATTTAACAGCGATGTAAACATGGAAATCAATACGTGAAAACATCGAACCGTAATATGGCGAAATCGTACGTTTATAATTGTTACAAAGAAAGTTCTGTTGGAGCAATAAATAAGAATCTTTAAGCTTCTGTGCACGATATTCTACATCAGGCATGTCAAACTCTTTTATCGCCTCATTAAGTATTATAAATTAATTCGTGGGCCGCAATAGAAAAAAGCGGGCTCGAAATAAAAAGAAGACGCAATTTTTTTATTAACATTGTTTTACTTTCAAGTTTACTTTATTTGAATAAAACTATTTCATTTTTGTTTCGAAGAAACTTGGTAATGTTTGTCAGTAATCAAATTTTCCAAATTTCGTTGAATTTGTTGAACTGTAATTATTTTTGGAATTGATTGTATACGCTGTGCTGGTCTGTTCATCTTGACCTTTTCGCAGTTTTATTATTTTTTAAGGGCGACAGATAAATAATTGTAGAAATGTGGAATCACAACATCCATATATTTTTGTTTCAATACGGAATCGCACTGCATTTCGATTAATTCCAGTTTTGCAAGTTTTGCACTCCAAATTCACCCTTCTGCAAAGTCAATTTCACCTGTCTTTAAATCACTTTCATCCTTTTACAAATCAGTTTCACCCTTCTGCAAAATTCATTTCACCGTTGTGCAAATCAAATTCAACCTTTTGCAAATAAAAAAGTTTTAAGTAAGTTTTTGTAAATAAAATCAGATCAAATGTAAATTAATTGTTAAGAAATTGCAAAGATTTACATCAAATACTTATTTAAAAGTAATTACCAATTCATTAACTTTGTAATGTGCGAAATCTGTGTGTAGATATGCATGTTTCATTGTAGCCATTTTCTGATTAATAAATTTTAGAAATGAAATAATATACAAAATAATATATATTATATATATGTATAATTAATATATAATTTAATCGAAATAAATAAATAATTAATTTTATATATTCTTAATGGGTGAAATTGATTTGCAAAAGGTTGAATTTGATTTGCAGAAGGGTAAAATTGATTTGCAAAAGGGTGAAATTGATCTGCAGAAACGTGAATTTGGAGTGTAAAACCTATAAATTGTCATCAACAGTTTCAACAGTTGACATGCCTGTTCTACATTGAAGTCCTTTACAATAATTTTTAAACATTGTTTAAGTACCAGTTTTCTATGCCGTTTAGTCGACTTTAACAATGCAGAACTAGAAAGTCTCGAAGAATCCCATCTTGAAATTTATCTGGATTAGTTTCAAACTATATATAGAAGGAATTCTGATAAAAATCAGCTGCTAATATGTGCTACCCTGCCTGTCGCAATTTTTAAAGTTACGATTTTCGGCCTGTAACTGTGATAAATCTAAGAATTCTTACATCTTTCGATGCCTGTCGTTTTTTACCGCGTCAACCGATTTTGATGAAATTCTCAGAATATGTATAATCTACACAGTGTTACAAAATGCATTATTTAAATTTTCAATACAGGCCCACATAAAAAAGTTGTAAACACGACTTCTAGTATTTTCTCTGCAATTCGATGAAACGAAATATTTCTGTCAAAAATTTTTTCAAAAATTTTCTTCGCGATCAAAAATACCATAAGCTCGAAGATTGAGACCTCCGTTCTGCAAGGACACCAACTGAGTTGACATCATTAGGCTCATCTGATGTGTAGGATATTTATTCACCTGGATTGAGCATTCGGACGTTGCCATAAAAACGCAGAGCGATTTGCTTAAGAATATCGTTTCGCAAAGGTCAATATTTATCATAGTGATTAAGACGAAAACATTTTTCAGAGGATAGTATTTTTAAAAGCCGTGGTTTGAAGTGTCGCTAATTATTACCTGCATCTACGGAATGGACTCGAAAGGGAGGATCGCTTTCCGGAATATTTTCGGCCGGTTTCAACGGAATCGGCACGCGACCGGCAATCTTCGGGAACGATTCGCGAGGTGGAATCCCGGTGGAAGGAATGCTTGAGGTGTACAAAAGGAAATCGAACATGACCGAGCCGCGGCTTCCTCGCCGATTCGTTCTTATTGCGTTCGGGAACTCGTCGTTCGGCATTCCACCGCGGTCGGAATTTCTATTTCATAATAACGCGGCCGCTACAGACGCAGCTGCAAGAAGAGGACGCACCGAATGAACAGGGCCGAGTCGCGAGACAACTTATCGTCGTCGGGGAACACGTTTTCCTTTCCGCGAACGGTGGAAAGCGGTTCGCCATGGCACTCCGGACCAGTCCCCGGATGCCTCGCGCACGATGAAATCGAAAGCTTTTTGCTCCTCGATGCCGGAGTCCCTTGCTCGTGACTTACTGTTAGATCCCGGATTTATCAAACTTGATTAAGTATCCGCACCACTGCGAACAAGATTCTACAACTACAGTATTCCGTGTCCATTTTATTCGAAACAGAAATTGCATTAATTGAATAGCAGAGTTGTGCTAATTTAAATACATTGTAATAGAATTACTTAATTTAAGTAATTGAATTACGTAATGGAAGTACAATCTAATTGAAATAAAATGTTATTGAAATTAAAATATAAACGAAAAAATAAAACGAATTACATTGTAATTTAATTGAATGAGAGACCAGAATTACAAATTACACTGTAATTTAATTGAATGGAGCGACCGAATTTCGAATTACGAAATAATTGAATACAATGCATTATAATTGAATTACTTCGTAATTATTAGACTGCGGATCTGTATGCAAAATAAAAATTGTTTGCATTGATTGCAAGATACGGGAGCCAAGTAAAAATGTCTTTCTTCTTTTAATTTTCCTATTAAGCTGAAATTAATACACTGGTGGCTTTAAGTCGTTTTAATATGTCACATTTAATATTTTAATATGCAGTCTAGTAATTATAATTCGTGGAGTAATTCAATTGTAATTCAACGCAACTCGGTCGAACAGAAATTTCTGTCTTACTATATCGGTTTCAATAAGCTGATACGCTACATTGATTATTTTGAAATCGCAACTGGTCATTTTTGTTATAAATGCGAGAGAAGAAACACTTTTCCAACAGCTAGCCAACAAGTTTGTTTTCGAAAAAAAGCGTCGGCTCTATCTCTATGTCGGTTCGAGAAGTGAGAAATACAGACTGATAGAGCGACCAGGCGCGTAAAAGTTAATTAGATCAGCGATACGAGAGCTGTCCAGTGATTGATAAGCCTGGACAGGAATAGCAGTTGCCCCGACATTGTTGTTCGAGTCTGAACAGCCGAATCCTCGAAATTGTCGGCTCTAAAACGCGTGTTGTTGACCCTTTAGCCCTTTAATTGAGACTGTCCCTTCCGAGGGGACGTCGTAAATCATTCGAGAGGACATGGAAAGATTGCTGGCAATTATGGTAGTTGCAAGATGTAATATGTTTGTTCCACAAAATCTGTATCAATAAAACGCCGCATCAAAACTCATTCGAACAGAGCAGTTAATTATTTCTGTGCGCAACAAATGATTCGTTCAAGTTGATGGCTGGTGGTCCAAGAAAAATCTCCAAGCCTGAAGGGTTAAAATAGTATAAATTTGCAAGTAAGTAACGAACGATTAAGTGTAGCACCTGGTAGGTGGTCTCGCAGAAGTCTGCCTCGCGCGAAGAGTTAAGATGCCAAGGTATTACATCGTCCGAGTCGTTTCTTTGCACGCGTAATCGTATGCAAAACGCGCCGCTCGTAATTGGAGACGGTAGAAAAGAAGGAGATCCGAGGGCAGAGCCGTTAGGAGCTCGTTCGAGGGTGCTCCAAGCCACTCTAACCCTTTCCACGCAGTCAAACGTCACGTATCCAAAGACCCTTTCTTTTAATACTCGTCTAGAAGCGCGAAACGTGCCGCGTCGCGTCGCTCCGCTCCGCTCTGCTCCGCTCTGCTCGAGCATTCGGCTCCGGAGAGCCACTCCACCAACTAGTTTCACGCGTTCCGACTTCTTCTCCCTGTTGCGTGCACGTGAACAGCTCGAAACTCTTGGAAAAAGGGATCGGGACACGCCAGCTGCCCTCAAACATTTTCCCCTTCCCTGGCTGGTGCCCGCAAATTGATTAAATTTGTTGATTAATTCCGCACGTATGAATCTTTATTAGAATCCTAATAATCGTAAATCAAAAATATCAGAACACATCAGTTTTCTCCTTCCTTGGCTAATATTTGCAAACTGATCAGCCTAGAAAATTAATTTTTTTAAGAAAGAACCTGTTGAATAATTCCTCATGGATGATTCTTTATTAGAATCTCAATAATCGTATATCAAAAATATCAGAACGCGTCATTTTTCCCTTTTCCTGGCTAGTATTCGCAAACTGATCAATCTAGGAAATTCATTTTCCGAAGAAATAAATTCGTTGAATAATTCCTCATTGATGAATCTTTAGAATCCCGATAATCATAAATTAAAAATACCAGAGATGTCACTTGTTCACGCAAATTGATCAACCTAGCAAATTAATTTTCTGAAGAAACAAATTTTATTTTTTCTGAAGAAACCCAGCATTAAAACTACCTCCATAGTCTTTGAATGAATGAAGAAGAGCGGCAACGAGAAAATGTTAGAAGTTCCGGAGTAGAGTTTCTCGTCATAGTTTGTTACACGTGGCGAAAAAAACCAGGAGCGCGTTCTTTGAATCGGATTCTTGTTTATGCGGCCAGTAATTATAGCGGGCGTGCTGTGTATATTTTTCCAGAATGCCGGCCGCAAAAATTACGCGTTTCTGAGGATCGTTCGTGTTCCCTCTTAAGAATAACGTATCGAGAGGCGAGGCGAGAAAGAGAGAGGAAGTAGCCAAATTGTGCAAACACGCGACCAAGATGTTTCTTTTTATCTGTACCTGTGGCGTGAAACACGTGCAGGCTCCTCCTGCTTTTCGAGGCCTCCTCGTCGAAGGACAGGTGGACTTTCTTCAGGTACTCTCTGTGCGCTCGCTCGTACTCGGCTTGGCTCACGTTCGCCTGAAACCAAAGACAGAGTGTTACCTCCTTGTTTTATTCGTTTATCACATTTTCCAATCCTTCATTTTTTTTTGTACATTATAGATGTACATTACAGAGTATTACAAAGTATTGTGAATAACGAGAACGTTAATCCTTCATTCTCTGTTCTCGTAATTCTTAATATGACTGGTGGTACACGCTGCCACATTTATTTAATGCTAAAAACATGTATCTTACAAGTTTAACACTGTAGAACATATTTCTACAAAAAGATTGAGGCATTGTAAAAAATGCAATGTAGACCAAAGACCATAAGTTTGTTTAATTATCTTGCAAAAACGGCTGGGCACGGAACGCGTTAAGTAAAAATGTCCTCCCTTGATTACTTCAAGCAAGAGCAACAGAAAAAGTCACGGAAAAGTAGATTTCCTCTCTTAATGATTCTAATGAAACAGAATTTTGAAATTCCTCTGATGCGTTCGCCGTCTTGTAATCTAGTTGACCACTTTCCTGATTAATGCATAAGATCCGCAGTCTAATAGGGGAGGAAATAAGGTTTCGCGTTACTTAAGGACACTGTTTAGTTGAAAGCGTAGTCGGAGCACAGATAAGTATAGCTTGTTCTATTCCCACGTTAGGTCGAAAGGATTTGCCATGCGGTGTTCAAACGTGTTAACTATCAGTTATCAGATTGTAGAGACATAGAGAGAGAGAGAGAGAGAGAGAGAGAGAGAGAGAGAGAGAGAGAGAGAGAACCACGACAACTAGATTGCTGATCATAGGTATCGGTTTTTCAGCGATCCATCTCCGACGATAATTGGACACCTCGACGCCTTCGACTCAGCTCGTTGGCCCCGGACCGCGAGCTACCAGAGGGTCGACCACTAAATATAGCGCCGAGAAGATTAAAAGGAAATTAATAAGTCGCTCGTGGTCGGACCCATAAAAAACAGAAGGAACGAGCCTCTGGCGGCTCTCGAGGAGATTTAACTTATCGACCTCGCGGACGCGATAATCGGCCCGCGGGCGTGACATCGGAATTATCTAATTTTCTGGGGTCGAGGCGCGGCAGCTGGCCGATTTCAATGGATCATACAACCATAAGCGAGGGCTCTTTTCTCCGACACTGCTCCACATGGCCCTTCGAGGGCACGTTTCGCTTTGTGCTCGAGTTACTTGAACTGAATCCAGTACTTGCATTCGCATCGTCTCCAAATCGTGGATAAAATTGATACCTCCATTTTTCAGACAAATTATTAACCCTTAGCACTCGAGGGGTGACTCGGAGTCACCACTAAAAATTGCGGTACCATTATTCAAAATATTCTTTAGACTAGATTAGATTAGATTTAGATTAGATATGAATGTTGGTATCTAATCAATAGACTGCGGATCTGTATGCATTTATGGCTTCTGAAAATGTTCGAAAAACCGTAGACTGTAAAAGTAAAATTCGACAGAATTTAATACAATTTTTATTTATTTCAAGCCTGCAAAGGCTACTACCACCGGATATAAGATTCTATTTTATTCCACTTTCTTAAAATTCGTCTACAAAAATTGCGGATGGCATAAACATCTGCAGTCTACTAATCAATTATTATTACTTTAAGTATTGTATGGGGACTGTGGGGTATTATACCAATTTCATATCCATAAAATGAAAAAAGATCATATAGAATGGAATTATTCCAGCTAGGAAAGCGTTAATTGTTAGACAAATTATTCTGAGATATCTTCCTGGCCCCTGAAAGGCAAGTTTCTCTCTCTGCCATTGTTCCTACTTAATTATTCACATTGTAACGACTTCAATTAATTGTTCTCTATCCTAGCAAATAAGAAAAGCGTCTCGTGCCAATTATCTTGGATTGAATTTCGGGTGAGGGAACACGAGGATCCAGGTTCGTTCCTCAGCGTCTCTCACAGTGCAGCGAGTCGTGTTCTCGTTCTTCCCTTTTCTCCGTTTGCTTCTGTCCTGGATCCAGTCCGGCTCTCCGGCAGTGATCTCTTCATCTGGTTCGTCCGCCGCGGCTTCTTTTCATTGTTCCGCCGTGTTTCAGTCGCCGGACCAGCTTCTCCGGTTCCCTTTTGCTCCCCTGCCTCGAGCGTCCTCACGATTTTCAAGCCGTTGCTGCTACCGCTGCCTCTTGCTTCCTCTTCTTCAGCGTCTCCCGTAGCTTCCGCGCCTCAGTGAGAAAGCCCAGACACGCTAGACACGCTTTCGTAAAATTAACTCGCCCACGGGTCTGGCCGGCGAGTTTCGTCGGCTCCATCGGAGAACCTAAACGTCGAACTTAGCCCTCGTTCACTGAGACATCGTCTTAGCCGTTCATCGAATCATCCGGAGAGTTTGAAAAATGGAGCCGGAACTCTTTTAACATACCATATCTTTTTTAAAACATCGACGTAGCACTGGATATCAATTTATTCATTCCGAAATTAACTAAATTACCAAATAAAGTCATTTTGTTCTCTCAAAGGAGAATAAAAGCCAATTTTTTACAATTTAGAATAACTTTTGTGGCATTTTGTTCTATGATCTCTTGCGAGTTTTCTGGGAATTTCTGTTTTTTGGTATTGAAGAAAGCGAAAACCGTAAACAGCACACAATATTTTCATTCGTGCACTGAATTTTCATCGTTGCGGTAATAAAAATTGTTGGTAATTATTAGCAACTCCGAATGAAGTAGACAAGACTTGTGCGAAACGCGCAAGATTGCGCGAAGGATCAGCGGCCGCGAATCATTATCGCGATCAAGCTAACCGACCTTTCGGTCTTGCCGAGTAGCTATTGAGAAGTCAACTGCACCGAGCGCCGACAGCTAAATGAGCTCTGAGCGAAACTGCGCGTCCGAATCGATTTACGGATCCTCTGTGCACGGGTGGATGCACTTGGTGTATCTTCAACCGAGAGAGAAAGAAAGAAAAAGAATGAACATAAACGTGACACGTCTGTCTCGACGAACCGGAACTCGCTCGGACCGGCTAACTGTCCTTAAAGAGTATGACCAGTTAAGGGATTCCGCTCGCGACGCTGCGGAGGCGTTTGCGTGCATCTGCGTTTCGGACTGCATCTCGCTGATGTATACTTTGAGGTAACAATACGTGTAATGAGACAAGGACCATGTAGGGCCTCGAGCGGAAGCTGCTTTTGCGAGATCCCTGGAAACGTCTGCGAGCTGTTCTGGATATCTATGTCGTCTTTACAATGATTGAAATCGTAATGATACTCGAAAAGTTATTGATAGACTGCAGATCTTCATGCGGAATAAAAATATTCTGCATCGATTGCAGGAAATAGGTCTAGTTTGTTTCTTCCTTCGCATTTCTTTCCAGCAAGCTTTGCGGGAACCCTAAAAACGTCTTCGAGCTGATCTGGTATATTTATGTCGTCTTTACAATTATTTAAATCATGATCTTTATACAGAATAAAAATATTCTGCATTGATTGCAACAAACAGAGGTCTAATTGAAGCTTGTTCCTTCCTTCGCATATTTTGCAAACGTCTTCAAGCTATTCTTGGGATCTTTGGATGCCCTCTTTTACAATCGTCGCAGTCTCGAAGATTCCTCAATGATCAGTTATTAATAGACTGCAGATTCTTAAGCAAAATAAAAAGTATGCTGCATCGATTGCAAGAAATAGGTCTCGTTGAAGCTTGTTTCTTTCCAACAAGCTCTGCGGGGACCCTGAAAACGTCTTCGAGCTGTTCTTGGTATCCATATGTCGTCTTTACAATGATTGAAATCGCGATGGTACTTGAAAAGTTATTGATAGACTGCAGATCTTCATGCGGAATAAAAATATCGATTGCAACAAACAGAGGTCTAATTGAAGCTTGTTCCTTCCTTCGCATATTTTACTATTCTTGGGATCCATGGATGTCATTGGGATCTCTTTACAATCGTTGCAGTCTTGAAGATGCCTCAATGAAAATTTATTAATAGACTACAGATCCTTACGCGGAATAAAAATATTCTGCATCGATTGCAACAAACAATAGCTTGTTTTTTCCCTTGCATTCCTTCCCGCAATTATTATAACACACTACTAATTACTTAGTACTGACAAATGCTCGATACAGTGTTAATTCGATGTTAATTCGAGGAGGCTGTCTATGTAGCAATTACCATGAATCGCTAACAACTTCGCTTGCTGGAAGATTTATCGATCATTCCACACAGAATTTGTGAGAATACTTAACTTCGTCGGAATGTTTAATTTCATTGCATCGTAGTTGGAAATGGAGTTCTCGAAGAAGAGAAAGAATGTTGAAAACCTCTTGAACAACCGAGGAGAAGCCACAACTACTTGCATCAGCCTGTCGCCGAACGGAGTCTCGACGGAGCTGTACGATGTTTCCAAAAGAACATCTCCCGTCGAAAATGCAACCAGTTGATTCAAAGACCGGTTGAAGCAGGAATTTAACCATACCATTCGCTTCGGCTGATGTTTTACTCGGTTTCGCATGCGTCCTACGACTGGTTTTGCTTCGCGACATTAATTTAAGCATCTACAAAGTGAACTCGGAGTTGGATGAGCGGCGCATAAAGTAGCCGCGGCTGTTCGACTGCGTCTCGATCTGCCTCCTCGTCGGAGAGATTACCGTACCTATTGATTAAATTCAACGCGTTTAATAGCCGCGAGTGATTCCGTCCGCGAGAGCAACGGGCAAACTAACCCCTCCGTGTAATTGCCGCTCGCATCTTGCTGTATCATTACTTGCAACTTAAGGTATACTCGCGTGCACTGTTTCTGGCGCTCCTGCTCTTCCGGTCGAACCCGTCAAAATGACGGATTTCAAATAAAAAACACAGTGAATCATTTTGTTACCGAGTAAAAGAAGAAGAGGCGAAGAAAATTTCGACGTTGCTCCAGTGTGGACACAGCTTTATACTTTATAATTAAACAGCGGATTTTATGCATGTATGACATAAACGAGCAGATGTAATTTAAAACAGTGAAAATATTAGAAGAATGTAAGAATACTGTTCTATTATTTTCAACAGAGAAAATAAATGTCTATTTCACTTCAGTTTGTCGCAATTCGAAGCGAACAAAATTTTAATTTGTGGAACTTTGAAAATATGATTGTTGTATTTCGTAGGCTGTTCCTCAAGTCGCCACAAAGATATCCTGCAGCGGGAAAAGCTCGTTCAGCCTCTAGACTTGTAGGTCGAATAATTAGTATCAATGCAACATCAAAATAGTTCATCGCAGATTACACGGATATTCTAGCAAAATTTGCGGTATTTCACATCACCTACTTAAGAAATGCGGAACTAAAAGCTGACGCGGGATCCTGCGGGATTACGGGATCACACTTTGCGAGACTGTAAGCCCTACATCAGACACGATAGCTTCGTTATCCAGGGTTAATAAGCTATTCAAACGATAAATAAATAAACCGCGGGAACCGCACGCATTAATAGTACCACGGATACCAAAGATAGAAGATCAAAGACGAGTTTCTGGCCTAACGCCTAACGTCTTGAAGAGGCAATTACCGGGGATCGACGGGTCTCGTCTAGCAGATGACCGTGTGTCGGCCACGAAAGAGATATTTTCGCCTTGGGGCACTTGTATCGAGCATTGCAGGATCGGGAACGGGTCGCGGATCCGTTTCGTCGAACTCGGAAGCCCGTTTTAATCCGGGTCGTTTCCGGGTTGAGAAAGCGCAGCTCGGCAACCCGCGGCGCGCGAAAATAAATCCGCGGCTTCCGTCGGGATTATGGTTCGCGAGAACGAGGGAGGAAGAGAGAAAGAAACAGCGAGCACGTTCGGATTACACGAATTTAACCTTTATGTATAAATTTTATGTATAAATTAATATATTAGCGAGTAAAGAATGGACATTCAAAGAAATTTTGTAATATTCTTTAGAGGAACATTAACAAATTGTTGCAAACGTGTCAGCAACATTTCGGACAACGAAAGACGCCGGTCGACGTCTTCGGTCGACACTGCGGCAAACCTCGGCTCCATCGTTCAAGCTTCCAGGTGTCAGGAGTTTAGCAGGAGATAGGGAGATGCAGGAAGTGCTCGAAGATCCTCCACGATGAAAACGATCCTCGCGGCAAGACCACCGGAGTCGAAGTTCTCT
Source organism: Lasioglossum calceatum (assembly GCA_963966675.1). NCBI lineage: Eukaryota > Metazoa > Arthropoda > Insecta > Hymenoptera > Halictidae > Lasioglossum > Lasioglossum calceatum. Next base: position 13,460,490 of record OZ016540.1, read on the forward strand.
CGCTCAATCTTCGCGAAGCGTTTCCAGCGAAGTTTACGGGTACGTAGTCGGGTAGAGGAGGGTACAGAGAAGGGTAGTCCGAGGACGGGTGACGTTCCCCGCGAATGCGGATGTCCTTGAGGCCGAAGCATTGCCGGCCTCCCACGCGAAGAAAGATCATTCGCAACCCGTGTCTTTACTATAGTTAGTATAGGCTGGCATAGGTGCCGCGGCCCAGTCGGGTCGCATTCTTCTCGTAACCTTCGCCTCGTGAACGCACCGCGTGGCTCGCCCTTTGAACACGCTCCCTTTCGAAAGCAATTTCTCGGTTAATCCAATCGCGCCGGGTCGCCGACCCCCAGACAACGAATTTTCATCGCCTCGAATCCATTCCGGTTGTTCTCCTCCTTCTGTTCAGGCTTTCTCCTTCGCGATCGCTCGTAATCACGATTACAGAGCTCTCCTCGAGAGATCGATTCTCGTCATCACCGGCGTCTTTCAACGAGAAACGCGATTGCGAAACACCAGAGAGAAAAAGAAAGGTACACTCCGCGAATTTACTCGATTAAATTGCCGCTTTGATGAGGCGCTATTTTTAGCGACCGGGACGATGCCACTGTGGCAACGCTACTGGAATGTTGTCATAAATGCTGTCCGATCGGCTGTCGTTTTACCTCCCATCGTAAATTATTATGTCGTTCGGAAAGCAATTTCGTTTTTCGTGTAGAGATGGCATTCCTTCCAATATGTCTATTTTATACTGATTTCAAAGCAACAGAAAGGATTTTGTTCTCTTTCGAGGCGTATTCAATGCGTCCGATGAAATGAAAAAGTATGTTCTAATCTGAAACCTTTGTTTGCTGACTAATAGACTGCAGGTCTATATGCACAATAAAAAATGTTCGCATTGATTGCAGGACACAGAAGCCAAATAAAAATTGTATTCTTCTTTTAATTATCCTATCAAGCTGAAACGAATACCTTGTCGTCCTTAAATATTTTTAACTTGTCCACTGTTTTAAATTGTACGTGCCCATATTTGTCTGCTTCAATTGCAAGAAATAGAAACTAAATTGAATGTTATTTCTTTCCATAATGATTATAATAGAAGAGAAATCATATATTGACATCTTCCATTTTTTAAATTCTCCAACAATTTTGAATTTCATCCACTCAATTTTCCTATAAATGCAGAAAGACCCGCTGCCTATTAATGACGATTTTAGGAATAATTTGGAGGAATTCAAGACCGCGTTCAAGACCGGAAGTCGCTCGAGGAAACGGAAGTGCCAGGCGCCTTTCAGACGTTCCCGAAGTCGACCACCTTCGATCGGATTTTTCCGAAAAAGAGTTCAAAGCCTCAGCCGCGAATAAATATTTTTCCGATTCAGCTTCCCTCGTTCGTTTAAACCTGAAACCGATGCGATGGCAGACTTTGCGTCTCGCTAGGACCAGTGACTCACCCAGTGCGTGGACCTTTTATTTCATTCGGTTTTTGCTTAACGGGACTTTTTGCTTAACCTGTCGCGAGAATTGATAAGATTTAAGTGCTGTATTCGGAACTCGCAGTTTAAGTTTCCTTTGAGAGTTTCGTCCGAGCCGCTCCGAGTTACCTGTTTTCATTTCTTTCAACTTTCAAGAATGATCAGGTGATCTCGGCTTTTCTGACGAGGCATAATATTTTTTTTCTCGCTGGCAAAAAATTTTGGAGTTCCCGGAGGTTCTTCGAATGGTCGAATATTCATCGAGACAACCTGAATTCGTGCGTATGCAAATGATTTGCGTCACTGTATAGTGTATATCATTTTAATTGCCCGGATGGGCTAATAGTCGCTCGTAATTCATTTTAATACGATCTCAGTGTTCGCTGATCACTATCCAGTTGAGATGCTGCGATTCTTTACCGTTCACTTTCTGTATTACATCTTGCTAATCTTTCGAAAGAAATCCACAAGAAATAGTTGTAATCGAAGCTTGTTTCTTCCTAAATTTCTACAAGAAATAGGTCTAATTGAAATATGTCCTCTTTACAATGATTGAAATCGTGATATTCTCCAAAAGAAATTTCCGATGTTTCCATGCTTATCATTTTCCAAGCAAATCATGTCCTCAGTGTTCCACTTGCTACATCACGGGAAACAATCATCTTGGCGGAAAACGAACAATGGCTTGCAGAAGTAGGGGCTGCAAACATTAAAGCGAGCCGTGTTAGATCATCCTACGCCTTTTTCTTACAAAACTATAGTCGACTGAACGTCGCCAATTTTTGAGAAATCATAAATTCACTTTTTCGGAGCCACTGTTATAAATTGCCACGCGAACCCAAGACTGAAGGACATGAACATCAGCCTAAAAGATCATGAAGAAGCTCCACTTTCCAAGATTCTAAGCTTTGCCCGTTTCTCCAGCAGGTAAGTCAACGAGCAGGTGGACGAGCGTAACGAGAAGCAGAAGACATTGTGAAGACCGCGTCTCCGTTGCGTTAATGACATCGTTCTGTTCTGAAGACTGTGTTCTCACGTTTCTCGGCGACGTCCTCGAGTTTGGAGGACGTAGGGAATCGACTTTCGTTATCGCGGTCGTTACGAACACGCTGACGGCAATAGTCACCGCGACAACAGGTGTTCCCGCCCCCGCCCACAGGCTCGCACGTTCACACGTCCTCTTGCTAGATCCGGAACGGGACCGAGAATCCGGTCCACGAGGTGTATCGTCATCGACCGAACCGTCGAGTCGGTGTGCTGGGATAACGATCCAAATTCCGATTTCGCCGATCGCCACGAGAATTTCCGGATGACGCCTGTTCGACGTAACGCTCTCAATTTAGATCTGGCCCGATCGTTCCGGTTCGGCGGCCGTTGTTACGCGGGGGCGGTCCATTTTACCGAGTCAATGGTGGCGCACAATTATCGTGACAATGAACCTACGTTCAGTACAGTCAACTCCTTAAAGCCTACCCGTTTGCTACATATCTCTCAGCAATTCTTTCATGTTCTTCCAGAAATGTTCACTTAACCCTTTGCACACGCACCCATTTTAACTAGAAAATTAAACTTTTATTCCGACCTACAATAATTCCATTGTACACGATTTTTTCAGTTTGTAAATGTAAATGTGTAGTAATTGATTAGTAGACAGCGGATCTTATGCATTTATGACAAAAATGAGTAGGTGTAATTTAAGAAAGGAAAAACGTTACACGAATTTAAAAATACTGTTGCATTATGTTTAATTAAATAATTTAAATAAATTTCTATTTCATTCCAGTATGTTGTAATTCGGACCAACACAACATCCTGTAAACAGGAAAAGTTGTGAGACCAAACAAAATACGACCAAGTTCGTTAGCTTAGAATTACCTCTTGCAATACTGAAAAAAGCGTCTGTAAAAATTAGTTTAAAAGAACGCTATTTAATTTTTAAATAGTTACATGGAGGGCTAAATTATTCAAACTTGGCCGCTACCTGACACCTTTTATGGCCATTGGTTAAACAAGTAACGGCCAAGTTTGAATAATTTAGTCCTCCATGTAACTCTTTAAAAATGAAATAGCGTTCTTTTAAACTAATTTTTACAAACGCTTTTTTCAGTATTGCAAGAGGTATTTCTAAGCTAACGAACTTGGCCGTATTTTGTTTGATCTCACAACTTTTTACGGCCATAGAAACTTGGCTCCTGTTTACAGGATGTGTTTGTTGGGATTTCATCAATTTTTGTTGAAATTTCATCAATTATCAAGTAAAATTTCAAACTTTGATAATTATTCCTTTGAGTGTTTATGGTGGACCTATGTACCAAATCTCAAGCTTGTAGGTCAATGGGAAGTGCCCAAAAGGTTTTGCTGATCTATCAGTCAGTCAGTCGGTGACAAATTTAGCGATTTTTGAGGTCTTATATCTCGGAACCTACTAATGTTGGAGACATGATAGCATTTAACAAGTGTACGCAGTTACATCTCTCTATCTGCCTCCAGTGCCGAGTTATAAACCTCTAAAAACGGCTAAATTGTTTCGTTTAAAGGAGGTGCTGCGTGAACTTGGCTGGTGCACTACCGTGCACCTAGATACAAAATTTCTATTTTGCATAAAGATGCGCTGTGTATCGATTAGATTAGATACCAACATATTTAATAATGTGAGTTAACGTTCGAGTGCTAAGGGTTAATAGTTAATAACATTATTAGATTGCGGATTGTTATGCAGGAGTAACATAAAAACTGATTTCATCCCTTAACGACTTTGTTACATTAAAAGCAACATTCTTGAATTTCTTTAATCTCTTACTGTTTGATATTTCACTCAATCAATTTCTTTATAAATGCATAAAGATCCGCAATCTACGTATTATTAATAGTCGCAGACACCTAACCACCGGCGAAAGCCACTCCAGCCTCGAATAAGCTCAGTCTCGCGAACTCGTCGATCCACTCGTCTATCCTCGTATCGAGTGTCGTCGGTTAGACGTCTCGCTAGCATGAAGAGCTCAAGAATCCCGCGTTGAACAGAGAAGAAGAGAGAAAGGCGATTGCGTACAGAAGAGAAGAGAGAGAGAGAAGAGTCGTGGGCGTTCGCGCACGCACGTGGACAGCCGGTTCTGCATAGCAGAAGAAGGATCGGCGCACGTGCTCGTGCATGCGTTAGCGAAAGTGGGGCAACGCACGACGGACCACCCACGTTCCCCGTGTTCGTCTCGCCGGCTGTTTACGGACGCCGACTCGCGACGTCCGCGATCTCCGAACCTCCTTTGACGTTCCTCGCCGTCGTCATCCAAGCACCTTTCTCTACTCCTTTTCGCTACCGTGCTCCTTGGGGCTTCGCGGACAACACCTGTTGCCTATGCTACGCCCACGGATGGCCGGTGTGCTAATCTGATATGACGGGGAGCCCATATTTCAGAAAATGGGAGGATCGACTGACGTTTATTGAAAGATGCGTAACGTGTTGACGATGAAAGAGTTGTACGAAAGTTATTTGTTAGGTGCCTCTTCAATTGAATTCAGTCCCATTCAGTTTTGTGTTCGTATCAGGTCGTTAAGTATGATTCATGACAAATGTCAAGAGGTTTGCGTTGTTCCTTGTCAAGTTTCATACTTAACGACCTGATATATTGATGCAGACGTCTTCAACTTCATTGAAGGATGATTTAGTATCAATGTATCGAATTAACCAACATGACAGATCACAAACAAAATTGCATTCTGCGGTGACGGTCCATCTAAAGAAGTGGTGGAGAAGCGCATTGGATGATTACAAGTGACGCGTTGCATCCTTGCGCCTACTTATTCTTTTGAAGTAGGCGCCATAAGTGAATCCATCTTCATATTTTCAACACCTGAATGCTCTGAATTCGATTCATACAGCCTTCTTAGGGTACAAATGTAGTAGAGCGGTCAAGTTCGCGGCAAAATCGAACCAATGTAATTAAATGCAACTGTCTGAGTTGAGTTATCTATATTATCGTACTTACTCATCAGTTCGTTGGAATTTTTTGACAGTTTCGTCCAAGAGATCACTAGTTGTGTGATTGAGTTCCCTTCCCTCTCCTAAGCGAAGCAGAACCTACCCCTATCCCTATTTTCCAACCTCAACAATCAATTTACATTGATTACCTTCTTACGAAGGTAGAAGAAGTGCCCGAGTTGTATGGCGCATCTGAACTCGTATGCGAAAAAAAATTGACGCATGGTATGTAAGAGATCATATCCATCCCCGACCTAATGTCTAAATTGGCAGCGTGACTCTGGCAATTTTGGATCAACGACAACGATTTTGCAAGTCCGCGAGAGACAGCTAACGAGAAATGTCTGCAAAAGGAACATCTGGTTCGCAGCAGGTGGATTTTCACTCGAAGCGGATTCCATCGCGAATGACGCAAAGATGACGGCAGTGTTCTCCATCCGTCGACAATTTCCCTTTTTAATTGCTCGTCCCGTCGATGATCCGTCGCGTCATAGTCATCTTGTCCCTGACCTAAGGCGCTAAGTCGCTAAGTTGTCGGACGCGCGGTGAACGTCGGCGGAGTGGTCGTCGTCGTCGCGTCGAGTCGCGTTCTTTCCTCCTTTCTTCCTTTCCTTTCTTTCTTTCTTCTCTCCCCCGTTTCTTTCTTTTCGTTGTCGGGATCCCGGTCTGCCGCTTCGTCACCTCGCCCCGAGCCATCATCAGCATCTTCTTCGGCGCCGAGCCGAGCCGGCAACCTTTTCGCTTCGCGTCCGTCTATCGTCGAGTACCACTCCGCCTTTCTCTTTCTTTTCTTCTACCTCGTCTCTCGCCTCTCCCTCCACCCTTCTCCTCTTTCTCTTTCTCTCCCCCTACACACCTTTCGCCAGAGATCGTACACACGCTTCTTTTAACGGGGCCCCGTGCTTTTTGCCAACGGGAGCCGGCTATTCTCCGTCCGACACGAAACGACCGACAACGGCGATTCAAACTAACGCTGGGAAGCTAGCTGCACGCCTTTTCGCTGCATCGAGGAGCTACTAGCTGAAGTGCTGAGAAATTAACGTTGCCGGATACAATTTATTAAGGGGGTAGACTCGTTTATCCAGGATTGCAAGGGTGCGGAATTCGCGTTCTCATTTCTCGATAATAGAAAGATGGGGTTTCTCAGTAGTCAAAAACGCTAGATAAAAGGTCGCCCTCAAAAGTCCTTTGTATTAATTTTTGAGATACAATTGTTAATTTTCGAAAGCAAGATATTGGTATATAAAATAGGTAGAAAAATTAATGTGAAAGACACTCTCATTAATAAAATGTAATCAACTAACCCTCTAGTTTACTAAAGAAGAATCTCATACGTTTTAATGTTCTGACGATAAACGACTCTTTCGGGACAACAATATTCTAAGCTGTTGGAGAACACCATTCCGGAGCAACTGCTGTTGCTGATATGTTTAAATATTTTCTTGCTGGTACTACGATTCTCGAATGTTTAAATTTATTGTTGTACGAACAACCGCGGAATTTGTGTAACCATATATATCGTCTCGATACATACATTCATATCAATCTTCTAAAAATTATATAAATTCAAATGAGGATGCATTAGTGCACAACACCACGATCTCTATCTGACACGTTCTAAACTCGCAGAAACCAGCAGCGAAACCAGTACTAATGTGTCCAGCGATCAACTGAATGTTCTAAAGAGATCGTAAGAAACGGTACCGGAGAGCGTTCGCTCCACAGTCCATGCGGTACTCACCTTGGCTGGGTCAGGTATCCTCTTCAAGCCGAGTCCGCGCGCGATGCTGCGTCGTATGATCTCTAGCTCGTTCTCGTCGAGGACGGTGCCGGCGTTGGTTCGGTCCTCTTCTCGGAATACGTCCTCGAACGCGTCCTCGTAGACGTCCTCGAGACCGGTCGAGTCGGCGAGGTCGCGTCGTAGACCGGTTCGCAAGGGGTCCGCTCGGTGCGGATGCGGCGTGGGCACGGCCGCGGCGAGCGTGCACGTCGCGAGGATCGCCATTGCAACTAAGAAGCGGGTCGGGCGGGTCGTCGGTACTCTTCGAATCACCGGTATTCTCTCCTTACAGTCTCTAGACACCGGTGCTCCTTTCTTAGAGTCTCTAGATACCGCACACTGCCGATCGTACGCATTCCTATTCGAGTGGAACCCGTAAGGCGACGGGTAGGTCCTGGTTGCAGTCTCTAGGGGCGGTTGGGTCGCGTGTACCGCTCCAATCGCCGGTACTCGGTCATTAGAGTCTCTAGACATCGGTACTCTTTCCTCAGAGTCTCTAGACACCGTGCAACGCGGGTCATAGTCACGAATTGATCGATGGTGCGCATTCCTATTCGCGTGGAACCCGTGTAGCGACGGGTAGGTCCTGGTTGCCGTCTCCAGGGGCGACCGGGTTACCGGTACTCCGTCCCTACAGTCCCTAAACACCGTACCACGCGGGTCGCCAACGTTCGGCTGATGATGCGGTGCATATCCGATGGCGTAGAGCCGGTGGAGCGACGGGACGGTGGTGGCTGCCGTTTCAAGGGGCGGTCGGGTCGCTTCGTGGAGGCTCGGTAGATCCCGGCCGGGTCCGAGCGACCCGCAATGCGAGTCCTCAGGCGTCCGGCAACCCTCGAAGATCCACGATCGGCACTCGCGAACGCGTTCTCCTTGATCCGGATCGAGAACGATGATCGGAACAACGTCGCCGCGAGGAGCGACCCCGCGGATGGGCTCCGCGACGAACGCGCGGCCGGAACTGGCGCCGCTTGGCCCGCACGGGCACGCCGATGCCGCCTGGTCCTCCTCGTTATCACGGGTCACGCGTCGTCCACCAGTCGTTGCCAGCTTTCCCATAGCCGGCGAGCGAGCCGAGCTCGCGGCCGAACCGGCAAGATGTCTCCGTCCAGGGAGCACCTCGCCGCTTTCACGATCACACACCACGCTGATGTACTCTTCTTGCCTCGCTCCTTTTCTCTCCTGAATTGCTTCTCTTTCGCCTTGCCTCGCGTTCTTCACCGAGCTGGCACTCGGGACCACGGATCGGTATGCGGTTATGGCAACGTGTTCGATGGTCCTCCTGCCGGTGACGGCCGCGCTCTTTGCTTTTGTACTTTTTTTCTGATCCACAACCGTTTCTCGACCTCTTCTTGCAGATCGGTTCGCTCTTCGTTAATAATCCCACTGGCGGGTGCACTGTTTTCTCACGCCTTCTAATCTGTTCACGACAGTTTCAAGATTGATAATTATCCGGCAAACTATGTCTTCGCTCCTAGAGTTCTTCCAGTGTCGGGTACTCGCGGCGGGTACACTGCTCACGTGGACCACTATCCTATTCTCCGATCTATTCGCGATAGTCACTGCAATAATAACGTGTCTATTACAGCTAGCGGACTGTATTTTCTTTGCCGGAGTTCTTTCAAACGGGTACGCACGGCGGGTACACTGTTCACTCACACTCTTTACTAGCTTCTTCAACTAGATCCACGAACGACTCACATTCAGTTTTGCGTTCGTATATTCTCCCAGGTATCTTCCACCTGGGTACACTTTTCACTCAGACTCTATCCACGTTGTCGAATCGTATTCGTATGTTTCTAGTCCTCTTTCTCCAATGGCAGGTACACTCTTCACTGATAATTTTACTAGGATAGATCCTCTTCTCCCAGAGTTCTTTCTTGCGTACGCTTTCTATTCGCTCACGCTGTCTCCTGGTTTCTTCAACAATTCACCACAGTGTTGACTGTATTCATAGGATACACTGATCGTTGATAATCTTAACTAACTGTACCTGTCACCTCTCTTCTGCTAGACTATGTCCTCCAACACTCAGAGGTTCTATGCTATCCAGGTAGTCGCTAGGATACTCGCCAGAGTGTTCAGCGGGTACACTGTTTACCCGCGCGTTTTTCTGGGATCGATCCAACCGACCACGTGTCTCTCTTCACTTGGACAGTCTCTTCTTGTTTCTGTGTATGACAGGATTCAGACGGAGGTTCTCTGGCGAAGACGAAGAGGGTAGCCGCGGTGGATGGTCCACCGGTTCGGTTTCTTCTTCCTGCGAGAGGGTAGCGGCGATTTAGGGCACGAGGAGAACGTCGAAGACGACGATGACGACGTGCACCAGGAGGCGACGGACGGGTCGGCGGACGGAGAGGAGAGAGAGGAAGACAGGGGAGACGGTGCCGAGGCGGTCATCTTAAAACGCGGACCGATCGAAGATCCACGTTCATCCAAGACTTCCGGGAATCCTTGCACACGATCCACGTGTCTCGTCTTATAATTTTCTAGATTTCCTTTAGATCCTTTAGATCCTCTTTTCTTCCTTCCTCTTTGTCGTTCTTCTTCTTCCTCGTGTTGTCCCTGTTCCGCTTCTCCAAACGCGCGAGTACTCTCGTTCCGCAGACGGACGAGAATCGACGACGCGATTATGGTTGAAGACGGGACGACCCGCTCCGTTCGAGTGCCGCGCGTCGACTGCCGAATACCGTGGTAACGCGCGCTCGCGTATATATCCCGCTGACTACTCCCCTACTACTACTAACGTCTACTTACATCTACTACTACAACTACTCGGAATTAAGTTCGATACCGTGCCTCACGAATATCAATCGGCCCGGTATCTGAATACCGTCGAGTTACCGGCCGGTATTACCCGTGAAAGTAGACGGTCGACACTTGGACGTGATCGTTGGGAAACTTGGACATTCGTCGACCCAACACGATGCGCAAACGGGTCGACGATGGTCCGCAGGGTTCAGCAATGCTAAACATTTATTTCTGATAGCATCTCGTTGATTTGGTCACTGGGGACGTCGTTAACTTGACAAGCTGGTTATCCGGTGATCAGTGGTGCTGTTGTCCTACCTGTTGAATCACTGATCTTTCGATCCCAATTAGTGGACTGCGGATCGTTATGTGAAATTAACATTGTTTCAATTGTCTCAATCAACCTCCAAGTCAATTGGCAGAAACTGAAGTTAAACGGAAATATATTTTCGTTTTTAGTCGTGGTAAAATGTCCAGCACAATACAACAATATCCGCAAATTTTTATTTCACCTGATCATTTTTCTCATAAATGCATAAAATCCGCAGTCTACTGACTATTTTTGAAGGTGCATCACATGCGAACGCGTAATCAAAATTAGTAGAGGAACAAAAAAGTTTCATCTTCCTTTGATAATTTTAAAAGGTCCGATTGTCCGACTCAATTGGAAGAAACCAAAGTTAAATGAAAATATATTTTCATTTTCAGTTATGTTAAATTATCGAGCACAATACAACAAAATTCTTGTAGCCTCTTTACAATTTTGTATTTCACTTGAATAGGCTTTCTTTGATGATCTTAGAAAGTCCGATTGTCCCAGTCGATTGGAGGAAACCGAAGTTAATTGGAAATATATTTTCATTTTTAATCTTAAGTTTAATGTTAAATTGTCGAGCACAATACAACAATATCCTTAAATTCCTGTAGCATCTTTACAGTTTTGTATTTCACCCGTTCATTTTTCCCACGAACGCATAAAATCCGCAGTCTACTGGCCATTAATAAAGGTGTATCACACGCAAACGCGTAATCGAAATTCTTGGCCCACGAATGGTAGACGCTTCCGAAGACTGTAAAGGTAGTGGTGACTAGAGCTATTTAGACCCCTTACTCATCGACTTTTTTATAGCCTGTTTTTCGGAAGGGGAGGCTTGACGTACACTGTCGATCATAACACCTATCCGTACTACCATAATCAGTTCGAGTACATGGCATTCGAGTGTTCAGGGTGAGTTGAACATCTATGGCAACGGTTTCAGAGCGTCTTTCAGGCTTTATCTTCCGGAAAAGTGGACTGCAGTTCTGAAAGCTTGCACCTGAGATAAACAACTACCGAAGTTCGCTATCCTCTGAAAGCTCCTATAAATCTAGATCAATCGATCTAAGCTGATTGTGAATGTCATGGAAATTCCACAAAATCGCGACAATTTTCCTGTAAGAAACAAAAAAGTGTTAATCTTACCTCGCTACGCTCGGCAGAGTGCAAAGTACAAATTTCTTAAGAATGAATACTCAATTAAAGTTGAAGGTAGTTTATTTTCTACTAAATCAGCACGCGAACAAGTTTTATCGCACAGCGAAATCACTTAGCTGTTTCCTCATCCTGTCAATCGACTTCGTTTTCCTGTATGCCGCCGTTTAATTGATGTAAGCTGATCAATTCCGCAGTTAGTGGGGCATTTATTCCCGTTCGGAATGCGAACAACATACCTGCGACAACGCTTGTCAAAACCATTTAGAAATACATCGGTATAGTCTATATACTTGAATCCTCGCGAACGATTGAACATTTTATTGTGTACCACACCATTGAAGCAACATTCTTTCATTAACTCTGCAAATCCATTCATCGTTTAACTATGATATCCAACTCCTCAGTGGACGAGCTCATTTCATAGAAAACGTAGGTAGGTGCATTCGATGCATCAGGAGCTAAATGTGTATCTTCCATTAATAACTTTAGTCAATCCACTGTTTCAAAGTGCACCTACTCATTTTTGTTATGGATGCAGAAAACTTAGAACGAAGAGGAAAAAGAAGAAGAACTGACGACTAAGTGGATGAACTGCGGGAGCTAAATGTGTGTTAATAACTTTAGTCAATCCACTGTTTTAAATTGCACCTACTCATTCTTGTTATGAATACACAAAACTTAGAACGAAGAGGAAAACGACGACTAAGAGGATGAACTGCAGGAGCTAAATGTGTATCTTCCGTGAACAATTTTATTCCCTCCACTGTTTTAAACAGCACCTACTCATTTTGTAATAAATGCATAACACCCGCAGTCCAACTACTCCTGAAAGATTGAAAATAAGACGAAGAGGAAAAAGAAGAAAAACTAAATGTGTATCTTTCATTAATAATTTGAGTCCCCCTCCACTGTTTCAAATTGCACCTTCTAATTTGCCATAAATGCGTAAAAACCGTACTCCAACTGATCATGAAAACATTGAAATCATAACGAAGAGAAAAAAGAAGAAGAACCGTCGACTAAGAGGCTGAAGCAGCCGAAATCGAGCAATCAGAGGCGATGAGAACCGAATGATAAAATCGTATTAGCGATTTCTCGGTCGTCCCCGACTCCCTGTCGCTCCATCAAACCGTTCTGATCATTCTAATCAGCGTCATCGTTAACCGATGATCCTCTGCGAGTTTCCCGTCGTGGATCGACGTGTCGCGAATTTCCAGCTGTCGTCGCGTCGGGCTTGTCGCAGCTGTACGACCATGATCGACGAAACGCGGTCGCATTCCGGTCGGTGGACGTCTGCGGTTGAAAGCGGTGCGGCGTGGCGCTTAAATCGCGTTATCACCGGAAGGGCCGCTAAATGGAACAACGTTGACGAGGAAATCGAGAGAAGACCGGGGCGATTGGAATAATCGCTGGCTGCGAGGTCAAGAGTCGTCGGCGACACGATATTCGGTTTGGTCCGATCTTCCGGTGGACGGTGAGTGTCAGTCGCGTCGTCGTTGACAGGACGGAAACGATCGGCGACGCTTTTCGGAAGGGAATACGCGGCGGGAAACGTTCGCGGAATCCGGCTCCTCCCCGTTCGACACGCTCGCGGAGTTTTTTCGCGGAACGAGAAGCTCTCGCGTGACGCTATTGTCACCCTAGATCGGTTAGGCGCGCCGCTGCGACGCGTCATCCAGCGAGGGGTTTCGCTTGATTCCTGATAAGAACAGAGTCAACGATCATTCGCCGACGCACGAAAAGAACCGAAACGTTCGCTCGTCCGAGAAGTCTGCGCGCGGTTCTCGTTGCACAATGAAGCTACCAACGATAACGTAATCCGGCCGGTGATGTATTGCACGCCGTTCGATAGCTCTTGACTTCCTGTATCGGGATCGAGCCGACGGTTTTCGCGATAGCGACCACGAGGATGCTGATTGAGCGTCTCGACCACGCTCCACTGGAGCATTTTCTGCTTTGGGGATTGTTCTTTGAAGCAGAAGTTGTGGGACACTGCTCCCAGTCCATTGGGAGCAGAAAAGCCACGCCCACCGAGAGGATTTTATCAAGAATGCACAACACAGTTTTCTGCTTGGTAAGGTTAAGCGAATGAAATATCGAGTAAAAATTTAATTGCAGCTGGCTTGGGCACAGATCAACTCGCAGGCCACTGCTCCCAGTCCACCGAGAGCAGCGAAACCACGCCCACTTAAAGCAATCAACGTAATAGTCGACAAGATAGGCAGTTCTCTGTCCCCATGATCGAGTAGATGAAACGTTGAGTGGAAATGTGATTAAACTGTTATCATTTGCAGGACTGCGTCGCAGGGCACTGCTCCGACTCCGTTGAAAGCAACTAAGCCACGCCCACTCAGAGAATTCTATTTGGAAAGCACGAGGTAATCAAGTTTCTGCTTGCGAGATTAAATTGATGAGAAGTTTGATTAAAGCAAGCTTGGATGTAGATTGCTCTCTAGAGCACTGCTCCTGCTCCGACGAGAGCAATCAAGCCACGCCCATTTAGAGCATTCTACGTAGAAAGCACAGAGCACACAATTTCTTGCTTGCAGAATCGTATGAATGAAATGCTGAGGCTCACTCGATTAAAGCTGACACTAGCAGAGATTGCCGTTCGGGGCACTGCTCCCAGCACATTAGGGGCAGCAAAGCCACGCCCACTTAGAGCGATCTACGTAACAGCAAGCAAGCTAGACAACTGGCAGGATTGAGCTTTGATCAGAAATTGGAAATGTTAAAAATCGTATCGATCCATAAATATGCTCCTGAGATCTTCTTTCGATATTTTAGACCTCGTTCCAATTATCACCTGGTTTTTTCTTATGCATATTACACAATCGATCTCAACTGTTGGAAACGCGAGCGTGGTCAGAGTTCGACACGGGTATTACCCGAGATACATCGCGTACAGGTGAACTTCTGTCAGGTATATGTATGTACGTGAGCCACTAAACTTTCCGATTAACGTTGCTTATCCGTATCGCCTGGATCGCCAGTGAATGGCTTCCTGGTACTGTATTATGGTCAAACTGTGTATGTTCACGTGCTTCTATCCGGCACGGTAGAATGTTGCGACAAGAAACGTTCAACATCCGGAATTCTCGTGCATTCGCGGCAAAAAAGGCGCAACGTTGGTCGTGTCGTTTCCTTGATGGAAATTGGAAATCCCCCGGTGCCCGTGGTCCAGAATTCCCTTTTATGCACCTAATCGGAGCATTTTCTGCGAACAAAGCGTCGTCAAAAAAGTTGTTCACACTAGATGTACCAAAATGACTTGCTCCTGATTTGTTCTTTTAGAAATATTAAAATTATAAATATATTTTTCTGGGTGATTGTTTCAGTGAACTTCCCTATCGAAGTACATATTCAAACAAAACTGGTACGAAATCTAAATAATTACAATTTTGTCATTATTATAACCTGTCGAAAAGTATAGTGACCGAATAATTGTCACCAACTGTCACAACCTAACAAACTGCGTACAATCGATACGTAGAACATCCATTCTCAATCACACACACGCAATTTATTATCTTCCCGTACATTATTTATGTCTCCGTGTTTTTCCTTGTTGTTATCTCGCATCAATTTGATTCTCTCTCGCTCTCTACCCGACATTCTCTTCGGACATAGACTCTAATTCTACGCGCAGCAAAGATATTTTTATCATCGTCGATTCATAGTTCGCTCGCTACTTCGTTTCCTATTACATCATCCGTTTCGGTGATTTGCGGAAAATCATTGTTAATTAACACTATTAATGAGAACTCTACACCCTGGGAATGCTCTTGGTATGCTCCGATAGCAATAGGTCAGGGCAAATGATGTCACAGAAAGAAATAAGAGAGAGATACACAGTTATCTATCTTTAGAGGCCATTCAGTAGATGCGGCTACGTTGCTCTTTATTCCGGCGGAGCTGGAATAATGCCCTGCGGGGCAGTCTTCGCCCGAGCGTTTCTTAAAGGATCTTATAGGATCCTATAATGAACATATAGTTCGTTTGAATTTTTTTCGTAATAGAGAAAGTGGCGCTGAAAGAGTGCTTAGTTTCTTCTGTCTATGCGGAGTGCCCCCAGTGGGCGTGGCTTCTTGGCCCACAATTTGGACGAACTCCATACAATGTTCCACAGGGGAATCTTTATTCAAGTCATTCTCGAAGTATCTCACAATGTTCCACGTTTGAATATTCCAGGATAGAAATGGTGCTGCAAGGATGGGTACTACCTGTGCGGAGTGCTCTCAGTGGGCGTGGATTCTTGGCCCTCAATTTGGGCGGACTTGATAAAATGCTCCACAGGAGAACCTTTATTCTAGCCATTTTCAACGTATCTCACAATCTTCTACGTTTGAATATTTCATGATAGCAGCAGTGCTGGAAGGGTGTGTACTACTTGTGCAGAGTTCTCTGAGTGGGCGTGGTTTGTTGGCCCCATTCTCTCTATCTCGACGTAACTTCGTTACCTCCCAAATTAACCCCTTGCCGTAACATTTTCTTTCCTGATTAAAACATCTTTATCCTCAAAGTTGACGTAGAAAAGAAAAGAAAATTTATATTTTTTATACGGCTACATTTATTTGAATGTTTTTTATTTCTTCTAAAAAGAAACGCGTAACATTCATATTTGTTAGACTTCGTTAAAATCTTCGTCACGAGTCTGACTCGTTTTAAGGTATTTATACGGCAAGGGGTTCAGCGGAGCCAGAACCAGTGCCCCTCAGGGCAACATCTTTGCTCCGGCTTATGATCCATGTTAAAAAGAACGGCGCTCGACAGCTCGTTACACAGGTTGGCTCTCGTTCCAGGAATCGAACGATCGTCACGGGAGCCGCAAGGTAGAGGGCATGATGAATCATGGGATACACGTCGCTCCTGCTCGCCCCTCGTGTCATTCGTCCTCGTCGAAAGCGGTGAGTTGCCGCTCGTTGTCGGCCGTTTCTCGCTAATATCCCGTAATATTCCGTAATACGCCGATGACTAAGCCAATTTCGCGGTCCGTGTTCCTTCGAAGCGAGCCATGCCCACGCGTCCCACGGCCCGCGAGAATCGCCCGCTTCTCTGTGTGCGTGCGCGATTTATGATCTATAGCGAGACCGTGTCGCGTGTTCCGTGCTAGTAGATCTCCGCCGACGGGGATTCCTGGTCGATCGATCTCTCCTCGGATAGCGGAGCGACAGCATTGACCCTAAAACACCGAGGCGAGGCGTCAAATTAAACGTAGTCTCGTTAAACAGCGGATCTTTATGCGTTTATGACAGAAATGAGTAGGTGCAATATGAAACAGTAAAAATATTAGAAGAATTTAAAAATACTGACCAGTTTGTTGCAATTCAGGTAGAGCATTTTTATTTTGCATGAAGATCCGCTGTTCTTGATTGTATACATTTTGAGTGTATGCAATTGATAATAATTTACCAATTTAATGGTAAAAATCGCCAAATAATTTATATGTAATAATTAGACAGCGGATCTTTATGCAAATTAAAATTTTAGAAACTGGAGCGAAATTTCTTAATATGTTTAATAGATTGAAAATTATATGTATAAGACTATGTTTAAATTCTCCTAATGCTTTTACTCTTTTAAATTACACTAACTCATTTTCGTCATAAATGCATAAAATCCGCTGTCTCTGGTAATAATAATAGTTTAAAGTCCAAATAAAAAGTTGTGAAAAGCAACTAGTATGGGACCGACTGTAGGTATCAATGAATCTGGATATTGACATAAGGGCATTAACCGATCAATATTAATTGATCGTCTCGTTTGCACACAGCATCGCCAGTCAAGGATTAAAATAGACAGTGAAGAAAGTATCTAAAATGATCGATGAGCAAAGGTTTGAATAGACTGACAGTCTTTAGCGCTTGTTAACCCTTTGCTCTCCGAAGTCGATGCTTTTCTTTAAAGCCTGACTCACTGTGCCAACGCTATACCTTCGTATAATATTAAACGAGAAAATTGAATCATCAGAGTTGACTGAGAGTAAGCAAGGCAGAATAAGCAAACACAATTAATTGTAGTGCGAAACAGCAATATGATTGTCTATTGCGATTTGTATTCGCAGAATGTTTCAGGCGAAATACATAACGGAAAAAGGATGATTTATGATTGTCGTAAAAAAAAAATAATAAACGAATCCACCGTGCGCCTACGTGAGTAATTTACCGCTTGAGAAATTCGAACGATTGGCCACCTGAGCGCGTGACCCTGAAAACAAAATGAGCAGAGTCATTAGAATTCTACTAATTTGTCCACTAGCCTCTCGAGAATAGACAGCAACGCTGTATATAATGAATAAAGGAAACCATAATGTTTTCTAATGAACAAATTCCTGAATCTTGGTGAACGTCGCGCATAGATCGAAATCTTTCTTTGCTTTCCGTTTGCAACCTGTCTCATTTATGCTCGACACAATAGCCAGAGAAATAGCCTTTTTTTAGGTAGAACATAATAAATAATGAACAAATTCCTGAATCTTGGTGAATGTCGCGCATAGATCGAAATCTTGCTTTCCCGAGTCACGCTCCCACGACAGACAGTCAGCAATGTTGCAGCGATTTTCAAGAGTGACGGGGAACGCTGCTGCAACCTGTCACATTTATACTCGATACAATAGCCAGAGAAAAAGCCTTCAGGATCTTTTTTTTAGGTACAACCTAATAAATAAGGTGTACAATGAATAAAGAAATCCATACTGCTTCTAACGAGCAAATTTCTGGATCTCGGTGAACGTCGCATGTAGTAAGTAATGTTGCAGCGATTTTTAACAGTGACGGAGAACGTTGCTACAAAACAAAAATTCAACTATGTATAATGTGTTGAACTTCAAATGACCTTCGAAGGAGTCATTCTTCAAAAAGCATAACCGTATTGTCTAGCATTTTTACGAATGCGTTGAAAATGGTGACCGTCAGCATTTAAATCCCACATCTATCCCGCGGGATTGCAAACCCTAATTCTGTTGAAGAATCCCGTCAAGGACCGTGTCGGCCGGAAGGAAACGCAGCGAATGGATGAATGAAAGGGTAAGATAGAATTGTATTGGTTAGGTTTATGTGGACCAAGTTCAATTTCTTATCCGTGAGGCTGAAATAAAGTACTATATTATATTATACAGGGTGTTCATTTGAAAACTTTCGATTTTATCTCTCTATTGTTTAGAAAACAACGGAGAACATTTTGAAAATTTGTTATAGTCATAAAGAAATTACAAACTTTCTCACAGTATAAGTATGACTCGCTCTGCTTCTCTTTGAATATCTCCGAAACTAGTGCGCGGATAAAAAAAGTATCCTACGAAAATTGCTGGTCTTTTTACATACAATAAGATCCCATAATACAAAACATAGGTTTCCATTTGAAAAAACAAAGTTGGCCTTCAAATGACCTTGGAAACGCCACCCAAATAAAAAACTGATACTGCACCCTCTTTCCCCCTCAAAATCCTTGGACACGTGTTTTACACTTTTTTAATATCTTTCATACTTTTCGGGATATTCGACTGGAAAGTTTTCAAATGGACATCCTGTATATTATATTAGATTGAAGAGCAAGATCAAATAAATCCCACATCTATCCCGCGGGATTGCAACCCCTAATCCTGTTGGAGAAATCCGTCAAGGACCGTGTCGGCCGGAAGAAAACGGAGCGAATGAGCGAATGGATGAATGAAAGGTTAAAATAGAGTTGTATTGGTGAGGTTTCTGTAGACCAAGTCCAATTTCTTATCCGCGAGGCTGAAATAAAAAGTAGAACTAAGAAGAAATAGATCAAATAAATCCCACATCTATCCCGCGGGATTGCAACCCCTAATCCTGTTGAAGAAATCCTTCAAGGACCGTGTCGGCCGGAAGAAAACGGAGCGAATGAGCGAATGGATGAATGAAAGGTTAAAATAGAGTTGTATTGGTGAGGTTTCTGTAGATCAAGTCCAATTTCTTATCCGCGAGGCTGAAATAAAAAGAGGAACTAAGAAGAACTAGATGGAATAAATCCCACATCTATTCCGCGAGATGGAAAATGGCGCGGGATTGCAACCCCTAATCCTGTTGAAGAATCCCATCAAGGACCGTGTCGGCCGGAAGGAAACGAAGGTGGGAGGCGAAGCCAAAGCAGCCGAAGGACCTCGGTACTTGAAGGATCTGTGTCGACGTCGACGTCGCCGCCGCCTGCCACCATCGACACCATAGTGCGTCTCCTCGAGTGTCCCATGAGGAGATGCATGGATGCGATATGCCGGTGAATCGCTAAAAATGAAAGAAGCCCCATACCGGAGCAGAGAGTCTCGCTCGTCCAACGAACTCAACGATCGTGAAGGATCGCGCGTTCCCAAGGCCGAACGTGTCTCCTGAAACCGCTATATCGGTTGTTCGGTAGTTGTATATAGTTGTGTACCCGTGCACCGCGCGCGCGCGTCAATAGCGACAAAGCGTTCGGAACCGCGGTTTGCCGATCGCTTGAACATCCGAGCCGCCTCTGGCCCTCTGGCCCGAGGGGAGAAACCGATCGAGAGGGAAAACGACTCTGCTACCGTTTCAAAGTCGACAGATTGACTCACCGAACAAGGGGACCGCGAAATCTGCTGCGCAGCTGCCACACGAAACGCGCAGATCTCTATCGAGCAGGAAGATTGCGCGAAATTAAACCATTTTCAATTCTATTCAATTAATACGGACCTTCAGGGGTGACTATGGAGACATATCCGCGTGTCCCCGATGTTTCCCGAATTTTTCTCCGAGCAACTGGACCAAATAATGGGGACACACCGCAGGTTAAAGGAGAATTTCCAGGGACCCTCTGCGATGAGGATTTTTTCAAATATTTAGAGGATCTTCCTCAGAGAACTGAATTGTACGTCAACGCAGAGTGATAAATATTTCGATTTTTATTTCTATATTTCTGACTTATAGAAGGTAAAGTCTGTGAATATAAGAAAATGCCTTTTTTTAGAAGAAGATTACTTTTTTTTAAAAATTGTAATTACAGTAATATTTAAATATAATAATTTGTCACTAAGTAGCAGATTGCAGCAGCTAATTTTTCTTCGACATTGTTAAGTAATTCATGTAGATAAAATATACAAAAAAATTGCAGCTTAAGTATGCTTGAGTCAAAGTACAACCTTACTTTAGTTACTCATTCATAAAAAAAACGCTTTTTATTATGGTTCATTTTATTTACTTCCTCCTTTTAGTTTTAAACTAAAACGAGAAAATGTAAATTAATTTCATATGTACTTAATTTCCAATTTTTCAATGCACAACACAAAAATTAGTGAAATTAGTCATTAACATATACCGCAGTTTCGGAACATTCAACTAGTCGTTAATGGATAAAAAATAGAAATAGTGAGATATAGTTGTTATAACTATCTGGTTCGGTATGTCTAATAATGCAATATATTTTCTCAATTGAATATGTTTTTCACTAATTTAGAAAAATTATTTTGTCCACCTAAAATCGAAACATTTACCACTGTGCAACGTCTTATAAAATGAGAAAAAGGAACGGTGCCTTTGTCTTTTGTCGGATATGTGTCGTCGATCAACTGTGAATCTTTATGCAGAATAAAAATTATCTGCATCATTTGTAGCGAACGTTAATTATCATTTTAATACGTTGGGAATAACGATAACATTTTAATTCTTTTACAGAACTTGACTTTCTCGAGTGAAATTTTTCTTCGAGCAATTGGACCAAATAATGGGGACACATTCGCAGGAAAAACAAGGACCCTCTGCGATGAGGATTTAGTCAAATATTTAGAGGATCTTCCACAGAGAACTGAATTATACGCAACGTCTCATAAAATGAAAAAAGGGAGTATCAATTCTTTTACAAAACTTGATTTGCTCGAGTGAAATTTTTCTTCGAGAGACGCCGCAACATTTGGCCCACCCAGATGCAATAAAAGGTGTTCGCAACCTTGTTGCATCAGAGAGTATTTTTCAACCCGAACAAGTAGCAGCACCTGCATACGACGCTGTCATTAACGAAACTTTGTGGACAGGTGTACTTTTTGTACCAGATTTATCAATGGTCAAATGAAAGATGAGCGTTAAAATAAAGTTTCAACTAGATTTCGAGCTAAACAACGACACAGGTTTAGGCGTAACGCGTACTCAAGTCCTTTCTGAGAAGATCGAAGCTATTTTAGAAAATGCATTAGAAATAATCTCGCTACTCAGACGGAAGCACGGGGAGCTGATGGATGACAGAGGTTTTTATAGTTTTTCCTCAAAAGTTTACTCATCTCCCTACGCGAGGCGACGCGACGCGTCGTTGAACATTGCATGCGCCGCCGCGTGCCACAAAATTAATTTGCCTTCCAATTGGCTGCGTTTCATAAAGTACGCAGTGATTACAAGTATCGCCAGTCACTGTGAAAACTGATTAACATTCTCAAATCCATTTTCAAGGATTGAAATTCCATGAAAATTCTTTGGCAAGTCTAACGAAAAGACTAAATGTGCTGTTGAAGAGAATTCTTCAGGAAAATAATGTTACTTCGACTTGGTACAGTCCGTTACGATGAAGCGTACGCTATATTTCTGGAACTAGAGCAAAATAATGTTATTGCTCGGCATTTGGCGTGAAATACACAGTATGTTCAGGAAGTTCCCATGCCAATTGTTTAAGAGATTAACCTCATCGGCTCTAAAATTCCAATACTACTATATAGCACGAACATTCCTGAATGTTCCACAATTTTTTCGTTTAGCGATGCTCATTAGATTTTTAGTAATACGTAACAAAGGTCGCTCGCTTTTTTATCAGGTGTAGAGCAATGAGCTGCAATGAATTGCTAACCGACTTCGAAAAAGGAGAAGGTTACTCACTTCGATCTGTATGTGCCTTTTTTTCGCTTTTTTTTCTATGTATGTTCACCGATTACACCGAGATAGCATTTCTTTATTCGTTACGATTTTATTTGCGAAAAATGAATTATTTCACGTATGTTCACCGATTAATCCGAGATGGATGGACCAATCGGATCGAAACCTTTTGCATCTTGTAGAGTATGTGTCCCGATTGGTCCCTTAAAAACAAATTTTGCATTTTTTTCATTCTTTGCAGTTTTTATTGCAAATAACCAATAAGACCGAAAAACCATCCTACGGTGTTCTACAAATTCTGCTCGTTCCACTAAAAAGTGTGAAATAAAAAAATTTTATAAAAACAAACTGAACCGACTTCGAAAAAACGCACTAAAAAGTATGAAATAATTTCCATTTAATTTATGTGAATACACGCGAACTTAAATACAATACAATCTTTTCGGAGGCGGCGCAAAATCCTTAAATTCTTGTACATGCTTTCACATATTAATATATCTCCTCTTCCCACCTACCGATTTCCAAGTCCACCATATTCCAATGAAATCCTAATCAGCAACATCTGTCATTTGGAAAATTTTCAATTTTGCGCCGCCTCCGAAAAGATTCTATTAAGTTCGTGTGTATTCGCATAAATTAAATGGAAATTATTTCATATTTTTTAGTGGGTTTTTTCGAAGTCGGTTTAATTTTTTTGCTTTAAAAGCAGAAGACTTAGGATATTTATGAAGTTTGTGGGTTCACGCACAATGAAATTTCGTTTTTGGAGGTGAAGCGACTTCGATCACGAAGGGTCAACGCACGATCTAAGATTCCTGTTATTCTCGGAGAAAATCAGACAATTCGGATGCAGCAATTTGACAGGAAAAAAACGAAGGGGAAATGTGGGAAACGGGACAGAAATTGCCAGGCAAAATTCGTTGACCACGGAGCGATCGTCGGCACCGTATGCAGCGTCGAAATAAACCACGTAACCCCGTTTCGGGTTGAGTAACGTTGCCGCAGCTGTTCCTTTATTACGATACATCCCGCGCGTCCCAGATCGGGAAAGGAACAGCCTGCCCTTCCTCCGACCTTTGCAGATGCACATCGCGATGCACATCGCAACAAAGCCAATAATTAGCTTGGCGGGACGTGCACGCCGGCATGGCCGCCCCGATCGCTCGATATCTTTGTTAACGACGCTGGTTCGGAGGGATTAACGGCGCCTCACGCAGGATTATTCTCCTGGCCGCGAAAAAATGCCATCCTACGACTGCGCCGCCAGTGAACCCTCTTTCTTCCGATGCAACCACACGCCCCTTCCTACTCCCTCACCCTCGGAATTTATCAGCTCATCGGCATTGTTGCTCGGCTCGTTATTATTAATGTCTTCATTATGCAACTCACGGTACTTCAAACTGCGTCCGTGTCTTCTCTAAAGCACCAGACCAAAAGTAATTGCTGTCGATTAAAAATCAAACAAATCAATTTAAAGTTTTTCGTACAAGTCAAAATGAAGAAACCTTTTCCTTAGAATGGAATGAAACTATGCCAAAATCTGGCCCGCCATAGGAAGAAAACTGTGAACGCATGAAAGGGAAAGCGAGGAGGAGGAGTCGCCAGTGAAAAAAGATGTACAGGCTGGTTCCCTCAATAATATCCGGAAATGGGGGGCCGTTTAAGGGCACGCACACACGGTGTACAAGGCACCCGTTACCAGGGCTAATCACGTGGGAACGAAACCGCGAGTCCAGGACTCCGCAATGTTTGGTGCCGGTGCTCGGATGGGTCTTCTCGAAAGTCGAAACGCGTTTTCGATTACCCGCGAAACCACGCATACTCGTGGTTTCTAGAGCTTCCTCCCGTGGTACCCACACTTTCGCGCGATACCAACGTTGCGCGAAGGAATTCCTCCTCTTCCGCCCTCTACTTCTCGTCTTCTCGCCTATGGCGACGTATCGTTTTCTAAGCGATCTATACAGCGCCATCAAGAGTTTACGGAACTCTTTCTTGACGTGTCGGTGGCACAAGCTCAAGAATCAATTTTTCACAAAATGTTTTAGTTCAGTGTGTCCTATCATTTTCACACGAAACGGAAAGGGGTGGTCGGATTTCTGAATTTTTTTCGGACTTATCGGTGGCACAATCTCCACTTCGCTGATTATTCAAGATAAAGAGGAGTTTCAACTACCGCCGCCATTAATTTTGTCGAATTCAGTGAAGTCGCGTGTCGAAAACGCATTTTTAATTGTCAGCTTTGTTCGCGCATGGAACAAACAGATAAAATTTTATTTGAACTGCTGTTCCATGTTGTTAGAAGAAGAATTCAGCTTGTTTGTCGATGAGCAAGTAGTCACGTGTGACCATCGATCGAAGGGTGAGTCAAATTCTTCCCCGTTACTCAGCGAATCTGGAAAATTCGCTGGGTCACGCGACCACCCATTCGACTCATCCGCTTTTATGTTTTAACCCGTTGCACAATAATATCGAGTCAGACTCGTGATGAACGCTTCGAACAGGTTCTACTAGATCCGCACGATTTGTTATCAATTTCTTTTAAACTGACATCAAATTTTGTTTCGCTGTTATCGATGCCTAAAAGTGCATGTACGCGTTTTTATGTCATCGCAAAAGTTACAGGCATGACCAAGTACAGCGCAGAGCTTGAAAGCTGGCAAAGAAAGTGGCACAGAGCAGGAGGAGCACTCTGCTTATAAGTCTTATAACACACTCCGATCGTTGATATTGCTGCTTCAGAGAATAATGAAAATATCGGAAGGTCCGAGTAGTAATCGATCAAATCTGAAACTTTCAAGCTCCACAGGGATTCTATCCACCAACGGTGCTATACGCAGGGAAATATAACAACAAAGACGTTTTCAGTTACACAATGTAATGGTATATTCAATAACAAATAAAATAAAATAATGTAATTCGAATATACAAGATTGAATCCTAACCCTTCAAGTGTTCCATTTAATTTAGAAAGTGTGCTAAATAAAGTGCCAGCTAAAATTTGTTCTACACAAAAGAAGCGAATTTATTTTTCTCTTAAACATCGAAAAGATTAAGGAACCACTGCAGAGAAGGCAAAAGCCATACCGTAAGAGTTTAGCCTATAAATTAAGAAACAATTTCCATCAACGTCCTATTCGTCGCTGCCCCTGCGACAGGCAACAGATCCAACACTGTTGCTAGCGGAAAGATGTTGATCGGGGGCTCGCAGAGGGCCACAGCCGTCAAAAAGATGGAATGTTGAGATTGTAAAAAGTAGTGTAGCTTGCCAGGTGCTCCTCTGTTTGGTCCCTGCTTCGAAATCAACCCTCACTAGCTCTAACTTGGACATGCCTGACTTAGAGACCGTTGGGTACAGTAATCTACAAACAGGAAATCCGCTCGTCTGCCTCGTTGACACTGTGGTCGCTGATTGTCGTCGATCGATGATAGATTAATTCTTGTTGGCTCGAGCAAGGCTTTCACCATTCCAGCTCGCCAGGGATGTACTTGTCGATCAGCTTTTCGTAGTAGGGCCACAAGTTCTCGATGTCGGGAACGTCGCCGCTCTTGGTGTACAGATCGTATTTGCTAAAAAGCAAGATCATGATCGTCACAATTTGACCAAATGCACATTAGAACAGACATTTAATTGAAAAATGCTGCTGTAATATTTATCGTTGTTCAATGAAGTTTGGTTCAAGCAACTGTATTATTATGAAGAAAATCAATGTTTAACAATACACGACGAATTGTGTCACCCACATGTTGTCAGAAGAACAGAGTCTAAACGAATTTCACTTTGCTTGCTTGGAAAATGCGTCCAGACAACTGACACGCGAATAGAGACTTTCAAGAGCATAGAGTGCAAACGAATTTTGCTTGGTTCATTCGTGTAGCGGGCTAAATTCTTGCCGAGTCCCAATTCGATTAGAATTAGCAAGCTAGTATCAAGTGCTTACTTGAACTCGTTGATCCACTTGAGCGTCTTCATATTCTCATCGGTGCAGAAGTGCATGTAGTCGCCGCTCGTGTGCCAGGGGTAGAACGAATGATACCGAACCATAGCCAGCGCTTCCTTTGGCAGTTTAGTCTTGTTGTGCACCAGGACTTGGTAGAGGTACTCGTCGTGGCCCCAGGACATCATCAGGTTCTCCAGACCGCATTGAGGCTTGTAGATGCCGTATTTCGTGCTGGAAGGACCAAACATTTAGTAGGGATTGTTATTGATTTTGCCCGAGTAGTGGAAATATGAGCGGGAGAGTTACTTGTATCGCGAGTCCTTGCCATCGGGATTGTTCTCGAAGCTGGTCTCTCTATAGACGATGGAATCAGCCCAGGCGCATCCAACCGGAAACGTGTCGCCCACTACGGCCCATTGGGGCTCGTTGTAGAACGCCATCACCTGCAAAAGTAAGTTATTATCTATCTATTATCTAACTATTATCTATCTACTTGTATAAATAAAAATCAAATGCTGTTCGTTGGTAAGCGCATCACTTGAGAACGGCTGGACCGATGCAGCTAATTTTTTTTTAAATGTTCGTAATGGTCCGAATAAGGTTTTATGGAAAGAAAAATTGGAAAAGTTGCCCGGAAAAATGGAAAATTCGGGAAAAACTAAAAGTGCTTTTTGAATCATATTTCAATACAACAAAAAAAGGAACGTCGCAGCTTTTAATCAACATTTCGATAGGAATTTACATTATCGACGTCTGTTTGTATTATCGACATTAACATAGAGAAAATAACTCTGAAAATTGCGTATAAGCGAAATTTTATCGAAATCGCCCACTGTACGCCGCCCGCCCGGAGGGCCTGGTTATAAGTAATTAAAAATTATTCTGCTAGCTATATATATTACAGCTTTGACTAGGGCAATTGAAAGTGATGAAAAGCGATCCTACCTTTCCCAAATCATGAATCAAGCCGGTCAGATGGAACCAATCCAAGTCCGGATGCTCTTTCCTAATGGACTCCGCGGTTTGGAATGCGTGCACGATGTTCGGCAGGCCGGTGTCCGGATCGCTTTCATCCACCAGGTTGTTCAACATGATCAGAGCGTTCTTCACGCTCATCTTGAACTTGTTGAAACGCAGCCAGTCCTTCATGCGAGCTGAAACCAAACCGAACTCGTTATCCAAGAAAATCGTTGCGAGATCCTCGATGTACATGTTCCTTATGATCCAGGGATAACTCTCTACTCACATTGGACGAATTCTACGGTTTGATTAGAGTGCATCTTCTGATAGGTGTTGCGAACACGTTCCATCATAGGATCCGCCGCGTCATCCGTGAAGTTCCTGAACTCGCTCTCGAATTTCCCGGCGTGCGCCGGCTCCGGACGGTACTTGTCCGAAGGATCCAGGATAATGGCTTGCCTCTGTGGCTGCGACTGTTGACAACAATTATTATAGTTTATCATCCTCCTGTTGTTCCTCTCGCGAACACGTGATATCGAGATTCTATCAAGCGCATTCCATTCGACATCTTTCGAGTGCGCATCTTCAAAAATTGTCCAACTTTTTATCGAATAGTCTTATCGACCCGAACTTCCGACGATAGGTGGTTAATCCAGGCAATATTTTATCAATCGAACTATCAGTCAACATTCTGTAACCACTACTAGTATCGACCGGTACCGATTATCTGCTCGATGTTTTTAAACAGCTTGGAATTCTCCGAAACTATCGGAATCGTACCAGCTCTTCCAATTTTATCAATTCCTTAAGCAATTTGGAATATTTTGTTAGCGGTGCAGATACAGATCTAATAGAATTTCGAAATAATAAGAATTTTGGTTGACGAGATAGGATTAAATATGCCTGCTAAGAAAGATAATATAGTAGTTTGATTGATACGAGACAAAATACCTGTAAATCACAGTGATAAGTTGCTTTAAGCTTAATCCTTACAGATAATAATACGCGGGTGGCTTATTTGATCGAAGAATAAAAAAAATGTGGCAATTGCACCATCAACAAATTCTGTACATTATATACGCTATTTTCCAGTTCACGTCACTAGAGCGTGTATGTACGCGAAAAATGTTTTCGTCAACATTGCCAAAGCGCATTGCTTTCTTTGATAATATACAAGTTTACGTAATTTTTATAATTGCATCATATTTTATAAAAGCGATTCGTCAAATGTCGCTGCCTTTATTATCTCTCTCAATAAATATGAAGTTCCTCTCTACAAGAAGTCCTTTTAAAATTTTGTCAACTGAATATGATAAAGGAACAAATAGGTTCAAAAATTTCCTCTAATTTATACTAGAAATATTAAACCAATGACCTAATACATAGATACATTTGGCAAAAATTCTACGATTTATTTATTCGAGGAAAATAATGTAAATTGGAGACCAACACCTAGTAGAACCGATCTTGACACATAACAAAATACTTGCAATCATCTTAACGCTCTCCTTGGCCAATGTTATTTTAGCAAACAAACATTTTCGATCGAACCGCTGGCAACAGAGTGATCGTTGCTGATCACGCTTCCTGACTCACCCTTATACCTTATAGAAGAAAAATTTAGTGTCACTGACAAACTAGAATTTGTAAGCAGTTCGAACCGAGGCACTGATCAAAAAATTCTGGCAGTCTTCTCTCACGGAAACCTTTCTAAGGCAAGGAAAAATGAAAACAGAAAATAGAAGGCAGTATCGATCGACTGTACGATCGATCGAGGGAATTTCGACGCCAGCCGACGGTGGTGTTATCGTCTCCGCGGTCCTCGGAGATACTCACGATCGTCTTGGCCGACATCTGTCTGTGCTGGTGTGTTCCTGTTGATGTTGAGTATGCAACACTGACTGACTGAGTCTCGTGCGACCGAGCTAACTTATAAATCTGAGGCAATTCACCCTTGACCTCCGCTTGATCAAAGTGTGGTCACGTGTGGAATATTTGATACACGTTATCGCAGTCTAACACATTCGCGCGCGTTTCTAAAGACTCTAACAAATCAGATAAAACATATCCCGTGGAAATTAACGATCCTTTTAATCGCGACGCGTTCGGGGGGGGGGGAGGCGGAACGACGCCGGTGGATCCTCGCGAACTTACGTCGATACACCACTGACGTCTCGTCCCCGGGGGCAAAAGATCGAGGAAAGCGTTCCATTAATCGTCCCCTTGAATCATTATGGATCTATCGAAAGTACTAAACTTCGCGTGTTACAAATTACACAATAATCACGCTAGTGATTGCTTTTCTATGCACCTTCCCGGTTGCAGCGACTGTTTCAATACAAACAATAGTGCATTATGAACACTTGTTTGTTTAAAAACTGTAGCTCTCGACCAAAAAATAATAGTTTATAAAACCAATGTGGTCACTAGACTGCGGATCTTTATACAAAATAAAATATGCCTGCATCGATCGCAAGAAATCAAAGCTAAATTGGATGTTATTTCTTCCCTTAATGTTTTTAATAGAGGAGAAATCATATTATATTGACATTTTCAATTTTTTTAATTTTCCGACAATTTTGAATTTCATAATATAATACGATATTCATAATATAAAAGATGTTAAGAGTAACTTTACAGTAAAGTATATGAAAGAAATTCGGAAGATGGTTAATCGCTTTGGTCTGTGAACAATTTAATGGTTTCGAACATTTTCTGGCGCAATAGCAATCGTGGCGGCTTTAGAGGATGGTCGTGGGTTATAATTTGGACTATGCTTCATTCTAATAAATTCAGATGTTGCGTGATACTTTATCAATTAATCAATTTACTCCATAATTTTCCACAGAAACATGTCCCACAGTTTTATCACTGCAATGATTCTAACAGAGGAACATATTCAAGAGGCGTAATACGACCATCGTAAGCATAGCCTTCAAAATTGATGCATAGCGTTCTTATCAGTATTTCCGCGAGTCGAAGGGACGTCACGTTGGTGGAGGTGACCTTGGAGAGGGTGATCAAGAGGAAAATAAAAGCTCATTATGTTTATATAAGCGACAAAGGACATAATTGTGCGAAAAAGCGAAGATATCAGGCTGGCGGTCGCCAGAATAATGACCGTATCGTGAATAGCAGTCTTTATTCGTAGAAAAAAATAAATCATTGGGTTTCTTCTGGGAATCGGACGAAAAAAATGGCGGCTCGTTTTTTCCTGGCCGATTTGTGAAAGGCAGGTTTATTCTGCGGGCGAGATTAAACCCTCCCATGATCGAATGAGCTCGTAACCAGACGAGATAAAAATTTCGATCGGTCGAATTCGATCGGTTCAATTCCATCCGACTCGCGTGCGACGGTTCTTTGACCGTCGCGTCGGCGCCACGGACTCATTGTCGGAGGATTACCGTAATTAACCCGTGATCATTCGCTGAGAGGAAGACGAGTTAACTCATCCATTCTTGTGATTACGCGATTTTATCGTGCCTCTACCTGTGCAGTCTGTAACGCTTGCTCCGCGAGAATTACAGTCGTCCCTCGCACAGTGTTACCATGGAATTATGGCGGTTTTACTACACTGTCCAACAAATTTCAACTTTTTTTATGTTCCCAATATACTGTTCGGTCCTTACAGAATTTTTTGCGCTGACTCTGTCTTTAATTTGTCTCCTATACGCACAGTTTTTGAGGAACATGGCTTTTAAAAAAAAACATATTTTTCAACTTTAATCAAATATTATGATGTTATTATAAAAGATATTGAATTGTTCTTTACAGCAAAAAATTCTGTAGACTTTCCCGAATCCAGTGATATATAATATTAATGCATTATGAATGTTTAAACACGTTTAAACAATCGTTAAAGGTGGAGAGACACCACTTTTGCACCAATTTTTAAGGATATTTTCAGTTTATCTTAAAAAATAAGGGTCCAGCGAAAAATCGAACTATACCACGCGATAGAACAGACTTTTATATTGAGAAACCACCCTCTATTAAGTTTGGAACGTCGACGTTTTTTTCGAACCAAAAAGCAAAATATCTTCGCCCGACATGAGTTGCCGCCAGTGGAGCTCACTACTCGAACGAATAGAAGAAGAATATTTTGCTTTTTGGTTCGAAAAAAACGTCGACGTTCCAAACTTAATAGGGTGGTTTCTCAAGATAAAAGTCTGTTCTATCGCGTGGTATAGTTCGATTTTTCGCTGGATCCTTATTTTTTAAGATAAACTGAAAAATATCCTCAAAAATTGGTGCAAAAGTGGTGTCTCTCCACCTTTAACGATTGTTTAAATATGTTTAAACATTCATAATGCATTAATATTATATATCACTGGATTCGGGAAAGTCTATAGAATCTTTTGCTGTAAAGAACAATTCAATGTCTTTTATAATAACATCACAATACTTGTTTAAAGTTGAAAAATATGTTTCTTTTTCAAAGCCATGTTCCTCTAAAACTGTGCGTATAGGAGAAAAATTAAGTACAGATTCGGAATCAACGCAAAAAACTCTGTAAGAAGGACCTAACAGTATATTGGGAACTTTGGTGTTGGACAGTGCTATCGACAGGATAATGTACTCTCGTAACATTCGTAAAACCTCCGGCTACCTTTCAGAAGAAAAGATAGGTGCGAATACTGTCTTCCCTCGCATAGTGTCTATTTCGTCTCTACGGATAGTGTTACTCTCTTATCCTCCAGGTCGGATATCGGTGAGGCAATACTAATGAAATAATGAAACTTGTAGTCATTCGTTAGGAAAGCTTTGCCCCAACGGGTTCGTGACATTTTTTTTATTAAAACAAGACCAAACACGATAGAATTGCGATTATATTTATACTTGTTTATTAAGCGATGAAAGTTTCGAACACAACTGGAGGAGCGATGAAGATCGAGAATAGCGGCGAGGTGAACATCGCGGCAAAATCAAACCAATGTAATTAAATGCGACTGTTTATAGTATAGCGGTGACGAGAGAATAGCGGTGCACATAGAAACAAAAATCACCGCATCGCTCACTTCGCCGCTCAACTATATATTCCCGTACTAACCCGTTAGATTCCCTTCGCAGCAAAAGTTAATCAAATCGGTTCCGTTCGATTCTCGTTTCCTCCTCTAACTACCAGAGTCTTCGACAGAGACTGCCCTCGACGAACTTGAACTGTTTGGATTCGCAGAACGGAACGAATCATTGCTCTTCCGGGAACAGCCTGGGGAATTCTAGCTTTTCGGTCGCTTGCACCTATTCTAGCTTGTCTATCTTCGGTTCTTTATTTATCATATTTTTTAAAATCATTTTTTTGGATCCATTCATTCATTCAATTTAGTCGCCAGAGATTGAGTAATTAAATGACGGTTAATAATCGTGAAAAGTTGATTTCGAGGCAACAGGTTTTACCATTTTGTGCTTCTCTCACTCGTTTTCTCACAAGTACGTCAAATCCGCAATGAAATAGCGATTGTTTTGATGTAATTCAATTGCTAACACTGGCTTCTTTGTAGACAAATTACAACGGATAAATGTAGCTCATCATTGTTACTCGGATAACCGTGAACCAGGAATTCATGAATGGGTCACTTTGAGCCATCCGGTTCTCCCGGCGTTGACTCATACACGTGACCGCCACGTGCTCTTACATTCGTCACAGAGCCTTATTTTGCAATAATCACGGAGAGAATGGTAAACATAATGTTAAACAATTAACCAGAAAGAAGTGAAAATCTACGTTCTTTCCATGTTTGCCAGTAAGAATTCGCTATCGATCACAGAAGAATATTAATCTACTAAATGCGAGGTGGCAAATTGGTAATCGCGCTGCAATTATGCAACTATAGCGACAGATATTGATGATCCTCAAGTTGAGGACAGGTGTCGGCACGCGCGTGGCTCGCACGAGGGCGCGTATCACTTCTGCGTAGTTGAGACGGAGTGTTCTCGATTTATTAAACTCAATTAGAGGGCAATTGATTTGGTGCAAAAAGGAATACAGTTCCCCGGGGCAGCTTATATTCGATCGGTGTTAAATGCATAAAGCATCGGTGCTATTTTCAGACCAAGGAAGAACTAGTGGCTTACTTATTTAGACGACGGAGGGGAAAAGAGGGCGAGTCAGGCCGAGGTACAGGGTGCAGTCGAGAGAAAACGAAGAAGAGAATCGAGTAGAAAGAACTCTAGTCGTCTATCCGAAGCGTTTGCTCGATACGAACGAGAGGAACTCGCTTGCTGACGTCGAAGTCAACGCATCAAGCACGAGCGCGTGGAATACTTCAATTTGATAACCTTTGATATTGCGTGGCGTTCGATACACCAACAAAACTAGGAGCACGAACCTCGATCCAAATATTTTGCTTTCCCGTTTCCTTCGCAATTTTTTTCGACCGACAAAATACAGCTGATCCGCAATTGACGAGCGCGCTAACGATAGCATTATTGTAGAATGTAGAACTTACATTCTGCGATGCTGTAATAACAAGTTATCGAACATCTACTCTACTTGTTTACGATTTTGTATCAATGCCATAAACGTTTCTCCGTGTCTGAAAACAATTTGATCAACGCGTTGTTGACTCGACTAGTAGAACGACCACCGAAATGTTATAAATACACTGTGGATCTTGTGTGCAAAATAAAAATGTGCTGCGTCTTTCTTGGACATTTTGGCAGGTTGAAAGTAACGTATTGACACTCCTAAATGCTCTTGATCTTTCTGCTGTTTTAAATTTAAGAGTACGTAGGGTCCTCAGAAAAAAAGGGGGAACGTCAAATTTAACAAACTTTCATATTTCCGTGCTAGCTGATGGTACTATAGATTGAAAAATGATTTCTCCTTCTCGGAGGAATGCTAGATTTTCACATTCCCCTTTTTCCCATGGGACATTCATGTCCCACTTCTCCAAAGGACAAGGATTGTTAGAGAAGGTTCACACTGCTTATCACACCGCGATCAGCGCGTGGATAATTTCATATATCGTCCGAGCATGTTACTCTTCAATCCTTTTATTTCCTCCTATTTCGTTTGTTGGACAAAAGTCGTATTAAAATTATCGTCTCGACGATAATATTCGCAGATGCCCGCGGGTACGTATGTGTATATGTGGTGTGTACGTATGTATGCATGTACGTATGCGTACGAGTGTGTATATACAATTTTACACGTATAAAGTTATGGAAAGTACGAATTAAGGCGAGCTCGAGTCCGAGTAAGACGAGTTGCTTCCCTTTCGTCGCGCGCTGTGATGATGTCTGCGGGACGGCGTTCGTGATCTGGATCTGTGCTTGGATGAGGACTTCTTGCTCTTCTTGGATCGGTGCGACCGGGAACTGCTCGGACTGTCGTGGTTGCTGGAACCGGATGCAAAGGGAATTAGCGACAAAATATTGCGAAACCGATGCGTCGACGTTTCACGCGAGCCGTGTACTCTGGGTCACGGTAACCTCGACTCACGGCACATGACTCATACATGGGTCACGAGTCTCTGAAACTCATTACTGCTTACAGGAACAACGGACGTATTAACGTTCGATAAAACAGAGATCGCGTGAAACGTAATAAAACCGAAACCGATTGCATTCCGAGAATCACGTATCCACCTGTCCCCTATCTGCAGGCTTTCAGGCCACTTTGCGGATCTTTCTCGATGTTAAGCACATTTTTCTTAAACAAAATTTTCCATACAGATCCGCAATCTACTTACGACATTTAACTAATCGAATTATTTGATTGCAATTTTGAGGACTGCTCCTAATGACCTAATATAGGGACGTCCGTCCTCCAAGAATTAAAGCATAAGCTTTAGAACAACATTTAACAAAATCCTATTTAATTTTCGTTTCTCTGAATTTTTGTATAGCTCAAAAATAACGGAATGGAACATTTCTCCTCTTCGCCACCTAATTATCTCCTTTATTTGTGATGACTATAGACTGCGGATCTTTATGCATTTATGGCTTATAAAAATGTTCAAAAAATGCTGGAGCATCAAATGTGACAGAGTTTAAACGATCTACGATCTACTAAAATTGCATAAACATCCGCAGTCTAGTTACGACATAACGTCCCGTCCAAATAAAAACTGAAATACCTTCTGTGGGTACTTTTCTTTTTCTTGTGCTTCTTGTGATACTTTTGCCTGTCGCTGTGACTCCGACTTCCGTCGGGACTCCTCGACCGTGGCCTGGATCTCTTGCCAGTGAGGTCTGCGCTCTTCAATCTATCCATCAACGAGTTACCCCCGGTCCTGGAGTCGGAGGACTTCCCGTCATCGAAGGACGGAGAAGGTGTAGGCGACGGCAGGGAGTGTACTTCATCCGAGTCGTCCTTTCTCATGGATTGAACGGTGGTTCCGGTAGCTTTCGGTAAAACGGAAGACTGTATGTGACTCAAGAACGCTGCTGCTTTCTTTTTCCTCTCCAACTGAAGCTGTCTCTCCCTGGACGTGGCGGCTAGCTTATCCCTAGCCGCAGCGACCAGCTTGTCTTTGATCCTGTCCTCTGCTTGCTTGTGTCTAAGATCCTTCTGACAGTCCTCTAGAATCTCATCGGTAAGGTCCACCAGCTCCTTCTCCTCGTTTCTTGATTTCTTCTCCGACTTCCAGGAGTCCTTATCCCCACCAGTCATTGAATTATGTTCGCCTATATTCTGCGGTGAACTAGGTTTCGAGTTAGCGTCTTTATTATCATTCTCCATCTCATCGTCGCTCTCCTCCAACGGCAGGGCGTTCCTCTTCTCGATCACTCCGGTTTCTCCATCTTTCGGTTTCTTGATCGAGAACGACACCGTGGTGATCTGCTTGGTTCCCGGCGTGACCTGCTTCGTCCTCGTGTCGCACTTCTTCTTCGCCTGGATCATCTTCACCCTCTTCTGCACCTCTTCCATCCGTTGTTGCTTCTTCTGCAGCTCCTCCAGCTTCTTCTGCTTCTCCTCGAGCGGCTCCTGCTTTTGCAATAGCTCCTCCTCCGTCAGAACCTTAGGATTTATTGCGCCCTCATAGATCGTAAGCTTGTGCGCGTAGTAACCGTGGTACTGGTGCGACAACTCGAGGAAATTGAACCTCGGGTCGCCCTTGTTCTTAACGATCGCCTCGAAGTCTCGGCCGTTCTTCGCCACGTAGCTGGCCATCTTGTCGATAACTATTTGAACATCCGCTGGCGGCACGATGAACGACGGCCTGCTCAATTGTTTTTGCGGCGTGGTGGACCCGTACGGGACCAACGGCGAGGGTGGCTCGATCGTCAACGGATGCGCTGCAGATACGTCGACGGACGACGGTGGTACGTTCACGACGGCCAGCTGACCAGAGGACTGGAGTTGCCCGTTTGGCCCGTACACAACGGGACCGTGCGAGTATTGTACGGGTGCGGGATATGGATTGTAACCCTGCGGACAATCGAATAAATTCAATCGTTCTTCCGATCACTTATGGGCTACAATTACAGCTTTTTTAACCCTCGCTCTTTCGGTGATTTATGACCAATTCAAATTTTAGAACACAAGCTTATTTTCACTGAAGAAATGATTATTTTAAAAGTGTTCGTAGTCAGAAATGACCATTAAATAAAATCCAAATTATAATTAAGTACTTTTCAAGTAATTACCCAACTTACTTGTCCAGGTATAGGATGATAATATCCCAGAGTAGGAGCTGGAGGCTGAACAGGTGTTTCAGGCACTTGCGGCACCTTAGAGGGTGGAGGTTTCCCTGTGATTTTATTCACCAGCATCGAATAAGCGCAATCTGCAGATGGCTTGTACTGTATGCTGGGAATACTGGGAGCCTGTAAATGATTATTGCTCATCAGCTCTTGTAGATTCGATTAGTCTTGTTCTCTCGATAATATGAAAAGCACGTACCGCTTCGATCTTGGTGAAAGACGGCGCCAGACTCGGATGTAGATACGATTCGTCATCCTGATCCGACGAGCCTTCATCGTGTTCTATCATTGAAAAGAATACAAGTAAGTAGAACATGGCCGTGCACAATCGCTCTAATGCTTCCTACGTATCACACAGAGATCGATGTACATTAACAAATATGCGTGGAAGTACTTACGGCAAGAAAAACTAAGTAGAATTCAAAGTAGATGTGGGTAATCAAATCCTGTTTTAAGTCGCTTCAATCATTTCAACTCAATAATATCAAAAGTGAACAACATTACTATTAAGATGTTGCCTTGAATAAAACAATATGCGTACCGGATTCCTCTTTCTCGGGCTGCTTTTCGGGATTGTACTTTCCGCTCTTGATTGCGTCCAGTATGTATCTGTAATACGGGTGTAGGCGTCCGTCTATCGACAGAAACGAAAACTGTGGATTGTTTGCCTGCTTCGCTTTAATCAAGATCTCCATTTGGCCCCCCTGACGGCTTATGAACAACGCTGTTTTTGTTATGATGGCGTTTAGTTTCTGTGTCTCCGGCTGCTCAACAAAATAACACCGAATTAGTTCCTCTTTCTCCTGCATTCTCGTCAACTTTGCTTTAATACCTACCAACGATATACCATCTGGAATTTCCAGTTCAGGTGGCGGAACGAACGCCTGGTCCTCTTCTTGGGAACCCTCGGACTGTTTTGG
The DNA here is from genome assembly GCA_963966675.1 of Lasioglossum calceatum. NCBI lineage: Eukaryota > Metazoa > Arthropoda > Insecta > Hymenoptera > Halictidae > Lasioglossum > Lasioglossum calceatum. The sequence goes on from OZ016540.1 coordinate 13,498,238, forward strand.
GCTTTGGGAATCTTCGCATGCGATTTTTGGACCGTTCCCTTCCTCGTTGTAACTATACGCTACCTGGCTATACGTGGTTTCCGAATCTAACGCTTGATGCAGGCGTTTCATCTCCTCCTCTGAAAGTATGATTCCTTATTAAACATTTTCTACTCGAATTGCAGCAACCTGGAGCGAAATAGAAATTTATTTCGTCTCTTAATATGTTTAACAGGTTGAAAATAATATAACAGTATACTTAAATTCTTCTAATTTGTTTACAGTTCGAAATTACACCTACTCGTGATCGTCGTGGCCTTAACTTACCATGATACACGGAATCTTCGAGTTCGTTGTTGTAAAGGGACCGATACCGTTCCTCGTCGCATAGCTGTTCCACTTTAAGCTCTTCCTCCGTAAGGATAGTACGCTGATCGAACCCACCTGGCGGTGGTTCGTATATCCTTAAGTCCCCCAGAGCTCCGCGTCCATCGTATCTATACACATACAATAACACAATCAAAGGAGGAAAATGACGGTCGTCTTGTAGAATTTATTTGGTCGATCTCGGCATCTGAAAGTTATGATCACGAAGCGAACCCTGTGTCAAAAGTCATTCCTCTGAAATAGAATACAGTTATACAAAACTCTATGACATACTATTACATTTGCCGTGTTTATCTATGCGTTAAGTCATTGGAGGCCACGTAGCGTACAGGAAAATATATTCTCGATGGATCGGTTGGCTAAACGATATATATAATACACAGTTTCTTTAATAAACAGTTTCTTTAACAGAATAGCAGATATTGTAATGACTACGTCATGAAGTTTTGGTGTAACCCAGACACGCTGTGTGTGTGTACCGAATCTCAAAGAATGTTTATCGCTATCTAACCACATTCGTTGTAAATATATTCTCACAAGATTTTAGTTGTACATTATGTTGTAATCGACAAAATCTATCCATACCACGAGTATACGTGAAACGCGTTCAGTGCTTATGCCGGGTACGGCCGAGTCTAGTACGCTAATACATACCATGCTGAGCGATTGTAGTACATACAATCGTCAGCTGCCGTTTGTCTCTCTACGCTGTGTCTCACCTTGCTGCTGCGCCGACGGTCAGCCGTAAGCACCAACGTCGCGAGAGAGCACTTGCTCTACGGGCGTGTAGAGCGCGTATACCGCGCTTCCACACGGCCTGTTCACAGCCAAGACACCTGCAGAAACCTTAAACAGTCTCCAGATTGCTTATCCATGCGTAAACCGTTTCGTGGTAGTGCATATTTATTTTTTTTTTATAGTTTTTGAACAGCTGCAGAATTTGCTCAGTTTTAGTCGGACATCGGTTCTTCTAAAGGTTACACATGTACGGTGTGCGTTTTATGCGAGAATTAAATATCCTAGATGATAAAGTTTGTCTAGGTTAGGGAAACGGACCTGTCTATTTTCAATGTGTTATCGCCCATCCATGGTATCAAATGCTTTCCTTGATCAATCATTTTCGCCTTGTCATCATCTCGAAATAATTTGCAGCTATATCCAAACACCAACAGCTCCTGCGGTTCCTCTTCTCCATTCTTTTTACGTAGGATCCCCGAATCAACCATCCAACGCTGACTTTTCGGTGCCGCCATTTTCCAGCTACTAAACTTTTACGTTCTCTCTCGCCTCTTGTACACAAGAAACGAAGAAACAGCCAACAAAGCTGGGATTATGTAAAAGGATATATAGAACGGCACATACGCCTTGCACACCCCTATCGTTACGAACTACATATATCAGTGATATACAGGGTGTCCCAAAATTCCTTCAACAGCCGGAAATAGGAGGTTCCTGAGATTATTTGAAGCAACAATTTCCTTTGCAAAAATGTTATCTCCGGCTTTGTTTAGGAGTTATTAACGAAAAACAAGGACCAATCAGAGCGCGACCTAGACGCGAGTTGGCACAGTCGGCCAGTAGACAGTTGGCGCGCCGCGCCGGGCCGACTGTGCCAACTCGCGTCTAGGTCGCGCTCTGATTGGTCCTTGTTTTTCGTTAATAACTCCTAAACAAAGCCGGGGACACCGGGATAACATTTTTGCAAAGGAAATTGTTGCTTCAAATGATCTCAGGAACCTCCTATTTCCGGCTGTTGAAGGAATTTTGGGACACCCTGTATAGTGGTGGAGAATAGTGGAGAACTATCGAGATACTATCGATAATTTACTTTTACTATCGATAGTTATCGGCAGCGAGATTTCAGGATTGATATTCGTACAGTCGTAATCGTTTTAAAACTAATAAAAGATCAAATATCAAAATTTATTAGATAAGCATCAACGGCTTTGTATACATATATATCCTCTCTGTACTCTGTACATATCGATTTTCAAATATGGATGATGAGAGCATCGATATATATATATGGAAGAAAACTATCGATAACTATCGATGATCGCCGTTATCGAAAGTTATCGACAGTTATTACAAATCCAAATTCTTTCTATCTCTCCTCTTATTTATCTGTAATGTATGATCCTTTACACTTTACATAATCAATTCAGCATCTTCTCGCTTATAGACTACACACTTACAATCACATAAACCTCCACAAAATTTGTCTCGAGTGCCATCTATCGTAGAATCCTAGAATTAATCATTCAATCAGAGACCTCTTTCCATCGCTGTCGCTACTAAACCCGTGTTAACACTTCTATTTGCACTTCTATTCGAGTGAAACCACCCTGGTCCTGGTCCATAAGAGAGCGCCCAGCTACCTAAAACCAGCCGGATTACATATGTATTTTTCCAAATATCGACACTCGAACTTTGATATTACTAACCGACTGCTATTGTTCTATGACATCGTCTTCGATTACACAATATCTATTATATAGTTGGTAAATACATGCGTACAATTGGTGGAGCACTTGTTAGCCTGTATTAGAATCGACTCTAATCGACGATAGTCCGATTGATCGATATGGTGTCGCGTGTATCGGTGTGCGGGTACAGTGTAATACGAATACTAGGATGACAGCGGGTACACTGACGCGCCTAACAAGGGTTTTTGGCTCGCGGTGAATGAAAGGGGTGGAAAGAGTGGTGTTCGAAAGTTGAGAAAAAGGATCGGTTAACATGTTCGCGTTTGCGAGCTGGCCTTGTCGGTCGACTCTGGCTGGTCGTTGAGTTATGCGAATAATCGTTGGATGTTATGCGAAGAGTGGCGAGTGCGTCAGGTGTATGGCGGCCTATGGGTGCAACAAAGACGGGACGCGTGGGAAGATCGGAGAAGTAAGAGGAAGAAGCACTTATCGAGAAAACGGTTGCGAGCGAACGGATTGAAACGGACTGGTCGAAAGTGAGAGAAGGTATCTGTTGGCCAGGATGGACGAGTGTATGCTGAACGATCTGTTAGAGTGCTCGGTGTGCCTCGAACGGCTGGATACCTCGAGCAAGGTACTTCCGTGTCAACACACCTTCTGCAAGAAATGCCTGGAGGAGATTGTCAGCACCCATCGGGAGCTACGATGTCCCGAGTGCCGCGTGTTGGTGGACGCGAAAGTCGACGACCTGCCTCCGAACGTCCTGCTGATGCGCATCCTCGAAGGTATGCGCAACGCTGCTCCCAAACAAACCGCCAAATCCATGACTAAAAGCAACCCAGGACCGCAGAGACTGTTCGGCAGTCATCAGGTCACCCCAGCTCCTACCGTAACTGCTAGTCTTATTCCCACCGCGTACACCAACGAACCGATCCGACATGCTAATGCCGCAGCCAAGCAAGTCCAACTGCACAACCGGGCTTATGGCCGAGCGATCTATGATTATGTATCGAAAGTTCCAGGGTAATTGTCTCTTTTGTAGAAGTAGATCTATTCTATACTGAGATCTGTGTATTTATCCGACGTTTCTTGTTTCAGAGATTTATCCTTCAAGAAGGGCGATATAGTCATCCTTTGCAAGAAGATAGACAACAATTGGTGTTTCGGGGAGAGCGCTAACAGCCGCGGTGTTTTTCCTCTGTCCTATGTTCAGGTAATACCTTGTATTACCTACAAATGTACCCTATTGTTCTACTTATCTCATCGACTATTAACTACTTTTATCTTTCAGGTGATGACACCATTGACGCCGCATGTTCCTCAGTGCAAAGCACTGTACGATTTTAGAATGACCAACGACGACGAAGATGGCTGCCTTACATTTAACAAGGTAATGCAATGGAATTGTAATTCTGTTTCAGTTGTTCGTTAAAAGAGAAATTGTCTTTACAGGGTGAAGTTATAAGCGTGATTAGAAGAGTGGACGAAAATTGGGCGGAAGGGAAACTGTTGGACAGAATCGGTATCTTTCCACTGGCTTTCGTCGAGTTGAACAGCGTGGCGAGAGCTCTAATGAAACTTTCAACAAAGTAATTGTAACGATCTTATGTAACGATCTCGCCGTACGCGCGTGCCTCTAATATCATTATTTTTTATGCAATCAGTGCACAGCCAGGCCCGTCTAGAGTAGCTCCTCCTACGCCTACTAATGAAGAAACTACCCCCCTAATACCTACCGATCATTCGCGCAATATACAAACGACGAGTCAGCCACGGCCGCAGCTTGTACAGGTAATTGCGTTGTACTTATTTTGAGTTATAACAGAATTGTACATTAAATCATAATGAATTTGTCAACAGAACACAACGTTACCAGTTTCCGATACCGTTTCGAATGTATCATCAGGAGGTAGTTCCTCGACCACTACTCCGAATACTCCTAATAGTTCAAGTACTTCTAGTAGCTCAAGCACTGCTCCCAGCAGTCCTAGTAGTCCAGCAACGTCTCCCCCAGCTGTTGGAAACAGACACAATGTGAAACGTCACAGTTTCACCGCTATGAACAGCGGCCATCAGGCCCATCCGCACCATAGACACAGCGCTGAGATACTTAGTCCACCGGTGGACAATGCAGCTGGGAATAGCAATAGCAGCTGCAGCAGTGACTCATTTTCCCCGTTACAGGTGAGGAATCCGATTGAATTTGTAAAGCCACCGCAGGTGCAACGTATTTCTACGCATTTCTATTTTTCAGACTACTGTAAGCGGCGTGGAACATAATCTGCGGCACAGACGAAGCGGTAGCAGCGACCTTGTGCTCGCGCAAACGTCCCAGAGTTTAGCTGCCACCACGACCACCGGTAGCACTCATTTACCAGCCGCGTATATTGCTTTGTACCCGTACAAACCGCAGAAAGCGGACGAACTCGAGTTGAGGAAAGGCGGTATCTATATGGTGACCGAGCGTTGCCAAGATGGATGGTTCAAGGGGACTTCGAATCGCACCCAGAAGTGCGGAGTTTTCCCTGGGAACTATGTCGCGCCCGCTAAGTACGATATATTATGTTATATTCTTGAATAACAAATAATTTATTTTAAACGATCATGTATCTTTGCAGATGTCAGCGTAGTTTGTGTCGGGGATCGCAGAATACAGGACAGCATCAAAATTTCCCGTCGTCGACCGGTCAAAACGGTTCCGAGCCACGAGTCACCGTGACGTATACGAAAAGCAAAGGACCAGCTCCTCAACCCTACAATTCACGCACCTTGATGCCACCCGAATTGCCACCGCGCGCGGTCAGTCCTTCTCCTATGGTGTCTTCTTCTTGGCACGGTCAGAGCCAGACACAGAATCAGGAGAAGAGCCCTCCTCGGCAATCTGAACAAACTACGGTGAATCCTCTCGGACGCAGTCACAGTGCTGTGATGTCATCGAACATTTGTATGTATTAATTGTACTCTGAATGCACACGATATAAGCACATGTAAAATGTTTCTTTGTATTTCAGCTTCACCAGGAAAGCAAGTGATCTTGCCTCCATCGGTGACTACCAGCACTGCTATCACAGGTATGAATAGCAGCAATATCATCGCTACTGCTTCCTCCGGTATTACCGAAATGAATAGAAGCCCGAATAGTACTTTACGCACAGTTGCATCCCCTTCTTCTGCCAGTGCTGCTGCATCTGCCGCTCCACCAAAGAGCACTGAAAAGGTAATGGTTTCTTTATTTTCGTCTGTATAGTAATACGGTCTTACGCTTGAATATCTTGATTGCAGAAAGAGAAAAAGGATAAGTGTGTCTCTCTGATGCGTAGATTCGCAAACATTAAAAAATCAAAATCTCCGCCACCCGCTACGTATTCAATGGATAACCCAGTGTTTGACGATGGTAATTCCATCAATCCGGTACACGTTCGGTAAGATTCAACAATTGCTATTACAACGACAGCCTTTGTGCTTCACGCAAGTTATAACGCGGTCAATCTCGATCAAAATTTCTAACGAAACGAAAACTGAATCATAATCCGCATGTTCATAGCATATCTAACATGTTCCCCTGTTTTTTTTTTTTTAAGTAATCCGCATGTATTGTTTAAATTTTGTTTATGTTTTCGTACATACATGACAATCAATGTATTTGTGTTCCATCACCATGTGTTGTGCAGGCATACCATTCTCTTCGTATTTGTAAAAATCACTGCATGAGTTGATGCTTGCGCACATACACAACGGAATAATATTAGAAGCGAGTCAGTCGCATAGTGTACAGAATAGTGTTCGAAACATTTTTCATTTCGTTCGTTGTTGTCCCCTACCCTAATATTTATCTTCATATGAGCTGCACGTCATGAAGTATTTGTCTAATTCTACACGGGGGGGTTGGGCGGGTGTATTTAAAATTAGATCGGGGTCTTGCCCAAGTCAGTTGCTACAGGTGGGAGCCACACAGGAATTAAATGCTTCAAACAACCATCATCGTTTGTGTCCAGGCTCTGTACAAGGGCACGTCACGTCTTCACAAAGACTTAAGTACAAGGAGAGACCATCTTTACCGGTCTCGATCCTCCAGAGGTTAGTCGTCGCTTGGTAATTATATTTCTTTTGGCAGATAGAGTCGCAAAGAACATTAGCAGCCGCAGCAAAGTAAATTTGTTCAGCTCGTATGCAGGGTGTCCCATTTATCTTGGACTTCTTAAGGGGATAGACTCGTTTCCAGTCCAAACCATGTGATTTTTCAGTAGTCAAAAGCGCTAGATTTATATCTAGCTTTCATCTTGATCTTTTCATCAATCTAGTCCGTAGTCGCCCTCAAAAGTCCTATTTTTACGTTTCCGAGGCGTAATTTGCATTATTCGGCAGCATGTAGCTGTCGCAGCTTTATGAAAATAGCTACATGCGTCGAATAAAGGTATGTGCATAACAGAGCGCCTCGGGAAGGCCGCGGATCGTCGCGGAAAGGAAAACGACGATCCACGGCCTTCCCGAGGCGCTCTGTTATGCGCAGACCTTAATGCAAATTACTTCTCGTAAACTTGAAAGTAGGATTTTTGAGGACGACTGCGGTCTAGATTGATCTTTCATCTAGCGCTTTTGACTACTGAAAAGCCCCATCTTTGCATTATCGAGATATGAAACGAGATTGCCCCCTTACCTCATTTCTGCTGTTACGAAGAATCGTCCCAGGACAATTCTTTATACCGGTAGAAATAATGAAAAATTGCAGAATCCAAGATAAACACCCTGTATATACACTTATGTAAAAAGAACTGGAAATCGAGTTTTCTGTTTGGCGCAAATTCGTAGTGTACATAATAATTGTATGACGCATATGTTTGTCTGTGTTAACGTTTGCAATTAAAACGCGCGATCACCCGAGTAAGTATGCCCGTGAGATCACGGAAGACCTTTTGTGTTCGAAAGCTTAGTATGTGGTTAGCGTTAAGCACTAGAATCCACGCCTGTTTTACTTGGCCATGTTTTTCTCAATTGCTTGTTGTTATTGTTTCCCTGATTACGATCACAAATTTCATTAGGACAATTGCTCGTTAATTCGGTATGCGTGCATTCATTTCACAATTGCACAAAAATTTAATGGTCACTTCAGAAGTCACGCAACACGCGAAATTCTCCTCTCATCTATTCAATATTGTTAGATCCAGCGAATCCGGTGGAATGATGTGCACGACAGTCGGTAATCATCACCGTAAGAGCAACTCTTTGGACGCTGGTATGGGAAAACAGACCAAGCAACAACCTTCTCGAGAACGGTAATATAATACATTACCTATTCTCTTGAACACTAACCGTAACGGCTACAAAATGTGTCGAATATTGCATTGTTTTATAAAAATTACAAGACTGAACTTATTTAGATTTTTCACAATTTTTGTAAAAATACGTGAGATTAATTAAACAAATTTTTCGAATAATTTCGGATGGAAGCGTCTTTATAATTTCAATAATTAAAGAATAAAAAATGTGAAACTGGTCATTTGACCAGTCGTGGTACGGTTTTTCAACATTCAGCATTTTTTCTGCTTCAACCGTAACAGCTAGGCAATTGGTTCTCACGCAGAACGACTCTGTAGGCTCTCCCAAATAGAACAGTATTTTCTTTATAGCATTCTAAACGTTTGAACATGTTCAAAGAGAAGCAAACTGCTTTCTGGTACCAATATTCTCCCAGTACTAATATATCTATGCTTTGTTTTTCAAAGCACGTTCGATAATTGTTATGTCTTTGCAGAGAACGAGTGTACAGATTTCGCTGCATTGTGCCATACCCGCCGAACAGTGAATTCGAACTGGAACTTCGCGTCGGAGACATAATTTATGTACATAAGAAGCGCGACGATGGTTGGTACAAAGGTACCCAGCAGAGAACCGGTCGCACAGGACTTTTTCCAGCGAGTTTCGTCGAGGCCTTCTGAGATACAACACAAAGCCATTTTGTATTAGAAACCTGTATATAATTCTGCACAAAAATACCGAAAATCGAAAACGCGGCTATCCGCGTGAGTCGTTTTTCGACTTTGTTTAGGGGGTAGTTGGTCGGTACGAGGGTAAGTGGACGATTCCAAGCAATGAGATTGTTTGGTACTGCATAAATTAGGTGTTGTATATACAACACTTGTATATTACCGCACGCAGTACGTTCACGCGATCTTTTGTCGCGATTATCGATTAAGACAGTTTTTTCTGAAACGATTAAATACATATTAAGTGTGCTAAAGTAATACAAAATATTTACTGCCATCGGTCTTATATATTAAACGAAAGAACTAGTAAGATTGTGCTATATATCGAATACTGCCATTTGAACAAAAATATTTTTTAAAAACTATTAAATACTCTTCTTATTTTTATCGATATCGAATTAACTCGATATAACGATCTGTGAAGTTAATCGCGTATACATATTTATAGTGGAAATCTTTGTTCGTACACACCGATTGAACGATAAAGGAATCGACTAAAAGTAAATACTCTTCTCTTAATGCATGATATTATTCGTTTCTCTGTTGTCTATTGTTCGAATGTTTTCTTTTTTTTTCATGAAGAAGGATTGTTGTTTATGTTACCAGTTTGGAGCACGAACGACAGACTGGAATCGTTGAGATTTTTCATTGATTCTTTGTAGAATGTTGCTTTTGAAGAATTTATATGGTATGTTTTGTGATAATGTCATTCAAGTTGTGTATAACATGGTTTTCGACTATCTTTTATTATTATATGCCACTGCTATCTCAATAGGGTCAGTTTTGACGTACAATCTTCTATGAATAGGTTTTACGTTTCCGATTTTCTGTGTATACGATAGGATACACAAGTTTTATAGAACGTGTTATGTCTTTATTGTTCAAATATCGTCTCTCTATTTATACGAATACATATCTGAAGAAATGTAATTATTTCCAATTATGGAAAGGACACGGAATGACAATTTTATTGAAACGTATAATTGTCAAAGACTGGCCTATACTTCTGCACAACCATTGACTTGTTTCGGTTTCGTAGGGTTCAAGAAACGATCGGGCGACGTATTTTATTAATTCTAGAAAAAAACCTTGTAACTGTACTATACTCTAAGCGGATATAATATGTATATACCTTCTCCTTACTTACGATGCATGTATCTGTTCGTGCATGATAGGAAGTTACAGAGCAAGCTAATTTCATACGATGATAGTATGAAATTGATAAAGATAAATTGACGTGCTTCCAGAGGCCCAATAACGATCAGTATTTAGGTGCAAATTTACGTTAATTCTCGATTAAGTATGTTCTCTACGATCATGCACAAACATTTTCTAAGTAACTCGATACACGATTAGCATCATTATTCTGACAATTATTATGTTTTTCTTTGAGCCCAATGCTTGCGGTTCGTAGAACGATACGGATAAATAAATATTAAAATAATAGTAGGAAATCTTATAACTTCATTCATAAGTCTGATCATGTATTATCTTCCTACGCATAGTGTAATTTATTTAATTTATATGTTTATGTTTCACGAACACTGCAATAAACTGTTTTATAGATGTTTACTATTATAATACATCTTCATGAATGTATACGTATACAATGTAGAATAGAATACAGAGGAAGGGTGAAATCGATAAAAGGTAGGCGAATGTGATATTTATGTTATCAATTAGGAGATTTGTAAATTGCCTTTTGTCGGTTCAGCTGGGATCATTTGAGCGTATCTTTTATTTGTAATATTTGCTTATAATATACAGGGTGTCCAAAACCACCCGTCCAGGGGTGTTAACTTCTCAGATAAGCATATTCGGTAAAAATGTTTGGAATAAAAGTTGCAGGGATTAATGGAGGACATATGTCACACACTCAACAAGGTTATTTGGAGGTCAGTACGTATTTTTTAAATGGGAGCCCCTACTTCTGACTACGGATTCTGAAAGAGTTCGAAATTTCAGGTTCAGGTATGTACTTGTGTTCTAGATTAAAATGGCTGTTAGAGGCTATAAAAAATACGTACTGACCTCCAAATAACCTTGAAAATGGATCCGAAGGTCAAATACAAGGTCATGGACATATGTCCTCCATTAATCCCTGCAACTTTTATTGCAAACATTTTTACCGAATATGCTTATCTGAGAAGTTAAAAACACCCCTGGACGGGTGGTTTTGGACACCCTGTGTATCTACTTGAAGTATATATATAATAATCCTGAATTTTCGCAGCAATATATTTGTGTTTGATAAAATATGTTTATATATTTCTTCACCTCTTCCTCTGGCATTAGACGAAAATGTGTATCTCCATATTCAGCAACATATACCTTGTAAAAGAATATTTATATGTATGTGTTTTATATAACATCGGTATAGGTAATTTATTATTACTAACAACAGTAGTTTATAAAGGAAACATTACTTCGTTATGATAGATCAATCTCAAGCAGTACTAAATAATAAAACTATGCATTCGTCAATATTGTAATTGGAAAACAAATGAAACTTACAGATGTGCATTGAATTCTTTTCTATTTCACTTCAACACGTATCATTGGCATTTATAATAGTTAGCGAAGGTAACGATCAGCGGTGTAAATAATTTACGACGAAGCGAAACGAACATTTTACGCATACTTTGCAACGGTGTAGTATAACGAATAGCAAAATTGTAATTAAATACTCTCGATTTTCTATGGTATGCAATTTTGCTATAAGGAAGAACGTATAGTTCGAACACTTGTAGGCACAATGATCGTATACACTTTTCGACATTAATAAATAGACAGCGAATCTTTAAGCAAACTATATAACTGTTTTTGAACGACAAGAAACTGGAGTGAAATAAACATTTTTGCACTCGGAGCTATTCTAATTCGAAAACCGAATTTTTCTTCCGACCTGAAATATTTCTATTTTATATGTTTTTCCTAATTTTATCGATATACATTTAATGGTGCAACAAATATAATGGCGCCTCCGAGTCACCACTCGAGTGCAAAGGGTTAATATGTTTATTAAATTGAAAATAATGTAACAGTATTTTACAATTCTTCTAATGTTTTTACTGTTTTAAATTACATCTACTCATTTTTGTCATAAATGCATAAAATCCGCTGACTATTAACAAGCGACGCGTAAATTTAAATGCGTGAACATCTATATAATGTAAACGATATGCAAGTGAGTCTGAAAATTGAATTAACTGCAGTACAGAATCTTGTGTCCTTATAAATGTTCATCGTTAATATTAGTTTCATGCGTTACCTAGTACTTTCTATACTTTCTTATAAAATTACAATATTATATCGAGTCCGTCTTTATATTATAGCCAGCGTAAATTACCATTTAAGTAACGAACACAAGATGTAATAAAATTCTACAAATAGCTATTGTAAAACGTGAGAGTTACAAATGAATTCATTTTCCCTATTATGATACATACTGTAAGTGACTCATTGCTAATAAATTTTCTGTACCTGAAAAATGTACGACTATTGTGCACACACAAAACGTGTAAAAGTATTGTACATCATAAACATAACCGCAGAAATTTGAAATATCCAAATACGTGAAAATATGTGCATTCACAATTTCGACAAGGTCTCTTCGCCTACCTAAGCAACTATTAAAAAATATCAGGGATCGTATAACGATGAGAAACGGGTTTTATATACGCGGCTTTATATTTCGCTGTAAATATATATATGTGTGTGTAAACCGCAATGGAAGCCAGTGAAATTATATTATATATGAATTCTTAGTATTACGAACAAGATAGCCGTTATCAGTCGGAAAAGAATGTGCAGATAATAGTTCGTGCTATCAACATTAAGTAGCATCTTATCTGCTTTAATTTTCACTTCTTGATAAGATGTTTCCAGAAAATTTGCTGAAATTGCACGTATATTTGAAATAGCTACGATGCCGAATAACATCGAGCGTCTATTTTGAATAGACGCTCGAATTAGCTCGTGGATATTTCGTAAACAACGTTTTTCAATGCATTAAGCTGTCAGTCCGTTTAAGAAATGTTTTTAACACATTGTACGAGACGAAAGGAAAACTCAGCAGACGCTGTGCAATTATCTGCTTGCGCTGCACGAAATGAAGCATATAGCAGGCAGCTGCACGCGAATACAAATGTTATTCAGCTTACACAGTAGCCAGTGAAGTGTTCAACCATCAGGCTAGTAAGTTGGCTTTTAATTGCGCTTCTCTGATTAAACGCACGCTCGCATATTACGACGGCAAAAAATTTGAATTGCATTTTTCTTCGAACATCCATTCCACATATTTATTAACCATACGCGATGACTTTCGTTTTCATCGGTTCCCCAGGGGCGAAATAATTGATTGCCAACCGATTAAAGTGAAATGTATTTGACATTGAAAACGTGAGACGAAAATTTCTACGCGACGTAAATATTTAGTGGTAACATCGTGTTGCAAACTGTCCGCTTCGTCGGAACGGTTCTCGTAAGTTTTTCTGGTTGTAAACTCGACTGACACGGTTTATAATCGATGGAAAAATTGTTGAAGGGAATGCACAGTGCGCTTGTGTCACGCGACCCTTCGCAAAATATTATGTAAAGCGGAAATAGGGAGATTCAATGAAATTTGATATTCGCGCTTACGACCCTTTAAATTGACAGACAGACGGAGAAGACGGTAGTAACAGGACACAGAAAAAACAAGGACAGAAGAGCAATATGCTAGTTCAGCGTATAAAAATGTCACGGATGGGTTAATTGATTTTAAGTTGCTTTTAGGTTGTACTTCGACCCCACTCGATTAGTCTGTCAACATATTAGTAACGTTCGCATGCAAATCATTATGTGGAATATGTAATTTCTAATTTGTAACTGTCAACTAGTTATCACATAATAAGACTGATTTGAATTTCCGTTTCTCATCCGATAGGTGCGACTTAATAACCGAGTGTATTTAGTCATTAATTCCGTCAAGTACTGTATACATTTTTTTTTCTTGATAATTTATATAATTATTTATGTCCATCAATAATAATTAATTTTCTTTCTTTGATACACTTTAGACCCAGAGGGTTCAAGCAGCAACAATGATGATCGGAAGAATATTATCGACTACTTTGGCAAGAACACGACTGGTTAATTATGCTCAGCCACAATTGTTAAGTCAGAAACAGGATTTGGTAATGTAGATTTGTTCCTTTCACCTTCTACATGAATTTCTATGATACTTTATTTCTCAGAAAGATTTTCATTCTGAAATTGTTCTCTAAAATCAGACTCTGCTGTTGTTGGTATGCAAGATATCCAGCTACCATGTTACCAAGAACATTGAATACATCTCGCACGATAAAAAAATCAAGACTCCCGAGGGTCGAATGGAAAAGTTCAAGAACTTCGACAACAGACCATTGTTAGTTATGCTGAGCTGGCTTATGGCCAAACGTAGACACGTTATGAAATTTGTGAATCTATATACGGAGCAGGGTTTCGACGTTGCCTTGGTGACGCTCACTCCTTGGCAATTGATGTGGCCCACAAAGGGGTCCAGGGTAGGTATACGTAAGCAGGGAAACAGGTGTGAAGTATAATCGAGGGAAGTTTCTGTTCTAGATGGTCGCCGCAGATTTACTTGATTTCCTAGTACAGTACGAACGTAATCAGCAGATATTGTTACATGGATTTTCAGTGGGAGCGTACATGTGGGGAGAAGTGATGGATTTAATGCAAAGCGATCGCCAAAAGTATGCTCACATCATCGACATGGTTGTCGGTCAGGTCTGGGATAGCGTGGTCGATGTACCCGAAATATCGTCGGGTATACCGCCTGCTGTGTTCCCGAGAAACTACATGTTGCAAAACATGCTCCAGAAGTATCTAGAGTGAGTCAATTCTTCGTTCTTTGAGGAAAAGATCTCGATTATCCGACTTTGGTATCGACAAGCTTTAGCATGATGATAGTACACTATGATTATTGCACTTAAATCATTAAGGGGGTACACTCTCGTTTCCAGGATTGCAAGGGTTCGGGATGTGCCTTCTCATTTTTTAACAATGCAAAGATGAGGTTTTTCAGTAGTGAAAAGAGCTAGATAAAAGATAAATCTAGGCCACAACCGCCCTCAAAAGTCCAGTTTTACGTTCACGAGGCGTAATTTGCATTATTCGGCAGCATATAGTTGTCGCAGCTTTATGAAAGTAGTTATATGCGCAGCTTTATGCTTTCAAATAATGCAAATTACGCCTTGTAAACGTAAAAATTGATTTTTGAGGGCAATTACGGTATAGATTGATCTTTTATCTAGCGCTTTTGACTACTGAAAAGCCCCATCTTTGCATTATCGAGAAATGAGAACCTTGCAATCCTGGAAACGAGTCGGAAGAAGTAACATTCGATACAGTTTCCTAATATAAAGATCCGCAGTCTAATGATTACATAAAAATTTCAAAACCCTGATAGTGAAGTACAATGGTCGCATCTTTATCAACGATACCAAAACCAGATAGATGGGGTCTCTCCTTTGTTGGTGCCCCAACTCTGGCGCTGTATCGAAATGATTTTTAGGTATCACTTACGAACATTTTACAAGCAATCTACGCAATACTATGTACGATCTAGTCAATTGTTTCATACGAATTTAGTCCACAGTCCAGCGTTATTCCTTATGAGTAAAGTGGACACTGTTGGTAATATAAGGGACAATATGCGAGTTCACGACCAATGGGTTATCAATGGCGTGAAGGTAAGAATCTGAACTATTTAAAATGAACAGACTACATTTGTGTTCCGTGTCTTCCAGACGCACGTCAAGATATTCGATAAATCTCCACACGTCGGACATTTTCGCAAATATCCGAAAGAATATGTGGGAGAGCTATACGGTTTCTTGGATAAATTAAATTTGATTCAGAACAAAGAGAAAATCCGAGCACAGCTTTAAGTATGCAGTCCGACACCTTACCAAGTAGCATTTACATGCGTCCAGGATATTTGAACGTATACCTTATGACACTTGCCAAATATGTAGTCCCCAAACCATCCAGAAAGGAAAAACGAATGCCAAAGTAGAATTACACATCGATTATAAAGTTTTTTTTAACGATCTTCTCTTGCATATGCTTTGTCGGCTGTAAATAGGAATGTTAACGTGTGCAATATTCGAAAGTATTGTGTTGTTGCAAAGTTATTATAATCTGAAAAGTTAAGTCCTAATAATTGTTGGAACCTACGGTTAAAAATGCGACTGAAAAACAACACGTAGACTACATATTTCGTGGTTGTTTTGTACTTGTTTCTAATAGTTAATAATTAGCAAAGAGAAATTTGTACAACCTGAATATTTTCTTATATTTTTTTTTATACCGAATGTATAATACTCTCCTCATTGTAATGATAATCATATAGTACACGGTACAAATAACCAAGTGCCTTCCATCTATCGAAAAAAAACTATATAAGTATTTCATAGCAATAATTTAGCTTGTTATACATCATATTATTATATACATTTTTTCAGATAATAAAACTTGAGCTAATCGCATTTGTTTGCATTATGACGCTTTCTCTGCAAGTTTCCTCTTTTTGCTCTTCTTCGATTTGCTGGATTTCTTTTTCTCCAGTATCTCCTCGATCTCGTCTGGATCTTTCCCTTCGAGAATCAGCTTCTTGCGCTTATTAATCATTCTTTTCTCATAAAAATCTGTCTCATCCAAGTGCATCTCCGCTTCTCGTTTGGCCACCGATATCTGCGTTATCATCGTAACTATTTCTTTGTCTAGGCAGAAAATGTTGCATTGAATCAGTCCGGGTCTTTCAATTCGTTCGAGTAACACCAAATCAATTTAACGAATACCTTACCATTAACTTTGTACTCTGTCAATTTGGTCCCTACAGTATCCTCAATTGCGTGTAACAATTTGATATCGTGCGGAGTGATTAGGGTAACAGCCATGCCTCCTTTACCAGCTCTGGCGGTTCGCCCGACTCTGTGTATGTATTCTTTTGGCACGTTTGGTACAATGTGATTTATGACTAACTCTACCGTAGGAATATCTAAACCTCTCGCCGCGACGTCTGTAGCTATTAAAATTTTCGTATGATTAGATTTGAATTGACTGAGCGCTGCGAGTCGTTCTCTTTGTTTTATCATTGCATGAAGAGCTACGTTTCTAAAGCCGATTTCGTTTAGCGTCATAGACAACACTTGGCAGTTCCTAGAAGACAATGCGCGATAAAACATCGTTCATTTTTTTGGTGGTCCACCTAAATATCTCCTTTATTTGTAATGACTAGCAGGACTAACATAAAAATTGATTTCATCCGTTAACGACTTTGTTACATTAAAAGCAACATTACAACATTCGAGAATTTTAAAAATCTTTTACTGTTTTATATTTCGCCCAACCAATTTCTTCATAAATGCATTGATCTTTATGCAGAATAAAAATTGTTTGGATTAATTGCAAGATATAAGAACCAAGTAGGAATTGATTTCTCTCTTTAGTGGTTTATTAAGCTGTAAGAAACATGTTGATCGTCTTAAACTGTTTTAATCTCTACACTGTTTGAAATTACACCCACCCACTTTTGTTAAAAATGCGTAAAGATTCGAAATCTAGTCATCAGAAATAAAGGAGACATTTAAACTTATACATGTGATTATTTTCTGAAGAATTAAAAATACAAAGGAAATGTTTCAGACGAATGCTGCACATTTTTCTTGCATTTCTAATATTTAAAACGATCGCGTGTATCTAAACCGAACATACTGCATAATTACTTGCAAGTGTCCGTAAAAATCATTATAGATCCATCCTTGTTACTCGACCGAAATGTTCTAACTACTTCTACTAGAAACGAATCGCGAACGTCGCTCGGAGAAAGTACATAACGTTGATCTAGTTCTTTCACCGTAGCTACACCAGTGTCGTCGTTAGATTCCCACATGAAAACCTTTAAAAATAATAATTGTTGTCAGGCATTTTCCAACAGCATCCTATATCAATTTCCATGATAATTCGTACCTTGCTAGATGCAACATGTTTTACTTTATCGAGAGTATCTGTCATAGTAGCACTAAAAAGGAGAATTTGCTTTTGTTTAGGCAGAGCGTTGAATATAGTCTTTATCTGGTCGTCGAAATGACCACCGAGGAGTCTGTCAGCTTCATCCAGAACTAGAAATTTAATTCTGGCTAAAGAAAATGTGTCGCAGCTTTCTAAATGATCTGCCAAACGTCCCGGAGTAGCGACAAGTATATGTGGATTTTTTGATAATTCCAAGCCTTGCGTAACCATATCCATTCCACCGACAACTACACATTTTTTCAGATTAATAGATTTCCCTATTGCCGAGAATTGATCTGCAATCTATGTATACAAGCTTTAAGTACGACTCTCGTCGAGATAGACTACGGACAGAAGTAATTAGATACGTGAACATACTTGAAAAGCTAATTCTCTGGTAGGCGTCAAGACCAAAGCAAATATACCATAGGGATCCTCGGATAATTTCTGAATTATAGGAAGTGCGAACGCTAGTGTTTTTCCACTGCCAGTTTTTGCACATCCAATGCAATCTTCACCCGCTAAAATTCTTGGCACACAATTTTCCTGAATCGGAGTAGGTTTTTTCAGACCTAACACAAATGGCAATGTTGGATATGTTTTGTAATATTATTGATATCTAAATGGAGAACTTACCCATAGAATTACATTGATTCACTATCCACGGACTCAAATTCAATCCAGCAAACGTCATCGTGTTCGATGTGTCAAGCGAAAGCGAATTGTTTACAAACAGACTAGGTCAGCACGTGGAGAAGGTAAGATTACACGTGCTCTAATAATACATCGCTGTGACGTCAGCCTTCAGAATTACACTACTTTACGAAATTGTTGTTGTAACATTGAGGGATAACAATTATATCTAAGTCGCAATAGACAAAAGCACTGTACGTGTAACCTGGTGTAACCACTGACGAGATGATGTAACGTGTAACACGTGTTTCGTGTGTCACGATCTGAACAACAAAACAGACTTAAATAGTTATCAACGAGATATTAACAGTATCTCGTCGATGTCCCATGAGCTATGTACATATAATATTTTTATAAAAATACACATAAATCTTTACATATCGAATTTAAATTAAATACATAGATGGCAAGATGGTGTTGAGCCCACTTACCTATTTCGCTGAATAGCACAGGGGCTGCTAGTCTTTAATAGTATCTCGTCGGTGGTTAAATAAATGTAAATTAGTTAATAAAAATGCATATTAGTTTTCCATTTCGTCGACGACATTAATATTAACTAATTGTAGGAATCTACATTATCGAAACCCGTCACACAGAATACACTGATGGCGTCATCCTTGGCAGGGTAGCAAAACTTCAAGCCAATTATTATTAATCACCGTTGGGTGGCGCTGCTATGTCGTATACGCAATTCCCTGCGTATTTGCTGTTTCGGTAGGGAGATGAAGAAGCTTGTGAAAAATCAATGATAATAAGTTAATTAAGTGCAAATATTGCGTCGAAATGGCACAACAGGTTTTCGAGATTCAGGTGAGTTTCTTTGTCCATAAATTTTTACGAGTAAACAATGTAAATTGAGTAAATATGAAATTATGGAAGTATCGGCAAGTGAATTGACGCTGTACTTCGAATTCTATATAGAAATTGTTAATAATTGACTAATTTTTGATGGGAATTGTCGGATATGTTAGTGAAATTTTGCTGAGGATCTATTTCTGTTTCATCATTTTGGCCGGCTTCGAAACGGAGACAGCTAC
This sequence comes from Lasioglossum calceatum, assembly GCA_963966675.1. Lineage (NCBI taxonomy): Eukaryota > Metazoa > Arthropoda > Insecta > Hymenoptera > Halictidae > Lasioglossum > Lasioglossum calceatum. The sequence goes on from OZ016540.1 coordinate 13,517,804, forward strand.
AGAAAGACTGTAAACAGTTTGCAAATGTTTGAAACGACGCGTCGCGACGCAGCGATAAACGGACCAACAATTTACGATATTAACATTCTTGCGAACACCGGAGAGAACAGCACCGTTTGGTTGTTTTGTTCGAACCATTTTATCCAGTGGTTGCCGGAGATATCTCGGCGTTAACGCTTAAACGAGCCACTCGGTAAGTCTAAATACGTGGAAGCGCGTAGTACACATCGTGCTATTATCCGCAATGGACGCTGCAGAGTCTGGTTTCGCATTTATTCCCACGGGATACGGATCTCGCAAATTTCCTCCACCACCGCCATAAAACCGAACAAGGATATCGCGCGTTCTTCCGTGCCGTTGCGTCTATACACACGATAACCCATAAATTTACAATAGGGCGCGCGATCGAACACACCGAAGGTCGAGATATCGTTCCTGTAGGTCTCCTTCGATAATTTATCGGCGAGTCGTGTGCCCGAAAATCGCGCAACGGCGAAATGAATTTTCCAGGGACCTCGAAAACGGAAACACTGTCGTCTTCCGAATTTTCCTTCGGTTCCCTCGAACGTATACATATCGTTCAACTATATTCTAGAATCTATTAGGTCGTTGCATATGAAATGTCCGATTTTGAACAGTAACGTTAAACAATCGCAACTATTTATTATTGATCAATATACTGCGGATCTTTATGCAAAATAAAAAATGTTTGCACTGATTGCCAGACACAGGAGCCATATAAATATTTCATTCTTCTTTTAATTATCTTATTAAGGTGAACCTAATACACTGGTGACCTTAAATCTGGTTAATACCTCCACTGTTTTAAATTGTTCGTGCCCATTTTTGTCATAAATGCATCGAATCCGCAGTCTAGTGATCAAAGAATCACACGATTCTTCATTGTATTAGGTTGTCCCAAAAGTTTCTTTCGGAATGTGTTTCTTTAATGTTGCTAAATAAATACAAACAATGCGATAATTTAATGTTTTAGTACTTCCTAACATGAATTTGCATTATGTGCATGAATCGAAAACCAACTGTTGGGACAACCTAATATTTATTTAGCAACATTGAAGGAACACATTTCGAAAGAAACTTTTGGGACAACCTAATATTATGGTAGACATTGATTTTTTTGGTCACTCGCATGCTTCATTTATAAGATTGTCATCTCTGTTTTGTAATTTTTTTTACTATCCACAAATAGTGCTTTGATTACTAAACTGCAGATCTTTATGCAAAATAAAAATTTACTTATTGTCTGTCTTGAAATTTAAACCAGTGACGAGATTACAACAATTCGAGGACGTCGGTCTATTATTCCTAGCTCTAGAAACTTTTTGGTAGGAATAAGATATCTTCATTTGGCTCCCGATAATTGTAATCTGTGCAAACAATGTTTATCTTGCATACAGATCCACAAACTAGTTATCAGCGTTTAAGCACGAAAGTATATACGTAGACATAAATGTAAAGGTCCCGCTGTGAAATTATTAAGAACCGAGATAATCGCAGCAACAGTAAAGAGAATACCACGGTTAAAGTAAGATAAGTTTGAGACTGCTAATGGGGCGACGTAATAGAAGCACGCGTGCGGGAGCTTTTGGTCCCGTATGCTAGTTGACGATTCCTCGGATTATCGTTGCGCATAATATACATGGTACGGCTGTGTGCTGGAGTCCTTTCAGCCGAAGCGGTCCGCATTGAAATAAACAATGCGGAAATAACGAAGTAGAGCGTGGTCGGACTCCGATTCGACTTAACGTTGACTCACGAGAATCGGCTTTGCAAATGTTGGTCCTGGGAGCCGGAGCGTCGTACGAGCGCGTAATTTCATTTGAACTTGGAGCACTTCCGTTAACGATCAGCCCCGACCCATAACCGTTATCAAGACGGAGCGATCTAGGATCGTCGAGAGATCCTCGGCCTTTTTTTCTCTCCGATGAAGCCGGACGAACGGAGAAAGGCAGGCAGGCGAAGGGCTCAAAGGCGTGCAAGTAATTTGGGGCTTTATTGCGGAAAAGCTCGGTAATTTTACGAGTTTTCCAGCGGGGCGAATTAAGATTTGCATAACGTCGACTCGCCCCGCCGCCTCGCTCGGACCCTAAGCGCCGAGAAATGCAAATGTAGCCTCGCGTTTAGAACTACGCCGTCTCTTTCTTTCTCCGGGAAGGTTAGGCGAGAAAGATATCGCGTCACGAGGGACGACGCGAACGAGGTCGAACAGGCGGAGGACGAGCAGCGAAAATTAGGGCCTCTCTATGACGGGCTGTTGCGCGGCCCTCGTTCCTGCGAGACCCTTCCCAACGAAATTTCCACGCGACGCGACGAGGAACAATATTCCCGACACTCTCCTATTTCGTACGTTTATGGCACCGGCGCTGGTTTTACGTTCGTTTGATTCCAAATGCATATTGGGGAGTATTTGGCAGAAAAGCCGGAATAAAGTAGATTTCTATATTTTTGCGTGTATCGTGAAATTGTTGCTGTACGACGTGGTTAACCCCTTGCCTTTAACCCCTTTAAAATTAGACCTTTTTTGTAGATCACAATTTCCTAAAAAAGGAGAAAATTTATATAAATTGTATACCTATATGTTCTCCAATAGCTGTATATTAACAAAACCAAAATACAATTTTATTTCGGTTTAAAGGACATTATTAACCCTTTGCACTCGGAGCTATTCTAATTCGAAAACCGAATTTTTTCTTCCACCCTGAATTTCATATGATTTTCTTAATTTGATCGATATTAAACTGATATTATACCTCGTACAATACTTTCAGCAGTTTCTTAAAATATTCAATATGTAGTACGTTTACTAATTTACTGAATACAAATTTCATAATGCTACAAATATTTTGAATAACGGTATAAGAATTATTAGCGGCGCCTCTTAGTCGCCACTCGAGTGCAAAGGGTTAACATACACATTTTTATCAGTATCTGTTCAGAATCTTCATCACGACTCAGATATAAGGTGTTGTATACCAACGTCATTTCATTTTACATTGTTACCCGCTTTCTGTTTTTCACCGAAAATATTACACCAAACATATTTATCCTCGAGCAATTTTCTTGTTTCTCCATAATCTTTTTCGGACAATTGTTGATTCCGATTCCAGAAATGTACCACCGGTGTCTTTTTTGATTTGTCGCGTACCAAAAGTTTGCACATTCGTTAGTTCGTCCTATAAGTCGCATCGTTTTTCGCATCCATCGATATCAATGGCACCCACCCATCTATCAATCGACTATTTGATCCCGTTTTCAAAAAATTGTTGGCGCTTTGGATTAAAAAGCTTCTGCCCCAATTTGAGCTTTTAATCCAGCGGTATCAAACGCTGTCCACCGATCTTGATTTATCGAACCGGGGGAAATAGTCGGAAAACACGGTTTATGAATACGGAAAACCACGTCTGAAATTTTCTTGCACTTAACAGATATTGTTCAAGAGCGCCATAAATATTTTTAAATGCAAAATAAATTTCGTTAACATTCCTCGACTGTTTAAATCGTTTTGTTGAATGCGTCTTGAAATGCACAGGAAGAACAAATTTCTGTAAAAATATAAATAAAATCTCGAGTCTTTTGTTACTAGACTGTGGATGTTTATGCAATTTTTAATTTTTCCACACAAATGTCAAGAAAGTGGTATCAAATAGAACCTTATTTTCAGGGGCCTTTATCGATACAAAAATTAATAGAAATCGTACCGAATTCGTTTTTCGAAGTCTAATATTTTTTGAAAACTTATATACACCATAAATGCGTGAAAGATCCGCAGTCTAGTTATTAGATACAGTCGAACTCCAATAACGGGAATCGCATCGTAAACGAGTTCGGAAGGTATGAGACTCGCAATTTGTCGGTTGGTCGCCGACAACCGGGAATTAAATATCAGTGTAGCAAAAAGGTTTTTCACGGGTTGCATCGTCCGCGTTGACCGTCGTTAATCGGTGCGCGCGATTCGAGAGCATCGAAACTGTTGGATGGGTAGCGCGCATAACGACATCGATACATTTCGCGATCGTTAGCAGCCGTAAACCGCTCGGCGTTCGAACGTATTCGCGCGTGGCTCAGGTGCACCCGATTACGTTAATAATGAACACAATTGGTGCTCACCTGCGTGACTCGTCGAATGCGCGTTTAATCTGTTTAGCCGAGCTCTCCCGGCCGACACCGCGTATGCGTTTGTCCGACGAAATTGTCGTCGACGTTCGCCCGATTCCAGATGCCAAGAACCCAGGGGGGCTTAGATCATCGGTTCCGCGATCATTCGGTCGTAAATAGACAGCGGATCTTTATGAAAAATAAAAATTTTCTACCCGAATTACAACAAACTGGAGTGAAATAGAAATTTATTTTCTTCCTCAATATTTTTAATATAATAGGTTGAAAATAGTATAACTGCACTTTTAAATTCTTCCAATGCCTCTACTGTTTCAAATTACACCTAAACATTTTTGTCATAAATCCATAATATCCGCTCCCACTTAGGCTACTTTATTCAACTCGACAGCGCGCGAACTTAATAGTTTAGGTCTTGTAGTCTAATCCAATTCTTCCTAGATTTAATTCTGACACCACTCTAGCATCCCAAAAGAATGCTTTCTCGTAGCTCGATCAATAGATTGAACGAGTAAGTTTAGGTTCGGTTTAGTTATCTTGTCTGCAGTATTTCTTAATCTAGTCTTCAATGATATAGTCATTTATGACAAAGATAGAAGTTCATTTAAAAAATCGGGTTCTCCTTCCAGTCTCTCTTCCAGGGATCTAAATTCGAGGATAAGTATTTTCGATCTCGAGTTAATTATCACTGTCCAGCAAATTAAATACGGTTTAGTAAATTTCTGCTGCATAAAGGGTTTTTCACATAGATACGAAAGTAGAGCGTATAAAGTTCAAGCGTCAGCTTTTTTTCAGACTTGAACAAGCATTTACAACTATTAGACAGTATAAAAAAATACATAATTGACTGTATGGATATACAGAGGAGAGGTCCCTTTATCTTTTCGCTGAAACCTGAACTGTTTCGCATGTTTAGCTTCCATTTCGACAAAAATCAATGTTCTTCGAAAACGTTGCGTGGAAGAGGAATTTTACTTTCGGATTTGGTTTTAGAATAACAAACTCTATCAGAATCACCTAACAGTAATTGCTGAACAAATTTGTTGTACAGTGTTATCTTCAGCATGCGCGTGTTCCGGGGCACGTAGCGTAACCACCGCGGATACCCTCGGGTCAAAATCGGGACAAATAAAAGGAAGACGTACATATATTTCGGCGTGGCCTACGGGACTGGTCAGATTTGAGGATCGTATTCCGGGCACGCGGCGGAATCAGTGGAAGGTGTATTTTCCGCGAGAAATCTCGGGCTCGGATAAAGTTGTTCGTTATCGTTCGATAGACGTAGGAAACAGAAGTTCGAGAGAGATCGAACGAGAGAGATCGAGTTCCTAAGCTCTGCGGATTTCTGTTGCACACACGTGTTTTTTCCAACCAGCTTCCCCTCCGTGTTAAACTTTTTTCTTCGAATTATTTGTGCCCAGGTATCCACCGGATACGGTTTTCAAGCGCAAAGGGGATTTCGGCTGTCGAAAAACGTATTCGGTTTCCTTCGGAGATGCTTTTTTTTCTCTTCTTTGGCAAGGAACATCGTGTGCACCGCGTCTCTGGAACCGTACAGCACGAAACGCTTCGATCGTTCCGACGACGACGCGACGGTGAAGTTCAATTTTAGTGAATTATACAGCGAGGCTGGGACCGCCGTTTAAAGTACAAGCAAATGCTTTCACGATCGAATTCGTCGCGCGGTTTCTGCCAGGATCGTTTCCCTCTGTTTGCGCATTATAAATATTTATAAGGCGGCCCGCGGACAACGCTAAGGCGGAGAACCACGTCTCTGCTGCCGCCTCGTCCCGTTTTTAGCGTAGGCCAGACTCTGTGAATCGCGATCATGCATTGTTCCAAGGATGGACGATCTCGAGTTGATAAAAGTCAGAGCTTAACCCTCGCAGAAATAAATATTTTAATTATCTACTTCTACGAATTGACACCATGTGCATTAAAAGAAACACGAGTCAGACTCTAACAAAGTTAACTCAGTTAACGAGTCAGACTCTAACAAAGTCTAACACAGAGTTGGGCAAAAATTTTATTCAAATAAAAATTTCGAATAAAGTAGGCCTTTTCCAAGTGGGTTTTAAACCCATACTTTCTTAGAAATTTTTATTTAAATAAAATTTTTGCCCAACTGTGGTCTAATATATATGAATGATACGCGTTTCTTTTTAGATAAAATAAAATTGGATGCGTTTGTAATCAATATTTAAGCATTATAAATTGACTTTTCTCTTTTACGACATTTTTGGGGATAAAGACATCTTAATCACTATAACTGTAATGAAAGTGTCACTTTCTGTAAAGGAAGTGTTAAACATCGAAGGCATTTTTTAAATATTTTAAAGCACTTTCAAATCTTCCTATCGTAGATGATATTCGAAACATTTTTCCCCGAAATTTTAACTGGTTGTATGTCTCCACTCTGCGAACGTGAATCAATTTGGCTATTTGGGAAATAAGAATCCAAAGCATTTTTGGCAGATTTCAACGAGAACTGAAAATCCTCGAACTCCAATGGAAAATGGAGATAGTAGGTATTCGGATATTCACGTGGGTTTTGAAAGTGGCTTTTTCTTTAAAAATACTACGAGCGGTTTATAGACCGTGAAACTAAACAATTTTTGTCATGAATGCATAGAATCCGCAGTTTAACAATCACAAACACAAGGAATATTTTCGATGAGGATAAAGGATCGTCCTGAATTGCGGTCTTTAGAAAAATATCCGCAAAAATCAGTGAAGCTTGTCCAAAGGTTCACAGTGCAGTCCCAGCTGTAACAATTCAGCGAAATCGATAAGAGCTGAGTAAACATGCTCAATTACAATATTTTTCCGCTTTTCGAAAAACACGCTAACCGGAGGGAAAGCGAAGGGTTCTAGTCCTAACTAAATACTTGAAGTGTTCACGCCGTAATTTACAAAAATCGTTGGGAGGAAGAACTTAACTTTTGGAAAAATACATTGATTGAAGGTAAAGCAGTGTAGTTTCGACTGTAAATTTTCTTTCATTTAAAAAGAAAGGCGTAATATTTATGTATTTGTTTAAGATCTCCATCCCGAGTGTGACTTGTTAAAATACAGCAATGGGTTAATACGCTTCTGAGATCGTTGATTCATTTTTGACAAGGAACAGTAAATTCATTGCGGTAACTTATTGGTAATCGAACATCAATAAAATCGATATGAGTGGGAGGAACGGGCTCGGCCACAAGATATCCCAACTTTTCGAGAAACCACACCGACCCGAGGCTGAGGAGACCGTTCTCAAAGCGCGAGAGAAAGATCGTTCGAATTTCGTTTCGACTTTTCCGGCTGCGTTTGAACGTGCCAGCATCGGAGAGGAGCGAAGAACAAAGCCATCTCTTTGGCAATTGATTCGGAAGCACGGGATCCGCAGTTTCCACGGTTCCATCGAGTCGACAAAGCGGTCTGGCCGCAGACCGGGATATGACGATCTTGATTAGATGGCTCCGCCGCCATAAACGGTCAACGCCGCGATTACGGCTAATTATTGTGCCGCTATCGGCCGCGTTCCTCCCTGGAAATGAAACCGTAATCGCGTTCCGTCGCGTCGCCTCCGCGACGGTTTTAACGGGCCCCACCCCACGTCCGTACCGTTTGCGTTCCGTTACGCGAATTTCTAATTTTCCGTGAAAAATCAGAAGCACGGTTAATCCGCGAACGATTAAACCAGCCGCGGTCGTTCGAAAGTTCGTTCGACGATTACGACGGTAATCTTCGCCGGCCGTTCGATGGCTGCCGTCCGACGAAGACGGCCAACGGTGCTCTCCGGGAGTAATAATTACGTAAGCCGGTGATTAAAACTTCTCTCCATCGAAGCCGGGAATCCGTAATTAGAAATATAACGAGGTACCCGCGACAGTGCCGCGCGTGCATACTCGAATAGTTCGCGGTCGAGTGGGCTCCCGCAGTCATCGTCAGTAAGCCTTTACGTGTCAACATATCCCGAGTCACAGAAAACCGAGAAATCGCGTGCCATAATCGTCTCGCAGTATGTACCGGACCGTTCGAGTGGGCGAAAGTCGAAACGAAGGAATTTATGAAATATTATTGATTGAACATAGCGAATCTGCGATTTAAATGAATCGCAAACCCTGAATTCAAAGATTTTGAAAAATTTTGAAAAGGTTATTCGTTTTTAAAAGGTGTAGGAATACTTTGTGCACCCACTGTATGTCTCAACAAACAACAGGGGTCCGAGTGAATTAAGTGAACCATTTTTACGTAAATATTCGTATAGAAATATCCAAGTCCAAAAAGACAAATTCATCCGCGTCATCAAACACTTCGGCAGAAGAACTTGACCCTGTAAATACATAGCACGCAGAAGTGCGTCTCCCGGACAAAGAGAACATTGGCCGGTGTCCCAGCGTTTAAAGTCTCAACGATCTTGCACGCTCGTAGATATCCACAGTCCACGACGCGACGGTCCATCTGGCTAGACGAAACTTAAAGCCTCGCTGGCAAAGACTGCAGGTTGCCACCGCGGCCGACAGTGGCCCCCGAAAACGTTTAATATCGTGGCGCGTATGCCTTCGGTGCGCTTGATGATTTATCGTTTGCCCGAGACGCGCAAGAATATCGCGCCAGTGATTTATCGTTCCATTATTCGGTCCCCCAGATGCCCTTGCGTTTACGACAAAGCAGCCGCGGCGAACAAGCCGGCCTCGCTACATCCGTAAATCCCTGAAGAGACGGCCGATACCGTTGCCAAACGTGTTCCGTCGATTCTCCGAAAATAACAAAAACCGTTCGCGAACAGAAATGGCACGCAGTGGGCTGGATCGAAGGTTTTAGTGACATTTCACAAAGAAATGAACTTTCTCATATCGATGTCAGTTGATATTGTTTTTCGAATATCCAGTGAACGCAAAAATGAACGAATTAATCAAATCAAATGCAAATTGTAGTTATACTGAACTATCAAGGTTGAACATTTTAGAATTTTAGATCCTTTCTTTTTCGCGATATTTTGATGATCCTTATGTGTGTTACGGATAGAGAACAGATTACGTTCAACTTTCTCACAGGAATCTCTTCAAGATCGTCTCTGGCAGGAAGCGTCCTAGATAACCTTTTCATATCATAGTTGAACCTTTTAACGAAGACCGAGCTCTGGCCCGATTTAATTGGAAGTGACAAAAAACTAGAGTTATTAGTCTGGCCCTAAGTGCGATTAGATTATATTATTGAACAGAGCATTCCATTCATTGTAGGGGTATATAAACCCTTAGATTCTTACTCTCGGGGGCTAGTACTTCGGTAGACACGTATCGCGTCACGTCGGGCTGTATTTCGGAAAGTCAACTTTTAGTGAGATCGGGCTAAAGTACCTTTCGTATCAAAGTGAACCATATAGATTCCGCGAGTTCGATTTAATAATCTATTAGGCATTCGTAAAGTTGCTCTGAGACCCCGCATTGCCAGTGCGTTAACATAGGTAATATCTCTCTTTCTCGTATCATCTTATTCAGTCGCGACAATTACACATTTGTAACCTATTCACTTTTTATCAGAATATATTTGTGTTCTTTGGTAATTTCGTGCAAATCACTTAACCCATTATTATCGTCCAATATCCTAATTTAGTAATTGAACGTTCCCACACGATACAACCTTACCGCTCGGGTTGTATCAATTAGATTATATTAGTTACGAGGCCTACTAACTATTCTAGCAGCTCCCCGGTTTCGCATCGGGTTCGTCTGCGCGTCTTTCCTAGTGACTTCCCCAATTTTGCATTGGGTTCGTTCACGAAGTTTCACCTTCCTAGCAGCTCCCTGATTTCGCATCAGGTTCGTCTGCGTTTGACTCCATTCCTAGAAGCTCCAATGTATTAAAAATATTATGTTGAATCTACAATTTACAATTAACGAGGAGGCTTTCCGAAGGTTCTTCGATCGCAAACAACGATATTATCGGAGCAACGGCACGCGCCGGATTTTTACTACCCACGGCCCGGTTCGATTCCGAACATAAAATCCGTCGGGGATTTTAATTCCAGGTTCGAGTCGTAAAATTTCTGTGGCTCGAGATCTCGCTTGTTTCCATTCGAAACTGGCGCGGCGCGCTTCGACTGCGGGTTGTCGACGATATTCTCGCGGGCTCGCGTATTCGGAGGTGCAACAATCCAGTTCGACGAGAACTCGGGATGGAAACACGGTTCCGTTGCTTCGGGCAAAGCCAGGAAGTTGAACGAACGTGTTATTAGCTGCGGAAACGAATGTCCTTCTCATTGAAATTGCTGCGTGCGGGGCTGCTTTCAATTCGAACGTTTTCGTTCGGCGATTTCCGACCTGCAAATTTAATATTTGTATATGTATCTGTGTTTCTGTAGTATAATTATGAAAGTGGTATATAATGTTCAATGTAATGATTCATATGTTTGACAATATCATAAAAAAATATATAAAAAAACTTTTTAAAAACCACGCTTATATTAAAATGCACTAAAAAGAAGAAAATATTTTTTTTCCTGGTTCTCCATAAAATACCGAATCCAGTTAAATGATTAATATTTTCCCCAAAATTTTAAGCAATTAGTTCAACATTTCTTCTGTTATAAAATTAGTGTATAAAAATAAAAGCGTGGAGCGCCCACGAAGATTACGTCAATATAGTTTAGCGCTCCACGCTTTTATTTTTATAGTCACTAATGTCATGATTTTATTTAAATTTTATCTATCTATTCCGACACCAATTTTATAACAGAAGAAATTTTGAACTAATTCCTTAAAATTTTTTTTGAGGAAAATATTAATCATTTAACTGGATTCGGTATTTTATGGAAAACCAAGAAAAACTTTATTTTCTCCTTTTTAGTGCACTTTAATATACGCGTGGTTTTTAAAAAGTTTTTTTTATATATTTTATTTTCCACTTTTATTGTCATCGGAAGCAAGTGTGCATACAAAATTTGAGCAAGATTGGACTACGGGAAGAGGTTTAAAATTCGATTACAAGATTTAACGCATACAACCACAACACGGCAAGTTAATATAGCGTGCTAAAATGACATTGAATTAATTTAGTCTAAAATAATGTGATGTGAAATAACTGATACACGCATTGTTTAATTGTTTTTAAATTTTCACTTAGACCACTTTCATAATTATGGGCACTTTTTGAAGAACATTGGAGATTTGTATTATTCACTTGCCCAGTATGTGTCGAATAATGAATTCACGATGCAAATTGTTACAGCAAGAATGATGAAACAATCGTTAAATAAACTCCCATAAAAACGTCTCGCAGTCTGAAAAAATCTGGGGCTGTTTGGCCGTGTCCCGCAGCGCCGGTAATAAAACTCCGCCGAACTCATTTTCGCACCTAATGGATCGGATTTTATCGTGCTTCCGTTCGCCCGTGTTTGTCTCGCGTCGCGGCTCATTGTTATCGTTACCGGCACGTTTAAGGTCGCGTAATTGCCAGGACGCGCGAAGTCGATATTAAAGGAAAACTGGAAACTCGTGTCGGCGCTATTTATCTTTAATTCGAGCAAATTACTGGATAAACAGGCCGGGCGTACAGTGGTCGGCGGGTCGCGGGGGTGTGTCCCGACGGCAAGATACCCGAGGTCGTGGAAAACGGGTCGCGGAGACGTTCGCGAGGTAAAACTATATCTCGCGCAAGTTGCCGGGTTTTCGCTCGGGGCGTTCTACGAGTATCTCGTCGTCGACACGATTATATTGTATCTTAGCGAGGGCACGCGTCCCGCCCGTATCTACCTCGTCGCATCTCGGAGTCTATAAACATTATTTTTTAAGTTGCCTCCCTTTGACCGTCCGTAATCCGACAGTGAAGCTGTTTAGCTTTGTATGGTCCTCGGAAATCCTTGGACGTAGATCCTAGGATAATACTTCGCTCATTTTTGTTTTATAACGTTATTATAATGCATTAATCCAGTAGACCTTTCGCAGAAGGTGAGCCAGGAAAGAAGTAATAGCTACAGTCCTCGACAAAATAATAAGACACCTAGCATATTTTTAAATTTCTTATATTTAGAGGTAGAAAATGTACTTTCTCCAATTTTGCTATGGTATGCGATACAATCCCAAGATTTAGCGTTCCACCTTTAAATATAAGAAATTTAAAAATATGCTAGGTGTTTCTTATTATTTTGTCGAGGACTTTACCACTCCGTAAAACTATTACATCAATCCACTGGAACTCTTGTTCCAAGCAGGGATGCCAGATGCGAGTCTCGCCAGACCCCTTACGTCTCCGTCCCTCGCCAATCCCCACTCTTACCACTACCGCTGGCGCGACCGAGTCGGTAGCATGCTAATGCTCTCATTCTAGCACTCGGTCGCGCCAGCGGTAGTGGTAAGAGTGGGGATAGCGGAGGCATGCATCTAGGCGAGGGACGGAGACGTAAGGGGCCACTTGAGCCGTTGAGCCGCACCGTCTGGCTTCCCTGGTTCCAAGGTAGTCCAAGAAGGAAGCCCTATTTTCTGATTAATCAATTTTGAAAATGAAGGTACATAAATGTATAATTTAATCTAATTTATTTATCACTATATGTAATATATATGTATATATATATATATGTATTATTGAATAACGGTGTATAGCTGACACTATGCCGCCTCCAACGACCTATTTAATGACTAAAATAATGAATTAAAACCTATTCCGTCCCACTGTGATGTCGTTTGGAAGGTGAGGTGTTTCCCGTCTGTTTGTAAAATGTCAACAGCCCGCGGAGACAAGCGAGCAGCACCGGACCTGGGTGCAGGTTTGCGAGACGCAGCGATCAAATCCGTGGAATAAAGTGTCGGGCGTCGGGCGAGCCGTAACGCGTGCTCTATCGCGAGAACGCATCGCGCGATCTCCGTGCGACCGCGCTCCCTGCCATCCGATGTTTTATGGAGCAATGAAAACAGACGACGCGCGCACCTGCTACTATTCCCGACATTCTACGAGCTTATTATCCAGAAGTTACAACCGGCCCGCGATAGAAAGCTGTGCTTCCGGTGCGCAGTGCTCCCTCGATCGGCAGCGCACACCGGTCTCTTCTACTTGGCCAACTTTCCAAAGGTTTAATTGGCGACGCTTTTGTAACGAAAAGCAGATTTCTCCCGGAACACGCCCTGTAGATTAAACGTCAGTTCCACGCGAGCGTACTTGCCTCGCCCCGTTCCTTGACTCGCCTCGGCCTTGCCTCGCTTCCGAAAGGAACGTAATTGCACGACAGATAATTTATAGGGTGTTTTGACTTTAGGAACGACGACGGAGGCAGCTACTCGTATATTTCTATCCGGCGGGTTTCCGATCGATCCGCGGTGTTACGATATTTGTAAGAGTTGCGTGGGAGAACGGATATTGGAACCGATCGGGTTTACGACGGGACAATTCCAGTGACGAGCACCACTCGTCTGTCGACCTAGCAACGTCACCGACCGGAAACTCCGGATACTTCCTTTAGGTGTCTGTTGCCATGCCGTACTTAACGACTTGGCACGTTTTTCCGAACGAAGAGGATCGTTGACGTGTTAGCTGTTAACGTCCCGAAAGGGAAGGCTCGCCCTGTGAAATAGCGAAACGCTTCTTAACGCTAAACCTACCGTGACTTAAAAGTAACTGGTACATGTTCCCTTAGAAAAATGAGGATGTTGATTTTATTTAGACTTTCTGCGGCTCCTGTTGTAATGCGTGCTCTACTAAAGATATCTATGCAATCATTTCTATTATTTCAATAATTGTAAGTGTTAATCTTACTTTCCACTCCGCAAGTAAAATTGCATCGATGTGATAATGATAACGTTGGATCAATGCATGGAAGAAAAAGATACTAAGTCTCTAGCCAGAATCCTGCTTACCTTCCCTCAATTTGTTCGAGAACAGCGAAGGGTATATGGTAGATCTGACTCGAGCGAGAGTGTGGTGGTACACTCACACACCGCTAGACACTGTATACGTACACGAGGTTGCAAGGGTCCGGCTTCTGACGAATCACGTCTCGCTAATGCACATTTGGGGCCACTACGTAGTCATAATCGCTAGATAAATGATCAATCTAGGGGGGGGGGGGGGGTGTATCCCAAGTAGGCTTACTTTTGCATTTTCGAGGCGTAATTTGCATTATTCGGCTGCATTTGCGGAGTCGTGGCTGTGCGACAGTCCTGCCGCCTATCGTAGCTGTCATGTGAAATGCCACGACAGCCCACATGCTGCCGAATAATGCAAATTACGCCTCGAAAACGCAAAAGTAAGCCAACTTGGGATACAACCCCCCTAGATTGATCTTTTATCTAGCGATTGTGACTACGTAGGGACCCCAAATATGCATTAGCGAGACGTGATTCGTCAGAAGCCGGACCCTCGCAACCTCGTGCACGTATATAGTGTCTAGCGGTGTGTGAGTATGCCACCCCACTCTCGCTCGAGCCAGATCTACACCCTTTTCTGAACTTGCGAAAAAACAGTAAGGATCAATTCGAGTGGTGTTTGACTACCACGTTCAGGAGAGTCGGTATAAATGGTGTCATGATACGCCGCGGGAATCTTACAGTCGTTTCACTATCGCGGCTTAATCGGCCCGGCCCGACAGCCGTCCGGTCGAAATAACAAATACGGGGTGGTTTCGCCGTGAGCGGTCCTCGCTCTAATAGAATCGTTATTCAGCGGAATCGACAAACGTCGGTTATCGAGCGGCGGCCAATTTCGCCCCGCGAGTAGATTGATTCTTCGCCGGCTACCGCGCCGCGCTGGCGGAAACGGGATAGGTAGAATCGTTTTTAGGTACGAGGACATCGCCCCCGACGACGACGATATCCGAAAATAGCTCGCGTCCTCGGAAAACGATCGATTCTATCGCGGACTCTGGAATCCGCGAATTTAATAGCGGAAAGAAGAGACGTGCACGCCGCGCCGTGAACACGCTGAGCCGAGCCGATCGAACAACTGAGCGGTTTTTCTTTCGGAGAACGACAACAAACCTACCGTAGCCTGTTTCTCGGGGAGTAACAAGTCAAATACTCTTTCGCGGACTGTTCCGTTTCCTGTTCGGATAACTAGCGCAAATAAATTGAAGGGCAGCAGAGGAAGATCGAATTCTCTTTTCCTTTAGCGAATAACGACTCTCGAGCGAGCGGATAGGAGACTCGGGCTCTACGTCGAGCACACTCTCAAGATTTTCCGCCGAAATTCATTTCTTTCCAGTTTTACGGCTCGGATCCGAGCTGCTAACAGATGCTCTCCACTCGCGTTTCGAGATCTGCGAGAATCGTTGCGTTTTTAATGGCTCGGAAAGTCGCAGTTGCTAGCGAAGCGATGGATTCGCACGAACACATTAGCAACGTTACAGAGCGAAAATTAGGGCTTCTCTCTTGGGCTACCTGCTGCAAAAGCTCCAGTGGATTGATGTAATAGTTTTATGAAGTGAAACCAGGGCCGCCTTCTTGGGCCACCTTCTGCGAAAGCCCTTTTACATTGATATTTGAAGTAATGTTACAGAGTGAAAGCTAGGGCTTCTTTCTTGGGCTGGCAGCTGCAAAAATTACAGTGATCTGATATGCCAATGTTGTGGAACAAAAAGTAGGGCTTCCTTCTTGGGTTACCTGCTGCAAAAGTTCCAGTGCATCGATCTAAGAACTTTGTAGAGCGAAAACTAGAGCTTCCTACTTGGGCTACTCTCTGCGAAAGCCATATTGCATTTATAGTAATGTTACAGAGTGGAAGCTACGTCTTCTTTCTTGAGCTAGCAGCTGCAAAAGTTTCAGTGGACAGATTGGCAACGTCACGCCAAAAAAAGTAGGCTACAATGAATATAAAAATCGATGTACATCTTTACCATTTCTAATATTTGTACCAGTACAGTTATTAAAAATCCTATTGATAGGATTCCGGCAGGTACAGACTTCATTTTCAATGGAACATATTCGCAAAAGCTAAACTTGAAACAATCGATCACCAATAAAAGAAATTGGGTGTGAAAGTAGGTAGTTCATTCTTTAAAATCATCGTCGACAGACAATTTCAAGAGCCTATTGCACGAAGTGAGAGAAGCTCAAAGACAACTTTCGAAAGTTCGGACTTGTGTGTGTGTCTGTGTGGAAATGGTTTTATTCAATTAATTTCGGACGACTTTCGACGAAGAAGTTTGAAGATAGAGCAAATTTTAAGATAGTTATTCCCTGCTTTTCGGTTCAAATACTCTGCTCCGCGCGTCGCGTCGCCTGTCTTTTACGAGCGAGCCGGATATCGAATCGATTCGTCACCGGGATTCGCGTGGCCCGGAACTTTTCGCGCTTGTTCATCGGCCCGCGACGAATAGCGGCGCGACTCCGCAGATTTATACGCCTTGCACGGGGATCCATCATAACTTGTTCGATTTTTTCCGTCCGACGCGACGCGAGTTTCGCGCGACGATCGTTTGCGGTTTGCTGTCACTGTGCGCCTACGCGTTTTACTTTCTGCATTCTGCTCTCTGCATTTTGCTCTGTACACAGTGCTCTGTGCATTTTAATTTCTAAGCACTCTGCTGTCCGCGGTTTGCTTCTTCGCGATCAGACTGCGTTTCAGTCTACGTGGTTTGCTCCAATTGTACATCAATTTTGCTTTTAGCATTTTGCTGTCTCTGCGTTTGAATTTTTCTGGTTTACTTTTTCGCGATCAACTGTCGTCCAATTATGCTTTTCGCATTTTGCTCTCTGCATTTTTCTCCGTGCACTTTGCTCCGTGCATTTTAATTTCTAAAGACACTGCTGTCCGCGGTTTGCTTCTCGCAAACAGACTGCGTTTCGGGTTTGTTTCTGTGGCTTGCTTCAATTGTTCATCAATCTTTGCTTTCCGCATTTTAATTTCTGTGCTTCGCCATTTTGTGATCGATGTTTCCCATCAATATTGCTTCTCGCATTTTGCTCTCTCTGCGTTTGAATTTTTCTGGTTTACTTTTTCGCGATCAACTGCCGCTCAATTATGGTTTTCGCGTTCCGCGAAATTCGATTTGACTGAATTATAATGTATATCTTACGGTAAATGTGATTAATCCGTTGATTATGCATAATAACCGGTTATTATATATAATCACCACTAAGTTTGCCGGTTATTATATAATCACCAATTTATTACATTTACCGTAACATATATACTTCACTGAATTATCGGTCAGTTTTTAACATCATTAATCACAAGAACACAAGTAATAAAGACCAAAATATTTCACAGAAAGTAAAGTGCATACTTAAAAAAGTTGGCATCATTTCTGTGCGATAAAAATCTCCACCTACATTTCATGAGTGAATAAAATAAAAGAAAAGGTATTGGCATATTATCTATCTATCGATCCATATAAAATAGAAAAGTATGTGTGTATGTATGTATGATCCCATCGATCTGATTCAGTGGTTCTGTCGCACGTGTTGTCCATCTATCGGGATTGAAGTTGTCGGAGCGCGGTGGTTGTAAATAGTCAGCCGATGCGGAGCTGATTCGTGGGCGATTTTTGTCTACTATAACAACCTTTTCAGGTATACAGCCATGGTCGCGAGCAGCTAGTTTTCTATACGATATTCAGCTATCTCAGAAAGCAAAAATGTTATAGTGTCGACCAAATTTTTGAATCGGCTTTTGGCCAGCTTTCGCAGCCAAATACTCGATAGTGCGATGTTAGGTTTTCCCGATCATCCGTCGGTCGATGCTGCATTTCCTAGATACTCCTTGTTTCTCCGGAGCTCCAGTTTGTCGAACAAAGAGCAAACGACTTCCGGCAGAGGAGATCGCGCAGTTTCGGCCACGTAGATCTACGAACGCTGTAAATCTTCGTCCACTTTAGTTCGCCGACTTTCTTTTCCGCCCTCGTACGTAGTTACCCGTCGCGAAGAAAGGAGAGCGCGCCTTGATAAGATTGCGGAGCCGGTGAAACTTCTCGCGCGCCGAGAAATTTGCAAAGCTTCTTATTCCTTATCCGAGAGGCCGTCGACGTCGATACTCTCTGCCCCCCCTTCTCTCTCTCTCTCTTCGCCGTTTTATGGCAAAGAACCTGCGAGAGATAACGGACCGTTTGCAATTTCGTCACGAACGTTTCGCTTGTTTCGAAATCGCGAGTGTATTTTCCGGCGCTTTCACGCTGGCGATTAATTCGTCGCGAAACCGTATTTCGCGGCACGTGATCGGCCTGACTTGCGAGGATTGATGGGGATTCGATGGACTTTGGACTTTGAATGGCGAGTTTATCGCAAGGCTGATTTTTTAACTCTCGCGCACCGTTCGACAAAAATCTAAAAAGTCAGTGTCTAATATTCACTGGATTCTACGTTGAAACTGTTTTAACCCTTAGCACTCGAGTGGTGACTCTGAGGCGGCTCTAAAGTTGCTGTACCATTATTCAAAATATTGTTTACATTATTTATTTAATATCTATTATTATCTACTATTTAATATTTATTTAATGTCGGTATCTGATCAATTACTGAACACTTAAGTATTGTATGAGGTATTGTATTGTAGGATCTGGTCGTGAACGCTGATGGATTTTCGTTGACTTCGGACGAGACAACACGAACACTAAACAGACAATTTAGTACAATTTGGTTATTAACAGTAAGGGACGTTGACAATTTTACAGCTCGCGCAACTCGGTACTCTCTCGCTCTCTCGTTTACTCTATACGACTCTTTATCATAGACAGATGTCGGTTTTCGAATTGTCGTCGGTTATGTGTCGCGGTGCGTTTTTTGCCTCCGCCACGGCCGGCGATCACTCCTTCGCGACGCCCGGTGACAACCTTGTCGTTTGTTGTCGCTCGTACATACACACACACACTCATACGTCCACATCTTACGTAGCTAAGGATCTTTTAATAGTTCCCTCAACAGAGTAACAGCTACCTGAACCGCGAACCAACAAAATTTATCATCAATAACGTAATCTAATAATTTTGTTTGGAATTATTGTGTGTAAAAGAAGATTTTTAAGCTTCCTTTCGGTACAGCGCAATTTTTGAAATCCATTGACGCAGAAATCCATTCTCTCTTCTCGAAGACAATCGTATCAATACAGCGATTACCGGCAACTATTTCATGAAAGTAAAAGCTGAGGATTCGCTAAAGCTTTATTAAACAGCAAACTAGAATTCGTACGCAAACGACATTTGTACTTGGAGGATTGTTGTTGTTGAGCCGCAGGGAGTAACGCAAACCATATACATTTCGCAAAAGAAGAACAATGTTGCTTTCTTTCGTTCTTACCGCGTGTATCCTCGTGTTTACTTCTTTAAAAAATATTTCATTTTCCAGCCTACTACTCTCGCGACGAGTGTACCGTCAACATTCCGCGGAATTTGCAATTCATAGTGACAGAGAAGCAGTGGTATGAATGGATAGCCGTAGTTAAAGAGTTTGTTAACGCGTTTCGAGGTTTACCCGAGCGTCGGCGAAGAATCGAGCCGCGCAGAAAAACCCACGAACCACGAAAAGACCACCGACAACATTGCGCACAGACAGTAGACGTTTCACTCGAATTTCCGTGGAACTCGACCAAGAATTAATGCGATTCGGGATAGCGTGATGCCACCACGAGGCAGGCTAGGTCGTGCTCGCGCGCTGTAATCCGGCCCCGCGGATTTATTTTACAGCGTGCATCGCATAGGCGTTCCCCCGGGATTTAGAAACCGCCGTTGGATCCATCCATCAATTTATTTAATCGGATTACCGGCATCCTGCATTCGTCATCGATTGTATCCCGACGTCGCGGATCGGGAACCGTATCGATCCTAAGCAAAAATTATTACAGCCGCAGGGCTCCGCTACGAGCTCTCTCTACTTTCACCATTTTCTACCCGGTAAGTCGAGATCCGATGGCTCGTGCTTCTCAAAAAGACATCGGGGGACTACAAATTTAATATTAGGCCGTTCGGAAAGTAATTTCGTTTTTCCTGTAGAGATACTCTTGCATAATTTTCAACATATCAAACATATTAAGAAAGAAAGTAAATATCTATTTCGCTCCAGTTTGTTGTTGCAATTCATAATTCACCAATTTAATGGTGAAAATCGCCAGATAATTTACATATAATAATTAGACAGCAGATCTTCATGGAAAATCAAAAATGTTCTACCTGAATTACAACAAACTGGAGCGAAATAGATATTTACTTTCTTTCTTAATGTGTTTAATAGGTTGAAACTACAGGTGGGCATTATTTGGCGAAACAAATATTTCAAATACTATTTAATATTTTAGATTTTATTTTGCTTAAAGAAAATAGTATTTTGAATAAGATATACAATTTCGAAAATAAAATATTTGTATTTGAACAATCTGAACCTGAAAACAAAATATTCCTATTTCAACAATCTGATCCAGAAAATAAAATATTTCTATTTCAAACAATCTGGAACACGAAATAAAATATTTCTCCTTTTGCATTGTTATAATACTCTGAGAAACCGCATAAACATACAGTCTATCTTTTGGATTTGAACTACTATTTTCAGCAATAGTATTTCAAATTAAAATTGAAAATTACAAGACAAAATACAAATATTTTCAATATTCTTCAAATAAAATACTATTTTCAAAAATTACTACTTCCAATAAATTATTTTATTTGCAAAAATTACTACATCAAATAAAATATTTTATTTTCAAAGTTGTACACATACTTTAAAGTAAATAGGATTATTTATTATTTACTATTTAGAATACTATTTTCCCCAGCTCTGGTTGAAACTTATCCAAGAGTATTTTTAAATACTTCTAATGTTTTTAGTGTTTTAAATTACAGCAACTATTTTAAACATGTTAAAAAAGAAAATAAATTTCAAATCAGTTAGAAAATGTTTACTTTGCATGAAGATCCGCTGTGTAGTTACTATAATGCTATTTCACGGGAACAGTTAGCAATTGTTGCGGAGCACAGTTAGGCCATAAAATGGACTTTCTGCGAGAAGGTACATTGACCTAGTTGGTTCACAGACCTGATTCCCAATCCAATAATGAAAGTGGCCCCGGCTAAAGGTCCGTTTTTGGATCTTCGTCCAAGTTCCATCGTTTTGGGTGCATCTATGGCCACGAGGAAGCTGCATCGGCTGTTTACCGTCGAATTTGCATTGTAGAAGGAAAGTGGTCGGGCGATTCTCCTTGTAAACGTGCGACACGATCGGTGAAAGGTCAGCCATAGCTGCTATCGTGCATAATTCAGGTTTCCGGGCCTGCGATCGTCCCCGTCGTCCCTTTTGGTAGACGAGAGCTCTAATGTTAGCAGAGAGAGAGAGCGATCCTGCAGCCCACCAGATAAACTCCAACCAGTATTTTATTGGCTAGTTGACTTACACCGCTGAAAGTAATTTATGTTTTGAATATGCTAAAACTCTTCTCATAAATATGAAACAAGCGTCATGGCCATCTCCTCCCTTCTCCCGCCCCCCTCTTCTCGTGGAAGAAGATAACGAATTTTACAAACGGTCCCTCGCCCTTAATAATGCTTTTTTCTCCTTCCCCGCTCCCTCGAGCTCTAGACCGAGAGCATCGAGCGATAGAGAAGTTCCGCGATCCGGTAATTATTCATCGTCGACCCGAAAACGCTCCTCGTCGCCCGACGACGACGACGACGACTTTTTATCGCGTCGACGGGCTTTCGCAAACATAATCGGGAATTTTTCGGTGGAATATTTCAGCGACGCGAACGCTCGGAGGAAGGGGTGGCTAGAAAGAATTTCAATTCTTCGAGTCCCGAAAGATACAGTCATTTTGAGAAGGTCTCCAGGGCGGGATCATTCTCTTTTCTGGATCTATTCAATAGGGATTTATGGGGAAATGTTGAAATATTACGAACACATAAATTATTTATTTATGGTTTATTTTAATGTGGTCGCATTAACAGCGAGGTCATTAGTGACCACATGGTTTACAATCGAATTGTGAAGAGGGTTACGGTTCATGTTGACATTGTGATAGGGGACAGCAAGAACAAGTTTATAGCAGTTTACACTAACAAGCATAACTGATTCAACATACTTTAAATCAGAATAACTTTTTTTATGAATGGACTAAACGACTTCAATTTCTCTGTGAGGCTAGAAGAATTAGTTTAGTAAATGACGTCTAAAAAATATTTTGAAAAAATGCATTTGGTCGGAATTGCGAAAAAAATAGTAAAAATTGGTTTTTACTGTTTTTTTAGCTGGGCCAATAACGAAAATTGAAATGATGTGTTTGGTCAACTCGTATAAATTATATACGCTCTGAAAATTTCATTGAAATTGGTTAATTGGTTTACGAGCTATGAACGATCAAAAGTGGTAAAAGGGCCGAAAATCTAGAGAAATGCAATTTTTATCACTTTTGATCGTTTATAGCTCGTATACCAATTAACCAATTTCAATGAAATTTTCAGAGAGTATATAATTTATATGAGTTGACCAAATACATCTTTTAAATTTTCGTTATTAGCCCAGCTAAGAAAGTAGTAAAGATCAGTTTTTACTACTTTTTTCCGCAATTCCAACCTATTGCATTTTCTCAAAATATTTTTTAGACGTCATTTACTAAACTAATTCTTCTAGCATTACAGAGAAATTGAAGTCGTTTGGTCCATTCATAAAAAAGTTATACTGATTTAAAGTGTGTTGAATCAGTTATGCTCGTTAGTGTATATGTATACACGGTCTGTCCGGAAAGTAATGCAACCACATTTTTAAAAAAAAATCTATCTTCAAAGTAGGACCCTTGGGCGTCGACACATTTTTTCTAGAGCGATTTCCATGCTTCGTATGCTCTCTGGAACCTCTCGTAGTACCCTCGTCGCAGCTTCTTTGACGCGTTCCATGCGTTCAAGATGGCATCGTTTTAGCACATTTTTAATTTTTGGAAACAAGTAGAAGTCGGCCGGAGACAAGTCAGAACTGAATGGGGGTTGAGGAAGTGTTGTGATGTTATTTTTTGCCAGATATTCGCGGACTCGTAGGCAGATGTGGCTGAGCGCGTTGTCGTGGTGAAGCACCCAGTTGGCGGCGATCTCTTTACGACGCGGTTGACCCTTTGTTTGAGTCTTTTGAGCACTTCCAACTAAGAAGTACCGTTTACTGTTCTCCCCGTAGTCTACGGAAAAGTTTTGGTTGGAAGTGCTCGACGAGGCTGCGACGAGGGTACTATGAGAGGTTCCAGATAACGCCTTCCAGGGAGCATAAGAAGCTTGGAAATCGAGTTGGAAAAAATGTGTCGACGCCCAAGGGTCCTACTTTAAAGAATTTTAAAGGTTTGTACTCATATGTTCAATAGATTGTTTTTTAAATGTGGTTGCATTACTTTCCGGACAGACCCTGTATATCGATAGATTTAAAGAAGAGGAGGACGTTTCCGATGTTCTCCACGCCTAGATTTGACTTGAGGTAATTTCCGATGGAAAATCTGGATCGGTGTGAGGAGAATCTGGGGCATTCGAGCAGAATATGTTGTATACTCCGGTGGGTTTTGTTTGGTTATCAGGAAGTCGACAAACACATAAAGTTCCTATGTGAATCGCACAGATTTTGAAGTTTCCGCCTGGTTTTGGGACACCCGTGGAAGAAGTAGAATGAATTTCCGAGCGTGGCCAGTGTCTATTTTGCAACGCAAATGGACTGTAATGAAGAAGAAGCCGCGGTTTCGCGAATCCCGAGGCTCCGAAAGAGCTCGTCGCCGATCGAAACCGAGATTCTAATTTTCTCCGGGAGCTCCTTCTCCCCGGGCGTTCCCGATACCGCGGGTTTCTCCTTTCGCCGCGAAATGAAATATCTCCTGACGGGCTTCGGCAAATAGCTGAAAGTACTCCGACTCATGCCAGCAAGCTTATGCTACATCGAGCGGAAAATTACAAATGGCCGAGCAGCAACGGGCCCGGACTACCCTGCAACTGGCAATGTTTCTGCTCTTCTTTCTGTAACCGAGCGCCGAAATAAACTGTTTAAGCTTCCCAGCCACGAACGGCCGGCGAAAGCCATCGATCCGCTAGTTTGTTTCGGCCTGAGGCGATTCCGCAACTTGCATCACGAGAGAGAGAGAGGTAGAGAGAGAAGAAACGGAATCGGAATACGGTAATGTTCCGGTTGTAGACCCGCCTTTGTTACGGAAGTAGAAAAGTACATTCTTGTCTGGTAGATGCATTTTTGCATTGGTAGTAGATGCCGACCTATCGCCGTCGTTTTCTGAAACTAGTTTGGCCGAGCGAATCTTTGCATGATTTTTTGGTCAGTAAAAATAAGAAATTGGGAAAATAAAATATTCCCAATAAATTATACGATTGTCATGATTGTTCGTGAGAATTTTCCAAGTTCTCGAATTTTACTGTGACTCACAATTTGTACAACAGTTTGTTCACCGAGGATCAGCGCATGGAAAATCGTGCGACGCAAGCGATTATGACATTTCCATCGATCGTCAACTATCGGGGGACTACCGTGCTTCAGCAAAGGGCATATAAAGGGCTCTCCTTACGGTTGGGAAATTGGAATTTCGTCTGGTTCGACGACGCGTTGTCGGGAATTCCCAACGTTCGAGTGCACGGGTCCAACAATTTGCATAGTCCGGTGTCGACAGTCGGGCCACAACTCCGAGCGTTTCCGCGTCTCGGAGCGGAATTAAGCGAGCTTAAGATTTAACGCGCTTCGACCTCGAAATCCTGCTTGGTGGCTCGATAATTCAAGGCTCGCGCGAACGCGCCGCCAGAGATTCGCGCCGAATAAGCCGCCGCGACAAGCAAAAACATCCCTTCGACGCTGCGCTCCGCCCCGTTTCTTCTTCGACCCCCTCGTTCAAACGTGAAATCTCACTATCGCCACATTCTTCGACGTTAAATGCAATCCTGAAGTATTAGGTTCTATGTAGATATCCAGTTTTACTTTTAAGTTGTTTCGATATCAATCAATGTGCGAATTTTATGCATTTATGCGAAAAATAAGTAGATGCAATTTAAAGCAAGCGACAGATTAAATGTAACAAAGAAATATTTGTTCGGCTCCAGTTCATTGTAATCGATGGGAACAATTTTTATTTTGCATAAAAATCCGCAGTCTAGTGATCCTCCTGTATGCCTGTTACATGCAATCCTGAAATATTAGGTTCTACGTAGATATCCAATCGTACAGGGTGTTTCACAATTATATGTCGTGACCACTATAGCGTGATTCTGCACCTCCGGATCGGTGGAGAGATCTGAAAATTCTAAAATAGTATTCCAAAACTTCGATTAATGCATTTCAAACAATTCCGAATAAAAAACTATAAATCATTACTACGCTATACATTTTTTTTTTATTTTCTCCCAAATTCTTATCTAAGTATCGCACTGTGCGACGTTCCAGTACATTTTTCGAGCACGTCAGCGCGAGAAGTTAAGCAAACGCGTCCGCAGGAACTTGTTCCCGAACTAGTTTGTTCGTGGACTTGTCAGGAAGGTTAGTTTGGAACAGGTCGGCGATTCGGCGACCGTTTCCGGGTGGCACGAAGACGAAACCGAGAGCAAGGAACAAGACCGAGGAACGAGGTAGGAGAAAAAGAAAAACCGCAGAGCCCGCGGCAATGCGCACAGAAAATCCAACGGCCTGGCGCGGACAGTTGGACGAATTGGGGAGTGTGTTGCAGCAGTGGGGGGGATAGTAGGTACCTACCGGTGTGCTGCTGCCGTTGGATATCACGCTCGAAAGGTCAGCCGGTGATAAACGAGGTCGTTTGTCCGTGGGCCGGATGTAAGAAAATGAAGTTTCCTTCCCGCAAGCACCGCGGGCCGCTTTGTTTCATCGGACGCGAGCTTTATCCCCGGTAAATTACCCGGACTGGGAGGCGTGCGTGGAGGTGAACCGGTTACCAGCGGCGCGCCGCGGCCTGATTTATCCGACATCGTTGAACCGATGGCTGGCCATCGAACGAAATTGATATCGGCCTCGTAAACCGCGGACCGCCGCGATCTCGATCCACGAATACACCCCCGCTATCCTAAGCACCCCTGCAACGTCATCCACTGTCGCACAAGTTG
Organism: Lasioglossum calceatum; assembly: GCA_963966675.1. Lineage (NCBI taxonomy): Eukaryota > Metazoa > Arthropoda > Insecta > Hymenoptera > Halictidae > Lasioglossum > Lasioglossum calceatum. The sequence continues at coordinate 13,543,908 of OZ016540.1, forward strand.
CAATTTTCGCCGAAATCCTGGCCAGAAGTGAAAACAAATGTTTTCTTTATTTCAGAGGCTCTTATACACTGCCCGAAATTATCATAAAGTCACCTGATTTTTTAAGTAGATAACATCAAGATTATCGAAAATTTCTTCTATATTTACAAATTAATACAATTGAGAATCTTTGGGAAATACTTGCCAGAAAAATATATGGCAATTGTAAACAGTACAACTCTATTTCTGAGTTATGGATTGCGGTGAACGAAGCGTGGACATCCATCGAAGCAGGAACTCTTCGTCCTTTGATTTCATCAATGCCTCATCGAATTTTCGAAGTTATTCGAAGAAATGGCAATTATACTAACAATAAGTATCAATTTGTAAATATAGAAGAAATTTTCGATAATCTTGATGTTATCTATTTAAAAAACGCGTGGCTTTATGGAAATTTCGCAGTTCGTTTTTTTGTTAAACTATCAAACTACGTGTTTCTGTAAATAAGTAATATACCTATGAATGTAATCATGCAAATGGTTTATTTTATTAATCCTAAAATGCTATCGTGCATCAGCTTCTCATTACTGTGACATAATTATAAGATTTAACCAAAAAATCAGGTGGCTTTATGGTAATTTCGGGCAGTGTATTGATTTTTCATCGATATCAACTATCGTTGTAAAATTACTGGACAGCTGGTAGTGTATTGTATTTGAAATTGAATGGAAGGATACGTTAAATTGATTTTCTAACAAACCAAAAACTGACAGCTCCAGCCTCGGTCCGTGACGCAGTTGATTATTGATTGACGCGCTCGCAGAATCGCGATCGAGAAACGCGGTACACGTGATAGCTCACGCGAGTTCACCTTGCGTTACCTCGTGATTTCGATCCATTTTGCGGACGGTGTACGGCTTCATGTTACACGGAAATATGCCGTTGTAAACGGAAGGCTCGACTAGGCGAACCGGAACCGTGGTTGTTCGTGAATCTGGGTTCGATTATCCTCGAAATCGGAGTCGAGAGAACACGATTTTGAAGCTCCGCTATTGTGCCTATGCATCGAAATCGGAATAAGGAAACGATCAACGCACTACAAGAATAAATAAATGAACAATCATAAAAGTAGAAGACAACGATGAACCCATTACAATATTAAATAAATGATCAACCATATTGTTCCTCGATTTTCTACGGTAAAGCCTGTACATCGAAATCGGAATAAGGAAACGATCAACGCACTACAAGATTAAATAAATGAACAATCATATTGTTTCTCAATTTTCCGCAGTAAAGTATAAGAAAACGATGAACCCATTACAAGATTAAATAAATGGTCAAGCATATTGTTCCTCGATTTTCTACGGTAAAGCCTGTGCATCGAAATCGGAATAAGGAAACGATCAACCCAAAGCAAGATTACGTGAATGAACAATCATATTGTTCCTCAATTTCCCACAGTAAAGTGATCCAGAAGGAAAGATGGACTCTAAAGTAGACACTAGAGTACTAGAGAGTGTCAATCGTAAAGATTATATAAAATGATTGAAGATCACATAAAATATAAAATTGATTATTCTAGTATAAAATTGTCAACTTAAATAAAAGTATGAGTGTAAATGGTTCGAATTGGAGATGGGATCAAGTTCAATATGTACTTACGAATCCGAGTCAATTTCAGTAACCAAATTCCATTTCATGGGTTTCGATTACTACTCAAAATCAATAATGTTTCAATGATTATATTTGAAAAGTATTCATTTTATACGAACTGATATCGAACCTCGGAATAAGTACTTACAAGTTTCGAAAAGATACTTATAAGTACTTCTATTTCTTTTTTTATCCATGATATTTCCTGCTTTTGAAAACACTCTTTCTGACGGTACAGAAGTGGTCATTATACAAAGATAATCACGTGCAATTTTTGCTAAAATGGGTTACTTCAATGAATTTTCACGCCAAAATAATAACGGGTCTTGTTTGAGTTCTAAATATTGTTATTTTAGATAATTTTCCACTTCTAACACAGCAGACGATGAAAAAATAATGATTAGAAAAATCAGAAAATTTCCGCTACGATATTCATAAAAGTTTCGAATCTGTTCGACCAAGATTCGAATATACTTGCAAGTATTATTTCCGTTTACCAAAGTACTTGTAAAAGTTTCGAAACTGTCTGGCATAGGTTCGAGTATACTTAGGAGTACTATTTCTGTTTTTCGAAGTACTTATAGAGAGTTCGAATTCAATGAATCAAAGTTCGAACCTGTTTGCGAGGCTTACTTGATCCCATCCCTAGTTCGAATATTTTGGTCACCCACTGCAATCGTGTATAAACATTCATCAAGTGTAACGTCACTTCCGCAGACCGAGCAAACACAGAAATGGCAACTAATCTAAATGAATCGAGTTCCGTCATTTTTCAAAGGCATTCACTTTTAGTGCCCGGCATTTTCACTATCAAAAGAGCGTCCCGCAGTGTGCATGTGTCGGGTGCACAGAACGGGTCACTCAATTTGTGGACAGAGTATCAAAGGTGCCGACGGAAGTTTTGCCAAAAGCGTTACGTGTGTACGTTCCCCCGCGTCGGTGGAAACGTATCGTCCTATTCGTGGATGTTTAGCGTTAAAAGTGCCGCGATGCACGGCCGACGAATAGCTCGGAAACACGAATTTCCTGGCGACTCTACTATTCCATGGACTCGACTTTTCCGGCCGCGACTTGGCACCGTCGCGTCGGGGCTCGTCCGGCTTCTCCGGCGACTTCCGGTTTTTCCACAGAAAATTCGTCTTGCGATACGTGTCCCGGGAAACCGGACAGAAACCTCGGGAATTTCTAAAAAGTAATCTTCTTCATTCTATCCAACTATCGGCAATCTACTTTCTTCGCCATTTTGGCCGATCGCGATTTTTTCGAAACCTCATTCGGAGCATTTGCCACGAAAATGCGGTGAAAAGCCAATTTTTAAAATTGCACATGAATCGTAAAACTTTTATTTCTTGAGTTAGTTGAATATCTGAGGAACAATCTATCAGTAATATCCGCAAAGCACCGTGATTTGTCGGGAGTTTAAAATTCTGATAAGACGCTTTCCTTCCTCAACGAATTCACCTAGTAGTAATTTTTAACTTGTTTACATAAATTGAATAAATTCTTATTTTATAGAAATTTTTACTTGTGTACTATAGTTATTAATACTTGAAGATAATTCAATAATTTTATTTATAATTCTCGCGATTTAGCAAAGTTATAGGAGTTTAAATGTTGAACGAATATTGAAATAGCTTTGTGCGACGTCTAAAGCTCGGTTTATCTTACAATTAGCCAGTACAGGCCAGTCGGACAGAACCTTACTACCCTGGTTTTGTATCCAGTATTTTATTTTTCTGGAAAATACTGGATACTGGCTAAGATAAACCAACCTTAATACATCCTCTAACATTCTGGTATAACGTATTCGAAACCAAGCGCACAAGGGTGCACAATACCTGAATGAAAAAATATGTAAATATCCTTAAAAAATCGTACGATAATTTCGGTGTTGGACCAGCGTGGTGGAGCACCATTGTCAGAGTTTGAGAGCGATAACGCGTCAATTTCCGACACGTTGTGGCTGAGTATTGTTGGATTGGATCGAGTGTTTCGCTGTTTCTACGTGGCTCGCATATGGAGGTTCGAGACAGCGATTATATCCGAGCATTAGGCATTCGGCAGTTGTGTAATAAACCGGCATTACATGCGTGTACTCGAGGCGATCGTCTCTAACTACATCTGTGCACGATCGAGAGAGAGAGAGAGAGTGAGAGAGAGGGAGGAGTCGTACCGGGACCAGGACCGTGGCACAGTCTCTATGGCAATTACGAACAACAATGGGCCCGCTAATGTACGCAGATTTGGTTCGAGCCATTCATATTATTTGCTTGTTCGATTGTACGGGAGGTGGGAGGACAGAGTAGCAAGAGGAGGGGGTCAAAGCGACCGTCGAATGAGAACCGATAAATCGATCCGGCCCGCCAATTCTACGCTCGCTGGTTGGCCGCCGGATAACGGCGAGCAGCTTGCAAGCTCCGGAGAGTTAGGAGAGAGGGAACGCTTTCCGCGCGATTTTATCGGAATCCTATAAAGGGCGACACCGTGCCGGAGGAGCCCGCGATATATATCCATCCTCGCGGCCACCGTGACAGATCGGCCCCGCCTGATATTTTATACATTAGCGCGAACCTTCTATCACGTTGTAAATCAATTTTTCAACTCGCCCCACTCTCTCCCGCCTGAATCGAATTTAAAGCTCCCGCCGTGCGAGCGCGACAACACCGACAAACCCGCGCGATTCTGCCGCGAGCAACGGAAACCGAGAAGAATCTGTTGCGGTTCTACTAATGGAGAGTCTCGCGCTGGTATGGGGGAGCTTTACGTATCAATTTTTCGATATTTCATTCCGAGGAGCTTCGATCTTATTTCATAAATCCGAGGAATTTTGGTACTCGTACAGTTTAAAGGTTGTTTCCAATTTTTCGTTATTTTATTGCGATGAACTTCAATTTTATTTAATAAGTCCATGGAATTTTGGTGGTTTTACTCGATAACCTTGAAGAATTATGGTACTTGTACAGCTTAAAGGCTGTATTCCTAATTCTTGGCTATTTCTTTACTTCGATCTTCGATTTTACTGGATAACATTGAAGAACGTTGATAATTCTTCACAGACCTTCGGGGTTCGGTCAAACTTAACCAGCCATCAATTTACAGAAGCAAACTGTCGCGGAACAGTTCTCTGTAGACCAATGCGTTCGGTCCCGATTAGATCGACTCGCCGGATTCGTTCATTCGTTTACTGCAGGGTTGTTTCGCGCAACCGGGGAAAGGTATTCAATTAGAGCAGGAGCTCGCGAGGATTTTCAGGTGAGACTTATTCGCCTCGAAATACAATCGGCTAATGGAAGAGGAGCGAGCAGATCGGTAAAGGGGAGGAGAGCCGGGGGTGCACGAAAATAGGATTGGAAGTGGGTCGAAAGGCGGCATTTTCTTCTCCCTCGTTTCTCGTTCTTCGACAAAGCCTCGGGTATATATACCCACTTGCCGGCATTGTGTTGTCGGGCCAAAAACGAATGGCTGGATTTCCGAAGATTTCGAAGCGGACGCTCGTTCCCGAAGCCCGGTGCCCGAAGCCGACGGCGAAGCCGAAGCCGAGCCGCGTTGTGCCCGGTGACTCGTTTAAACCTTCCTCCGTTTTCTTCGTCCACTTCATCCTCGTTCGCGGGATTAAATTCTACGTGGACCCAAACCTCTTTTGCGATAAAACGCGACTGTCTTTTCCCCCGATTGCCTCCGTCGATTATCGCCGTCCGGCCAGACGCCGGGAAGATCCCACGGAGAGCTTCGCGGAGATCGATCCTGATCGCGACAAGTTGCTTCAGCGTCTCCTTTCTTCAAATTGATGCTGTTGGAAGAGAGAAGTATACCTGTATTATGGCGCGAAATGCGTGTGCCAACTTCCGGTGTGGCCGAGAGGAGATAGTGTGAGTGTGCGTCACTGAGATTGATTATTAGGTTGATCGATCTGTGGTTGTGTACACGTGTTCGCTGATTCCTGATGTGTAAAGTATAATTTTTGTGTTGTTATAAATATTTACAGGGTGTGGCTGGACGGGTGGTACAACCGTGCAGGGGGTGATACTACATGTAAAAATAAGTCGAAAAAAGGAATATAACATTTTTTCGTTTGATGTTTCGTTTTTGAGAAAAGCGAGTTTAAAGTTACATCAGGTTCGCGTGCTTTAATTACTTTAGCACAGGTATGTCAAATACGCAGACCGCGCGCGGGCCGCATGCGACCCGACCGAATACTTTGAAACTGTTGATGACAATTTATAGGTTTTACACTCCAAATTCATTCTTTCACAAGTCAATTTCACCTTTCTGTAAAATCAATTTCACCCATTCAGAATATTTAAAATTATATGAATATTTATATCATTTTTTATTAATTATATATTACTCAATACGCTTCAATAAATATGTAGTTTCATTTCTAAAATTTATTAATCAGAAAATGGCTACAATGAATATGCATATCTACCATATACACACAGATTTCGCACATTACAAAGGTAATGAATTGGTAATTAGTAGACTGCGGATTTTATGCATTTATGACAAAAATGGGTAAGCACAATTTAAAGAAGTGGACATATTAAAAAGATTTAAAGACATCAGCGTATTGGTTTCAGTTTAATCAGATAATTAAAAGAAGAAAGAAATTTTAATTTCACTCTTGCGTCTTGCAATCAATGCAAACATATCTTATTTTGCATAAAGATCCGCAGTCGCAAAATAGATGGCTGTCTATTTACCTTGACAGATGTAGATAATTTTTATTTTACCACGCTTATATTAACTTGCCGTGTTGTTGTATGCGTAAAATCTTGTAATCGAATTTTAAACCTCTTCCCATAGTCCAATCTTACTGAAATTTTGTATTCACACTTGCTTCCGATGACAATAAAAATAGAAAATAAAATATAGAAACAAAACTTTTTAAAAACCACACTTATATTAAAATGTACTAAAAAGAAGAAAATAATTTTTTTCCTAGTTCTCCATAAAATACCGAATCCAGTTAAGTGATTAATAATATTTTTCTCCAAAATTTTAGACAATTAGTTCAAAATTTCTTCTGTTATGAAATTTAGTGTCGGAATAGATAGAAAAATTTAATATTTCAATAAAATCATGACATTAGTGACTATAAAAATAAAAGCGTGGAGCGCCCTTGAAGATTACGTCAAAATAGGTTAGCGCTCCACGCTTTTATTTTTATAGTCACTATGTCATGATTTTATTTAAATTTATACTAAATTTTTCTATCTATTTCGACACTAATATTATAATAGAAGTTTTGAACTAACTGCTTAAAATTTTGGGGGAAAATATTATTAATCATTTAACTGGATTCGGTATTTTATGGAGAATCAGGAAATAAATTATTTTCTCCTTTTTAGTGCATTGTAATATAAGCGTGGTTTTCGAAAAGTTTTTTTATACATTTTTTTGCATAAAATCCGCAGTCTATGTAGCCAAAGCTTCGTCATCGACATTCACCACCTATGTGTATCTACAATAATGTACCTATATCTGTTTACCACGTTTCACCATTCAGCTTTCACAGTTCAGTTGCAGTGAATTTTCGCTAGTTTCTATCCAGTGCAAGGATGCGTTCGATGAAGATACATATAAAGCTCGGTTGCGGTTGTCGTCTGGTTTGCGGTAGCGTTTAAGCATTGTTCCCACGGGACCGTGATGCGGCTACAGGGCCGTGGAAATCCCGTGACATCGAATCTCTTAGGAAACGGAGACCGGAAACGATGGGTCTCGCTGTCACCATTGAGACAGCGCCGCGCCGTCGTAATCGCAACGCTTCCCGACGAGTTCGACGACCAGTTAGAAAACGGGCCACGCGTTGCGGAATCGTTCGACGCGCTGCGAACTTCCTGATACGGCCGCGCCGGGATCGTTCCTAACTCGTAAGCCAACGGGGATGCAGTAAACCTCGTTTAAGCTTCTCTAACCAGCTAAATCCACGGCCGGAGTCCGGCTTGGCCGTCCCGTTGCGAACGGTTCAAATTTTTTAATTTTGCATTGATTCGTCAAACTTGATTTTCCAGCATCGATTTCGGATAAACTTCCGAAAGCGATAACCCTCCGTTTTTTTTATACTCTTACGTACTTTGACGTTCTGATTACGAATATGATAGAGAAAATTGGCGCAAATTTTATTGTAATGGCGGAAACCATTAAGAAACCATAAAAATCATAGTTGTTTCCATTTATTTCTGTAAATAATGGCAATTTTGAAAAATACTTCAAATAAAAGTTGTAGGTCTCATCGAAATACACATTTTATGTCGTATTGATTTTTGTCATAAAGACAGTAGTTTTTGAGAAGAACGATATTAAATGTTCAAAACTTCATATAACTCATATAATCTGGATTTTCGTCTGCGTGGTCTTCGCCCCCACCACCACCTAATCCAAAATAATTCTGATCGCATAATCTTTGCATTCTATATAGCCGTCATACAGAATTTGAACTAAATAGTAGTGGATAAATCATGCGATCATAGAAATCGAGGGTGGCTCCGTATAAGTATAACCTATCATTTTTCTCAGAAAGTATTATGTTACAAACCTACTCAGACAGTATTTCCATGCAGACAGTATGTAAAGGTTTGCATGGTTTTAAATTGGCTGAAATTTTGAGAATAGGTTTCGTGGTCACTCATTTTTTTTGTAACAAAATATAAATTCATGCGATTCAGCTTTATATAATAAACGTAGAATTACTAGCAACGAAACACAATGGATAGAACTGCGTGTTACATTGTAATCCTAGTATTCTTGATACATTGATACCTTTCAAAAAACAATCGAAAATAGCAGTTTTCGTAACAACAGAACCGGTTTCAAATCTGCCTAAAGTATTCTCGCCGTGATAATTATATCGGTAAAGAAGGGAAAGACATCAAAATGATAAAAAGACCTCTCTTGAGCCGCCAAATATCCTCCCCCCCGCAACCATCACTCTCATTAAAAAAGAACCTATTCTCAAAACTTCAGCCCACTCTCGGAGCATTGAGCCCCTCGGAAGTACCCCCCAAACTTTTGTTTACGTTAAATATATGTAACCTTTAAACTAAAAACATAAATTTTTAAAAATGTTTGACAGAGATAATTTGACCACCGCCGAGTTATTTTGGTTCATAACAGCCAAAATAATAGGGTTACGTAAAAAATGTATAGAACCTTTTTTGTAGAGCTTTTTATGAGATTTAGTTTTTGTTTCAAACTTTTTCCCCTAAAATCAATATTTTCGAAAATATTTAGTAAGAACTGTCAAAACTTTGAAGGAGGCTGGGGGGCAGACGAGGCTTTGTCGCCAAAAATGATTTTGGGGCCTTTCTTCTGTAATCAAAGATTAATTTTGGCAAAAATGTCAGCAAAATCGGAGGGTTGTCGCTTTCGGAAGTACACCCTCGATTTCTATCTTTGATAATTCAGTTCTTGGCTGAGGAATAGGATGGACGACTTGGAAGTTTTTTTATTAATTTGCAGGCATTAGTAATTTATTTTGCAGTGTTTGTGATAAACCATCGATCATTAACCCTTTTCTGTACCGTTAAATTTTTCTGGACGATTTTGTTAAAAAGCCAAAGAAATATTAACGTTTTAATCCCAAATTTTGGTCCTATTTACCGGACACAGGAAAGTGATAACGAATTAATTAATTAATTTCATTTTATGCCGTAGCACATCATCGTTTTATTATCCTCTGGTGAATACGGTTCTGTAACTAATGTTTTCTTTATCTTAAACAGAAATTACTGTAATACCTTCTATTTATATACGAAGGGAAAACATCAATTTTATTTTTAAAGATAAAGTAATACCAGGTATACTTCATGTTATTTGTATGAATTTCTAAAAAGTTTGTTTTGTGTCCGATAATTAGTCATTCCGAGATCATTTCGAGGCAAACACACTATGCAACTGGCTAAAACTGTACACTAATCAAAATAGCTCATTCTCCGGCGCACGAGCCGTAAAATAACCGCTCTCAGCATGATGAGGAGCGCGTTTTCGACCGGCGATTCGCGGGCGTAAAAGCTCGCGAGGAACGCGCTAGCGGAAATCGCAATGTTGATGCTCGTTTTTTTGACCCACGGTCCAACGAGCGGGTCGGAATTAGCGTTATTTCACCGTCTCCATTAGCAGATTGCATTTCAAAGCGCGAGCGAGCATCGCCGCAGACTTTTTACTCGCCTAGCATGCCCGCTCTCGAATTCGATTCCAAAATTCCTGTAGCTCGAGCCCACGTGACCCTAGTCGAACCAAAGCGATAAGCGATGAACCATTTTTCCCATTCGGAGCGCGAGCCAGAGAAAATTAACGGGGAACCAAACGTAATTCCAGACGTCGATTTTCCAACAGACTCGACGGTAATCGACGAGTTCGTACCGAACCGATCATTTTTGCGATCGATACCATAAATTCTGATGTAGCATACGTGATTTCGACGCGAATGACTCGAAATGTGCAGGAGCTTTGAATTTTTTAGTCTGATTCTTCGATATTGAGGGACATTGAAATTGAAACGCCTGTAGAAACATTGAAAAATTTTTGTCAGGAATGAATCCACAATAAACTTGCAGATTGAACCTTCCCCTTTGCAAAGAGTACCTGAAAATCCATGTACGATTTTTTTCAGCTGTTTTATGAAACAAAAAACGAGGAACATATTTCGAACTCAACAGGGAACAGAGAAATATCTTGCTTGTAACAAGTCTGACTGGCTTGTTAGCTTTTTAACATTGATCGGGATAGTAATCGGTCCTTGGAGAATCATGCTAGTTCTAGCGGTCGATCGGGGGATGATAATTCTTCCCCGGACAGGAATAATCCGGCCGGTTGCATTATGGAAGTTTTAATTGTCTGTCTCGGGCAATCGTGCTGCGAGCGATGTAACGTGGCAACTTCAACCGACCAATTTCGAACAATCAACGTCGACATAATATAACAATTATAACTATAACTATTCGCCGGACCGGGTGAAAGATAGAGACGAAGAGAGAAAGAGAGAGAGAGAGAGAGAGGGTAGAGGCGGACGCTCGGGGCGATCGAGACTGGGCCGAGAGTCGGGTCGTGTCAGTTCGGAGCTGGTCGTGCCGGCTCGGAAACAGTCGAAACCAGCAGAGAACGCCGATGGAGAAACAAACAAAAGTCCGAGGAAAAAGCATTTCGCTTTCTGAGCAACGGCGGCACCTACGATCCTGTTTCATCTCTGAGAATGCTGCTCTGATCGATGCATCGGTCTGCAAAAATAGAACAGTGGCCATTTATTATTTTATGGTATTTTAATGTCCCGCGTTGTTTTCAGTTTATTCGAGTTGTTAGTTAAACAAATTTCTATGTGACCCGTGTTATCTATAATTGCCAGTTCCTCTGTATCGGTAAAAATCTCGAAACACAGGAGACACGGAAAGCTGAAATTTGGTACACAGGTCGTTGGCCCAAAAGGGTGCACGAATCTGTTATGATCTCGGAAATCCTTCAGGATCAAGTGGTACAAATAAATTAGTGGCCTCCAGAAATAAGCCAGTCGTTGATTTTTTCCCCTCATAAAAGTGACAAGATTGATTTTATTCAGACTTTATGCGGCTCTTATTATGATACGTGCTCTACTAAAGATAGCTATACAATCATTTCTTCCAAAATTATTCTTATTACTGCAAAAATCGCTAGTTTCGGATAAAGATCGGTGAAGGTTGAGCGGCTTTCTATCGGAGTGATTGGTACAAGTATCGATTCAAGTAGAGGATACTGAAAGATCATGGTTCCCGTCGCAAAAACGTAGGATCTCGTCGGTTTCCGTGGAGGATGGCTGGTCGCATGGTTCCGGTTTTTCGCCGAGATCTCTTCTCCTTTGATCGTCAGAACGTTTATCCAAGCCCGGCCGCAGACTCGTGACGGACGTGTGCTTTTGTCGTACTCGGTTCAAGCGAACGTTTTCGCTCAAGGCTATAGTTCCCCTTCTCTTTCTGGAATCAGACCAGGCCGCACGAATCCGACGGATTTCACGACTATGGAACCGTACGCCGCGTCGTATCGTTAAAACGTCGCATCCTGGAACCAGTGCGGTAAGATGCCTGCCGACTTTGTGGTTTCGCGTTCGGAGAGGAACGCGGGCTACTCCCATTAGACCCGGCATGGAATTACCTTAAGCCGGTCGGTGATGTTTAGAACTGTTACGGGATTTAAGCTGACGTTATATTCCCCGCGAGTCCAACAGGAAGGCTCGTGAAATTTCAACGGACGTGGCCGCGCGCCCTTTGACTGCGAGCGTGTATCAAGGACCGACCACGATTCCATTATTATACAGCGATGGGAAAACGCAATCGTCGGGAACCGTTTCTCCTCTTTAATGCAAGCCCTTCCAGAATGCCTCAACGAGATATCCTACGCTTATGCGCAACCCTAACTAGATAAACGTCGGGATTTTACCCGGGAGAAGATGAAATCTCGAATGAACTTTGCATGAATTCGAGGGTGAACTGACCCGTGAATTGGTAAAAGTGCAGCGAGATTTAATGTAGATGCAGGGACGGATTGAAACACTGTCCAATCATCCCGAGTGTTTAAAAACCTTTTCATTTTATGTTCACTCATTTCCTTTTCATCTGTTCAACCACATTTTGTACACCTTCTACGTTTCATATATCTAGTTCTGTTTCACATCTGAATTCGAATTATTCATACCTTCATTCACCTAATAGCTGAAGTTTACAACACAAGTGTTTGAGCAGTTTAGAGTACCCGCAACCTTTACATCGAAGTTAGAAAGTTCGGAGTCTAACAATGAAATGACATGAAATAATGAGTCAAAATACATTTATTCTTCAGTATATTCTCCCTTAAGCTCGATACATTTTTTCCAGCGATTTTCTAAGTCATCTATCCCATCTCTGAAATGATTTTCCTCGAGACCTCTAAAATACTCATCTACGGCTCCTATAACTTCTTCATTTGATGAAAAACGCCTGCCACGTAGGAATTTTTTGAGCTTTGGGAACAAGTGGAAGTCAGAGGGGGCGAGGTCTGGTGAATATGGTGGATACTCCAACAATTCATAGCGTAACTCCTTCAATTTGGCCATTGCAAGAACACCTGTGTGACACGGTGCATTGTCCTGGTGAAAAATGACTTTTTTCTTCGCTAAGCCAGGTCTTTTCTCCCGAATTTGTGCATCCAGTTGATCCAAAAGGTTTCAGTAATACTCTCCTGTTATTGTTTTCCTGGTCTGAAGGTAATCAATTAACAAAATTCCTTCTGCATCCCAAAAAAAAACGGATGCCATGACATTCTTTGTCGATTTTGACCACTTTGGCTGCTATGGGGCTGAACAACCGGGCTCAGTCAACTCTGCGATTTATTGTCGCAATGCAGGATCACAGTGATAAACCCAAGTCTCATCCATGGTTAGAAATCGACGCACAAAGTCAGTTTTATTTTTTTGTAAACGATCCAAATGTTGTTGAGAACATTTCACGCGAATGCGTTTTTGATCCGAATTTAACGAATGCGGCACCCATCTTGTTAATAGCTTTCTCATAGCTAATTCATTAGTTAAGATCTCATGAACTGATCCAGTTGAGATGTCTGTGACCTCAGCTAAATCAACCACAGTTAATCGGCGATCTTCCAAAACTAAATCATGGACATGATCAATCATTTCTGAAATGGTTGCAGTTCTTGCACGTCCTGAACGTGGATTACGACCATGTTTAAATAGAGCGACCCATTTTTTTACCATTGCATATGAAGGAGCACTTTCACCATATCATCAAACATTTCCTCTCCGCTTAATCCTTTTTTATATAAATATTGGATGACTGCACGATTTTTCAAGTTTTCCATTTTTCTAACCAAAGCAAACGCGTCCACTTCAATCAGCTGCCTGAACAGCTTTGACAGGTCGATTTGGAGTGTATGCTATGTTCACATCAAGGACGGATGTTTTCAACGATATGTTCCTGCTGCTACCAATATCATTTATGTGTCAGGCTAGTACAATGGCTGTAACCCCAGCCCACGATCCGCAATACTTGTACATCGTAGTGGCAGTGATGAACCATCAACTCTGTATAATCATTCCATCCATTTGTTCAATCATTTTCTTCACTTCAATCTTGTACATCTTTTTCCTTCAGAATATATTTTGTCTTGTTTCACATCTGCATTCCAATCGTTCACCTGTAGCTAGAGTTTAGTATAACACTGACAATGAGGCAAAGGTTTCTCATCAAAGGAGCGCACTGTGTCATCGTAACAGGATTTTCTACTGGGAGAGGATCTTCACGATTTAAGTAATTGTGCGAAAAAACATAAGTACTCGTCTACAGGAGAATTTTTACGATCTCGGCAATTGCGCAACGAAAAGAACTAATTGCACAGACGGACCTTTACGAGTTTAGCAATTGCACAACAGAATTAACTGTGCAGAAGGATCTTCACAGTGCCGGTAATTGTACAAAGAAAATGTTCAAATGTGCACAAAAGAAGAATTTTAAATAGATCATTTAAGTTCTGTACAGCGTCTCCTCGAATCAGGGAGAGGAGAACGGCATTTGGCCCGATTCAAATCGAATTGAAACGATTATAATGCGAACTCGGCAAAATTTCAAACGCAGTTAGGACCGACGATAATATTCGAACGAGGTAAATCGGTGCTGGTGTGGAATACATTCCTTGTCCAGGACGTGTTTTTGTTTCGCTGCGGCCCGGCGGCGGCGGCTGCCTGTGAACGATTTGTTTGAAAATAACCTGGCGAACGTCATCGAGTCGTTTATTTAATTTTCCTGGTCGGCGGAGCTGTCGCGGGATTTCCACCGAAATTAGCCGGACTTGTTCCAACGGGAAATCGATTCCGGCTGGTTAGAAAGAATCGATGGACCCGCGTCTCTAGGAGTTTTTTTTAACATTGTCTGGTTTTCGGTGTCCGGTTGACAAATGAATGTTGATCGATCGCCGCCTAGTTCTCTGTAGGTTTTGTTCACTGTATTCACTTTACTGGGGATTTTTAATGCTGGTTCCACTGTGCACGCGATGAAAACGGTAAAGGATAAACGAATTGGAAAATGTTACCACATTGGTCGAATTGATCAAGAAAGACGCAAACGTCCACGTGGTTCCTGTCGCTTGAAACTCATACAAACGATTGTTGTTTTGCAAAGAGATTCGCAGTGTACTCATTACGGTGGTTGTTTGCGGCACGCAATGTATACCTCGTTTAACGTTTCAATCGGAGCGGAACTCGCGGTGGCAACGCGCGATCTAATATCAATTCATACGGTTGAATTGTATGGAAATTCGCGTGATGCAAGCTCGCCGGAGCGTTCCTAGCCGGTTCCTTCTGAACCAGCAGTTCCTTTTCCGCGGACGCGTCTCGCTCGATAGAAACCGAACGAGAAACCCAGATGTACATATATATGTATATATTATATAATATATATTTATGTATATATGTATATAAAGGTGGAGGAACGAGGAGAGAGGGTGGTAAACTGGCGAGCGCAGCGGATACCCACGTGAGGCATCCTCGGCTCGGCTCTGAAAGTTGCACCGTATTAGGTTCGAATGTGCATGCCGACGCGGCGCGACGGCAAGAATTGAATCGGGGTAACGACATTTCGGCTATCGATTCCGTTTATTCGAGCGGTAGAACTTCGCGCGGCGTGCTCGCCTCGTTTCCTATCTCATCCGATTTCAAAGCATTCGAGCACGACGTCAGTTATTATCTTTCGCCAACGTGTTTTTCGTCCCTTCACATCGGCCAGAGAAATCAGCCAACTCGGTAGCCAAGCTAATTCATTATGGAATTAAATCGAACGCGAATCATTCACGACTAACGTCCATACATTTATTATGTATACGTCCATATTATTAATTTATGAAATTAGTTAAAAAATCAAATAATATTGAATAAATATTAGATGAGCTGAATCAATAAATTATTCTTAACCCTTAGTAGTCGAGGGGTGACTCAGAGTCATCACTAATGTATCATTATTCACGATATTGTGTACATTATTGAATATGTTGGTATCTAATCAATCCCTACACATTTAAGTATTGCATGAGGTACTATATCAATTTCATATCCATAAAATGAAGAAAATCAAACCTCGATGAACTTATTCTACGTCGGAAGAAATGTTTAATTTTCCAGTTAAAATAGCTTCGACTGCAAAGGGTTAACTCATAAACATAATTCGTTCATCTCGAATGTCGTCCATGCAGTATAAAATTACTTCAAAGACCAAATAATTGTCGTGAGACGTTGCCCCGACTCGAAATCTGCAAACAGGCACGAGCCGCTTCAATCGCGGAGGACTTGATTCGAAAATGGAGTCGGCGTATCAGCAGAGGGCACCGAAATTCCGCGAAAGCGACAACTTCGGTTGTGAGACAGTTCTTTTTTGGCCGTCCGGTTTCAAGCGGGTGAAATTCACGCGTAAAGTGGCAACAGGATCCGAGAGGGTAGAAGAGAGAGAGAGAGAGAGAGAGAGAGGGATGCGTGTACCGGTGTGCAACGGTGGGGGTGGAGGCGGATTGCAGAGCCAACATTAATTCCGAACCGCCGGCGGCTTACAAAGCAGCATGCGCTGACCTTAGCTAGATTACGTTTGCATTAGGAACTCGAGCGGAATGCCGCCACCCTCGTGTGCCTCCTGCACCCTCTGCGACCCCTTTGCCAACCCCCTTGCGCCGCCACAATTTACAGTTCACACGTCGCGAACCGGCGACGGATGACCGATCCGTGCTCTCCGAGCATCGAGGAGAACGTGACGACGGGAACACGCTCTTGTCTGGCCTCCAATCAAATTTTCCTCGTACACCGTGCAATGTTCGTTAAATCGACGATTTTCTCCTGTTAACGGCTACCCATCAGCAACCCCATACTCCTCCGCTTCGAAACGGAAAAGCAGAACTTGGCAAAAGATGTTTCTTGGCGCAAAATAAGGCGAATTATTCCGAGTTCACCGTAGAAGTTGAATGCTTGAGCAATATTCTTAGGAACGAAGCTGATTTTATTCTCCTTTGCGTCTGTCTCTATGCAGATCTCGCAAACGGGATGAACTTTGTCGACTTAGTGCTGTAAACCTCGAATGCGCTGGTCAGTTCAGAACGCTCCGCTTTCTGGGACAATGGTGTTCAAAATCCCACGAGAACAATTTTTTTTCTCTTTCTCCTTTTTCTTTTTAATTTTTTGTTTTTTAGATTTTGTTTTTAGAAGAGAAGAAAGACTTATCATTGTACTATCGTACCATCTACTCACGTCACTCAATTAAGTTCCCTGCTGATCATTTCATTATACGTTTCGTTTCGTATCTTCGCGGGCTTCGCGACCATACGACAACTTTATTCGCTCATTCTATATTCTCTTTACCACTGTTGTACATTTTATTTAGTTTTGTTGTAATATATCTCGGTTTTTGTTACAATTTACTGTCAATTCTCTCACCCCACCTTCTTCGTCCGTTTCATCCTTCTCTCTCTGAGATTCCTTCGAGACTCATCTGGTCTCACTCGTCTTTAGTTTACACAATTGGTCAATTACTCATTTCTTGTCTATATAAGGCAATATTGATGAGCCTCGACTAAATAAACAATAAACAGTTACGAATTAGAGGAGATTTTTAGAGGAGAGGAATTATTATTTATTTATTGCTTTAAACCAACCATATAGTACATACATTATAAAATATACCATATACGATTATGTTACAATATGTCCTTAGTGTTTAACTTACAATTAATTTACATTAGCTTTCTTAGGTTACAATTACCTCATCCAAATTCGACTTGAATTCAGCATATCTTAATGAAATCAAGAAAGCCTGCAAGCACTTGAATAAACTATTCGTTTTCTGGATACTACACTATGAAACATTATTTCCCTCGAAGACGAAGTCTTCTTGAAACTTCGAGATCCTTTGATACGGAAGACCATCTACCGTCACCGAGAAAGTCGCTTCACCTCGCTCACCGAGCTCACCAAGGTCTTCTGGATCGCGGAAGAATCGCGAGCAGCCCGGCACGGGGGGATCGATCGATTAACCTCGATTTGCGGTTACCGTTCGACCGATCCCATTGTTGCGAGCCGCAGCACGGTATGGCAGAGGTATCCCTTTAAAGGGGATCGCATAGACGAATCGAGACGCGGAACCAGTCGGCGAACACGTCATCGGTTGCGGTTTCGATATCGCCAGGCGCGATTGAAATAGGATCTACCCGTTGTATATTCGGCTCCTCCTTTGCAAGCGAGGAAACGATCGGGTCCGCGAGGCAAACGGATATCGTGATATCCTACGCGGATGGAGACGTCCTTTCCGTGATGCTGCAACTGGTGATGCGATTGTTCGTTGAGATTTGTGAATGAATAATTAATCGTCGATGCGCGAAGCGCAGCAAACGTGATCAGCAAAGTAGAAGAAGTTTGACAGAGTACTTTCAGTATAATACATCATAACTAGACTGCGGATCTTTGTGCCAAATAAAAATAGTCTGCTTCATTTACAAGAGACCGGAGCCAAGCAGGAATTTCATTTTTACCTTAATAATCTTAACAAGCTGAACAGAATGAACTCGCATCCTGAAATTATTTTATCATTTCCACTGTTTTAAGCTGCGCTTATTCATTCTCCTCATAAATGCATAAAATCCGCAGTCTAATCGTAACTTCACAATTTTTATTGCCATAAATAAATTACTTCGATTTCAAGAAATATCTGAGGCTGTTCATTAGATACTCAATGTATTGACGAGCGTACGAACACAAGTGGGACTGAACGCGTGACCGACAGACACAATTACAGGACGCGCGAGCCCCGCGAAACATAGTGATTCCTCGTGAATTTTCCGTTCTGTCGGAAAAACCGTGGAAGAGGGACGGGTGTCGGTGGCGACGAAAGACGAAAACTCATTTTGCGCGGCCGTCTATCCGCTGGACGTCCCACGATTCGATCTCAAAGGCGGCCTCCGAGTGTCTTCTTCTCTTCCTGCGTCCGGCCTTAGCCGAGCAAATAAACTGTCGCACTTAAGAGCCTTTAGAGAACGGGTTGACCCAGCAAGGGTCTTACAGTTTGCCCAAGGCGACAGCTAGAGCGAAGATGAAAGAGAACCAAAGTAATTACGTTTGGCTCGTGGCGAGACTTCAATCTTCGATCCCGGAACGGTGAGCCGTGGAGAACGAGTTTCCAGCGTCGCGCCGGGCAAAAAGAGCGCCGGAGACCTTCGGCATCCTGCGCATCACCCCACGGTTTTCACACCATTCTTCCAACCCCGACACACACACACATACACCGTCGTTCGCCGTCTCTCGTTCCTTTCTTCCACGTTCGGCGAAAAATTTTTCACCTCCGTTCCTTCTCTCTCTCTCTCTCTCTCTCTCTCTCTCTCTCTCTCTCTCTCTCTCTCTACGATGAGGGAAAACGGCCGGAGCAGTGCGACTCCGTTTCTGCTCGGTCGAGTCGCAATAACGCGTCGACGACGTTTTTCCCGCGGATCCCGCGTTCGAACGGGGGCTCCGAATGGACGTCGCGACGGCAAATAATCGCGTCTAATTCGCACGAGAATCCGCGCGACCGGAAACCCGAGAGATACTGCGACGCGTCTTTCGCGAGGCACTTCGATGGTTGGCATCGATGTAGTCTAGTTAATTTCAGTATTCGTTCGAAAAAACCAGCCACGAGATCAGCGGAATCGACTGTTTCGGAGATTGATCTTTCGGATCGACTATCCAGGGATTGTTTCCCGTCTGGACGCCGATGGCGCGCCATAGCCCGAGGTCCGGTCGGTCGGTTTAATCCGGCGCCGATGAATCGGCGATTCTCGCGGTAAAATCTATGGCCTCTGCCGCGAAGCAGTCGACGCGGAAGCTGAACCGTAATCGCACGATTCGTTTCGAGGCAATTAGATCGGTGCACACGTTAACGGATGTTAATAGCGAGCGTCGAGTCGATTGGTCGTGCCATGGCGTTCGGAACGGGCCGACTGCGTTGGCAAACGGGGAGCCTCGCGATTACAGGATCCGCACTCGGTCGAGAGAGCTTGCCAGAGACTGACAACGAGAACGAGAGAGAAACAGCGACGGAGATAGAGAGAGAGAGAGAGAGAGAGAGAAGTTTGCACGGCCATGAAAATTAGTCCGGTCTTCTTGGTCAATTTACGGGGTAAGATACCGTGTCGAAGTTAGCCAAGTTTATGACTTACCGGAGGATTCGCTGTCCCGTCGTGATAACGTTCGTGGCAGCGCCGCAACATGGTCTGGCCTCCGAGGGAGAGGACGACGAGCTATGCTGTGAGCGCTTAGCTACCCTGTTTCATTAACTGCCGCGGGTACTATCGAATAATAACTCGGATCTGCTCGTGAATCGACGCGCCTCGTCGTCGACCTCGTAGTCGTCGCCGTTGTCCCCCAGGGCTCCATGCAAGATCCATAGCAGTCTCTCTCGCCTCTACTCTCGATCACGATCTACACGGAATATATGCATGTGCTCTTCACCACGTGCTGACGGAACCCTTCAGCCACAGAGCATTAACTGCGGAAACGAGGACTTTCTTATTAGACCTCGCGACGGTCAGTTACCTTGCATTCGCCACACACCATGAATTTCGCATTTTTATACCTCACATGGAAATCGATTTGTATAATAATTTAGAAATCTTATATTATCCTCTTCACATCTAGTATTCTAGTCGTTTAATGCAAAAGTGGTGCAGGGCAATTTTCGAAATTGGATTCAAGCCACCTAAAACTGTCGACTTTCTACTTGAACACTTTAGCTACAGAAAACCTATTAAGAAGGTTTGTAAGAATTGTGCTGTATTGATAGTACAATTAGAAGATTATTGTTATGTTGTTTGCTAATTGTGGTATCATTGTGTTTCTCTGTGTTGCGCATTTAGAGATTGCGTGCAGGGGGTTTCAAAATTATATGTCGTGACCAATATAGCGTGGTTCTTCGCCTCTGGATCGGTGGAGATCGAATGCAATAGAAAACGATTTTGATCTTGGGATTCAATGTTAAGGGTCAATTTTGCACCTATCTAAAGGCGTAGAAACACGCTACAGTAGTCCACCTCTGCGAGCCAAATGATTGCGATTGTAATTTGAGTTGAGTATTAAATTGAATGAACGTATCACTGAGGTTTACAAGTTGGCGTTGATAGAAAAGAGAACAATTACGTCAGAGGGGCTGACCTTTAAATTCGCTCTCACGAAAAATTCTTTGGGAAGAACTTTTCCACGTTCCGTCATCAAGGGACAGAACGTTGCTTCCGTCAAAAGGGTTCGCTGCTCTCGTCTTCTCTAAACGAGAGACGAGACCGCGACAAATTATTTGGCACCTCTGTCGGGGTAACGTAAAACTTACGGTAAAAAATTAAGCTGGTTGGTGAACGAGGACGACGAGGAGGAGCACGAGTAGGCTCAACGAAAAGTAAAAGGGCATGAAGTCGTCTTTCGCCAGAGAAACGAGTCACGAGCGCCGTTCCTTTGCTAGGCTCGCGAGGAAAACGATGAAAGGGGAACATCGGCAGCAGACTCGGAAAAAGGATGAAAATAGAGCGAAGCAGAAGAGAAGACAGGCTCCTCCGAGAGAGAATGACGCTCTGGAAGGCCACTCGCAAGATTTGCCAAGATTTACGTGTGCTCGGCATTCCCCGCACGAATGTTTCGAGCGTGAGAAATTCTTGGTGCCTTCGAACGAGCCGCGCGACCCTCCTGGAAAGGGTCTTTCATGTTCAGCGCGGCTTTTCATGTTCGTCGTAACCGTGGCCTACTCTTCAAGCTTTCTTTATAGCCCGTTCATTCCTTCTTCTTCTTCGAAGGAAGGTTCAAGCGGATTCTTCATTTAACTGTGGCTATGCACTTATTCGTGAATTCCTCTTCTTCCCATCAAGCTGACTTCTTTTTCCTTGAGGAAATCATTCTTCTGTATTAAATCATTTTTCTTCCCTAGCACGTTCAAGCGTCTTCTCCTTCGGCATCTCTCTGGAAACATTGGAGCTTCTCCTTATTCTTCTTCACCTCTCTGGAAAAATTGGAGCGTCTTCTTATTCTTCATCTTTCTGGAAACATTGGAACCTCTTCTTATTCTTCATCTTTCTGGAAACATTGGAGCTTCTCCTTATTCTTCTTCACCTCTCTGGAAAAATTGTAGAGTCTTATTCTTCATCTTTTTCTGGAAACATTGGTGCCTCTTCTCCTTCGTCATCTCTCTGGGAACATCGGAGCTTCTCCTTATTCTTCTTTATCTTTCTGGGAACATTGGAACCTCTTCTTCATCTACTTCTTCACGTCTCTGGAAACATTGAAGCGTTGTCTTCTTCTTGTTCATCATTACTCTGGAAACATTGGAGCGTCTCCTTCTTACACTTCATCTCTTGGAAACTCTAAACAGTCCTCTTCAACAGGCCATCGCCTACTCCTAGGATCTTTCGTCTTCCATACGAGCTAGCAAGTTTCCCTGAGCTCTCTTCTTCTCCCTCTTCCCAAAGACATCTTCGACCAGCGATTTTCGCAAATCGAGTTTCGCGCGTGTTCGCGCGACGGGTCGTTGACTCTCGGCCGCACAAATGGAGCGGTAACGATCCGAGCAGAATGAAACGCGGGCGGCTCTCTCTTGCAGCGCGCGCGTTTGCCTGTGTGCACGGTGTCCGGGATTACCGAGGTCGTTATGCCGAGAAACGCTGTCGTAACTCGATTAATTTATACCAGCTGGCTTTGAATCAAGACGCTACGAATAACCCTTAATGCTCGCTCGAAATTTTCCCTCCCCCCCCTCCCACCCTACCATCCTTCTCGATACAAAGGCACCGGCGCGACGCGCAGGTACCGACGGTACCCGAAATTGTCGCCGGTAATGCTCGAGTCGAGTGCCACCGTTGAAACCTCGTCGAACGATCGCCGATATACTGGCAGAATCGATGGCGAACGAGAGTCTCGATGGACCTCGAGGCTCACCGAACACTTCAATCCTTGCTATTCTTCTTGCCTTTTCAGGGGAGACAGGGAGTATCGATGGTATCGGGGAATCGAGTCATTAGTAAGCGGAGCGCTGTGCAAAATAAAAATGTCTCTCTGTCAGTTGCATCATGTTGCATTTGCAAAGTGGATGTCTTCCACGGACCTCAATTGATACGTGGCTTACCATTTATTTTAATGTGTTTCTTCTGGTAGTAATACGTTGACTTTTTTAAACGATGAGTTCAAATTTCACATGGCATCATTCTCGAGGCTCAGTGAACACTTCTTGCCTTTTCAGGGAAGACTGCGAGTATCGTTGGTATCGGGGAATCGAGTCATTAGTACGCGAAGCTTTCTGCAGAATAAAAATATGTCCCTATCAGTTGCATGATGTTGCAGTTGGAAAATGGATGTCTTCCACAGGCCTTAATTGATCCGTGGCTTACCATTTATTTTAATATGTTTCTTCAAGTAGTAACATTTCAAACTTCAAATGTTATTATTCTCTGCTGGCCAATCGAGGGTTAGATGAGACAAACAAAATATTTCTAACTTAATATTCGTCACCATAGTCTTTCATTTCCTGGCTTAATTCCTTTATTGCCTCGGGCTAAAAAATCTTTTAGGACTGCGAAGCTACCCTGATCGCTTGGACTATGAAATATCACAGTGGGATCTACACTCTCGTCCATAAATCGTCGAACGCTTATTCAAATTTGGATGCATACGAATTTTTGTTATTAAACGATCTATATTATGAGATAAAAATTGTACTTACTAATTTTTTTTTGAGAACATGTAAATCAAATCTGACCAAAATATCACATTGTCAGTTTATTTAATTCTTTCTAACTTAATATTCTTCACCATGTATAGTCTTTCACTTCCTGCCTTAATTCCTTTATTGGTTCGGGATAAAAAGTCTGAAAAATCTACGGATCGACTCCCTCGTCCTCGTGACCTACGAATACTTGTAGTATCGTAGGTACACTGTGAGAACAGAATGGAATCGATGCGGGTGTGTAGCCGCCGGCAGTTGTTCGAGCGTGGCCGTGCTATTAGTTGCGAAGTAACTTGCCGCGCGTAACCACGTAATAAGGATCAGTTAATTGCGGAGGTAATCTCTTCTGGTTGTCGCGTTATCTTCTGTCCGTTATCTATTGCTCGACGGGAGGGAAACTCGGGTACGTTTTGAAGCGGACCCGGACCAGTTGTGCTCCACTACCGGCGACCTCGTGGTCTCCGTGCAAATTACATCGTGAAATGGAAACTATGTACATTCGCGAATATATCTATCATTGCTTTCGGGGAATTGTGGAAAATTTCTCCGTGCTGGAATTATTGGAAAATTCAGTGTTGGGCGATGTGAAAAATAAATTTTAGTTTTTTGACCAGCTGGTTGAAAATAATGTAACAATATCCCAATTTCGTTTCTTTTAACGGTTGTACCTAGGGATTGCAATACCGGACCAAAAATACAATACCGGTATCCGGAATTTTTTTAAACGTTGTACCGGTATACCGGCATTAGAAATTTTCATGAAGGTAATACATTAACTAATTAATTGACTTCATATTTTTGAAATGTGATTGTAAAAAACATAATGCATCTATTGAACTGTCATTAAGCCTTGAACGTATTTTTCTGCACAAATTACCTGCAGTTGAAAATGCTCTTTCCGCATCCACGCTGGTTGGTGGTACTGTTAATGATGAGCGATATACTTTCTCTAAATATTTGTCTCGATGTCCTTCATCTTCTAACAACTCGGTCTCTCGTCTGACGGTTTTGGATAAATCTATTTTTTGTATTATTTTTGTATTATTGTTCGTGGCAATTTTTTTATTTATAGCTAATTGTAATTTCTTGTCGAGAGACAATTCTTTTTCAATATTAACATCAACATCATCTTCAACGAATTCTTCTGGATAGGTTTGTGTTTGGTTTTCATAAATGTTTTTGTGGAAATTGACGACGAACTTAATTTTTATAGGCAGAAAAATGCCTCAACGTTGTCGTTCATCGCCATAATGTTGCAAAGAATACAGCGGCATCTGTACCACACCGAAAAGAGCGCAGTGGCTTCAGCAGTCACCGCGGCAATGTGCTTTGATCGGCAAGCGCACACTCACATCGTCAGCGGCGAACGTATTTCAAATAAGAGTAGATGCCCCAAAAAAATATTTATTATTTATAGCTAATACCGAAAATACCGGTATTTTACCTTAGCAAATACAGTAAATTTTCTATAGATGCGAAAATTTGTTCACGATAGATGCGAAAAAAATATCCCCTCCAACTAATACACTAATCTCGGCTCGGTATATCCAGGTATATCGGTGTGAACCACTACTAACGCGACCCGGAGAGTCGGAGTCGTCGGCACAGTTCAAACGCCCATATTTAATCTTCTTTATGTTTCATTATCTTTTTATGGAACTTTCACCAACATGTTCGTGGCATTTTTCTAATGCAAAATGATACCAAACACGATATATTGTAATTTCAACTGTATTTAGTGGTTCAATCGACAATGAAAGTTTCGAACGCAAGAAAGGACAGCGCATCAGAAAGAAAGAGACGCGGACAGTTGCCGTCGCATCGACGGTTACCACGCTGTCCTTCTCTACGTTCGGCTCGGCCTTTGGATCCTTCTCTACGTCCGGCTAGGCCTTTGGAGCTCCAAAAAAGTAGTACCAAGATCGAAAGATGCGAAGAAATCTCCCCGAGGCCTTCGCATCTATAGAGAATTTACTGTACCGGTTTCACGAAATTGCAAAATAGCACGAAATACCGGTATTCGGTATACCGGTATACCGGTATTGCAATCCCTAGTTGTACCATTTTGTATTTCTCTTACACAATTTTATGTTCCATAATACTGATTAGCAGAGGATGAAGCAGTTGTTGAACGGCGAAGAAACATTTCTCCGTGCTAGAATGATTGGAAATTTTGGCGTGGGCGATGTGAAAACGAATTTTCGTTTTTCGACGAATAATGTTATTCTGTAAATGGTAATTTTACCATTTTAATTGCATAAAACCTGCGGTCAACTAATTATTCACGAGTGGCCAGAGACGTTCCATAACACCGATTAGCAGAGGGTGAAGCAGTTGTTGAAAGGTGAAGGAAAATTCGGCCACTCTCCAGGCGATTGCTAATTCTGAGAGATACCGAGATGCACGGAGTATGCACCGAGCTGGCCGCAAATAGGGCGGCGACGTCGTACGGTTTGTACGAGGATCGTAGCGCGATACCACCCACGCTCTCCGCGTCTCGTAAACCCAGCGCCCAGCGCCAACGGGTAAGTAATATTTGGGTAAACGATGTCGGGAATGCATCGTAGAGAGAACGTTATTACGTTACAACGTATCCTCGGCGAAGCCTCGTTATCGACGCTGGGATCTTGCTAGACGAAGAAACCCTGGTCCATTTTGATTAAATTTTAAACCATTTCAGTCTTCATCTAGTACTCTTCTCCTGATGATTATACAGGGTGAACATTATAAAGCGTAACTACTTTACACTAGTTAACGTGTAACTACAGACGAATATCTTCAAAAATATTGATTATACGCAATAATGTTTCAGATGGCAGTTGTTCAGTATCGAGGGGGACATCATGCGGTGGGACTTTTATTTTTCCCGGTGGACACTCCAAGGTGAGGTGAAGGTTAACTTTCTTTTTTTAAATGGAGTGCCCTATTTTTTATACCATAGATTGATAGAGTATCAAATTCTGAGTGTAAAAGTGTTTACCTTCATATGTCCTAAACCTAATAGTTAACGAGATATTATCCAAAGAAGAAAGAAAATTGTTTCAATAATATCTCGTAAACTATTGGATTTAGGACATGTGGAGGTCAATACATTTTTACTCCGAATTCGATAGTCTATCGATTCATGATACAGAAAGTAGGTGTTTCCATTTAAAGAAATCAAGGTGACCTCCTTCTCACCTTGAAGTGTCCATCGAGAAAATTAAAAGTCCCACCACACGATGCCCCCCTCTGTACTGAACAACTTTCATCTGAAACATTTTTGCGTATAATCAATATTTTTGGAGATATTCGTCTGTAACGCTTTATAATGTTCACCCTGTATAATTAGACCGCGGCTATTTAAGCAGAAGAAAAATTGTACAAGTCTACTGTAAGAACTTTCGATATTATTTTGCAGAAAGATCCGCCAAAATTTTCTGCGATGTTGAACGACGTCGAATCGGTTTATTAAAATTACTACAAGAGGATCAACATTTTTATTCGATTTACGTTTTTCATTTTGATTAATTCATTTTTCAGTTCATTTCGATTAAAGTATATGCAGTAAGAATGTGAAATCTGTTTCATTGTGATTAAGCTAGCAATGTCCTCTCTCGGAAACGCTCTGCATTGCTATACTAGTTGGGTGTCTTTTTTAGTACGGAAAGAACGTTTTGTGGACGAGAAAACAGGGCGGCACTTAATCCGAAGCGCAGCGCGAGCTTCACCTTTGGCCGCGCATGCATTATAAGCTTAATAAGTCCTTGTTGCGTTTCCGAGCCCTGGATAACTTCATCCTGCGGAACTAGCTTCGGTTTAATGCACGATCTAGCAAATTGAGTTGGTTGTCGCGGGGAGCGTGCTGCTTCGAAGCAACCGCGATTAAAATGGGAAACATCGAGCCGGGCCGACGCCGAATTTCCTGCTCACCCGGCCGGTGACAAGCCAATTTCTTCGGAGAAACGATGCTGTGTAACGTTCTCACAAACAGAGACTATTTCTGCTTTTTATTTCTGCAGTTGTACCATCTCATATACTATTAAGTTGGAGAAAGAGTTCTGTCGTATTTTAGAAAAAACGTTTGAATCAATTTATAAAAATATATCTTTAATCTTATCCAATATATAATTTCCATTGTTTGTAAAGGTTTCTTGCTATCTTTCGAATAACCTATGAATTCCTGTTTCAACATGTTTTTTTGATTTACAAACAAAATTACCTGCCTGCATCCAATGCAATAACCAGAAGCCACTTAGGAATTTCTTTCTTTATTCATTTTATTAGGTTGAACGTAATA
This sequence comes from Lasioglossum calceatum, assembly GCA_963966675.1. Classification (NCBI taxonomy): domain Eukaryota; kingdom Metazoa; phylum Arthropoda; class Insecta; order Hymenoptera; family Halictidae; genus Lasioglossum; species Lasioglossum calceatum. The sequence goes on from OZ016540.1 coordinate 13,571,538, forward strand.
CGACGACAGACCTTAATTCTCTTGATCTTCTTATTGTTTCTAATTACAGCCAGTCGAGTTCGTCGGAAACGCATAAAATCCGACTTGAATGTTTTGCAAAAAGAACATTTGTTTCGTCAAATTCTCATATTTGTACCGCCACTTCAAACACGCTAAAACGAAGGCAGAATTAATTTCGCCAGCTAGAAACGTTTCCATGCCAAACGGAATTGAAAAATCTCATTACCGCGCATTAACGTAAACGTTCCGATGGCAGTTCAGCAGCCAATAAATGTCATAAATGCGCAAATACCGGCGGTCCAATTACGACGCAAACAGACCGCAAAAAGACACAGCGATATCGAATAAAATACCCGATGCAGCGAACCTCGGCTTGTCCATAAATCTTACTCGGCACGATACGACAAAACTTCCCGGCCAGATAACGTCGATATTAAAAAGACGAGCGCGCGTCACGCGAGCCGTGTATCGCGGCGAACGAGATAATTGCAAACTCGATTTGCCCGCGAGGTTTTTATAGCAATGATTACCGAGTTGGGGCATCTTGCACAGTGGGAAACGGTGTTCAGTTTGGTTCTGGCCCCATTGGGGAAGTTCGGGGTCGCAGCTGCGCGTAATAAATGAGAAAAATCGTACGACGTTTAGCGTAACAAAATAATAATTAACGTGATTCGAGGAACACGCGGTCACGGCCGTTTGACTCGAGGCCGGAACCGTTTAAAGTAGTTTGCAAAGCTGGGCAAAACGACTCCGACGTCGGACAAATATTTCGTTTTCAGGGAGAGAGAGAGAGAGAGAGAGAGGGAGAGGGAGAAATTAAAGCAAAGTTTCCGCGTCGGTAGCTCGGGCCAGGCAACGAAGGATCCGCTCTCGCAGTGCTCGCAGCAAACGGCCGCGCGCCGCGCTCGCGCGATATGAAGAAAGTTAAGCGCTCCGGAGCTTTTCCTTCCGGAGGAACATTTACAATATTTGCCGCTGCGAGACGGCGTACTTGGAAATTCCTTTGAGGCGTCCGATTATAAGAGCGGAAAAGAAAACTGACGATGCGCTTTGACCGCCCGCGCCCGGGGAACACGCTCGCGAAACGACCAGGGTAAATTACATCGGCCTCAAACCCAGCCCCGTCCAAACGCGGCGAAAAACGTTTTCGGCTCGCAATTATGCTGGGCTTTTGGCGACAGTTTACGAGAAATGTTAGGGGTGGCTTCCCGGGTAAGACACATTGAAAATGAAAATGAAATAGCTACGATTTTATGCCTGGTCATCTAATTATTGATGACACAGGAATACAAAGAGGAAAGCAATGTTTGCCTTCGAGGAGCTTTGTTTGTGGTATATAGACTGCGGATATATATGCAAAATAAACAATGTTTGCATTAATTGCAAGACACAGGAGCTGCATAAAAATGTGATGCTTCTTTTAATGAAACAAATACATTGATGTCCCTAAATATAATATATTTAACGTGTCCACTCCTTTAAATTATCTGTACCCAGTTTTGTCATAAATGTATAAAATCCGCACTACGTTTGTTCTTATAATTTCGGTTCTCATTCGTCTTCGGTTTCAACAATAGTTAATTTCTTTTTATCGAGATACAAGATACACGTTCCAATTAAAATCGCTCTAGAAAATGGAAAGGAACTCGTCAGAACTGGTCGGCGAAATATCCGGCCGACGACTGCGACTGAAAAAAACGAGTTTCGATTCAATTAATATTCCATCCCGGGACGTGTCCCGAATTAATATCGGCAGAACGCTGTGGGAAGCGTCGCGATATTCGCTGGTACATAGCTTGTCACGCTCGTACTCGAATCGCTAACCTTGTTTCATTTCGCGAAATAGAGAGACGACAGGCTGGAAAAAGGTGCACAACGAAAAACGATTGCTCAGTCCTTAACGATCCGTCGTTAAGGCTCGTTTCGAAGCTCTCGAGCTTGTTAAAACCGGTTAATTGGCCGGCAGCGGTAGGTTTTTTAGTGTTAAAGAAATGACGGTTTCGGCCGCGTTTTCAAACTGTTGCTGATGCTGATCAGCATGGCGGCTTTCATAAATTGATTCAAGGAGTGACGCAGAATTCACCGTTACTCGATTCGCTTGTTTCCAGCCCCGAAGACGACAATTTTTGCAGAAACGCGGGGTGGTGCGCGGAAGCTATAATTTTAATCGACCACTACATCAATATTCCTTCTCGGCACGGGGAGAACGAATTTTCCGATTCAATTAATATTCTGTTCCGCGGTGCGATTTGAATTAAATTTACTTCGACGATCGCTGATGCGGTCTTCGATCTCCACTCGTCACGTTCTCCCTGCGAATCGTTCCCCGTTTCGCCAGAGGTCCCCGTCGGGGTTCGCCAATGAAAAATTAGAATTGTAAAGGTTCCCGTGCCGCGATAAATCCCACCGCCACCCCCGCACATTATGAGTTACCTTAATCAAATGCCATGGAAATTGCATCGCGATCCACGGTTACCGTATTACGCGTCGATCGCGCGGATGTCGCGAATTCGAGCCATCTAGACATTCTCGAAGAGGAGAACGCGCCGCGAACTTTCTTTTGAGGTCGATGAACGTCCCTCATTTGTATTCGACGAATCGACGCGACGGTCCCTGAAGTTTGACAAAATATTGCTTTTAAGTCTGCGAAGCTACCCTGATCGCTTGGACTATGAAATATCACAGTGGGATCTACACTCTCGTCTATAAATCGCCGTACTTAAAAAAATTCAAATTTGGATGCATACGATTTTTTGTTATTAAAGGATCTATATTATGAGATAAGAATTGTACTTACTAATTTTTTTTTGAGAACATGTAAATCAAATCTGACCAAAATATCCTGTATTTTCTAAATTTTGATCATTATTCTTATATTTTCCGTTTCCCAATTTGGCTTCTAGAGCTGTCTATAATCATCCCACAATTGTATAATTAAAATAAAACAATAAAATCATGTTGGAAATTTTTTTTTTCCAAACTTCCTCAATATTTTACTCTGTTGTTCCACTGTTTCTTGCGCAAAACACAGACAGGTTTTTCTAGATTACTCGCGTCAAATGCTACATAGTCGCAACGAACGGCTTTCCACCTTTTTTCCGAGCGTTCCCCGCACTACTTCGCATTTTTATTTACAGCGTGCAAGAATGCTGGCTACGCGGAATGTGGAGACATTTTTATCTTCGTGGCGTAACAGTGGAAACTATATTTACAGGGAAGCTTGGAAATGCGTTTGCATTAGGCGAGACCGTTCGGCGTTGTAAACTTTGTTTCTTCCCGTTGGTCCTCGGAATCATATTTTTAAAACACTCATTTTGCACAGCAATGCCGAAAAAATCGATCGACATATTTTGAAATTTTCAAATGTGTCTCGAGTTTCGTACTGTTTCGAGCTGCACGCATACTGCATATTCCAACGAAATTCGTGAGAGTTTACTAATGCAAAAATTCGTTTTTGGATCCGGCGAAAATAGTTCCGTCCCGAATATTTGAAAAACGCGGCATTCGGAGTTTTAAACGCGCGTCAAATTACTCGCGGCTCGACGTTCGGTGGCTTCGCGCATCGTGTCGCTCGCTTCGTAAATGAAATACGGTTCATGCTTCCAACTCGATTGATTTAGAGGAAATTTTACAACGTTCCGTTGTCTCTAACGGACTGTGTTACGCGTTTCTTCGTCGCGTGCCGGAAGCGTGTGTTTGCGGCGCGGCAGCGTTAATCGGAAGTCCGGCGATCTATGCGAAAGTTCGCGCTCGTCATTCTTGTTCGCCGACAGTTAGTGGCTCGCGTAGAGCGGCGCGGAACTTAGTTTAGACGGAATCTTGCATCGCGCGTCCGTCCGCTTCGACGTTGATGTATTTGCATGCGTCGGGCGAAGCGGCACTGAGCCGAGCAGTGCAGGAAATTTCTGCTGCCTCGTCCGATCGGCGGAGATTAAAAATCGAGAAAACTGCGCGAAGACTGCCGGAAGAACGGCTTACCGCAGAATAAATTTCCGCGGAACGGCTGACAGCTGGACGAAATTCAATTGTCCAGGTAGAACTTCTGCGGATTCAATTTTCTCCATTTTCCTGCGTGCAATGAGGTTCTTTATGCAAAATAAAAGTTATGCATTGGACTTGATATGAATTTGTGCTGATTCCTTGAACTTGATAAATTTGTGCTGATGTATTGAACTTGATGGATTGGAGCTGATGCCTTGAACTTTATGAATTTGATGAATTTCAGCTGGTGCCTTGGACTTGGTGAATGTCAGCTAATTCGCCTTGAACTTGGTGGATTTCAGCTGATTCCTCGAACTTGATGAATTTGTGCTGATGTCTTGAATTTGATGGATTGGAGCTGATGCCTTGAACTTTATGAAGTTTAACTGGATTTTGAGCCGATACCTTGAACCTGATGAATTGGAGCTTTCTCGCAAAACGTATCGCCGTCCAGCCAACAGAGAAAATCGAGGCCAGCACACTGCAGCATGGTTTCGCAAGGCTCGGGAGCACGTCCTTGCGAAGTCGGCCGGAAATGCAACCGGTGCATGCCGTCCCTAGTCGACATGGAGCGAGTGCAGGGTGCTCGGACGTAGAAGAAGGAGTCGCATCCATCACCCGTAGAAACGCGAGAAATCGCGAGCACGGTGTTTCGCGGGTCGTCGTGGTCGTCGAGCAAGCTCTTTTCGGCTGTTTTGCCGTAGCTGCGAGAGGTTGTCGCGGATTGTCGCTCGGAACGGAGAAGTCGGAAAAGTCGGAAGGAAGGGAGACGGGTCGAAAAAGGAAGGTCGGTTGTAGGTGTAGAAGGTATAACCGAAGTGGCGAGGAGAGAAAGGGTGGAGTGGAAGCAAACCAACCAACCAACCAACGAACCAACCAACCAACCAGCCAGCCAGCCAGCCGAGCCCCAAGCTTTCGATGCATCCCATTATGGAAATGCGACCTCTCGCGGCTCTTGAAAATTATGTTGATGTTATGCGGGGCATCCCTTCTTCGCGTATCCAGCACGACGACCAGCGTCTTTCCTCGACCTTCCACGACTCCCACGGCCTTTCTCGACCTCCGACCTCATCCCTTAGGCGTTGTTCTACCCCCCCAGCTCCAGTCGAAGACAGTTTTCGGCTTATCTAGAATTCATAAAATACAATTATCCCTACCCCGCCTCCTTTTTTCGTCGGGTTGAAAGATTCCCCGAGCACCAGGTTCACGGACCCGGCTCCCGGCCATGCTGTGTGAATGTCCTCGGATCTCGTCATCCACGTCTTTGGCCTGGTTTGCTTCCAACTAGGCTCCGAGCGCAGGCGACTACAGCTTTCGGTCCATCTGGAATTCAAACGCACGGGACTGCTGCAGTAGAAATGGTAGTGTCATTGTTTCGTTTAATTACTCTGATTTGGAATACGACTTGTGCCGCTAGGAAATGAAAATTGTTTCATTTCACCTTATTTTGCTAGCTGCTTAACAAATCGAGATTCGGAAATATATTCTTTTTATTTCGCTAAATAAATTACTTTAAGCTGAGCCTGCTAATTGGCAGTTCAAAGTATCGAGACGGCTTCGATGCGACAGGAAACGAATTGACCGTGTCACAGGAAGGTGACAGGATATTTCGTATCTCGGTCGCCTTTTCCGCCGCTCGGAAAAAGATTGTGCAGGAACGTGGGTCTACGTCGACGGCATCCGTCGACGCGTCGTCGTCTCTCGTCGTCGTCTTTAGTCGCGTCTTTCCACCGTGATGTTTGCTACCGGAGAGACGCTCTTAAACGGAATTATGGCCACGAGTGGTACTAGGAAGCGTTTACACGCGCACACACGCCTCGCCGGGCCACCGGCAATGAAATACGGGGCTAGAAAACGAGGTGGTCTGGGAGCGGGTAACGGGGAGAGAGAGAGAGACGGGTATGAGGGGAGCGGGTACACGGGGACAGGGGAGGGGATGGCAGGAAGGAACCGGGGGTTGGAGGGTAGTTTCACCTCGGGAATTCCGTGTCAGGATACCGGCGCGGAGCCGGCAGGAGCGATGGCGGCCGTGCATCACTCTTACCAAAGGAGCGACGATGTTATTTGTCTCCGAGACGTTTTCAAAGTGGTTTTGTCAAGCCGCGTCGATGGAAATTAATAGCGGGCCGCAGCCGCCGCGCCGCGTGCTCGTTCGATCTTCGTCCACCGCGAGATTTTCTTATTTGTAGCAACCGGGAGAACCTGCCCTGGCGACCCGGGTCTGCGAGACGTCGATGATCTTTTCACCCCCTTCAACCGCGTTCCACCTGATTTATTCACAATTCGATTTTAGACTCGAGGGCAAGGAAGCCTTTCGTTCTAAATACACAAAATCCTTAGTCCATCGATCGTTCGACCGTGATCGAATCATCGCGGTCATCCAGCGAGATTTTCTTATTTCTACCAACCGGGAGAAACTGCTCCGGGGACCTGGCTCTGCGAGACGTCGTTGATATCTCACCCCCTTCAACCACGTTCCACTCGGATTATTTACAATTCGATTTTAGACTCGAAGGGAAGGAAATCCTTAGTCCATCGATCGTTCGACCGTGTTCGAATCATCGCGTTCATCCACTGGTTTTCGCAATGATTCAGCGAGAATAGGGTAGAATTCGCGCACTGGTTCGCGAATAGATGATTTCTAAAGGGAACAAGCATCGCAGAGATTGCGTTCGCGTGCCCGAAGCAAGCTCGCGGGAACAATATGCGTCGCTGGATGAATTCCCCGACTTGTGCTCTCGATGCATCCTCGGGGAAAGTCTTGAAAACCGTGCGAGGACGACCTTATCGTGCTCTTAATAAATTTCGTGGAACAAGCGCGAGCGGTTCGAGCATGGTACGCTTTTATCAGCTCGCACGGACCGTCCCGGCCCGACCCGACCCGGCCCGGCCTGGTCTGGTCTGCTCGCTCGACGACCATTTTTTGACTTTCAGATGAGCCCGACCCATGAATATTTTCCGCGGCACCGCGTTATTGAACGCGTACTCCTCGGATACCTACTGTTTGAAACGGTCCTGAAAAACGGGTAATTGCTGTGTGGCAAAGCCCAGCCGCCAGCGTTACTATGGATTTTTTATGTAACGCGTTTTCACGAACGGCGAACTGCATTTGCAACCGGGAAAACCGAGGCCGGGGGAGAAACAGTCCAAACGATCGACGCTAGCGAGTGTTTTCGCCGATAACGATAACGCAGACGATCGAATTAGTCTCGCTTTTCCTCTTCCTGTCCGTTCCTCTGCCTTGAAATTTCATTAGTGTGGCAGGATTGACTGTTACTCCGAGCCTTCACCTATGAAAGAAGTACATAGTGGCTTTGCTAGTAGCATCCACAAGAGAGACGAAACAACGCTGAAACAATATTCATTTTTCTCCTGTGTCGTGACCTGTTCCGGACGGTCCGTTTAGTGTACACAGAAATCGTAGGCTTATCGAAGATCACTTGGGAACCGTTACTTTCTCACTCGGCCTCTCGGCGCTGTGGCCCGATTAGAGGCGAAAAGTTCGGGCCATTAGAATTTGAAATTCGCTGTAACTCGCTCCGAGATTAAACCGTAATCTGCTCGAGACGAGTCCACGCGACGCTGACTCCCGGCCTTTTCCGGTTCAAGATCCTAGGAAACTGTTTCCCCTTTCTGCATTATTAAACTCCCGTGTCGTCCTCGCTATCGAGCAACGATCCCCGTTTAACATTCATCAGCTCCGACTCGGCGTTCCGCCTCTCTGTCTCTCCCTCTCTCTCTTTCTCTCGATTCGTTCGTGACGATTCTTGTTTGTCACAGGACAACGATCGAGGCGGGATCGGTGAACGAGAGCGGTCGAGTTTTGATGTCGTGAGGTGTCCAGTCGCGTTGGTTGCAGAAAGTCACGCACTCACCTCGCGTAATTGCGGCGTTTCGTGGGCCGTTCGAGCCCTGCGGCTCTTCACGGCGTTCCATAGCGTTAATGCAGCGACCGCGGCATGGCGATGCGGCCTGATCAATCGACGCGGTTTGGATTATTCGACCATAACCGCCGACTCGACGAGTCATTGATAATATATGGTTCCATTTGCGAGCGGACGGTCGCGCCCCGCTGTATTAACGCTTCTGCAACGCCGCTGCGAGCCGCGCAATCGATTAGATACACCTGTCACGGAACGCCGGAATCAGTTTCGTTAACACCTAGCTTCACGGGACAGTCAAAAATTGTTATCCCACGTTATATCATAAAAATAACCAGGCTACATCTATTCTTGAAAAAGTTACTTCAAGTGGGAAGTGTTGCAATTGCATTTAACCCTCATCCGTCCCTCATTTCACGAACTGAATCAGTCCCTCGGTGTCAAATTGACACAGTGATACAAAAAATCGATAAAATAACACGTCAAACAGTTACTTTTCGATGTTTTTTTTCCTTGAAATTGATGAGTTAACATTTAAATTTTAGGTTTTTGCAGTTATATGTTTCGCATTAAAGAAATAAAAGTCACCATACAAGTTTCGAACGAATTTACCTACACCTAACAGAACAGTGTAACTTATTTCGGGAAAACAGTGTCAAATTGACACGAGGGACGGATGAGGGTTAACTGAGTAAGGCAAGGTAAATTATACAATAACGAGACGCGGAATATTGAATGTGTTTATTAGCTCAGTTGAACTTCGACTGACACGGAGAATCCGTGGCCACACGGGCCAGGTGCTGTACACATAAAAACTCGCAGTGGTGTGCTACACCATACAGGTAAATATCCTCTGTGTGCACACATGCTTGAAGCACGTCTCGCACTCCTGTACATTCTAGAACAGGAAGTTTTTGGGGTACCCTGTATAAGGTGAATAATACAGGAAGAGAAACCAACGAAAGAACGTCGTCTTTGAACTGGTCTCCGGACGATTAAAGTGTTAATGGCTCTATCGTTAATTTACCGAGAAGCAGCCTGCGTTCGGAGTCTCTTTCAGCTCGGACAGTGTGGTCGTGGGATTTGGTAGGTTCCAAGGTGTAAATCTGTCGTTATCAAGGATTCCATCTGTGGTGGTCCGCTCGATTTCGCTCGACTCGGTGGAGTGTGGCGGTAAGCGATCGAGCATCACCGAGAGCGACTGTTTCCAAATGAATACTAAACGAAGGAGACTTGTTCTGCTTATTTTATTCACAACTACTATGTGGTTACTTACTGGCTTTGATTACATTTTTTAATTTTACGAGTAAAATCACAAGTGTATATCAGAAAAGGTGGACCACCCTACATTCCGTTGAAGTGATCCTGTATAAGGGGGCTTGAAAATCTCCTAAGTGCTTCGGACATCCGAACGTCCTAATCCGGCACTGCACGTTGGCGCGTTGAAAACGCGTCTTCTCGCCTTCCTCAAGACTTCCGGCCGGATTTTCGCAGGTGTGCGCAAGAAGCACGAGAATCAACGTGCCAGTTTCCAGGACAGCGTGAATCCGCGACACGTCGCGTTTCCTCGCGCGTTGGAAACGGGTGAAAAGGCGGGGCGAGGCTTGCTCGGGAACCGCGGCTATACAAAACCGGACAGAACGAAGCGCTGGAACTACAACTCTCGTATGGAGAGAAACTAGCAGGAGAGGGCGATATAATTTGTCCCCGGGCGATGCTAAAATGGAATAGGAAGCCGAGGAAAAGCGACAAGCCGACGGACAAAGGAGCGCGGCCGAGAACCAGGCCAGCTGAAAGAACTGATCAAGGTTAATTGCTGGGAAAATTTTCTTGGGACCCCTGCACTCGTTAAAACACGTTAAACACGTTGACGCTTCGCACGTGTTGAGAGCAGAACTACAGGACAGTGCAGGACCCTTCAGAATCGCGGATTTTGGACTCTTTGTTTTACGATTTTCTACTTGGTACTGTAACAGTTTACCCAACAAAAACATCCTGTAAACAAGAGCCAAGTTCCTATGACCGTAAAAAGTTGTGAGATCAAACAAAATACGGCCAAGTTCCTTAGCTTAGAAATACCTCTTGCAATATTGAAAAAAGCGTTTGTAAAAATTAGTTTAAAAGAACGCTATTTTTAAAGAGTTACATTTTTAAAGAGGGATAAATTATTCAAACTTGGCCGTTACTTTTTAAACCAATGGCCATAAAAGGTGTGAGGTCCTATATCTCGGAATCTACTAATGTTGGAAGATTAATGTTTTGTCAATACTGAGACATGATAGCATTTACCAAGTGTACGAAATTACATCTCTCCATCTGCCTCCAGTGCCGAGTTACAATCCTCTAAACAAACGGCTGACTAAGTTGTTTCGTGTAAAAGGAGGTACTGCGAGAACTAGATGATTGCATAAGTTCGTGCCCGATTTGAAAATAAAATACAATGTTTAAATTTCAAGGATTGGTTAAAGATTTGGTTAAAAATTGGTTAAATTAAAATTAAAAAATGGTTATATTTTCTACAATTAGAAAAGAATGGTGACTATATGTATAATTGATTAGTATGGTAAAGTTGTATTCTTTAAAATTTGACCATTGAATTTTATTTTCAAATCGGGCACGAACTTATGCAATCATCTAATATATTGTTGCCAAAACATTCAAGACAAGGTATATCAACAAACAACGTCCATAAAAAGCCCTACAGTACTAGAATTTGTTTTAGATTTCGAAAATTGTTTGAATCTCAGTTGAAACGATCGGCAAGATCGAAATAAATACGTAAAGAATCGAAAAGTACAATTTTACTGAAAATTGGATGAGGCAAATCAACGAATGAAATAAGTGAAATGAGTGGTACATTTAAGAGATTATAATGTACCTTGCTCCCTGTAATTCCTGCTGCTGGTAGGTTTTATTTTCGACGAATCGAGGGACGATTTCACAGAGCTGGAAACGCGATCGTTAACGGTAGTAGAGCCAGCACTCCGATTTCTCCTCGAGCCTGTTTCCGTGTCGAATAGCCGTCAAAGCGGGGGTCGAAACTTTCCAATAGCTGGTTTCCCGAGCCAGCGTCCGAGTCGAGATACATTTTACCTGCCTAACGTTTAGCAATTAAGCGGGCCGCCGCGAGCCCTCTGTCCCGCCAACGCGTCGCGAAAAAGCGAACGTTTTACCCCGGACGTATTATGCGGCCCCAGTGGCTCTTTCTCTCTCTCTTACTCATCGCTTTCCACCGCTCTCTAAATTCAAATATCGCTTCTGTACCGCCACCGCTAAAAACGTTTTAATTCTCTCGGAAAAAAGCTGAAGATTCTTTTAACCGTACGCCAACGCTCTCTTCCATATTTCTCTGTTCGACGAGAGACGCTTTCGAAAGATGGATCGATTTGAGTAAACGCTCCGCGACCCTTTCGTCGCGTGTAATTAAACGAGCGATCACGTTCGAACTCACAAATCTTCCGAGGAGAGTGTCGTCGCACGTGTGACCTGAAAATCGACGCGATCATCGCATCCTTCGTGTGATATTGTTTTATCAGAACCCATCCGTTCTGTGGAAAGCATAGCGCAACTGGAAAGTGCTGCGGAAGTCCGTGCCCGCGATTATTGTACCTCGAAGAGTCGGATAAGTTCCAGTGTGTGTCGATGATTATGAGAGTAAGCGATTTTACAAACAATTTTATAGTTCACCATAGAATTGTTTCACTTTGTAGTTTGAACACTTATTTCAAATCAATCTGTGATCATTAGACTGCAGATGTTTATGGAAATTGCAATTTTTGTAGGAAAATCTTGTCTTCAATGGTAGTAGCCTTTGTAGATTTGAAATAAATGAAAATCGTACTAAACTCTGTCAAATTTTATATTCTACCATTTTTTGAAAATTTTCAGGAGCCATAAATTATGAAATTATCAACAATACTATTAAAGAAGTTTAAAAAGAAATTCGCTGAGTACTATAAGATGCAATGAAAAACAATTTTGACCTTGGGATTCAATGATTAAAGGTCCATTTTGCGGTCCATTTTTGTAACGGACCTCCATAATTTTGAAACACCCTGTGCAATCGTAAAATATTTATGACCTTATGTTAACCCCAATGTGTAGTTTCATAACTTCCGAGAAAAGATACAAAATAATACGTGATTATTAACATTTCAAAGGTTGTAAGCAGTAAAATAGTAAGGAACCCTTCGACAAAGAACGTGGAGTTATCCCGCGTCTGTCCAAGCAAAGACAGAACGATTCCTGTAGTCGCGAGCGACCGACAGCTTCGGGACGCGAGAAAATTGCCGAAAGAATGCAGCGAATTCGGTTCGGTACACTTTATTCCCGGTATTCGCGCATCGCGAGGACGATCCCGTTTACTCGGGAAACGGAAAACGGGAGACGAGAAACACGCGCGGCACGAATCCTCCGGTATAACATCTCGAGAGCCGAGCACTTAGATCGGAATTTAGAGCGCGTCGCAAAATATTCCCCAAGAATGCTCTTCAAGAGGGACGCGGGCATCGAAACGGAGTCGGAAACCAGCGTATCCTGTAGAACCAATCGAGAAAAGAACCGTCGAAACTTCGGCCTCTCTGATCGTGCAACGTTAACTCGCATAAAAAAACCCAGCAAAATGACTCGACAATAGAGGGGTTAACCTTGGTTCGTCGACAACCCATTTCACCGACACGATTTGACCGACAGTAACTTTCGTCGACACTATGTTTTCATCGACACGGTCAAATCGTCGTCGACAAATATCTTCATCGACACGGTTTGACCGAGACTATGTTTTCATCGACACGGTCAAATCGTATTCTTATATTTTCATCGACAGTCCGTGTTTAATGACAGGTTTGAGTTCATTTTATTCATATCGCTTTAATTCCATTACTTAATATTTGTGTAATTATTGTATTGTACAATTTTGTTATGTTTTGTAGTCTATATATGTACATTCGTAGCATTCGTTTTGTTTATTCACATTTTTTATATGTATTTACACAATTATGTTTGAAATTAAATGAAATATTATGATTTTTTATTCATTTGTGTGTACCTATTAATAAAGTTTGTTTATTTGAAGAAATTCTGATTAACAAAGTAGCAATAAAAACTTTGATGTAAATAACAATGCTTTGTAATTCTCTTTATTATTTATTATACAAGCAACTAAATGCGTCGGGAACATAGCAATGATAATAACGATTAATGTAGGTACGTTAGCACATACGCGAATTTGGTGTCAGTAGAAATGAATTAACTGGAACTTGTCGCTAAAGACGGACTGTCGACGAAAACATATGACTACAATTTGACGATTTGGCCGTGTCGATGAAAACATTTATCGACGAAAGTTACTGGCGGTCACATCGTGTCGATGAAAACAGTGTCGGTGAAATGGGTTGGAAATGGGTGAGATCCCCATTTTCGACTTTCGAATTTCTTCCACGGCACCCCCAGGGTTGTTCCAAATAATTTAAAAAAATATCTGTGCAAGGTTTGAGTGCCCCAAATGAGTTGAATCATAAAATCGTTTTTCTTCTCGAATATCTTCTAAACTATTTACCGCGTCGATAAATATGTTAAACAAAATCTGTAGATCTGCATGGTCTGCGTTTTTTATGTCGTATTACTTTTTCTCGTAAAATAAGCGGTTTTCGAAAAAATAGTCAGCAGCGAAGTCACATTAAGATTTTTCGATATTTCTGAACTCAAATTTGATCATACGCGTTCCGGCGCGGTCGATCCATCATCGAGGAGCCCAGGGAGGAGTCGCAGGGGCCAAATCGAAAACGAGTCGCAATTACGGGAGGATAAATTCGAGGCTGGTCCGTTCGCCGCGTTAATCGTGCCGGCGGAAGCTTAATCGTCCGGTAAAATTTACATTTTTACGAGCGTTTCCGCTTGTCGCGAAGCGGCGGATTAAAAATAAAACAGGGTTCCCCGGGGTTTGGGGTACGGTATATACGTGGGTGTAGAGAGAAAGAGCAAAAGCTCGGTTGGCTCGCGTTATCGAACCGGGACCGTACGCCGCCACCTACCAAGCGATAAGAAGCGAAACTGGAAACGATGCGAAACGTTTTTGGCCGTGTACCCTCTCTCGTTTTCTCTTCTGTTGAAGCATTTCCGCGATCTACTCGCGCGAGGGCACGGCACGCTCTCTAAACGGTGTTCTCCGTCCGTGGAAACGCAACGAGCAAGCGTTACGAATAAATTCGCCGTTCAAATATTTACCGTTTCCGAGCGACGCGCTTTCGGTCGCGAAAAAATTTCCTGCTCGTCGGGCTTGACATCGCCTCGCTTCGCGTTCTCGCAAGAGGAACTCATCGACAATGTGTCTCTCGCTCTTTCTGTCGAGTACAGGAAGCTGCAGATGTAGCGAGGCTGCCGTCGTGACTTCGCAAACTTTTACATCCCCGGTCTCTCTCGACAGCTTCTCGGTCCGCATTTTTCCGCTCGCCGGAAATTCCGCCCCGCGGGCAATCGTCGAACGGTGATACAATCTCTCGCCCCGTTCTCGGGACCGTCCTCGTGCTACGAAATTGCGGTAATTAATTACCGCCTCCGTGGCAGATAACTGCCGAGTCAAACGCGGACAATAAAATACCGCGAACCTCCCTTCGTCGTATTAATGGCCGACGAAACTGGACGGACTACATACATCCTACTTCGGATAATAGAACATTTTTCTGCACAGTACACGATGTACAGGGAGTATAAAAAGTAATGGTCATCCGTTCTAGAGGTGAATCTACACCTCTGGATCGGTGGACATTTGTAAGAGAAACTGCCGCAAAATTCTTTATAACAAAGAAAATTGTTGTTAAAGTTGTTTTTTACATCAACACCTTCCACTCATCCAGCAGAGTTGGGCATTAATCGATTAAAATTTTAATCGAGATTGATTGATCAATGGATTGATAAAGTTAATCGTCAATTGTTGATTAAAAAAAGAAACCATCGAATCTTGGAAATCAGAACTGCATAGCAGGTTTTAAGCACTTTCTTTATTAAATTCGTAACTATTTAAGAATAATATTTCATTTACCATACAATACTTGGTTTTATCCTATTTCTTTTTGTACCCATGATATTTCCTGCTTTTGAAAAATTCTTTCTGAAGCTACAGAAGTGGCCATTATACAGAGATAGTCACGTGCAATTTTTTATAAAATGGGGTACTTGATTGAATTTTCACGCCAAAATAATAACGAGTCTTCTTTGCGTTCTAAATATTGTGATTTTAGATAATTTTATAAGCTTGCCAGAATACGGAAATTCGTAACGATATTCATAAAAATTTCGAAAGTTTCGAAACAGTTCGACCAAGATTCGAATATACTTGCAAGTATTATTTCCGTTTACCAAAGTGCTTGTATAAGTTTCGAAACTGTCTGGCATAGGTTCGAGTATACTTAGGAGTACTATTTCTGTTTTTCGAAGTACTTATAGAGAGTTCGAATTCAATCGATCAAAGTTCGAACCTGTTTGCGAGGTAGTCATCACAAATAAAGGAGATACATTGCTACATTTAGATGGACCACCCATTCATGGACCAAACATCGACTTTGATCCGCTGAATCCTGCTTAGAGGACCGCAGTGAGGGTCGCCGTTGAATTCGCGTGAAGAGCGAGATCTTGCGCGTGGAGAATCTGCGAGCTGGTGTAGCAGAATTTGCGGGAAGGGGTTGCGTATTCGCGATCCTCCGTGTCCGTGCGGGATAGTTTGCTCAGAGGTGGTGAATCCGAGGGGAGAGGGTACGGAGTTTGAAACGCGCGCTTTTCATTCCAAGGTAGACGGGTCTAGGACGGCACAGAGAGCGGCAAGGCACGCCTTCAGTTCGGTGTATACATGTGCATACACGGTATACTATACACGTGCGATTGAAGCTCTCGAGAGCAGGGCAAAGCGACTTGGAGGTAGGCGAGCGACGGTAGGTGAAAGCAGGCGAAGCTTCCACCCTCTTAAGCCGTCCACGGTCCAGGGTCTAGGGTCCACGGTCCACGTCGCAAGATAAATCCCTCGACGTGCTGCTCCCGCTAACTAACGGGATTGCTCGAAATAGTGCGCTTAGTTACGGGAAGGGTTCTCTCTCTCGCTCTCTCGCTCTCTCTCTCTCTCTCTCTCTCTCTCTCTCTCTCTCTCTCTCTCTCTCTCTCTCTCTCTCTCGTTCTCACGATGAACAGGCTCGCTTCACCTGCTCTTTTCCATCCGTCTCCCGTTCCTACACTTTTGGTAAAACGGTCCCGCGACGATACCTAAACGCGCTGCCCTGAGTTTCTTACGACGTGGCCCTTTGACGCCATCGGCCAGAACCCGGCCGCAGAGGTGCAATTAATTTTACCCAGGCACTTTGTCGGGCTTGACGAGGCCGAGATACGCTGAACCCTCTCCGGTACCGCTGAATACCCTAATATCCGGACCTCCGTTATCCAACAGACTCGTCTTGCAGACATACAGGTACTTGTATGCAGTTAGTCGAAGAAAGCCGCTTTGCCGTCCAAAGTTCTCTTTCCCTGTTTTGTTTCAGAACTTGCTGCAACATTAATTCAATTACATTCGTATATGCAATTTTCCCACCCTACTTGAATTTTCTCAAGGACGAACTGGGTGTACGCACAAGATTGAAGGTAGAATTTGTGTTTAGTCGTGAAAACGTGCGACAAGATTCTCTTCGTCGAATGTCAGTATTTCAGGAAATCCATCAGGAGCACTTTCGATTCGAATACCCCAATATAAAAAAAAAGAAAGTCGCTTTGCCGTCCAAAGTGCTCTCCCTGTTCCATTGTGGAACTGGATACAATATCAGTTCAATTACATTCGCGTATGTAATTTTCACATCCCCATTCTTCTGTTCGAGCCTGCGAAGACAATGTGCTTGTCGAAGGCCTCGAGAAAACTGGGTGTGCACATAGGATTGAAGGTAGAATTTGTCTTCAGTCGTGAAAACGTGCGACAAGATTTTACGTCGAATTCCAGTATTTCAGGAAATCCGTCCGGGACAGTTTCGATTCGAAATAGACACGCAGTTCGGTATCGCTGGGAGCGATTGGCAAATCTGCAAGCGAGTAGGATCCTCGGATGGCCGAGCGGATCGACAATCCGCGGCATTACGCCGAAAGCCGGCGTTTTCCGTAAAAACCAATTTCGAAGACTCCGGGAGCGTCGAACGAGCCGACGATACATCACCGATAAGAACCGACCGACGTTATCGGTCCGTGCAAATAATCCCGCGATTCGAGTCGCGCGCCCTCGTAATCGGTACTCCCCCCCCTCTCTCTCTCTATCGCTTTCCGCGGAAACGTTGGGAAACGAGAATGTGGAGGGAGCGAAAGAGAAAGAGGGAGAGAGAGAGGGGGGTAGGAAAGAGCCGCGGATGGTCCAATGTTCCTCCGGAAATAAATCTGTCTCTTCCCGTGGGACTAAACCGGATTTATTTCCGTGCCTGTAACTTTAGTTGCAGCGGCCACCCCCGCGTTGCGACTCCGGCTCATATAGGTCACGCCCGTAAGTCTCCGCAGTTTGGACGTCGGTTAAATCGTTGCGCCGCGCCGCGCCGCGCCGCGCCGCGCCGCGCCGCGCCGCGTCGAGAATCCCGACAAAAGCGTCGTCGGGTTTCGTTGCGACGACCCAACAACGATTATCCGCCCGTTTCCGACGAGTTAATCCGATTCGAAAACACGGCTGCGTCGATCAACTTTTCGAAACTCGACTTTCCGCGTCGGTCAATATTTTCGTTCGACGCAGCTAGCCTCTCTGCGATCCGACAAACCATCGTCAACCGTCTGATGCATCCGGAAGGCATACAGCACCTTCCTGTTCGGAGTAAACGATCGACTGGAGCTCGCCAGCAATTTCTATGTGTTACGCTGGCTTTAACTTGACTGGCGGCAAGCTCGCAAACAGCGCGTTTGAGACAGCGAGACTAGATCCTGACGGAACACTGTTCCACGATTCGTCCTGCACCGCAGAGCCCATCAGCACAAGAACTAATTTTCAAATCTAGATAAATAATTCCTGAGAGGTGTGGTATAGTCAACGAGTAAACTTTGTGTAGAGTATTATGACGCGCACGGTCCATTACACAGAGAATCTGTTAAATTTTAAGTGGCAGTAGTGTAAGTCGACGTGATAGCTGGAATCTCTCCATTTATTGCTGTACTCAAGCTGGGCTATACTACTGGGATCAGACAGGCTAGACTATACTACTCAGACGAACATCTACTACTTAAAATGTAACCACGTGTGCTATCTTGTCGTCGTCGTTATTATCAGAGCCATTCGATGGAAAAGAATTCATATTGATCCTCCCAATCAAATAAAATTAATAACGCAGACAAATTAATCCGCACAGCGAGATCGTTTCGGAGATCCGTAGCTCATAATCCACACGAATAAAAATCTCGAAAGTCATTGTAGTGACCATAAATTCGATCTATCAGCATAAGAAGTAATTCTCAGATCTAGGTAAATAATTCCTCAAAGACGTGATAATACTCAACGTGTGAACAATGTGCAGAGAATTATTAAGAGGCAGTAGTATAAGTCGACGTGACAGCTAGAATCTCTCCATTTGTTGCTGTGCCCAAGCTGACCTATGCTACTGGGATCAGAAAAGCCTGTTACAGCCAGACTACACATATACTACTCAGACAAACCTCCCTTACTTAAAATATAACCATGCTTTCTTGTCGTCGTTATTGGAGATTATCAGAGCCATTCGATGGAAAAGAATTCATATTGATCCTCCCAATCAAATAAAATTAATAACGCAGACAAATTAATCCGCACAGCGAGATCGTTTCGGAGATCCGTAGCTCATAATCCACACGAATAAAAATCTCGAAAGTCATTGTAGTGACCATAAATTCGATCTATCAGCATAAGAAGTAATTCTCAGATCTAGGTAAATAATTCCTCAAAGATGTGATAATACTCAACGTGTGAACAATGTGCAGAGAATTATTAAGAGGCAGTAGTATAAGTCGACGTGACAGCTAGAATCTCTCCATTTGTTGCTGTGCCCAAGCTGACTTATACTACTGTGCTCGGGTTGACCTATACTACTGGGATCAGACAAGCCTGTTACAGCCAGACTATACTACTCAGACAAACCTCTACTACTTAAAGTATAACCATGCCTTCTTGTCGTCGTAATTGAACATTATCGGAGGCATAATCAAATAAAATTAATAACGCAGACAGTTTGAAAGGACAACATCGTCCCCGATAAATGAATCATCCGCACAGCGAGATCGTTTCGGAGGTCGATAGCTCGTAATCCGCATGAATAAAAATCTGAAAGTCGGCGCGCTTGTGCGACACTGAGAAAGCGGTTATCGTGGAAGGGAGGCGCCATAAATTCGACCGTTCGCTGGGGAAAAGGTTGCGCGTCGACGAAAGCTGAGGCGATTTAGACAACGCGGCGATCAAACGAGCACCAGAGGCAACGCGTACGATTCGAAAAAGACTGTTTTTCCCCTTCTAGACCCAGCGAGCCGGCCTTTTCTCGCGGCGAGACAAACGGTCCCTTGTAACCCGTATAAATCAATGAAATTGCCGAACCGCGTTTCCAATTTGTACGCGACACGATATTCTCGCAACGCAACGGCGTCGACTAGCTGCGACCGTCGCAGATATTTCTTTCGCGTAACGACCAACGCGACGATGCACACCCAAGGACTCTCTAATGCTCGATAATTAATAGCGAGAGTCTCCCGCGGAACTTACAGCCGACGTAACTGACTCGCAAACCGAGAACACTAAGTTCGCAGTTGCCGGCGAACCGCGGATGCAGGAATGCAGATGCATCCTGGAGGAAATACTTGCATATCCTTCGTTGCTTCGCGGTCCTTTCAGAAAGAGTTGCGAATTCCGTGCAACTTCTGAATCGCGTCTATGTGCATGCTCGGTGATATTAAATATTTTGAAATATCCCAGACGTTCCTTCCATTTGTGACCTTGCCTGACCTCGAACGACGTTGAAGCTCATTGTACCGTATACGAATAAATTTGTCTCGGCAGATGCGACTTCTTGTTCTTGTTTCCCACAATCGAAAATGTGCTAACAGGATGCCTGTTTGAAAGCGTGGGGACAAAAAATGCCAGGGAGCATACAAAGCATGGAAATCGCGCTGAAAAAATGTGTCGTCTCCCAAGGGTCCTACTTTGACATATTTTAAAGATTTGCACTCATATTGTCAATAAATTAAAAAAAAATGTGTGCTTCAATTACAGAGCATTCGATTTACAAAATTGGAGGTCACCTTCATTTCTAGAACAAGTAGTGGAAATACAAGAAAATTTATATACGTCACCACGTTTCTTGCAAACACTAGTATTACTCTTTCATTTTTTTAGAATTTGACTTGTTCAAATTATAGTAATTTTTCGCTGAACCGTCGCATAGGAGTACAAGGAATATGGCGAATGAAAAGGTGCGGAGGGACGGGGCACCGTTGATCAGCGAAAATGAAATAGCGGAGACAATGTTGCGGCCCGTTGAAAAGCGTCGCCGTGAACGAGGAGAGCGGCGGCGTTAAAGCACAATCTTGGGATTTAATATCTTCTCGCCGAGGTAACGAGCTCGGGGTGAGAGTCAACAGGGGCTAACGAATCACCGTTGGGATTTCGAACTTAATCGACCGCCGCTTTGGGTCGAGATATTCGATCCTGCTGCTCATCCAACGCGCAGCTTCGTTACACAACAACCCGTGGAGCCGAGAGAACTCCGGTGTGCACGGTGTTTCCCACGGATCGGCACCTCCGCGCCGCCTTTCATCTTTCGCCGACGTCCGTCGAGTATTCGCGAGAATTTCAAGGCTCCCGCGATCATGCTGCGTTGCGGAATCAGTCACCTACCACACCTTGCAAACCCTGTCCCGTATCCCCGCTTCGTTTGCACCTGCTTGTTCGGAAATATCCACTTCGCCGGCATCGACCAACTTCGACGTTCGTGACTGGAAACTTTAATTGCGAGTACACATATTATTCCGCAGCGAAATGACATCCATTTCTCATTGTGATTGCATAAAATCCACAATCTGTTAATTACACTTTTACTTCTTTGTTTCGTGGTTGGTTCAGAATGTTCTGGAAAGACTGAGCTGTGCTATTGTGATCAGACAGGCTATACTACTGAGGCTGACCTGTACTACTTTCTCTTCGCAAAACAAAATGGACGGTTGTCAAGAGATTCATTACACAAATTACAATAACTATATTACAGTAAATATAAAATCCTTCATTTCTTTAAACATTTCAATAGATTGAACATCCATTTTTATCGTGATTGCATAAAATCCAAAATCTATGAATCACACTTCTACTTCTTTGTTTCGTGCTTGGTTCAGCACGAAACTTTAATTGGTACAGCAACAAACTTTAATTGCGAGTACACATATTATTCCGCAGCGCAACTACATCCATTTCTTATTGTGATTGCATAAAATCCACAATCTGTTAATTGTACTTTTACTTCTTTGTTTCGTGCTTGGTTCAGAACGTTCTGGAAAGACTGGCCAATACTACTGTGGTCAGACAGGCTATACTACTGAGGCTGACCTGTACTATTGTTTATTCACAGAACAAAAGGTTCGATTGTCAAGAGAGATTCATTATACAAACACTCCATTACGGTAAAAATATGAAATCCTTGCTACTCTATTAAATTTTACCTCGTCAATTTCATCATAAATGCATTGAATCCTGTCGAAAATATTCTTACATGTCTAACAATTACGAATGAAACAGCAAATAATCCATTCCATGGCGGGCGTATTCGTCACACACGAGCACGCTGTCATTTGATGAAACATTTTCAATGAAAAAGGGGGTAATCGGCCTCGCGTTTTTAACTCAACGACGCCGATAGTCGGAAATCAGTGGATCGACGAACGATGGAGAGTTAAAAACGACCGTGTCCTCGAATACTCGGGATTCTCGACTGCGAGAGAGCATTCGTCGACCATGGGGGCCGTTGTCATTATTATTGTTATTATCGTGGTCGTTAGCTCGTCAAGGCTTCGCGCGCGATAAATACGCGAGAGCCCGGGGAAATCGGACGAGTTCATTCGGCGAAGCGCACCGCGTCGTGTCGCGTCGCGTCGGCTCGCGGAATCACTGACCCGAATTTACGCGACGCGTTATTTTGAACGGAAAATTGGCTACACGGTGAAATAAAATTTAATCTGCAGCCAGCGAGTAACTCGTCGCGCAAACGACCGAAAATAAACCCGAACGACGAGAGCCAAGTCGGGGGATCGAATGTAATTTTTACTGGAGAGCGCGAATCCGCTCTCTTCCGAGCGAATCGCTCCGCGAAATCTTCACGCGAACCCATTTCCCTAACGCCGGAGAACGAGTTTATGTTGGTGCTGCCTTGCGAGCCGTAAGGAAATGTCTTCGTTTAGTATTTTTCAAATCGAGCGGTAATAGTAGAGCATCATTCATTTATTAACCGTACAGGGACCATAGACAATGTTGCAGCTGGTGTCAACAATGTGTTGCAGATTTAGACGATCAATCAATCTTCTAAATTCTGGAAAGTGGACAATGCTGGAATATGGTGCATGCAAATCTACCGCATCTGACAATCTGATTTCGTTAAAAGATTTTTATCTTTCATATTCGTCATGAGTGGGCTGCGAAATTTTTGCATTTATGATGATTAGACTGCGGATTTTATGCATTTATGACAAAAGTGAGTGAAACTACTAGAAAAATTTGAACATACTATCATATTATTCTCAACCTACTAAACATAATGAGGAAGAAAATACATTCGTAATTCACTCCAGTTTGTTGTAATTCAAGTAAGAAATTTTTATTTTGCATAGAGATTCGCAGTCTAATGATGATAAAGAATACGTGACATACGAAACTGAAGAAACAGAAGAATTTTAAAATACTGTTATACACAGGGTGTTCGACTACAGCTGGGAGAAAATTGAAGGGGTGGTTGTCCATGACAATGTAAGACAAAAATAACGAATAAATAAATCGGTTTCGTCTTTTAGTTATTAGTAGACTGTGGATCTTTCAGCATTTATGGCTGAGTAAAATTTTCAAAAAATGCTGCAATATAAAATGCTTCATTTCCTTGTATTCTCTATTCTTCATTTTTGTCTTATTTTAATTTTCTCCCACCTAGTATTATTTTCAAAAAGAAAATAAATGTCTACTTCAGTTCAGTTCGTTGCAATTCAGGTAGAAAATGTACATTTGTTGTCTAATGACAATTGTAAAGCCAGAGATGTAACTGATCTGCTCGTACTAGCGTTGAAGATAGATCTCTCGTTTCAGTTTGCGGGAGGGTGTCTCTATTTTCCATGGGGAGGCTATCCCGTCGCAATCATGCACGCGAACGCATTATTTCGTAAACACGGGCTCGTAATTCGCCTTCTCTCAGCGGGCCAGCGTCTAACCGAGGCGTCGCTACGCTAGCACGCGTCGCTTTCAAATCAATTATTGAAACCCCGACGGATTTCCAAGGGAATTTAAACCGAACGACGCGACGTGACGCTACGAGCGTCTTCCAGAGGAAGAAGGCGCCATCGAAATCCTCCGTGCTACTATCTAAAGCAAAGTAGCCTTGTTGCAACTAGCATCGTATCGTCCTGCCAGCTGAAACACGGTCAGACCCCCATAAACTGACAGGCGCTCATTATCGGAGACATCGAAATGTTACATGAGAAAGTTCTGTCTCTAATTGTTTGCCATCAACAAACACTAATTAATAAACGCACCAATAAAAAGGTGCCAGGCAGATTTTTCTTTCTTTAATAATTAAAATCTCACTTATTTTTGTCATGATAAACTTTAATTCTTTCAATACTTTAATTGTCAATTTCAAACAGACAATTGCATCACGTCCACAATGAAACAATACTGTGTCTTGAATATAATTCAAGATCGCTCGCAACCTTATCAATAAAATTTTTATGTACAATTTACGAGACATCGAAAAATGAATTCACTTCTATTTTACGTTCCCCGACACTGACATCTCGTAACTCGTAGACACGAACGCGTGAATCATGCTTTTTACGTTTAATAAATTGTGCTTGTGCCACCAAAAGTGTCAAAACATATATATATCACGATGTTATAAAACGTTCTAAACATATCAGCAGTATTCCCAGCGCATTTTTGTAAATTTTAGATTTTGTTGGAACAATTGCAAAACGAACAATTGCAAAACAACAAACAGGCGTTAAATAGAATACTCATTTAATAAATCGAAAAGAGCGTAACAATATTTGAAATTTTTTAAAAAATTTTTACCGCTTCGTATTTCGCAATCTAGCATAACACAAATTTTAAACATGTTTTTAGTATTCGTGCAATACATGAAATGCGTGTGCTTCGTTATCGTGAATTGTAATGGATGAAAACCGAGTAATATGATGTGTTTGTATACATCGTATACGTTCGTCTGTCGGTAACCATTATACAATAATGGGGCACATGAGTCCATTCATGGTGGAATAAAAACGCTTAATCGAAAAATTCCCGGAAGACATTATCGAGTCAATTGAGCCTCTCGTTTAACGATCTTTCATACTTTAAAGTTTTCGATGTTTTTCTCGTTCACATGAATTTTCACAATTGCTTCAATTTTTACCATTTAATGGTACTGAGCCTGAGAATAATACACATTCATTTTTAGAGTTGTTTCTATTTTTATCATTTAGTGACACTAAGCCGGAGAATATATATTCACTTTTAGAATTGTTTCAATTTTTTACCATTTGTGATACTAACCTTGGGAATGGTGTGCATTCATTTTCAGAATTGTTATAATTTTTACCATTTAGTGGTACTAACTTTGAGAATGGCGTGCATTAATTTTTAGAATTATTTCTATCTTTATCATTTAGTGGTACTAAGTCCGAGAATAGTACACCCGAAACCATCATCCTAAAAAATACCGGAAAATAATCGAAGCTATCGAGCCAAAAAAGTGAAGAATAAAAATCTAAAAAATTCCGTCTGATTTGCGAGCAGATTAGTGGATCGTTAGTCGAATTCGCATCGATCAACACGATTCCTCGGGATGTTGTGTCTCGTCATAGTCGACCGTCATATAGCGTTAATGGCGCAGCGAAAGCCTTATTGATCTTAATTAAGTGTCTCTACTTAATGGTCGAATATCGATTAGGCGTGTAGTCGGCACACGGTGAACCGAGCGGATACGAGCCGATCCGCGAGGCGGTGGTCTGGGTCAACGATCCCTCCTTGCGAATTGCGAATGATCGATGGCGGACGTCATCGGTAGCCGAGCGACGAGTGATTTATTGGTTTCGATCGACCAGCGTAATACGGTGTCCCAAGCTCGTCCTTTAGGGTGTACTGTCTTCGGGTCCATCCATTCCCGAGCCTAGGCACACCAGCAGCTCCTTATCGACGGTTATATTTATGAGCTCCAAGATATCCTCGCCCTCTTTCAATTATTATAGACGTACCCCCGGGGGTAGGGGCGGAGGCGGGGTCTAATGGCTGTCTCGGAACTAGCTGGATTTGAATCGCGCCAACGCTCCTCCGATATCGGCTTTCCACGATTAATGTTTCGCGTTTGTCGAGCTGATAGTTTGCTAATTGATCGCGGAACGCGAAAAGTTCGCTTGATCGATTGCCCCCGCAGAAACAGTCGACTTCCAGTCGAGGATCAGTCGAGGAAACTGCGGCTGATGGATCGAGAATCGATGATCATCGGTTCATTGTTGATCTTTATGCTAAATCAAAATTGATTGCGTCGATAGTGAAAACAGGAACCGAGTAGTTCCATTCTTTCTTCAATGCATCATCCGCCGGGAATTATTTCATAAATTTTTTGACATCTGTGGTCCGTGGTTAGGGATTTTGAATAGACCTTTCAAGAGCTAAAGCTACACTGGCCGTTCATATTTGTTCAATTTTTGGATTCACACGATTTTTTGTTATTAAAGTATAATGAGTAGATCTAATGAAAATGAAACAATAAAATCAAGCTGGAAGGTTTTATTCTTTAATTACCATTTTGTTGAATAATCATCCCACAATTTCTCAATCTCTTGTTTCCAACATTTATTCAAATAGTGTATGTATGATATTTAATTTTCCATTCAAATGTTATCGTATAATAGCTAATTGAAATAACACAATAAAATCAAGTTGGAAGCTTTTATTCTTCAATTACCATTTTGTTGAAGATAAGTGAGTTTTCCAGTAGCGTAATTTAATCATTTCATTTAGGATCGCGTAAAAGGAATATTACGGATTTCAATGTATTTATATCAAAATTATAATTTTCGTTCAAAACGATATATTCAGCGAAATAGTGTGCATCGACGCTGCGTGTACGAACGCGAGTACGTTTCCGTGTGTGGATAAAGGACACAGAAAGGTCAGGGAGGATTTACCGTAGGCGAAAGCGTCGTTTCCGATTCGCGAGCCCGAGCTGAGAAAGAGATACGGTTATTTAAGGTATCGCCGAGGCGCCGGATATCGTTATCACGGCTCATCTCCTCGTTTCTCTCGATTAAGAAAGAGAAAAAGGGTCGAAGAGATCGAAAAAAGTAATCAACTTACGATCTCGAATTTCCTCTTTGCCATCACGGAGAGAAAGAGAGACAGAGAGGATATAGTGTCGTGCCGCGTATTACGGCCCCGACGATTTTTACACCTCTGCAGTATCGATTATCGAGGTCGTGTGACATTTCCGAGACCTGTTACGTATCAGACAGTCAATGAGAAACCAGAAAATTTGACACCGGAGACAATGACCAAATGAATACAGTGAGAACTGTTGGGGAGTAGAAAATTAAAGAAAAATTTCAATCCCCCAATTCCAGGTTAAATACAGTGGGTAACGAAAGTATTCGAACGCCCTTTAAAACAGAATAACTTTTTTATAATTGTACCAAACGAACTGATATTTTATAATCAATTAGAAGCAATAGTTTATAAAATGATATGCAAAAAAGATTTTCCAAAAAATTGTAATTTGGAAGGTTACATGCAAAAATAAAAAAGGTATTTTTTAAATTTTTTTATTAGGACATTCAAGAAAATTTAAAATATATGTTTTGTAGATCAATGTTAGTTATACACATGCTGAAGATTTCATCAAAATCTGTTGACGCAGGAAAAAACGACACGCTTCGAAAGATGTACGATTTGTGAATTTTAAGCACAAACTGATGAAAAGTCGTGTAAAACTACGATTTTCACCACTTTTAATCGCTTGTAGCTAGTGTGTATGTTAATCGATTTCGATGAAATTTTCAGCATGTGTTTAACTACTATAGATCTGCAAAACATATATTCTAAATTTTCTTTAAGGGCCCAAATAAGAAAGTTTTAAAAAATGCCTTTTTTATTTTTGCATGTAACCTTGTAAATTATAATTTTTTGGAAAATCTTTTTTGCATATCATTTCATAAACCATTGCTTCTAATTGATTATAAAAAATCAGGTCGTTTGGTACAATCATAAAAAAGTTATTCTGTTTCAAAGAGCATTCGAATACTTTCGCGAGCCACTTTATATCAAATGTGAAGTAAAACGGACGTATAGTTTCCGAGATATTTGCTACACCAGTTGTAAAAATGTAGTTTCGAGATAAACGCAAAAGAAGGAAAAGTGCAACTTTGGAAACGCGACCTACCTGCACGGAAACGGCGACTGCCGCACGAAATTCTGAGCAGTGTAATTTCGCTATTTTTGGGAGCTGGTGCATCTACCGCGGCTTAAATTATTCCCTAAACTCTAAATTAAAGGAAAATTTAAAAAAAATCGATTTTTTTAAAATCTCAGGGTGGCGTAACCCCTTAAAATAGCTCCGAGTGCAAAGGGTTAAAGTAGTTAAGAGTTAAAGTTAATTATAAATTGATTAATATACGAAACATGAAAGAACCATCTAAAACGATGCAGCCTGCCGACTGGGATGTAACAAGAACGTCACAGAAAATTTTTGTCTGTTGCACTTTACGTTCAAGGAAGTTATAGCCAAGCCAACAATGGTCGTACGCATCTCAAGACAACATCACGGGACGAATGCACGAAATTTCAGCGGTCGTGGACAACCATAAGCGTCGTGGGGGCCCCGGCAGGTTCCTTCGCGAGCGAATTACGAGGCGGCTGCTGCTCCATTTCGGAAACTCGTTTGAACGATCGTTGCAGCGAAGAGGGAATCGCGTCGAGCTCCTCGACTCCAATTTGCATTTTATTACCGTCGAAACACCGGCTATAATTTCATCGATACCGCGCGCGCGCTCGTTTCTATCCGCGTTTGCGATCGAACGAGCAGTAATACGGATCCTCTGTTCCGAACCTGTTCACCGAGTTTCACCCCCGCCTCTGCCTGCAGCGTCTCTCTTCGTCCAGTTTCCTGGTCCGAGCCCATCTCGTCCCATTTCATCCCATCTCGACCCGCCCCGTCCCGATCTATTTAATATCGGTGACGTTAATTTATGTCGTAATTAATATCGCGCCTGAACCCGTAATCGAGAAACGATTACGAGGAACTCGGATCGAGCGCGCGGACCTCCCGCATGGAAATCCGTGTCCAGACAGCGCGAGGCTTCCTCGACTGATAACTGCCTCGAGTCTCTCTTCATTACACCCGAGGCGAGCGTCAGGGACAACACGAGCCAACCAGAGTCAACCAGCCATCGCTGCCAGCTGTGATACACGCCCGAACTCGGCATTGACAAATATCTTCGATGCTGGCGAAAAACTGACAACGCCTCGCTGCGCCGGAAAACGTGCGAAAAGATGACAGCAATGTGTAGGGCTTTTATAAAAGTAATTTATTATATGCGCGTGTTGCTCAGCTTACTGTCAGTGAAGTACTGTCTCCCGTTTGTTAACAATAAACCTGCCACTGTAGGTAAAATGACAGGTTTTATAGTTTTCATCTTACAATTATTGAAATGATGAGTTGCTTGCATGGGAATTGATTCGATTTTCTTTATCTTCTTTATCTAAAATCAGTGAGTATGCAATAAAGAAAGAAAGAAAATGAACTCGTTTCTTTTGCAAAAAATTTTTCTTTTGCATAATGATTCGCTGTCTAATTCTAAGCTATTAGTAGACTGCCGATCTTTATGCATTTACTAAAAGGATTTGGCTGGGTGAACTGTAAAACAGTAAAAGATTTTAAAAATTCAAGAATGTTGTGACGTTGCTTGTAATGCAACAAAGTCGTTAAGCGATGAAATCAATGTTTATGTTATTCCTGCTTCCCGAAACTAATGCAAAACATTTTTATTTTGCATAAAGATCCGCAGTCTAGCTATTACAAATGCAAGACGACTATACATAATGTTTCGACAATTTTTTTATTATTATTATTATTATTATTTATTATAGACGGACCGAGGTCCTTTTATATAAATGTTTACAATAGAAAAGGATAAGGGACTACACGCATAATAACAAAGAATAACAAAGAAGGGACATGCACAGAAAGTAATGGTACAAACGATATGGTATTATCCTATAGTCCTGCGTAATTGTTTTTTAAAATTGTGCAAAGACTCAGTAAAGAAATCAATACGATTATAAAGAGTGCTAGAGTCTGCTATAATGCGATTTATTGGATTAATTAATCCATAAGTAGATCTGGCTTTAAGTGTTTGAAATCCTGCTCTAGTTCTCAATACACGTTCCGGTACATAGAAATTGATATGCGCAAGTAGAGAGGCACAATCAATATGATTATTAATTAAATTAAATATAA
The DNA here is from genome assembly GCA_963966675.1 of Lasioglossum calceatum. NCBI lineage: Eukaryota > Metazoa > Arthropoda > Insecta > Hymenoptera > Halictidae > Lasioglossum > Lasioglossum calceatum. Next base: position 13,601,116 of record OZ016540.1, read on the forward strand.
AGCTCTGGTCGGATACTCTTCTTCGAGCAGACAATGTTTCTAGGTTCATTGTGTTTAATATTGCGGAATAATCATGATCAAAGAATGACATAGGATTTTTTAGCTTATATGAACAAAACCGGAGAAATTTATGCTGTACTCTCTCGAGCATGATTTCGTAATTAGAGCTTCTCGGAGACCATATAATTGAAGCATATTCCAACAGGGGACGGACGAGGGTGATATATAGCAATCTAAGTGTGTGGATTGAATGAAAATCTGTGGAAAAACGAAGTATGAAACCGAGTGTTCTCGAGGCGGAGTTTGTAATATAATAAATATGGTTGGAAAAGTTCAAGGTAGAGGAGAAATGAATTCCTAAGTCCTAAGTATATGAAATTATTGGGTCGCGCGAAATCCCGGATTTGGAGTCTCGGGATTTCCAAGATGTCGCACGTCGGTGAATCAATCGCAACAGCGCAGCGTCCAGTGGAAGGTCGTGGGAGACGTCTTCGAAGCGCGGAGCGGAAGATAAATTTCCACGTCGACGTCGTAGTCGGGGTGGCGGAATTTATTCGCGAATTATCGCGACGTTCCGTTCATCCGTTCCGCTTTTTCCACGCCGCGCCGTCGACGATTCCACGCGCTGGCGGAGCTTCGAGGGCTGGTCCGAATTCGACGAGGACGTATATTAAAATTTGTCGACTGGAAAGGGGTGGGCAAAAACGATAGAATTTAAGGGGCCGTTGGACTATTCGATAGCGAGAATCTATGGTTAGTTTTGAGCTCGCGTCGCTTTCCTACGGTTTGATGAACTATCTCGTTTTTTATTGCAGGCATTTCGAATGAAGTTCATTTCTGTTCCACTTAAACGAATGATGAACATTTCTGCCGATGTTATGCAGCGACGAACAGTGATCCTCTTTGTAATTATCTGCGTTAACAAGCTATAAATAATTTTGTAGCTATGCGATAGCGATATGAATAAGTGAATGGTATTCTACAGTTTCGGTGAAAGTTTCAAATGAAAATGTTCGTCCGGTTCAGAGCTCTGATGTAGATTATGCTGTTTGACGAACTCTCCCATATTTTTATCATAGGCATTTCGAATGAAGTTCATTTTTGTTATACAGCGACGAACAGTGATCCTCTCTGTAATTATCTGCGTTAACAAGCTATAAATAATTTTGTAGCGATGCGATAGGGATTTGAATAATCTATTCGCGGTAAAGAGTGGTGCTCTACACATTCGGTGAAAGTTTTAAATGAAAATGTTCATCCGGTTCAGAACTATGATGTAGACCGTGCTGAGAAGTGAGTTTTCCACGTATAATCGGCTTCGAAGCTCAAAGCGCGTTTGCTGTAGCTGAAAAGTTCTTTCAGTTGCGCGATCTTGTTGATTCGAATTTCAAGAAATGGATTTCTAAAAATCTGACTAACGCGTTTTCATCGTTTCCGCGGACTGAAGTAAAATAGACGAGGTTAATGCCGCGTGCCAGGGTAATTTTGAATTAAAGTAAGCGTCGCGCCGCGCCGGTTCGATCCGATCATAACGCTATTCACGTTAATAATTCCGATCGAATCGGTAACCGCGTTACCGGTTATCCGGCTCTACGAGCGGTCGTTCGACCGGTAACGGCATTAGAATCGAGCACGGCTGAGCGGACTTGTCGCCCGGCACCGCGGAAACTTTTGGAATCGATTTGAATTACCCTAAATTAATTCGAAGGAAAGGACGCGGGATGGAGCGGGGAGGGGAGAGGAACAGAGGGAAGAGAGGCGAGAAAATCATTTCTGGTGGTCGGGACGCGTCGCGCTGCTGCTGGTGCGCGATCGATGACAGAATTTAGCGAACGGAGGCGACGGAAGCGCGGGATAAATTTTATGCGAGGCCAGGATTACATATTCCGAAGAGAGAACGGAGAGGAGAGGGGAGAAGAGTGTCGGAGGAAGGCGACGGAACGACCAGATTAAAGGAAAAATTAATCGATATCCATGAACCGGGACGCGCCGCCGAGCTGACAGCTCATTTGCCGCGTCTGTCTGCTGCCGGAGCCCGCAACTTTTCACGGTATCGACGGGAACAATCGCCGACGACCGACTCTTCTCGCTTGATTCTATTTATCGATGAGCTAATTAAGGACGCAGATATTACGTCAGCGGATACCGGCGCGCCGCGAGTCGATGCGAGTCGATGGGATTCGATTCGATACGATTCGATGCGCCGGTTCGACCAGGCAACCTCATAATAGGTAATTACAGCCGGATCTCCCGGCGAAACAGCTGCTAATTAACCGAACCAGCTCGATTCTAGACACGTCCTCCGAGAGCGCTACTTCGGCTTCCCTTCACGTACGCTTTACGATTCCGAAAAGACTGCGACCCGCGGACGGTAGTCGCGGGTCGCGAACAATCTTCCCACCTATCGACCGTCAGCGAATTTCTTTTACCGACATTCCGTGTGGTCTTCTTCAGCTTCCCTTCCCTCGTACCACCCTCTTCGTGGTTTCTAATTGCTGAACCGTCCGCTTTGTTCCTAATTGTCGCCTTAATTAGACTCGTTAATCTCTGTTTCCTTATCTGACGCATTAACGTATTGTTTATTACTAGATCGTTCATATATCGGGACGAAACTGTTGTTGTCTTGTCTTGCAAATAACTTTAATAAAACGAGTGAACAACGGTATATACAAAGTTAGGGAGCTATGGTAAAATTGACTTGCTCGACTGAGACTCTAATAAGTTGCGGCTGCTCTTCCCTCGAAGGTCCAATGAATTAGGAAACCTCGTGCCTACAAACACTGTATGCAAGATCTCATGTTCCTTCCTGAAAGATTGTGAATTAAGTATATAACGCCACTATCACGCTCACCACAAATTAAGTGCCTCCAATTGATATGTACCGTTGAGTGCTGACAAGAAGATCCCTGGCAGGAATGTGGTAACGTAGCCAAGAATGCGCTCCCGATTGGTTGGCTTGGCCAACAGGCCACAGCGGCTTTCCTAAGGGTGTCACCTTCCAGCCGTACCCGAGCCATAAACCAATAAATTCATCAAAGATGCGAATCGTATAATTCACGAAGACGCAAGCTAATAAATGCTCTACTTAGTCTGGGTCTTCAACCACCTATTTTTTTTTTAAGTTTAAGGTCTGTTAGGAAAAAATGCATTTACGTACCAACATCCCCCCTAAAGATAACTGTCGGGGGGGAAAGTGTGGGGCTCGACACGGTATTCGCGAATGTACTGGGCCCATACCCAGTAAAAAAAACCTAACAGTTCAGGACTCAAAATTGAAACCTGATCCTTCTTTCTTTGTTTGAGGGCGGTGGGGGATGTCACTTACGCACACCCCCTCCTCAAATGACGTCTGAAGGGGGTAGTGTGGGACTCGGCACCCCCTAGGTGGAATTTTGGGGAAACGGGACTATAGAGACTATACTCCTACCCATACCCACTAAACTCCCATCGCCCAAGGCCTCTTGAGCTCGTCGCCTCAAAAATCGTCTGCGGCTAACGGAGGATGCGCGACCAGCTTTCCGAATTTCAGCGCCCCACCTACCACAGAGTTAACCACTCCTGTTCTGGGCTCTTAAAATTGAGACCTGATCTACCTCCTACTGGACCAAAGAATGGTGAGCACTGCGACCCCGCTATTCGCATTACTCCAGAGATCACATAGCTTTGGATCTCTCCCACGCCTGTTCTTGTCTTATAGACCTTCAACCACCTCTAAATGTAAACACTGCAATTGTTTAAAGTGCTTTAATGAAAAATCTCAACAAAGAGATACGGAAAGACTCTCAAGAATTGCTTCATTCAAAATCGAACAACCGTGATCGAACGACATCTGCGTGTTGAAGTCGCAGCAGGTCGTGACCAGACGTGGCTCGACCGTCAGCGAATTTCTTTTCCCGACATTCCTAGTCGTCTTCTTCATACTTTCCTTCTTTTGTCGCTCCACTATTCTCGAGGTTTCTAATTGCAAAACCGTCCGTTTCATCGCTAATTACCGCGTCAATTAAACGCAACGACATACTCGAGCAAAAGGGAGAAAGAGAGAAAGAGAGACAGAATGAGAGAGGAAGTTAGGAGAAGGTGGCCAGGTGTGTTTAAAGTATGCAATTTTCTCGGGTGGTCGGGAGACGCCAAGTCGAGACGAGGCAGCAGTCGAGGCTGGGAGTCGAAAGGCAAAGAGGACCCCGAGACCTCCGAGAGAGCTCGTTATCCGTGTGTTGTACGAGCCTCGAACAAACAGCCTCATTTGTCACGCGCTGACCTCCCCATCGACCTTCCTCCTTTACCCAGCATTTTACTTCGCGACGCGAGTCTGCGATACCCAACCCGCGAAATCGTCGATCTTCGCCGTCGATCGTCCATGTTTTGCTATTTTTCCCCCGTTGTCTAGCCGTGCCAAATTCCCCCGTTTCAGATCAGGGTTCACTTGCACTAGAGATCGTGGTTTTGAACGTGTATTCATAACTCATAACACACGTGTATTTACACTCCCGTTCACAAAGCCATTAGCGTTTATTTACTAGTGTAACGTCTTAGGTTAGTACTTTTTTATAACGAATGTCCAGCTGCGTCGATTGATGTATTAAAAAATATCTCATTCCATTTAAAAAAAAAATGAAGATGACCTTCATATCTTTAAAAAAATCATACAGAAACAAAAATAATTTTGGTATCATGTGAGCTCCACTGAACCATTCAACTTTGTCCTTCAGACATTTGACGTATCTTTAAAAACAACAAAGATATTTGAGGTGGCAACGTTAGGTGACTCACCCTGTATACATATACTATCAGATAATTGCATAAGTTGGTGCCCGATTTAAAAATAAAATTTAATGGTTAAATTTTGAAGAATTCAGCTTTATATTAATCAATTATACATATAGTCGCCAGTCTTTTTCACCATTAGAGTTTGTGACATCTACGAAAATTGGGCAAGAACTTATGCCATCATCTAATATTTGAATAAATGTTGGAAAAAAGAGATTTAATAATGGGATTGAATGACATTGCCGTGTCTTTAAGCAGACATTTCAGATTTTAAAGCTATACATCTGAAAATTGTAGAACCGACAAGAAAATATTTAAACAAATCAGCAACATAAAAGAAGTCGTTTATTGCTAGAACATTAAATTAGTAACTGCATCCTAAACATTAATGCGAATTAAAATGCGGATACGTTAATGCACGTGAAATAGGGATCTCTAGTTTATACTATTGTCGAGCTCTGCACAAGCCAAACAAGAACGATCAAATATTAGGTGAAGTAAAACGCTCAGAACTTTTTACTTCACCTAATATAATATCGATACGTCATTACACGTAGAAGAGGATTTTTGATAACTATAGTCCGTAGAAATGATTGACAACCTGATAGACGACACCACCGTCACTACCATTAACGAAATTGATAGTACGTATTCCGAAATGAATATTACCACTTCTGTGAAAATGTAATGGAAAATTGAATGAAATGATGGGACACTTGAATGGTATTGTATTTCTCATAATTAATGTGATGGATAGAGTGCAGAACCAAATGTAAAACTTTGTGTATCGATTTCAGGGAACTAGAGCTGGATAGAAATTTATTCCTTCCATTTATAATTTTTAAAAAATCTTTTTAAAATCTTCTGAAATAAATTGTACTTTAGTTCAATATCTGAAGACGCGCCAATTTAGACCACCTCCATATTTACAAGTAGAACTAGCAAAGCATATATAGACACTCCATCAGAACTTTACCCTCCACTTTCGACTTATTTCACCGTAGACGATCATCCCGTCTCTGTCACGCCAGCAAATTAATATAACGCTCTATACGAGATCCCGGTAACACGCGCATAAATCGAAATTTATCAACAAAATCAAACCGACATTAGCTACAGGTTACCATCGAAACCGAAGTTCATTACCAACTCCGCGTGAATCCTTGCGTCGCGGGGTAAAATCGGGGTAACGCTCCCGCGCGCTGGATAAATAAACAACTCGTTTAAATCATAAGCAGTCTGCTCGTCTCTCGTATTCCAGCCCCGTACTCGATGGGGCGACAAGAACCGTCGCCCCTAACGAGGAGCCGGAAAAACGCGAAGAGGTTTAATTACACCGAACCGTTCTTTCGGCCGGTTCTTTTGTCGACTTTGTTAACTCGGTGAGGTACACGGTTTCAAAATTACGAGCCGGTGACGCGGGACACGTTTTCATCCAACCAACAAAGACTACTATCTGAAGAGAATTGTTGGCCCGATTCACCATACGCTTTGTCACGCACTTTAGCCACCGGAAATCTATCGATAGACTTTTCTGAAGAAAATGGATTCGTACGATTTAATGCGGTGGACGTATTGAAACGATTTACGGACATCAGCATATTGGCTTCAGCTTGATACGAAAGTAAAAGAAGAAAGAAATTTTTATTCTTCATTTTATCCAGCTAAACGTAACCACCTAAATATCTCGTTTATTTTTGATGACATAATATTAGATGAAGTAAAAACGCTCAGAACTTTTTACTTCACCTAATAAATGTTTTTAATGCAATGTTAAATGGTATCACAAGGTGAATGCTTTGCAAATGTTATTTTTTCTCAAGATCATTTTATCCGGAGTTTTGCATGCGACTTTGAAGTGAACTCTGACTTCCATCGAAAGATCATTGCAATCTGTCATCGACATCGTTTTAGACAATGCATATCTGTGGAAGGACATCTATATTTGTTTCCTTAAGGGACCCCTAGACGATCAATAATATTGTCAATGTAGGTTGACGATAATATTTAAGCTCCCGAATTATCAATGAATTAATTAATTGACAATGCGTTTGAACTCCTGCTAAACGGTCAATATGCTCTTTCAATGCGCCTAGTCAGTATATTATTGATAGGCGTATTGACAATAGTATTGATCGTCTAGGGCAGGGATGGGCAATCTTTTTTACAACGGGCCAGCTACAAATTTAAAAATGTTGTGCGGGCCGCATGTAAGAAACTTATGATAATACAAAGACTGAATGATGAAATCAAATTATCTCTTTATTAACACAATAAACCTAGTATAAAAAATTACAGAAATAAAACACTCGTTAATAGAAATACTATTAAAAAAACGGCGAAAGATATATGTGTCTTTTGTAGAACAGCGGGAAACTGTAGGAATTTTTAAATGTCATAATGTAAAATCTTTGAAGGGCCGCACGAGAAAATGTAGCGGGCCGTGGGTTGCTCATCCCTGGTCTAGGGGCCCAGGAGATCTCGTTCCCTTTACAATACTTTTCTTCACATTTTCACCCTGTGTAAAAATTGTATGAAATTGCGATTTAAATGAATCGCAAACCCTGAGTTCAAGGATTTTAACATTTTACGTCAACCGACTTCAATGAAACTTTATACACGTATATAACTTCTCTGTACTTTGTAACACGTATATAAATTTTCACTACAGGCACAGACAAACAATTCAAAAATCATCAATCACGTTAGCTAGTAAACTAATCCTTCTAACGTCTCAAAAAAGCTCAAGCTGTTGGTAAAAAATTATTCGTTTTTGAAAGGTGTACGAATACTTTGTACACCCACTGCATGTATTTCAGGATTATTGGAATTCGACAGCCTAGAACGATACAAAAACTAGTAGTGAACATAAACGCAACCCAGGTCGTCCAGGAAACGTGCGCAAAACATGATTGGCCGCAGAGGGTTAAGCTCACCAAGCTCCCGATGTGCCAGTAGCCTAACAAGCTCGGCCGATGGAAGGACAGCAGAAACGCGAACGAACGACTTCCGAAAGAATCGAGAAATCAAGGAATCGGGGTCAAGCTCGCGCGAGCCAACGTCGAAGCGTCCTCCGACCACGGAGCTTCGCGAGCTTGATTTTCGGGCGAACGAATCGGCTTCAATCTTAATCGGATCGAGCGATAAAGTTGCAAACGCGACCCCATGGCCGCCGCCGATTCTTGGCCCCGTCGTCCTAACGAACGGTCCATAGCGAACAATTACGTGGAAGTAATTCCTTAAGCTCCGAGGAAAAGTCCAATTAAATGGAAGTCCAAGCGCCGCGGCCCCTTGGTAACGGTATTGCGTTAAATATCATCGACGAGTCCTCGAAGTTTCTATTCGGTCGGGTCGAGGGCCATCCTCTTTCCCTTTCTCTCCTGCTCTCCATTCTCTCTCTCTCTCTCCCTCTCTCTCTCTCTCTCTTTTGCTCGCTCTTTCTCCGGGAACGTATTGATTAAAACGCGAACGAGTTCATCGGTAAACTTGCAAATTCATGAAAACTTTCGCGTGCCGGAAACATGGACGGTCGCAGCTGATAATGCCGCGGCGGGCTCGCTTCCCAGAGACACCGGCCGACCGGAAATTAAAGTTACCGGTCTGTATCAAGCGTTGTAAATGCGCGCGGGACCGTTTTCTACTGTCAACGGAGCCGATGGCTCGCAACCATAAGCCACCGGGCCCAGGAACGCGCGAATCGACTAGGTTCTTCCTAATGCTCCCTGTTCTCCGTCAACCTTTCGAGCGTGCGAAACTAATCAGCCGTAGACTCTCGATTTTATGCATTTATAGCAGTGGCAGTACTCAGAGATTGACACAATTCCAGTTTATTATTCATTAACATGCGTGTACGAACCATATACGATCTTCTTATAACTTTTTTAAATCATATAATCAAGCTATCTCAATAATATCCACAAGAACGTAAGTTTCCGGGTACTTTCGAACAATGTACTCTTTGTTCCTTGTCTGCTGCATAACTCGTTGTAATACAACATTGTTCATATTTAGAGAAGAAACTGACAAATTCAGCCAAACTCATCAGAGAGCTTCGCCGGAAGATTAACCGATTAATGTTCGAACTTGTTGTAATGTTTAAAACGATATAATCAAGCTGTCTCAATGATATCCACAAGAACGTAAGTTTAGGCAGCGGATCTTTATGCAAAATAAGATTTTTGTACATCGATTGCAATATATAGAAACCAAGTAAAAGTTTATTTTGCTCATTAATAACTTTGATATGGTCGAAATAGTATATCGACATTGTTAAACTCTTTTAATCTTCTTATTATTTTGAATCGCACCTACTCATTTTTTGTCATAAATGCATAAAGCTCGCAGTCTAGTTATAATAGGGTAAATTGTACTATTGCTGGCACTGCAGTAGTTACTGGCACTTTTGATTTAAACGGCAAATATTAAGAATTCCTGGTATAGAAAATCATGTTATATTGCTTGTTATTTATATTTCAAAGCAACGTTGTAAGATTTCATAACAGAGTTCCACATATGATTGTTAGCAACGCTGATACATCCAGTAAGACGGACGGATGACCACAGTGCACTGTAAATAGTGTTTTAGTAAAATTTTCGTTACGAGTAAGTATACTTTATCGCGTTTTATCTTAATTTCGGACAGTACTACAGATGTAATAGGTGCGTATATGTTTAATTATAAAACAAATGGCTTCTTTAACGTTTACTTCTTACTGTGCCAATGACTACTATTTGTCTTACGATTGTTATTCACTGAATATATTTTATAATAAAAGATTTATGACTCGTAAAACTGTTTGATTTTGCTGAAAAATCTTTATTAGTTTATAATAATAGCAAGTTCAGCTCGTTTAGGGTGCCAATTATTGTACAGTTTATCCTACAACATCATTCATATTTAGAGAAGAAACTGACCAATTCAGCCAAACTCATCAGTGAGCCTCGCCGGAAGATTAACCGCGGTAATGGCGTTCGCCAGAGCAATAGTGCTACATAGCAACAATAATGGCAGCGGTGAAACATGGTTGCAGAGAGCGAGTAGACGAATCGAACAATACTCCAACGGAACAACAAACATCGAGCAGTCGGTTGTTCGATAACATTTCGATCACGAACCTGTTCTTTCGAAATGCGTTCGCCTGCGGATAAACACTCGCGAAGCTCGCAAACGTTGTGGTTGCAACGAATAATCGTACCTTGCAAAGTGTTGCCAGTTTGAAGAAAGTTTGCTACGATAATGTGATCAAAGAGAGGAATCGAGAGAGAGAGAGAGAGAGAGAGAGAGAGAGAGAGAGAGAGAGAGAGAGAGAGAGAGAGAGAGAGCTAGAGCGAGAGAGTTGATGCGTTAAATGCGTTTGCATGGAAACGTCTAGTCAAAGTATAGACATGTGCACGGTTTCCGAATCGAATGTTCCCGAAAGCACCGCACTGCCATACAACCGTTCTCCTCTGATCGACGTCCTGAAATTTCTATAAATGATGCCGGTCTATAGAATCGACGCCACACACCGATAATGCATTAGGTCCTTAATTAAATTGATTCGATTGATCGGCGAGTGCATTTGAAACGGCAAGGAGGGAGGCGAGACCGTTCCATGGTTTCGATGAAAGAGCCTCGCTCGGAAAATATATGTACCTAAATTGATTCCGAAAAAGGCGGAGATAATGAACGCTTCCGGCGCGTCGCGTGCACAACTTCCTCCCAGAAACGAGGCTTGCTTTGTCAGTTCATTGACCAATTTCACCGAAAATGCCATCAGAACCATTCAAGGATACGCTAGAAACATTATATTCCATCTACAGTCCGCGACAATACTAAATTTTATGTGTTATATAAAAGAACTTCATCGTCTTTCATACAGAGTGTTATTATTAGACTGCAGATCTTTATGCATTCGCAGCAAAATTGTTGAGTAGATGAAATTCGAAATTGTTACGAAATTTTCAAAATTGAAGATGTCAATGTATGATTTCTCTTTTATTACAATTATTAAGGGAAGAAATGAAATTCAATTGAGTTTCTGTTTCTTGCAATCGATGCAGACAATTTTACCATGTCTTTATTAGTTCACTTTCTTGTCTGTTTGTCTGTCTTTTTGTCTGTCTGTTTGTCTGTCTGTTTGTCTGTCTGTTTGTCTGTCTGTTTGTCTGTCTGTTTGTCTGTCTGTTTGTCTGTCTGTTTGTCTGTCTGTTTGTCTGTCTGTTTGTCTGTCTGTTTGTCTGTCTGTTTGTCTGTCTGTTTGTCTGTCTGTTTGTCTGTCTGTTTGTCTGTCTGTTTGTCTGTCTGTTTGTCTGTCTGTTTGTCTGTCTGTTTGTCTGTCTGTTTGTCTGTCTGTTTGTCTGTCTGTTTGTCTGTCTGTTTGTCTGTCTGTTTGTCTGTCTGTTTGTCTGTCTGTTTGTCTGTCTGTTTGTCTGTCTGTTTGTCTGTCTGTTTGTCTGTCTGTCTGTCTGTCTGTTTGTCCGGTACTGCAATAGATTTTTATTTTGCATAAAGATCCGCAGTCTAGTTATTATTTACCTCTGGAGACTTCGTTCAGTGCAGTGGTTTCGTTAGTAATTCTAAGAACTTGAAAGTGACACCAGCTTACCTCTTATTAGCCGCGACAGAACTGTAAGACAAGTTTTCTGTAAAAAATTAACGTACCGCTTGTTTTTGTGGGTTATTACACCAGCTTTATTTTTGATAACATTGCTAACGAAAACACTGCGTTGGACGACGTCTCCAGAAGTAAATAACTCTGTATGAAAGATGATGAAGTTCTTTCATATAACACATAATTATTTTCGTCCCGGAGTGTAAATTCCTTAAATGTTTTTACTATTTAAATCACAACTATTCATTTTTGTCATAAATGCATAAAATCCGCTGTCCGCTTACAGAATTATCTCGAACTGTATTTTCCATTTCCTATAAATAATCGGAACATTTATATTTCGCAAGAGAATCCGCAGACAGCGTAATCAGCGTCTGTATCGCGACGACCACCGGGATAAAGGTGACCGCAATTAAAGGGATGGAATTGTTCATACGATTACAACGAGTGTGCCGGTTATGCCGCATTATTGTCGACCGTAAATAATTCTTTCCGCCTAAACTACGCCGCGATTTAATGTTTACACGCGTCGCGCGTCGGTTTCGCTGCTGGTCATTATGCGTTCGCTATTCATTTATTTAGCCAGCGCACTAGAACGCGCCGGAGTTAAACTTTGGCAAAGGCAAATTGGCCGAGAGCGCTCTGTACCGAATCGGAGGACGATTGCAATTTTATTGATGCCAGCCGGACCCGATAATCTCGATTGCATTTACATTAATCTACGCGGCCGATGACGCGCCGTGCAACTCGATGGTGCTCCATTCTTCGGCCCAGTTAGTTTCCCACCGATTCTTCCCACCGCGAAAATGTTTCCCGTTCCCACGTGAAATCAAAATCGAAGCTCGTCCGATGAGAGAGCGCCGGATAAACTGTTTGTAATTGAATCTGTTTAGTCGAATCATCATTTTTGCGCGGTCACCGCATTCGATTCTCCTTTGTTCCAGTTTTATCATGCCATATTTGGTTTAGTATTATATTAGGGCGTTCGGAAAGCAATTTCGTTTTTCATCTTCATCACCTTCTGCTTTTTTATTACCGCAAGGATAAAAATGCAGTGTACGAAAGAAAAAATTGTGTGCTGTTTAAGGAGAGGATGTACCATTCGACTACCATCTTTTTCGCTTTTCTCAACATTTTTTATGCGGTGTAAATTTCATTTCCAATAAAGTCGAAAAAAGTCATATAACTTAACTTTTTGCTAACAAAAAACAGAAATTCTACGACCATGCGATCTTTAAATTGCCTGAAAAATCGCAAAAGATCATGGAACAAAATGTCATAAAACTTCTTGTATAAATGGTAAAAAATTAGCATTCATTTTCCCTTGAGAAAACGAGATGATATTCCGAACGGCCTAATTGTATTAGGTCAGTGCTAATACAGTAATTGTATTAGCAATCAAAACATATTCGAGTATTGGAAATTCTCCTCTCGTCGTTCTCTATACATTTACATAATTTTACAAGCTTTGCGAATTTACTGATCGAGATATCAAAAGATCATCCAACGTTAAAAGATCAGCGGACGTCGCAAGATTCAAACATGCCCGTCGCCCTCGCGAAAGATTGCTCGGAGTTAATTGGTTCAGAAAGACAGTGTGGCCGCTAATTGAAACACCCGGTTAAGCATAATGCCGCCGTTCAAAGAGCACGGACTAATTCCAGAAAAGAACTTGTTATCAGACGGAATAAGTTCGACACTCGACATTACAGAGACCATTTTCTCCGGCGTTCTCCAAGAAGACAGGGGAATAGCGAAAAAACGCAAAGAAATCGCGACGAATTTGCAAAGGAAGGTTCTTGAACAGGAATCGTCTTAAATCACCTCGAACTGAATTAAACGAGATAACAAACACGGGAGAGCCGGTAGAGAGAACGAGGACCATCAAAGGCTCTTGTCGCGATTCGTCTTCAGCGGCGGGAAACCCGGCGAATTATTTTAATGCGGATGAAATAACGTTAATTGCAACGAATTATGGAAAAGTTTTACGCGTCACTAAGGGTAGGGGGTGGAGGGGGCAGGATAGGTTCGAGCGAGTAACTTTCTTCTCTTTCGAATATCTCATTAAAAATTTGTTGCGTTTTCGCAACTAGCGGAACGATGTTACGGTCAGCTCGTTAGCTGTTACAATGAATACGGCCAGGCCCGGCTCGTTTCGCGTCGCGCGCCGTCTCGTTGACGTACAATGATATTATACCCCGGAGAACCGCAAACCGGTTAAATAAAGCCCGGCTGTTTTGACAAACTCGAGTGTCGCAAATAAATAAACGACCCGCGAAATCGAAGCGAACAGAGCTTGCGGAAAAACGATCCACGGACCAAAAGTAACGAGCTGTGCGACCACGAGATTCGTTATGTTCCGTGGTGTGCGTTTCATTAAATTTTGTTTCCTGTTGGGACAACGCGCGCTTAGATCGCTCCAGCGCTAATTAGACGACGAGATGTCCGTGGGCGTGGCTTACATTGGTCGTTTCGTAACGCGTCGAGCTCCCGGAGCCCCGAATTCGCTCGCTTATCGAGTACCGGGATGGGAAAATGCATCCATGAGAAATTCGACAAATATATAATATTTCCTTGGGTATACAGGGTGGTCCATCTAAATGTAGCCACCTAAATATCTCCTTTATGGTATTTGTGATGACTACACTCCCAAAGAAAAAGATAGTACACGCGTGCTATCTTTTTCTTTGGGAGTGTAGACTGCGGATCTAGATTGCGGAAAATTTAAAAAATTGAAGATGTAAATATATACATGTATATGACTTCTCATCTATTCAAATCATTAATGGAAGAGATAACTTTCAATTTAGTTTCTATTTCTTGCAATCGATGCAGACAATTCTTAGTTTGCATAAAGATTTGGTGGCTACATTAAGATTTACGTGGCTACATTTAGGTGGACAACGCTGTATATCATACAAAAATTTGGATAAACACATTTAAGTAAAATGGTCACTTTTGGAGCTCCGTAGTCCTAGTGTTGGGAAGCGAGAGAATCAGAGCGGAGCAGCGATTGCGCGGAAAATTCGCGGCTACGGGAAGGTGGAATCGCAAAGATTCGCGCGGCTGCGGGACAAAGACGGTGGTTCGGTCGTTGGACGGGACCAATCTTCGTCTGTCCGCGATATCTTGTAGGAATAAGGGGAGAGCTTTCGCTTAGCAAGATGACGCGATATTTCTCCGGGCGCGGTCGGATCGAAAAGATGAAACGGGGAAGGGAAAAAGAAAACGCACAACCGCGAAACAATGAAAACTGTCGACGCGACGTCCACGAGAGGCTTTCCCGACATCACGGTTTCTCGTGTCCAGAGGACATTTTCGGAAGAAAGCGGCCGCAATCTCCTCCCATCTCGTTGCGGCGCGCAGTGGTGCAGTTTCTTAAAAACATGGAGAACACTCGCAATCTCTTACGATTTTTCACGAACATTGCTGTTCCTGTATTCGCAAGATCGAAGAATACGAACATTTAATTTAAACACTTTTATCCATTGATTCTACATTGTTGCCATACTTTCGATAATACATCTGGTGGGTCGTGTTTTTTAAATGCAATTAATCATTGACGACTACCAGAAGGGAGCGGGAGGGGGAATGGATTATAAGTGGACTGTGGATCTTTATGCAAAATAAACATTGTATGTGTCAATTGTACGAACTAAAGATTCGAAAACTATTTTATTTCAATGTCTACAGGATGTCCCAAGATGGTACAAACGTGGAGAGGATGATTCTACACGAGGAAATATAGAACAAATTTTTTTTCATTTGTCTTCTCCTTTTCGAGGTTATTTGAGTTTGAAAATTCGGCGAACACGCGTGCTATTGAATAGGAATCGTCTGACGCGTCTGTTCATGGCCGACTCATTCTACTTCTTAAGAACGCTAGGCACGCGAACTTGACTAATTATTACTGAATTTTCTCAAGAATAACGTGTCAAATGAAAAACTTTATTGTATATTTTCGACTTGTAGAATCACCCCCTTCGCGTGTATACCATTTTAAAACACCCTGTGGGCATATGGAATAAAATAGTTGGCGATTCTTTAAAGTCGTTTTCTAAGAGAACGGTTGAATTCAGACCTATAGTTCCTTTGCAATGAAAAGCAATCTTGACCTTGGGATTCAATGTTAAGCTTAATTTCGCGACATATAATTTTGGAACACTGCACAAAACAGGAACAAAATGTTAGTTGGTCAACTTCGACGGTCTGTATCTCGGTAACCGATGAACCTATTCGAAAGCAGCGTTTGATTCATTGATACGTAGACAGCAAATCGAGCTGCAGGTTGTCCTATACTGTGGAAATTGAATTTTGGCCAGCTTTTGAAGAAACGGCAGCGCCGCGGGACTCTGGTGTCTCGTTTAGCTCCCCTTCCGAGGCTGGTAAAAGTCCACGGAACGCTCCTTTCTCATCTACATCCCCCTTTTGCCGGTTTCTTCGTCTCCGGTCTTATCTCGAAGTAGCGGCGGCATAGCAGCCAGCGTCTCTCCTCTATCCTCGGCGGTGAGGAATGAAAAATACTAAGCGGACCGAGGAGCCGGGGTGCGCGCTGTTTGCTCGTGGAAGCCCGTAGCCCCGTGCCTTCGCGTGCCAGCTCAAGTTCTTTCCATGCATTACGTACTTACTCCGAGGAGGACATATTTCCAAGGGTTAAAGCGAAAGCCGGCGTTTCGGGATCTGCGGGCCACGAGCCCGTGTAATTTCCTTGGACCGAGCCCAGAGTTATTCGACGATGGCCGAATCGCCGCCCGATGCGGCCCGAAGAAACATTTTAGGCTCGTAATTATACCGAGCGTCTTCTGGTCGGCAATAGTTAAATGCTGTACAGGGTGTAACACAATTTAGTGTCATGGTTTTGGCAGATGGTTGTACACCTTCGGATCGGTGGAGAGTTTGTTAAAAGGAATTGCCGCAAAATTAACTTTGACCTTGAAATTCAAAATTTTTTATGCTTGTATCGCATTCTACTCACCGTGGGGGCCAAACTTGTCAAAGAAACCATAGGTCGCAACTCAACCGTTGCAATTTTATACCAATAAATATTTACCTTAATTTAATGAGTTATACGTCATTTTAAATCTTGTTTTACGCTCTATTTAATTATGCTTTTGATATTTAATTTTATTCAAATTTTTATTAAATCATATTTTATTTCAAGATGTCAAACGCGATTATCGCATTATTTTTTCTGTGAGTTCGAACTATTACCTTCGCTCCATACTTCGTTGATATTCCGTGCCGCTTGAGCGGCACTTCGGCCTAGTTTGAACTCGTAGAACAAAATAATGCGAAAATCGCGTTTTGACATCCTGAAATATGTAAGATATGATTTAATAAAAATTTGAATAAAATTAAATATCAAAAGCATAATTAAATAGAGCGTAAAACAAGCTTCAGTAGGTAAATATTTGTTGGTATAAAATTGCAATTAAAACAAAGGAACAAAATTCCTGCATTTCTTTCTTTACAACCTAATAGTTTAGTCATTGTACAGCAAACTAGTCCGTTTCAAAGAATCTCCAAAAAAATCAAGTAATTTAGTCTTGAAAAAGACGTATCTTTAGGACGTAATGCTTTCAGACTTAAAGTGGACGTAAAAAAGACGTATTTAAGGCAAAATTGATGTAATATTAAAATCCAATTACGTTACAAATACATCATGTACGTTCATCTTTAGATGAAGAAGCACTTCCGTCAACTTTGAGTTCACAGCAACAAAGTTCAGAGGCGGCGCCAAAGAATGTACTGTCTAACGAAACAATTTTCTCAACGGCTTATCCACGCACTTCGCAATAACCCGACAGAGTAATTACCCGGATCGGGAGGAAATTTTCATCCCGATGAGCTTTGATCATCTCTCCTGTTTCGCATCGAATAGAGGTACCGTTGAAACGTAGCCGTGATTAACGTGGACAATGGCGTGTTACCCCACGAAAAGTATACTCGTCGGAGTTTCGGCTGGTAATTAGAAATTAATAGTGGAGTGAAGGTCGGAATAGCGAGGGGCAAACGGCTTTGCCGGTTTCGGTGAATCGCGTATGTATAATATTTGCGGTCGGAGCACGGAACAAGATCGAAGCGAAAATGTTACTTGTATGTACGTTTAATCGTGGGGCTGCCAGTTTACCGATTGATTCGGCCACGACCAAATGGTAGATACCTCGGATTCTGTGCAACGTTTTAGAACGGGAAACAGTTCCATGACATTTTATGCAGGGAGGTCTGTTTAAAGAAGGACACCTAAACATCTCTTCAGGTTATTGTGACGCAAAAAATATTTGTTACGTAATGTGCATGGTGTCAATGGACATCATTTTTCTGGAGTTGTCAAGGTCATTGATGTTTTTTGGTACATAACTACATTTTTTTATTGCATCGTGTAACTGATCGAAAAATACATTCAGATATGTATAATAACATGACCTTGAAATGATCTTGATCTTCGAAAATTGGCGTTCCTTTGCGTGGTCCATCTCTTCAGGTTATTTTGATGCAAAAAATATTTGTTACGTAATGTGCATAGTGTTAATGGACCAAATATCTGGCAAGAATATTTTCTTCCAAAGGTCATTTTCTTCGGAGTTATCATGGTCATCGATGTTTTTTGATACATAACTACATAAATAATGATACATAAATAAAAAATTTGTGCCAGATATTTGGTCCATTGACACCATGCACATTACGTAACAATATATTTTTTGCGTCACAATAACCTCAAGAGATATTTAGGTGCCCTTCTTTAAACGGACCTCCCTGTACAGAATATAGAGTATACTTTATCCGTTTCTCTGCTCCGGTTTGTCAATTACTTTCTTGTCCCGGAATGTATTAGGGCCATTGGCGTGTCACTGACCTTGTCAATTAAACATTGCTACTAGAACTACCGGATCGATTACAATTACTCGCCACTAATTTTTGGTGATTCTTCAGGGAAATGTTTTCGCGCGAAATTGTTAAACGATCGTTTCAGCGCGAGAACCATTCCGCGATATTTGATACAGAGCGTTCTCTGCTCGCGGTCGGTTCGCTTTCTCTGTATCTCTACATATCCGTCTCTCCTCTCGGTGTTCTCGATTTCTCGCTCGCCTGTCGGTGAGCACGTACAAAATATTAATGAAATTAACTCGACTGCCGCGTATCCAGAACTTTGTTTCGTATTACGACACGTATTTAATTAAAATTTACACGGGTGCCCCGTCGTAGCTCGATTACACGCGACCGCCCGCGAAGGAATGAGATTTCAACGAAGCGATGCCCGATCCTCCTTCTCCCCTTCTACCTCCTACCCCCTCTGCCCCTCGGCGATATAAAAAGCGACGTCTATTAATGAAATCCACTTTGTTACACTTTTTGCTGTTTGATCAAAGTTCAGGCTCCGACGACAATCGAATTATCGGTTTTTAAATGAAATTCTTCGCGAAGGCTTCGCCACTTTCCTCGGAAACTTTTCAGGCTAACGCAATTTCGCGTGTAATTGGGAGTTTAATTCGATGAATTAAACGGTCTGCTTGGAGTTCGTTTAAGTCGTTACACCCGGCGCGGGTATAATCGCTTCGGTTCGATCATTCCGCCCCCATTTAATCGCCGCTCTCGTATTACTATTATTTCTTACCTCCCAGCGGGCTCGCGTAGTCTTCACTAGTGATGACTAACCGTGATTTATCACAGTGATCGCAGAATCACGATCACGGTCATTTCATGGTAAGGTCAATTGCGGTCCATTCTTGTAACGAATCTCCTCCTATCTCGAAACACTCTGTGCAGTAATTCTTTCCACTGTGTTGCGCAACTGCGAACATGTAGTTTCTATAATTTCTTTGAATAATACACAAGTGGATAACAGTATCTTTGAGTTAACTTTATGCGGCCCCTAGACGATCAATATTATCGGCAATATATGGTCGAATATATTGCACAATAACCTACACGAGACAATATTATTGCCCAATAAGTTAGTACACGATTGATGACACTACGGTTAACATGTGGAATAAAAAGAAAGCAAGTTGCGTGGCCATTGCAATTAGTTATAGCTTTAAAAAAGAAGGAGAAAAAGAAGCGCAGGTGCATGAAGGAATGGTTTAAAAAAAGAAATGAGTACACTCATGAAAATTTGTTAAGTGATCTAAGAATAAGTGAATCAACTGATTTTCGAAACTTTCTACGACTAGATGGTACATTATTTGATGAACTTTTGAGAATGGTTATACCTGACATTCAAAAAAGAAATACTATAATGCGAGATGCTATTCCTCCAAGTCTAAAATGAATTTTCTTTCTTCTTCTTTTTCCTTCGTAGCCATACTTGAAAATTCAATGTTCACTTTGCGACTGTGAAGATAGAACTGTGCCAATATTGCGCAATATTACCCACAGACGAAGCAATATTTACGAGATTGTACAATAAAAATCGGACTCCTTTTGATTGACTCAATATATTGCGCAATCTTTCAATTTGATTTACAAACGATTAATATTATTGTGCAATATATTGACGATAATAATCAATGACGCTGGTAACGATTGTTAGATTCTTCTTGGAATATTTTCACCAGTTTAACTTTGATCCGATTTTGGAATCCGTTGTACATTCTGAGGTTGCAGCGATCGCCGTTCGATCGCAACAAACTTCTCAGTTCGGGCCACTCAGAAGAAATGGCGTGTTCCCGATGAACGAAATTCGGGAAACGGGCCGGATGCGTCCGGAAGAGGATCGGTAAATTGTAAAGTTGACTCGCATATGATCATGTCGAGCAACCGATGCACCTGTCTGGAATGCCTTCACCCGGTGTGCCCGCACCCCGACGCCCAGCCTCCGTACGACGAGGTGTCGCACGAGGTCGGAGAAAGCATTCTTGCTGTGAGAATACCGAAACGGCAAAGGCAATTTGAGCGGTCGGACGAGTCGAACGAGTTGCAGCAAAAATTGAGCTTCGAGTTCGATTGCCCGGATGCTGAAGGTTCGATGCATTTCGTTTCGTTCCGTTTCGTTTCGTTTAACGCGTCTGTGCGCGATCGACGAATTCCTCCGCAGCCCCTCCATTATCGGAATTAAACCCTTACCTTCCCTCAAATCCCTCAAAAAATAATATCCTTGATTTCATTTTCATTTTAATGTATTTTTTTCTCAAGCTCATTATTTCCGGAGTTTTCAAGATCATCGATATTTTGTTTTCTTGTAAATGTAAATGTTTTTACCTTGCATATTCTAGTTGACATTAACCCTTTGCACTATGAATTATTTTTCAATTTTATTGCCAACAACTCCCTACTATTTTAAGTGTTTTATTTGAAGTTTACTTCAAAGGACAGTTCCCTGACTGCTATTTATTTTAAACAATTTTGTTTACTGATTATATTAAATATAGCTCTCAAGCTTTGTTGTAATTTATATTTGTTTTTAATATAGTGCGCTTCACTATATTCCCGTGCTAAGCGCAGAAGCAAGATTGTTTGTTGTAAATTTTCTTTTATGTCGATCGGAGATAGTGGAATTAATCAATTTGATGATTTCGGCGCACATGGGTTCAGTTTAACGTCCACCGGCAAGGTGTCAACTAGTTTTTCTTAAAAGTTCATTATTTGATTTATATATTTCATTTACACTTCGCAAGTATGTTAGATTTATTGGTATTACCCGGTTTTGCTGAACGATTAATATAACTTACAGTATGTTACAGACGCAAATTTCTCTTGAAAATGATCCACATTTGGATCGAAACGTTGAGGAAAATCTAAATTGCAAAATTTGCTTAGTTTTAACATTGATCGAACCTGTGCGCCGAAATCATCAAATTGATTAATTGTTTGTTGTCTTTGAAATCGCCAGAAAACTTATTAAAGGAATTACCTGATCGATCGATGGTTCAATCGTACTCTAACCGTTTCGTCTTTCCGCGAGCAGATGAGACGAGCTGCAAGCCGGGATGCACGAAGGTTCACGTGGTACCGGACAAGACACCGCCACCGAAAACAGCTGACGAGGAGTCGTTCTCGTTGAGGTCGCAGAGACAAATTTTGCACAACGACGACCTTAAGAACACGCTCGAAATTGAATTTAAAGCGCCACGAAATTACATTCCTCTGGCCGGAGTTGGCCCGCCCCCGCCCATAATCGTCCCGAAGGTCTCGTCCAGGAAGAGGGCCAAAAGTAAAGCGGGGCGAAAAGGAAGAAGCAAGACGCCCAGTTCGCCGAAACGCAAAAAATAACTCGCCACGCTTTCGCCCCTTCAGAGGAACCACGCGAACCAGCCAATATGAACAATGCACAGTTTACGAGCCTGCACCGATTGCGCGCGACAACTGTGCGAAACTTTAGAACGCGTATCGACAGTACAAGCAGCAAAGATATATCTACACAATCTTAACTTCTCGCCAATGAACAGCTACACCATAGCAATAACAAGATTATTGTCCTCTCCACAATAAGAAAAGTATCTTTTATTCGAATCCTTTTTTAAATGAATTCACTCGACGCGAATTTATTCGATGAATCAAAGATGACTTTTTTATTCGAAGCGGATTTATTCGAAAATCGGAATAAAATATTCATCTATTATTTTCATTTATTATTCGAAGGCTTCCAATAACTCTTCGAATAACTTTTGCCAGAAAATAATGCTGTTTACTGTAGAGATAAAACGGGGATGAAGGATTAAACAGGATCATCGAAATATCGGGAAAAAGAAGGTGAAGAGGACATCTTTCGGGTGTCGATCGTAGATTCTACAATTCTTCCATTTTTGAGAAAGTTCATTTCTTGATAAAATGTCGGTAAAATCTGCGATCCAGCAGTGTGACAGTGAAAATACGCTAGATCTCGAGCCGCAGAAATTTTACGACTCGAACCTGAAATTAAAATCCCTGACGGATTTTATGTTCGGGATCGAACCAGGTTGGGAGTAGTAAAAAACTGGCGGCGCGTGCCGTCGCTCTGAAAATTGTTGTTTACGATCGGAGAACCTTCGTGAAGTCGCGTGTTCCCTGATTTTTCTTTCGTCGGCACGCGCGCGCTCTCTCTCGATTTCCATTTTCGATTTCGATCCGCGAGGCACCTTTGTCCTTGAACAAAGGAGCCCGCGTCGGATCGCGTACGATAGAAACGCGCGGGATACTAACCACCGCAGCGAGCCGTGCGTTCGTTTCCAACGGTGAAAAGCGACAGGCCTGGAAATTCATCGGAAAACGGTTACCGATTGTACAAATTTCCGGTTTGTCGGCGATATTCGCCGGATTCAATTCAACGACGGCCGTATTCCTCCGCAATATTTCGATGCGCGTCATTTAGCCCGAAAGGACTGTCAATCAGGCAACGGTGGGCGCACGAACGAAATAAGCTTTGCCTGCTGGACAAAACTGTTTTCGCTTGGTCAATGGAAAAACGAGATGTTTCGGTAGACACGGCTATTTCATGAATTCGTTTCAAATAAGTTTAATATTGTTGGCTACAGTCACTGTATGAAAACAACGGGGACAAGTGTGTCGATACACTCGCAACAATCGGACACTTGAAAAGACAACTCTTTTAATATTCGACCGTACGACTTGTCTTTTTACAACTTTTTCATGCTCGGGCCAATATCGAACGTTTCAAAAATACATTTTGTAGGGTGAAGTGCCCAAATATGGTATACTCGACTATTATGGCACTACCTTATATCTTGTAAAGGAGAAGTCGCACTCTAGTGAGAAAATCCTCAAACAATAGTTTACCATGTTTACTCAACAGTGTGCAATGCAATCGTACCATTCTATAGATTTTAGTATCGATCCTCCGCCAGTTGTCTCCTCGCGTTGAATATTTTTGTGGTTAGATTTTCGATTGCATCTTTTTCGAGGAAGGTAAGTGATTTTGAAATGTTTGAACACATCTGTAGTTTCAGTTTATTTATATTAATGTTTGCCATCTGTTGGTTTGGGCTGAAATTCATTTTCTCTTTGTCAGTAGCGAGTATTATCAATCCACGTGGAGTTCCCAATATGGCACTACCCAGGGTTCCCTAATATGGGTATAGCTATTGCCATTCTTGGTGTGGGTGCCAAATATGGAACTAGGTATCATATTAGGGACTCATGGTGTACCATATTAAGAATCCCTTTCGCTGTAACCTGCAAATGTGATACACCACAAAAATAAAATATTTTTCCCAAGCTGTATTAATTTTTGAACAAACTTGACTCCAGAATCGTATAGGGAGGAAATGCAACTACAACTGGTAACTTTTTGGTCGAAAAAGAGCATTCTAAAATAATCAAAAAATAACATCAACAAAAAGTGGTTCATATTTGGGCACTTTATCCTACATCTGCACCAATTAGTCCGTTTCTTTGCGGATCAGGTTCGCTAAATATTTGTTCAGCTGTCTAAAAAGTGTTCAATCATATTCTCATTCTCGATCCACATCATTCCCGGCCTATATTGAAAATTTGAAAAATACATTTTGTAGATCTGCGTCAAATAGTATGTTTCCTTGCGAATCGAGTTCGTCAAATATTTTCTCAGCTGTCTAAAAAGAATTGTTCAGTATTAATTTTACCTAGCCTGTTCGTTGGGATAAATATTTGTCTAGCCAACCAAAAAGGGTTCAGTCGGGTTCTCGTTCTCGATCGACATCATCACTGTCACTACAGCTTAGCGTAAACGCAGCTTGCCCACCCCGGTCATCAAGGATTAAATTGGAAGTGGGTAAATCGAGTGAAGCCCCGGAAGCAGAAAAATCTGGGGGCTACTGTGTGACTGGGAAGCTCGTTAATTCGAAACGGCGTTGTTCGACGCTCCGGCTCGCAGAAAGAACAAAACGCAGTTCTACTCCGCTCAACTCGGCTCTGGTCAGCTCTGCTCTGCTCTGCTTGGCGCCACTCGGTTCGAATGAAAAAGTTAATTGGCCTGTGTTCGCAAAATAGCCGGCGCTCGTCGCGATACCGAACTATCGCCCCGTGCTCCGCGAGCTTCCCTAGAGGAGCCAATTAATCTCGAAAGCCTATTTTCCGCATCGATGTTCGACGTTCGACTCTTTCGGAGCTCTTCGTGTCGCATCGATACAATCGAACAGGCCCTCCATACTGATTTCGATACTAGTTTACCGGATTCGACCGGAAATCGCGGATCGTCTTGCGGCGTCGCCCTCGGCGCATTTTTGGGATTATCAACGCCATTCCGCGGCCGGATCCGTAAAAATAAACGAGCGCCGCGATGCCATTCCACGATTAAGCCCGTTAATTCGCCGCTCGTTCGAGATTCTTCGTCGAATCCGCTCGCATTCTACAGTCGCATGCAACTGGAACTGCGACTGCAACGGTGCACGTCGGTCTGCGATCAGAGTTTTCGTGGGCAGATATCATTCAAGATGATTCAACTTAATGAAGACTGCAACCATTAAATTGATGATTTTATTAGATCGTTCGGAAACTCATTTCGTTTCCAAAAGGGAAAATGAAAGCCAATTTTATACCATTTAGAAGAAGTTTTATGACATTTTGTTCGATGATCTTCTGCGATTTTTCAGGCAACTTAAAGATCTTATGCTCGTTTATTTCTGTAAGTAATAACTAGGCTGCGGATCTTTATGCATTTATGGCTTCTGGAAATTTTCAAAAATACTAGGACATTAAATTCGATAGAATCGAGTACGATTTTTATTTATTTCATATCTGCGACGGCTATTACCACCGAAGATCGATTTTATTTGGTCCCACTGTCTTAAAATCTGCCTACAAAAATTGAAAATTGTATAAGCATCTTCAGTTTAGTAATAACAAATGGAAACAATGCCGTCTCTACAGGAAAAACAGCTTATCATTATTGTCAAAGGGGGAAAAGAAATCAATGCAAACAAATTTTTATTTTGTATAAAGATCCACAGTCTAATCGTTTCTTTTATCTTTATCAGTAGATTGCGTATTTTTATGCAAAATAAAAATAT
Organism: Lasioglossum calceatum; assembly: GCA_963966675.1. Taxonomy (NCBI): domain Eukaryota; kingdom Metazoa; phylum Arthropoda; class Insecta; order Hymenoptera; family Halictidae; genus Lasioglossum; species Lasioglossum calceatum. The sequence goes on from OZ016540.1 coordinate 13,626,404, forward strand.
TTTCCATTGATTGTGGGAAGCAGGGTTAACATAAAAATTGATTTCATCCCTTAACGACTTTGTTACATTAAAAGCAACATTCTTGAATTTAAAAAATTTTTCCCATTTTGTATTTCATCCAACCAACTTCTAAACTTCTTCTTAAATTCATAAAGATCCGCAGTCTATGTATCAGCAATGGTTCGATGAAGAATCATGCTTCTCGCTGTACGTTTCCAGATAATTGCGAGACGCAGTGATAATTAGTATGAATGTGTTTAGGTGATAGAAGCCGCGTTTCTTCGTTTCCGGCCCGCTTCGATCGGTTGTTGCGCGCGCGTCGAATGTGTTTCCGGCGGCTAATACGTATCGACGATCGTTCAATTTTCCGGCAATACAGCTCTCGTCGAAGAATAATATTTATAGACGGATATTGAATCGCCGCCTCCACGCATACATTGCGCGTTAATGCGCGGACGACCGGTGAAAATATTTCGACGATGTAATCGGATTGCCGGATAAATTGTATCGAGTGATCCGCTCCGAGCCGGTATTTCGACGGCATTATTTACTTTTGTACAACTCGGACAATTATTCGTTAAACGGACGCGGAGGGAGAGCAACCGGACACGTTCTGGGCTCGTTCCGAGATTAAAAACGCCGTTTATTCGTAAGACCATACGCTGCGTGTCGGATGAAATTCAACAATTTTTTTAGACACAAAATGATGGTGCTTTAGAAAACCAATTTGTACATCCTATTATACGTTTCACTAGTATTCTCTTAAAAATTGAGCCACGTATTTAAACTTAAACTGGAAGAACGTGGCAGCAACTTTCCCGAAGCCATTCTTGCACAAATGAGAACACTAGGGAGTTGAGAGACATTGAACAACTTTTTTGATGTGTAAAACTCAAAGTCGCCACTAAAAATTACTGTACCATTATTCAAAATATACTTTACATTATTAAATATGTTGGTATCTAATCAATTACTACACATTTAAGTATTGTACGAGGTACTGTACCAGTTTCATATCCACAAAATGAAAAATATCAAATACAATGGAATTATTCAAGGTGGGAGGAAATGTTTAATCGTCGATTTAAAATAGCTTTGAGCGCAGAGGTTTAAAGAGTCCAGTGCTGGGCCAATTCAAATAAAAAGTATTGGGAATAGTAATTACAATACCTTTATTCAAATAAAGTAGTATTTCAGCATTTATTTTATTTCTTAGTTCTACATAGAAAAATAGTTGAAAATATCTATTTATTACACATGTATTGAAGCTATTAATTGAAGTAACATTTGCTGTCTGATGTTTTAGAAATAATTATTTGAAATAATAGTTTTCATAGAATGTATTAGGAATAAATATTTGAAATAATATTGTTTTAAGGATATATGAAAATTAATTATTTCAACTAGTATTTCATAGTATTTTACTTACAATAGTCATCTAAAATATAAATTTTTTTTATAATTGTTAAAGAAAGAAAGAGTAATTAAGAAAGTATGCAAGAAAAAGGATTATTAATTAGATTATTTCTTAAGGATTATTTCTAAGAAACGGTTCTATTGTGGATTTTAACTGCTTACTTACTCTATAATGTATAAGCATAGTTATGAATGTCTTTATTTCAAATCACTATTTTAAGTTCTTGTTGAGAAACACATAATTGAAATACATATTTCATATTCTTGGGAGATTAAATAAATATTTCAAATAGTATTTCCACTAATAAAAAAATAAATAGATATTTCAAATTATTCAAAAAATGACATAGTTTTGGAAAGAATTTCTGAAAATATTTTTATTTTTATTTCAAATACTATTTTGCCCAGCTCTGATAGAGTCAATGTGCCACGTGAAACAGAACGTATTTCTCTAACCTCTGGAAATGCTTCCAATGTAGTCTTTTAATTGGAAAAGATTCCATGTGATATCAAAAATTGTGGTGCCCAATGTGGCTCGAAACCCACTTTAATGAAGTGTAAGTCCCGTCGCTAATGATCATAGCAGTTAAATGCGACGTGGAAACAAATAAATTAAAAAAAAAAAAGAACGTCTTACACCAATACTCGTTGAATATTCCTTCGTCAGTGGGACAGCACGAAAACGCAGCAACAGAGAGATAAGAGACGAATGATTCGCGTGACGGTTGTTCTTCCGTTCGTCGAGTTTCGCGGAGGAATTCGCGAGACAGGCATTCTACACAAAGAAACGTAAGAGACGTTCGTCTCTAAACTGTTTTCGTCGCAACAAACCCTTAGCAAGCAGCCCGGTGGCATTCGAGTAATTCAGAGAGGGTGGCGGCGTGGCGGCCGGTGCCGAGGCGAGCCGAGCCCGCGATAAAAGTAATGCCCGACGCGTTGTAAACAGCGCGTAAATGAAAAAGATACGAGACGAGGTAGTTGGATAGTTAGAGGAGCCTCTTATTTTGCTGGCTGGCCCAACCTCGGCTTCGCGCTTGCTCTCATAAACTCATAAAGTTTCCCCGGGTGTGTCCCGGTGTTTCCTCTCCGCTTCTTCCGTCTCTTACCATTTCTCGCTACCTTTCTCTTCCTTAGTACTTCTCTGCTCTGTTTCTTCGTGCTACGGTTAGGATTGTTTGCCTGGTTTACCATAGCTTGGCTGCCCAAGCGATACCATAACTGCTTCGAACGACGGTACACGCAGAGGACGTTCATCTGGCGATAGAATTTCCTATTAACGCGTTCCACATTCGATTCGTCATGTATCTCAATTGCAGAGATCATGCAATTTAGTCCCACAAAAATCCTGTATATCATAAATATTTAAAGACAACAAATTCTACAAATAAAGCTAGTAATCGGAGAGATCGATGCCTCCAAAAAGCTCTTGTAAATCTCCATGCAATTCGAGCACATATATTTATGTAAATGTATCAGATGTTTCCATAACTTCATGCCCGAGTTGAAAATAAAATTCAATGGTTAAATTTGGAAGAATACATGCAGCTTTATTAACCAATTAAAATTCTTTCCTAATTGTAGAAAGGAATGATGACCATATATAAATTAGTAAATTTATTGTAATATATATAAAATTAAAAATTGAGGGAAAATTTTACCATAAATTCAAATATAAATTGGTACGTTTATTGTGTATAATTATTTGTGTTACACTTCGCCGTGCAGTTTGCGACATGCGACATCTACAAAAAACGAGCACGAACTTAAGCAATCATCTGATATTAAGGGCGGTATTATTTTATAATAATCACAGGAATTGTCTATTCAGTGAGAAAGACATTCACAAGCTTCAAACTATACTTCTCCCGTGTAGAGGAAATTTTTCTTGGAGCGTTTAGCTGTGACCCAGCTGCGAATCTAGTTTCGGCAGTGGCAGTGATCTCGTTCGGAAGCGAAAACACGACGGTAGAACGACAGCAGCGTCGTTTAGTTTTCCGTCGGCGACAGGTTTAATGCGATCGACAAATTGCGGCCCTTGTACCCCGCAAAGTGCAGCTACGCGATTCCGCGGCGTGTATTTGTGACAGCGAGGGGCGTTAATCTTGGGAAAAAAAGCTCGGACGGTTGAACAAACACGACCCAAAATGCTTGGTAGGATTGCAACCAGTCTCTCTCTCTTTCTCTGGGTTCCATCTCCCTCTTCAACCGAGAGTCGCGTTATTTCTCCTCTCGACCGGCGTCTCGTCTCTTTTCTGGCAACCTCCGAAGCGCAATTAACGTTCCAGTTCTCGTCCCGCTTTTCGTCGTCTGTGAAGCGACTTTTCGTGGCCAAACTCGATTCTTTAACTTTAATATTTTAGGAATATATTTTCTCTACCGAGACAGCCACTCTTTGCCGCCACGAAACCCAAACGTCTCGCTCATTCCAGAGAATTGCGCTGGTGATTACGAACGTGAAATTCTAGTTCCTGTTTCGGCGAGATATTTAAGTTTTTAAAAATATTTTACCACGACAATATATGTAGATCTTTATGCAGAATAAAAATTGGTAACCTCCGAAGCGCAATTAATATTCCAGTTCCAGGTTCCCGTCGTCCGTGAACCGACTTCTCGTGCCCAAACTCGGTTCTTTAACTTTAATATTTTAGGAATACATATATTTTTTCTACACGCGCATCACTCGTCCCAGAGAATTGTGCTGTTAGTTACGAACGTGAAATTCTATGTCCCGTTTCGTCGGAATATTTAAACTTTTCAAAAATATATTATCACGACAATACATAGATCTGTATGCAGAATAAAAATTGTCCAAGTGAATCCCGAGAAACGGAAGTTAAATGAAAACGTACTTTCTCTCGAATAATTAACGAGTTTTCAATTTGGAGGATGAAAGAGCTGGATTTAAAATAAAACGGCGATCAATACAATGAATTGCTAATAGAAAGTCTAGCTAGCCTACTGAAATAGCCCAGCGAAGTAATTGCGAAATAATCGCGACCGGAGGTCGTCGAACTCGATCCCCGACACAATCCACTCCAGCGTTTTACATAATTTAAAGATATCCCCGGTCGAATCGCAGGAAGTCGCAACTAATTGTCACCGTGTGTCGTTTATACGCCTCTTGTCAGTTTCCTGTCCAAGTGATTCGGAAGCGAACGATTTCTCTGGGATATTACATGTATGTATATGTATATATATATATATATACGTTCCGATCTGCTCTTGGCTTATAATTCACGGCGAAAATTGACGTTGACGCGAATTAACCCAGATGCATGGCTGCGCGACGGGTTTAATTAATTTCTGCAATATATATAATACCCGAATCCCTTAGGAGTATGTCAGGTAGATTGGACACGCGACGCGTGTGTCCCGATCCGCGTTAACAACTCAATTCGCAACATCCATCGACGTTAATTAATCCGTCTAGCCCATTTGCAGTCAATCTTCGAACTTTCGCGCGTCGAACCAGACAATTCCCATTACTATTCTCGGAACGGGGAACAGGAAACGCGCACGTTGCGCGCGGCTGCGGCCTTGGAAACTCGCTGAGAAATTCGCGTACTATATTGCGATCAATCCGGTTATCCTAAAATCGCGCTATCCTTGCATTTTTTTATCGGCGCTTTTAATCGAAACGAACAAGAAGTTGCGGAAAAATTCATGATCCTAATGCAAGCATCCGTTCGATTTCATTTCATCCAGCAGCAGACCACTGGTTTTAATTGCAATTTTATTTGATCTCCCGAATTATACAACTTCATTTAATATCAGCAGCTTCCAGACACTCCACACGAGTTAATAACCATTAATTAGGTCTCTTCCACAATTTAAATCTTTCTGGAAAATAAAAATGTTCTACCTGAATTGTGGCAATTGAGATCTCTATCAAATTGATCGTTGGACTAATCGGGCAGATTGTTCGATTATCGACGGATTACAGGCAGGTCGTCTGACCTCGAATGGACGTTGCATGTAAATTCGACGAAAGTTACGACAGCATCGCGTGTTAGCGACGCAGCAGAGGCTTCGTTGCAGGGTTAGGATCGAACTCTGGGACATACTGCACAACTCGAGCAAGGAGATAGGACCTGAAAGACCCCTGACATCGTATGGGATCGTCTCCTCTGACCGCTCGATCAATTAATCGTCTCGAAGCGACGCGCGACGTTTGCGGAAGTCGAAGCCGAACCGTCAGGAGAACGGAGAAAAGAAAGTTGGGGTTGATGGTACGTTGACACGAAATCTATGAAAATATTGGAGTTCATAGAATATTTGCAATCTGCTGTCAATTTTGCATGACAACTTTGAAAATATAGAATTACTGGAGAGGTTAAAGTCACAATTATTCACAGTGAGTCTAAAGTATAACCCTTTGATGATGATCGTCGCCATAATGAATTGCATTAATCTCACTGCACGTATACTGAAAATTAATTACTGGCAGCAAGTCTAAAGTTAACGCGTGTCCCAGTTTGAGGATGATTGTTAACGCATTGAGTTGCATTGCACCTGCTAGATGTATGATAAAAATTGATTGAGATCTTACTACATTTATTTGTTTAATTGATATGTCTGAGGAAATTGAATCCAGACATTTTAAACCTTCTTCCAGCGGTACGCGCAAGAACTTGTCGGCAAAACGATAAGAATAAAACATAGAAGTTAATTGGTTAGTTTGCAACCTGCTGCTACCTGTCAGCAGCTTGAGAAATTCCCTCTGGATAAAACCTGGCAGGTTCAGAGACAAAAAAGATGTCAAGAGCAGCACGTTTTAAGCGCGTTTCTTTGGCCGTTACATTTGCTCGGATGTTACCAGCTGTTTTCTGCGAAAATGGAACGGGCAATGTCAATACAATTACTTCGCCTGTCCTCTACAATGTCAATTCATTGCAATCTAGTGAATATTAAACGCTAATCATTTGCAACGTCCATCAAGCAAATAGTTAACAACATTTCCCTGCTGTAAATCCCACGTGAATATACCAGGTGATCGAATTGTTAGTTCTGATAAAACGGGCTCTCACACACCCATATATAATTAATATATTATATACATATATATGTATGTATATACAGGGTGTCTAAAACCACCCGTCCAGGGGTGTTAACTTCTCAGATAAGCATATTCGGTAAAAATGTTTGGAATAAAAGTTGCAGGGATTAATGGAGGACATATGTCCATGACCTTGTATTTGACCTTCGGATCCATTTTCAAGGTTATTTAGAGGACAGTACGTATTTTTTAAATGGGGACCCTAATTTTTACTACGGATTCTAAACGAGCTCGAAATTTCACGTTCAGATATGTACCTACTTATGCCCTAGATTAAAATGACTGCTAGAGGCCATAAAAAATACGTACTAACCTCCAAATAACCTTGAAAATGGATCCAAAGGTCAAATACAAGGTCATGGACATATGTCCTCCATTAATCCCTGCAACTTTTATTGCAAACATTTTTACCGAATATGCTTATCTGAGAAGTTAAAAACATCCCTGGACGGGTGGTTTTGGACACTCTGTATACATATGTCACTTCAATGATCCCCTGGGGGTTACAATCTTTGCTGTTCCGTCCCCTTCCCCTGTTTTCCACAACTCCTAATAAATTATAAAGTACATATAAATTATTTCGGGAATCCCGATTCTCTCGAGAATTCTAACTCTTTCGAGAATCCTTACTTTTTCGGGAATCCCGATACATTCGAGAATCCCGATACATTCGAGAATCCTTACTTTCTCGGGAATCCCGATACATTCGAGAATCCTTACTTTTTCGGGAATCCCGATACATTCGAGAATCCTTACTTTTTCGGGAATCCCGATACATTCGAGAATCCTTACTTTTTCGGGAATCCCGATACATTCGAGAATCTCGAAAATTTCGCGTTCCCGATCCGATATTTCGGCTTCTCGCACACCCCTTGAAAATAGACATAATATTTTGCGGAAACGGCGAACGTTTGCAGGAACCTATCTGGCAGCCATAATCGGTCGGATCGCCGGACATCCTGTGTCTGATCAGTCTACCATAGTGAACGTCCAGGATTCGGAAGAGGCTTGACGCATTCCCATCGTTAACGAGGGAGGATCTTCCTGGAGATCGTCAAATTTCGAGCTGGTTAATCGTTGTCGGTGCCGGTTCCAGCGAACCAAGAGACTCGAGGGAGAGAGAAATTGGTGAATTGGGAATGATCGCGACAGCGACTCTAACAATCGAGTATGTATGGCTCGGAAACGGTTCCGCGATGTCAAGATCTCAAGATAGAATCGCTTGTTTTATGCATGATTGCAGGGTGAAGCGCGGTCGTTCCAAAAGCTGAGAAGACGTCGCGCGTTGATGGCAACGGACACGAAAGGTAGAAACCGGAGTGTGTAAGAGAGAAAAACAGTATATAAGAGAGAAATTCTACGGGTTGGTCGGCATGTTACGCGAGTATGCGACTGACAGTACTCTCGAGCGAGTAAACAGGATGAAAAGCTCTTTCCGACGTGACGTTGCTTCCCTTTGACCGTTTTCGGGAACTCGACGATGTTCCGGTCGAACCGAAAGACTTCTTTCGCCGGCTGTTCTCGGAGCTTGCGACGAGAGGCGACGCTGGACGTCGCGACGCACAATGCTCGATCTAGCTGCACGGAAATCCCTCAGCATGCAAATGACCCGTCAAACGTTCGTTTTCACTTGCGAATCCTCACGCGCTGACAGAAGAAAATGTTTCTGTACCGAGAGCTAACTTCCTTCAATCTCTTCAGAGAGTGAACGAAGGTATTTAACATTCATTGTTTAACCCTTGTGCAACCAACTTGTTAATGTCCCTCTAAAAATATTACAAAATTTCTCTGAATGTCCATTCTTTGTTCGCTAATAAATTAATTTAGTCTTAAAATGAGAATTTCTGAAATTATATTACATACAAAAGGTTCTAAATAATTAATCTATCCATTTTGTTTGGCTAAATAAGGGTAAATGAAAGTTCAATGAAAATTCATTTCATTGAAAGAATGTTGTCCATCACGAATTCTTTTCAATTCTTTTCTGTCAATGTCATATTCTCGAAATTTTCAGATTCTCGTATATTTCTACTATTTTCTTATTGTTCAATCCGGACGTCAGGTTTACTTTCATTATAAATCACCGGTCATTAGAGACTCTTAGAATCTTTTCTGATAGGATACCTTGCATTCAATGGACTGTTGCAAGTATAAAGACTAACTATAATGATTTCATAATTAGCCATTGTTCTTCTTCGCAGTGTTTGAGTCATCGTTGTACAATCTATAATTGAATTATTTTTAGTATTTTAAGAACGATCCAATCGATTTGAAAATCCTCATGGAGGAAGATTTGATATACTGGGCTGACGTATCACATGGTTTAAAGCAATGAATAAATAATACTAATACTGGGTGGATGTATAATGAAAGGCGTCTTTATTTATTGACTCGGAGCAAATGTTTGTTAAAGGGAGCGCAGCTAATAATTAATGGACATTTCCCCGGTGGCTTTCAGTTAATATCGAAGTAACTCCAATATTTCCATTACTTTCGCATGAACCCAATAAAATCGCAAAGTTGCGGGAACGGCCGAAACAGGGCCGCGTAATCTCGAACGTAAACGAATCGAGTCCTCTCCGCTTTGGCGCAATTAGGTTGCGATTAAGAAGAACAGGAAGAGGAAAAAGACGAAGAAGAAGAGGAAGAGAATATCGCGTTTCATGAACGCCCGGAAACTTTCCTTCTCCCACGATATTTTCCGTTCTCTTTTACTACGTCTCCCCGGCGAACGTAATCGCTGTTTGGCCCGTTGCATTACCAGGAATTACCGTCCACCCTGTAGAACCTTGTTCCGACGTTGAAGCGCGCTCGAATCGTTTGTCTTCCTCCGATCCCGCAATTTACGATATTTTCTGAAAACGTTTGCTCACCGAAGCTCACCGTTAAACGGGCCACCAACGACACTCTCTTCCGTCGCGTTTAATCAACGAACAGGACGGAATGGAACTACGTGACCAGATCCGAGCTTAAATATAAGAGATTATGCGCTAATTGTTCTTCGAGCTTGTACACTTTCTTTTCCGCGGTTGTACCTCTAATTTTATGTTACGGACTCCGTCAGCTCCGAGAAAATCGACTGAAAACTCGGTCGTCTGAGAAATTCCATAAAACAGTTAACACTCCGACAAAACGGCTGTGCTTGGGTCTGTTCTGACCCGGAACATCAAAATTTTTTGCAATTAAATTAAATGAATAGCTAAGTGCACGATGAAAAATTTCGAAATCCAATTTGTGCGTCTTTGAATGACGAATGTTTTGGTGGAAACTGGTTTTTATGAAAATAATTTGTTTGGACAAAAATTTTGCAAGAAAAATTAATTTTTAACATATTTTTCAATCAAATTATTTTTAAAAAAATCTGTTTAGACTGAAAGATTCGTCATTCGAAGGTGCACAAATTGGATTTTGAAATTTTCGTCTATGCCTAGTAGTTTCTAGTAGTTTCCCAGAGAGCTATTTTCACCCCCTTAACACGAATGTCGGCAACTATAAAAAAATACGTGTCAACTACTTTTTTGAGTTCTATATCATATCAGAATTTCTTTAAGATCAGCCTTTTACGGTTGGGTAACTATAAAAATCGTCCGTTGTCGGAGGATTAATGAAATAAGAATTGACTTGTAATCTTCTCAGACCATTCACGGACCGAATACGTCAGCGCGAGAATTGAATTTGATATCGGTACTTTCATCCTGGCTAACTGAATTACGCGTGGAAATGATGAAGATGAAAAGTAACATATCAGTGTAAGAAGAGGTGCTTCTCTGATGATCGTCTCCCGATCGTTTCAGGCTGTGGTCCGGGACTTTCGACCGGTCTATTCGTTTCGGCGATTATAGGATGGAGGTAAAAAGCCGTACGGCATGGCCTCGTTAAAAGTTGGTAAGAAGGAAAGTTTCGAGTCGTCGACGTTGATTTCTTCTTTCTCTTCTCTTGGTCCCTTGACTGGTGGAACTTTGGTTCTCGTTTCCTCGCCGAGCGACACTACACGCAGCTTTCGAGTTTAATGTCGCCCTTCCTGCCTCGTTCGTTCTCCACTTCTCTGACTCTAGGCGCGTCCTTCTCTCTCTCTCTCTCTCTCTCTCTCTCTACATCTCTTCTCTCTGCTTCTTGGATTAAGCTCGCGGTTTCGAGTCCCCGCGCGCGCTCGCGCAATATTTCTCGCGGCTTCTTACCTTCGCGATGGTTTTAACGATCCGGCCGGTCGGTCGGGTCGTTTCGCCTCGGCTCTGAAACCACTCTGACTCGAAATACGGCTCGATAAAGTAGGCGGTAGAGCCACTATAGAGCACCATACCCGTCCTCGCTTTGTTTCAACGTTGCCTCGCCTCGCCTCGCCTCACCGCTCCGGGTCCCGTGGCACGCGACAAACCGAATCGAATCGCATCGAATACGAAACGCAGCGTTGCCAGCCGATACAAGCGCGCGCCTCGCGAAGAGTCCCGATATTTCAATATTTTCTAGCAGTTTCGAGTCGACATCGATATCGGTGACAATTGCCATCGAAAGAATACCACGTCCATTATTTATACTGGCGCGCGCGCGCTCTCGCCGGAACGATGGAAAATATTTTATGATGTTAGGTGGACGCGGTCGACGGGAGAGCGTTCTCTATCATTTTTAATGTCGCCCGTTCACCGATTCGTTGAAATTTTTCGAAATCGTTTATCTTTCTTTTTTCCATAAAAATTCCCTCGTCCCCTTCCACCTTCTCTCTCTCTCTCTCTCTCTCTCTCTCTCTCTCTCTCTCTCTCTGTATCTCTCCCTCTCTCTCGCCTGGTCTCGATATGTATCGAACGACAGGAGATATTTATTCGAACTTTTATTACAGTTCGGACACTGCGATCGCCCGGGATATATACATACTCGATCGAGGTTTAGAACGAAAAATTGCACGGGACTTTGATCGCGGCGATTTCGATATATACGATGCGAAAGATATGAACCACTGGCGCGAAATCGAGCAAACACCGCGACTATTCAATTTTCTTTAACCTCCCCACAGCCGGGGGAAGCTCGTGTGCCTGCACGGTATATTCTTGATCTTGATTTATGGCAAACAGATACCTAATAGATGCGATTTAATGCGTAAACTGTTCGCGATATTTCATGGATTGCAGATTTTCTGCGTTTATGCGAGAGATCAAAGAGAACACAATATTCGTCTGCAATTTATAGGCTGTCGATTTGTGCATTTGTGTAACAATTTGTCGTGGGGAGGCTGATTTGGAAATGAAGCAGTACATTCATCTCTTGTTATACAGGGTGTCCCAAAATTCCTTCAACAGCCGGAGATGGGAGGTTCCTGACGTCATTTGAAACAACATTTTCCTTTGCAAAAATGTTATCCGCGGCTTTGTTGAGGAGTTATTAACGAAAAACACGGACCAATTAGAGCGCGATCTAGGCGCGAGTTGGCACAGACGGCCAATAGACAGTTGGCGCGCCGGGCCGACTGTGCCAACTCGCGTCTATATAGGTCGCGCTCTGATTGGTCAGTGTTTTTCGTTAATAACTCCTAAACAAAGCCCCGGATAACATTTTTGCAAAGGAAAATGTTGTTCCAAATGATCTCAGGAACCTCCCATTTCCGGTTGTTGAAGGAATTTTGGGACACCCCTAATAATTAATATACTGCGGATCTTTATGCATTTATAAAGAAATTGGCTGGATGAAATATAAAACAGTAAACGATTAGAAAAATTGATGATTAGATTAGAAATTGATGAAATCAAATTTTATTTTACTCCTGCTTCCCACAATCAATGCAGAACATTTTTATTTTGCATACAGATCCGCAGTCTAATAATTAAATTACTAGGTCGTTCGGTAAGTCTTATCTCTAATGACTCTAATGACTAGATTGCCGATTTTATGCATTTATGACAAAAATGAGTGGGTGTAATTTAAAATAGCAAAAATATTAGAACAATTTAAACGTACTATCTTATTATTCTCAACCCACTAAACATAATAGGGAAGAAAATAAATTTCTAATTCACTCCAGTTTGTTGCAATTTAAGTAAGAAATTCTTATTTTGCATAAAGATCCGCAGACTGTTAATGACTTACCGAGTGACCTAGTAATTTAATTAGACTGCGGATCTGTATGCAAAATAAAAATGTTCTGCATTGATTGTGGGAAGCAGGAGTGAAATAAAATTTGATTTCATCCCTTAATGGCTTTATCGCATTAAAGACAATATTACATTATTTTCTAATCGTTTACTGTTTTATATTTCATCCAGCCAATTGCTTCATAAATGCATAAAAATTCGCAGTCTATTAATTATGTAACAGGGGAAGAATGTACTGCTTCATTTTTCAAATCGTTTTCTCAAGGGAAAATGAAGAAACTGTAAAGATTTGAGACACCCTGTACATGGTACAACGACGCGCGTACTCGACTGATATTTAAATTTAATGTTCTTGAAAACGGAGGCTCCCGCGCAATTTCGTTATTCTTGATGTTCGTCTTACTTCCAGCCGCAGAATCGACCTGACCTAATTTGTCCCATGAATTATGAAACACCCGGTACATATTCGCGACTTCAGTAGCTAAATGCGTGAATGCAAACATCTTCATACATTTTAGACAGCCGCACATCGCATAAACTTGCAAAGCACTACAATCTCGCCGCAAACGTAAAGACGATTTTTCCGTTGTTCTCCGAGGAGACCAGTAAAACCAGAACAACGCGTAGCTGAACTTTTCCTGGAAAAACGAGACAGCATCGATCTCATTACTCTTCAGACCGAGTCCGAACGATTTTGCAATCACGATCCCGCGTTCCCGAAGGCCTGTTCGTTCGCAGATACCGATCGGACAACGGGCTTCGACGTGAAATCGCGAGACGAAGGGAAAATTGCGTTTTCCTCGTAGCCGATATATCGGATCCGGTGCTGATATTGGCAATCTTGTATACGTGGCGCGGCGCATCGGTAACTAGCGATCAGCCTGACACGGAGCAGCAGCGCGGAGAGAGCACGCGAACCTTTCGCTGGTGCAGAGAGTTTAGCGCGTGTTCGCCGCGCGATAGGCACGATCGAACATTAATTGCGAGGCGCGCAACGTATCGCGACGAATCCCGTCCCGGTCAGAATCCCCGACGATTGCTCGTCGGAACGGAAACTGGACCGTGTACCCGGAAATCCCATCGCTCCGTGCTTTTATTTGTGGCCCCGTTACTGCCCCGGCGTGGCGGGACTGCAAATCGAAAATTGAATTTCCTAATCCATAGATCGCAGATGCGCGGCGAACGTTGTACGAGATAATACGTCCTCGCGTGACAGCCGGTTCTCCATCCTCCCACTGTGTCATACTGTGCAGCACCTAATCAGGGTTTAGCGCTTCGAAATTGGTACAAGCATCTGTTACGGGTGGCCACGAAGTCGTTGCACGTCTCCGCTTCGTTCATTTTATTAGACGATTGCGTGAGCGTGCCTGATTTGAAAATAAAATTCAATGTTAAGTTTTAAAGAGCACAGCTTTATCAATTACATGATCACCATTCTTTTCTACAATTAGAATTGCATATTGCTTGTCTTTTACGCCTACATATACACTCCCGGACAAAAAGATAGCACATCGTCTATTTTTTCTAATTTGGTCGAATAAACTGAAGACGCATTCTTCGCGAAAATGGCAATCTCCACTTGATCCGATGCAGGAACAGAAGATTCTGCAAAATTTGTAAGTACATACCTATACTTGACATTAGTATTTTATAGCCCAGGATTAATATTCTTGTGTATAAAAATGGATGTGTAAGGTATTCTTTCACATTTTGCAACTTCAAATTTATGATTCGAATGGGCAGGGAGACGACCACTTGGCACGGTTCTAGCGACGAATATCCCTTTGCAAGAACTTTAACAGACTATATCTCAATAACTATTTGTTTGCGACATGTGGCTCCTTTCAAACTTTTTCTCTTCTCGATGAGTAGAAGGCATTGATGTAAAAAGAAACTTGAACAACAATTTTCTTCGTTATAAACAATTTTGCGGCAAGTTTCTTTTATAAATGTCCACCGATCCAGAGGTGTGGATTCCTGTACCTTGTTGGAATAGCAAAGAGTTGATCTTACGTACAGATTGAGCAAGCTCAACTTATTCCCATCCTTAAATATCAGATCGTTACTTTACGAACCAAACATTCAGGGATATCATCTTCTTTGACATTTTTTCGAGTAATGTAATTGAAAGATTTAAAGCTATATTGTGTTGTACCTACACTACTAACGTATAACTGTAAAACGCCTTATCAACCTGATGTATACCAGGCCGTGTGTTAATCCAAATAAAATTCATTCAATTAAAATTAATTCAAGTAAAAAAGAAATTAGAAAAGAAACTATATAAAGAGACAAGTGAAGAGAAAAGAGACTGTATAATTTTTTCGTACATTCCGCCGTGCATACATTTTGCGACATCTATGAAAATCGGGCACGAGCTTATGCAATCATCTGATATTTTTTCGAATTGGTCGAATGAACCTACTGTTCAGTACATAGTAAACGAGTACTTTGACTAGCTGGTAACCCGCAGAACAGGCGAAGTCAAACGAATTCCTTCGATTCTGTGTACAAGCTAAATTCTATGGAAACCGTAGCATCCCACGTTGCGTTGTATCGATCGCGTGCGAAATCGAGCGCGAAATCGAACGGGCTCATGGAGCGAAACCGCGAGGCCGGCACGGCGTGGAATTTCTGGAATTTTTCCGGCGGCCGATCGAATCTTGCCGGGCGGATATTAAACTTTCGGGGTCGGGTATTATTTGAAACGAGCTCGCAGAAGAAACGGATGGAAAATTCCTGTGAAAACCGGGTCTCGGTTTACTTGTCGATCGAAAACGGTCGCAAACCAGCCACCGGCTGGACAAGGATCTACGTGGGAAACAGAGACACGATCCGAATTGGGAGGAAACGAAACTCGATTTATCAGAAATTGGTAAACAGGTCGCGCGCTACAGGCTGCACGTTGCATATTGGACCAAATTGAAAAAGAATGTTTTTCGAGAACGTCCCACACGAGAATAAAGTTGTTGTTGGACCGAAGGACTTGAATTTTTTAAGTGTTAGACTAACTACTCTGTTAGAGAATGAGTGAACATTAATTGGTTTAGATTCTAATTGGTAGGGATCATAAAACATTTTAAAAATGACGTGTTTCCAACTTTTTAATTAAATGCGTAGCGCCTGTTTACGTACCCCAGAGACAACGAGTGAAAATGTTTAAATTTGAACTTCTCTGAGGTACGTAAACTGGCCATATGCTTAAAATATGTATGTTTAATAGGGGTGTGCGAGATCCCGGTCGGGACGGGAATTTTTCTCGGGATCAGGACGGAATCCCGAAAGTTTCGACATTTTGAAGTTTCTCCATACTTCCCATAATTACAAGAATCCGAAAGCCATTGTGTTCTCGAAGATTACATATCTTATTAGTCGGGAATGTTTATGTTAGTAATATTGTAGAAAGTAATTGCGAATAACGACACCTTCGGGAATCCCAAATATTATTTTATATGCCGTACATTGTCGGGAATCCCGGATATTCTCGGAAATCCCGTATATTTTACGGGAATCGCGCACACCCCTAGTCTTTAAATTACGCCGTCTATAACAGAATATACTTCGGTTTTGATATTCTTAAAAATGTCGATATTTTCCCTCGATTTTCAAATTTTGGGCTCAACGCGCAACCTGAAGGCACAACTTTATTCCCGCGTGGGATGTTTTCGATTTCGAGAAAAATATTTTTCCGATCCGCTCTGCCGCACATCCGAGTTGCATCACTTTCTCCGGGCTTCTGAGCCGAGCGGAACGAAGCACAGGAAAATGAAGCAGAACAGAATGAAACAGAGAGCGGAGCAGAGCGATGCGAGACGATACGGGAGAAGGGACGGCCGGCCGGGACGTGACGTTGACGGCCGCAAAACGAAAATCAGAAACTCCAATTTATCGTGGGAACAGCTAATTTCCCGGTTCTAGGCTCCCGGGGTCGCAAAAGCGATCGTGCGCGCTTTCGATCTCGACTTTACCCGGGGAACCAGACGGAACGAACACGCACACACGGATATATAGAACAACGTGTGTCCTCCTGTTTCCAGAGAGATCTCCGACGTACGTGTACACGGACGTGTATCCACGTCGGTTCCTTCTCGCCGAGATTCCGACGATAATTGGCAGACAGACCGACCGTGCGTTTAACCGCGGCGAGAGAATAGCGAAATTAGAATGACGCATTTGGGAGAACACCGTTTCTCTTTCTCTTTCCCTCGTTCCCCTTGTCCTGTGCCTGGCTACTCGCTCTTCCTCGTCAGCTGTTTCCCCTTGGCGGTCGCAAATACACCGGCTATTTTAATTACCAGATTGCTGGTCCTCCTCGGCCAACTGCGACGCGCGTTTCCCTTCGATCGCCCTGCTAAATTATACTTATTTTATCCCTTTAAGCGTGGCCGTCCCTTCTGGCCTCGTTTTATTTTACCACGTTTTTATTAGCGCGCTTTCTTGTTTGTCTGTTCGGTATTTTGAAGTCAAACTTCTTTTGGCAGGGTGTAAGCTTAATTCGCGTCACGGAATTCGCGACAGGAAAAAGCGTAACTTTAAAAGAAAAATTATTTTGTATCGAATGAGCCCCATTTTACCATTCAACTTTCTCCTTCAGACATTTGACGTATCTTTGAAAACAACAAAGATATTTGAGGTGGCAAAATTGGGTGACCCACCCTGTATATACCCGAGCGGTGGGTAAGGCCAGGCGTTACGCGTTTTCCTGTCGCTAGTATATCCCCCCTCACTCTTCCCGAATCCAGTGAGTAAGGCAAGCGGGTGATGCCGTTTTGGGTCGCGGCAGTTGAGTTTAAGGTTATCCACGAGTAGGATAGTGTTTGAAGTTATTAATAATTTAAAAACTTCTTTTGGCAGGGTGTAATAAGCCTAATTCGCGTCACGGAATTCGCGACACGAAAATGCGTAATGGAAGTGGTGCGAATGGTTAGCCGAGCTAGTTTTAAATAAAAAATGGCTGTATCTCGGGAACGGTGCGTCCTACCGCAAAAATAACGAAATTTTCAAAGGGCTCAACCCAAAAGCACATAGGGTATGCCCAACCACATGACGTATGTAGTCTTTTGAATTTTAAAAAAAAACATACGTGTGGAAAACCATGCGCGGCGGAAGTGAAACTTCTTGCAGTCTAGTAATGTTTAGAAGTAAATTAAGATTGGAAATGGTAAATAATCCTAATGAAGCGACAACAAGATGACGAACAACTGTCGATGCAGTATTTGCAAGACATTTAGACAAAATTGAATCAAGAATATTTATATCATATTTTAGCTATCACAAGCCAATTGTTTCAATGATAGAATCATAGAAAATCATAGAAGAAATAATGAACGATCAAAATTAGCGACGCAAAGGAGAGCGTATGGGAAAGAAAGAGACATAGCATTTATAGGGGAGAGCGGGACAATCTATATTATTATTCAACAAATTAAAAATAAAGCTCTGGTCGGATACTATTCTTCGATCAGATAATGTTTCCAGGTTGACTATATTTAATATTTTAAAGTAATCATGATCAAAGATTGACATTGGATTGTTTGTCTTATATGCACAAAACCTGAGAAATTTATGCTGCACTCTCTCGAGCATGATTTCATACTTTACGCTTTTCAGAGACCATATAGTTGAAGCATATTTTAACAGCGGTCGGACAAGGGTAATATATAGCAACCTAAGTGCATGGATTGAATGAAAATCTTATGGGAGAACCAGGATAAGGAGCTGTCGCGAAAAAAATTTAGGAAATAATTTTTGCAATTTTTGCAAATAGATCAGTGAAAGGAACTTTCGGAATGTTGAGGGAGGTCGAGGAAGTAGCCAATTTGGGGCTGCTCTGTCCGCATCCTCATCACTCTGAATACCAGAATTCATTTCTGTTAAGTAAGTTATATGTACATATTTCCTTTCCATTTCAAACTGCATGAATTGGTCTTTACGTTTACTGTCGGGGTTTGTGGTCGCTGATGACCTCGCCGTTAATGCGAGCACATTAAAATAAACTATAAATAAATGAAGCAAAGCCAAAACAGACAATTAAGAGAATCCGAAAAGACAAGGAAGCTGTGGTTTCGGTGTTCTGATACAATATCGAGAGGATTTATTCGCGGCCTCGTTGCTGCTTGTTATGAAGTTTCTTACGTTCGCACAACATTTTCAAATCTCTATGTGAAATGTTCCCTATTAATCCCATTTCCGTATTAATACCGTGGCTCCATTAACCAAAATTGAAATCCACAGAGAAAGGATTAAAGCATCGCATTTATTCATTACTGTACATTGTTGCAGCCACGCACAGAATCGATCGGGCTTTGTGGAGTACAGTGGGCTCGAG
This sequence comes from Lasioglossum calceatum, assembly GCA_963966675.1. NCBI lineage: Eukaryota > Metazoa > Arthropoda > Insecta > Hymenoptera > Halictidae > Lasioglossum > Lasioglossum calceatum. Next base: position 13,645,284 of record OZ016540.1, read on the forward strand.
AAAGATTCGGAAAAATTCGCGTAACGCGCACACGCACACGCACACATGGTGCAGGCTGCGGGCGAGCGCAACCTGACTGACAGATGCAGTTCGTGGTGCATCGAGTCGGGTGCGACTGACAGTTCCGTGTGTGTACATACGAGCACTTCCGTTATTGGCTGAACACCGAAAACCTGCAGCGAGAAGCAACTCTCTCTCTCCCCGTAGCTGCTGCGCGAGAGCATCGAACGATAAGAAGCTGGCTTTATCGATATTAAAAGAGTCTCCCTCGTTCGAGGAACGAGCTAAGCGTTGGCTCTCGCTGCTGGTCACGTACAGAAACATATCGGGACGTATCGGTACGTGTCCGGTAGCAATTTTCCGCGACGCCAGACTTCTGCTTCGAAAGACCACCGGGAGCTTCCGTGAACTAAGACACGGGAATCGGGAGCAACGGCGCTGAGACGCTGCTGTTTGTTTAACCGCCGTTGAAAGTTCACCCTTTCACCGTGACTTAAAACATTAACTATGTGCACTCCGAGCTGTTTTAACTAGAAAATTAAACATTTCTTCCTACCTAGAATATTTTTTATTACGTCTCATACTCATACAACATGTTTAATAATGCAAACGATATTTTGAATAATGGTGCAGCAATTTTTAGGGGTGAGTCTGATACAACACCTAAATTTTTAGTAATTTTTGTGGAGGATTTTTTAAGAACTGAACGCTTTCGTTTCCCGCGTCGTACATTTGCGACGACAACGATTTGCACTTAACTGAAACACCTTTCGAGCAATGAAATCGGAGCACAGGCGTTTTGTGTTGTTTCTGGAATTTATTGCGGCGGGGCGCCTCGTAGCTCTGTAATGTTCTATAACAAACGAGAAATGCGGCACAAAAGATAGAGTAAAAGGGGATATATCCTCGACGGAGGATCAAACAACCAACGTCCACGGCGGAGTTGAGCGGAAGCGGACGCTCGTTAGATTTTTTGCGTGGATTCTCGCGAGCCGGGACGTTCAGCGAGAACGGAGACGTCCTCTAACGAACCGGAGAACGCGTTCATCTCGGACGTTCGTGGACAATGGACGAAACAGTCCAGAATGCGTTCCCTTTAGTCTTTACGGCGATGCGAGCGGATTAGAGAGTCGCGCGCAAACAACCCCCTTGTTGGTGCAAAAGCGCTCGAGGGATGGGAAACGCAACCCCCTCGCATCGAATCGGATGCCGTTCGAATGACTACGACATGGAACAAAGTTACTGGGAATCAAAAGGCCGTAAAAATCAAAAGCTGTTCTGGAAATTCGAGCCGCAGACGATTTTCGCAAATCAGGAACGAATGGGAAACATGAGGGCTCGTTTGGAGCCTTCGTGTTGCTTTAGTGGAGGAGGAGAGAGCGAGATTGCTATAATAGCAGAAAAGTAATGGGACGCTGTTACCTTTTATTTCATGACTCTTTTATTCCAGATTATTTTCATAAATAATAAGAAAAAAAGTGAAATAAGAAGTTTCTTTGTTCTTTGAAATTGCTTGAACTATTTTGGAAAGATGCGAATAATTTTACTGATATCGTTGGCATACCCCTTTGCACACTGAGCTATTTGAACAGGAAAATACGAACAAGAGAAAAAATTTTCAGCTACTTATAATCCTTATTTGTAATCAATACGATTTTAGTCGATGAAATACTTGTTATTCGGTGACTTTTTTTCTTTTTGGTTATAACAGTTGGGGTCTCTGGTATTTTTAAATTCTTCTAATGTTTTTACTCTTTTAAATCACACCTACACATTTTTGTTATAAATGCATAAAGTCCGTTGTTTGCGTATGATTTTTCTCATTTTATGAATATGAAGTTGATATGATACCTCGTACAATACTGAAATGTTTAGTAACTGATTAGACACCAACATGTTTAATAACTTAGTCACCACTCGAGTGCTAAGGGTTAACACTGCAGGGTAATTCGCGATCAAATTAGCCATCCAACCCGGCTATTAGGCGAAATAGTTCACAGATTGGAATAAGATGGTTCGATCGATTTAATGAGTATAATCATGGCATGTGAATAGACCGACTGCAGGAATCTCGTGGAGTGTAAATCCTCGCCGGTATTCAGCTTAACATTTCTTCCTGTGAAAACGTTCTCCTGTAACACGTTTAACAAAATATCTCTTGTCCGAGCTCACCTGCTAGATTTTTCAACATAATTCCACAGGATCGTAAAGTTACATTAACCGTGAAACGCATAAATTATAAAGCGAGTCATCAGAAGGTGAAACGACAGTGCACCATTCCGTACTGCACATAATATCAGAATAAAATGGAGATGGCAAATTTCTTTAGAGAACGCGAAGCTCTCTTCCTGTACAAACGGGCGGAATTAATGAAAAAGTTCTCCGTGTATTTCAACTTTCCGTTCGCTAATTTATGTCCAATTCTTCCGTTAGCGACGTTGAAAATCGCGTTTCATTGAAAGTTTCTACGATATCGTGCGCTTTGATGGTGTACATCAAAGAAAATCGGGCTTGTGTGTTACTGCGCAAACCTCGCGGTCGATGGTACCCTGTTAAGACGGCTCGTGGCTGTACATTCTCGTTAATCATTTATGATCGAGTTAATCCACGCGCTCGGTTATTCCTTTTCGAGGTCTCCGCTCTCGAGCGCGGCTAAAGGGAAATTTCATGACCGCGATTTAAAGCGCCAGTTAACGCGGGACACGCCTAACGTGGCTTTAATCGCTTCATTTTTTCCACCGACTGTCGTGTCGTCTCCTTCTTTCTTTCACCTTACGCGTTATGCTGCGTTTCCACTCCACAGCGAGTGTGCTTGCGAAATCAATTCTCTCTAAAACGAAGCGCCAACTGAAAAATGTCATTCGTTCTTCTTTACTTGTTCTTGCAAGTAGAAGTCCAGTCTGTACAGCAAATCACAATACAGGGTGTCCCAAAATTCCTTCAACAGCTGGAAACGGGAGGTTCCTGAGATCATTTCAAGCAACATTTTCCTTTGCAAAAATGTTATCCGCGGCTTTGTTTAGTTATTAACACATGATCGTGTGCGTGCCTCAAGGCAAATGACATTTAAAGCGACGAATGTCCCTTTAAATTTTGTTTGCCTCGAGGCTCGAGGCACGCACACGATCATGTTCTGTCTCATCGACACGGACGTGTGGACTGTGTAGTAGGCTTTTGTCTATACGTATAATTCCACACAATCAAATTTTGAAAAACTTTAACAGCTTATATCTCAATAACTATTTGTTTGCGACATATGGCTCCTTTCAAACTTTTTCTCTCCTCGATGAGTAGAAGGTGTTGATGTAAAAAAAAACATTAACAACAATTTTCTTTGTTATAAACAATTTTGCGGCAAGTTTCTCCTACAAATGTCCACCGATCCAGAGGTGCAGATTCACCCCTAGGATGGATGACCATTACTTTTTATACACCCTGTACATGCAGAAATAGAAATTCGCAAGAGATCATGAAAAAAAGTGCCATAAAACTTTAAAAATTGGCTTTCATGTTCCCTCGAGAAAACGAAATGACTTTCCGAACGAGCTAATATTTTATAGGAGCGCTCTTCAAAGTTGTCTGAAATGTAGCACACACAGAATGTGGCATTGTACGATAGGAAGTGGCACCAGCGAGGAACAATCGGAGGAAACAGTGAATCGTGCACGCACCTTAACGCAGTTCCGCTCGACGGCCGGCCAGAGCGTAATAATACCTCTTTCTCCACGTACTTCGAATTTTCGCGGCGCGTTATTAAGCGCGACGAAACGCCCTGGGATGGGAGCGAGAACATCGTGAAACGGAGCAGTAACTCTCCTCCGAAATTCGCGGTCCCGCGCGATGAAAGTAAACGTTGAAAATATATTATACATCTGTGTTTGCGCTTGGAACAGCAGGGGCGAGCCTGAAGAGGAAACCAGAGAGAGAGAGAAAGAGAGAGAGAGAGAGTGGGAGAGGGGGTGAAAGGGTACAGGGTAATGCAACTGCGGGGGAGGGAGAGGTTCGTGGAGTCGGCTATTATGGAAATTTTAATGCAATACCGGCTCGGCTTCACTCCATTCCCCGTAACCGCCTTACATCCGCCATTCCGTGGCCGCTCCTCCCGAACACTTATAAAACTATACTCCCTTTATTCTCCAACTGGCGCATCCTATCCTTTTTTCGATACTGGCACGCGCGCGACCCACACTATTCCCGCGATTACCGCGCTTTTCGACTGCTTTCTCAGAATAGAACGATTCTATTTCTTTCTCTATCGTCTTCCCTTTGTACTGTCTCCCTTAGCGTCCCTCCTGTAGTCTCGCCGAGTTTTCGGATCTCGCTGGTCCCGCAACCTACTGTGTCTTTTCGAGAATCAATTTATTCCATCATGAACACAATACTGCATTTTTAGTATTCTTAATATGTACAACGCGCCGGCCGCAACGAACGCAATAGTGTCAACGGATTTTTGGTTTAGTGGCATTCAATTTAAATTCGCTTGTAGTTAATCCGCCATGACCTTGCGTAACTGTCATTGCAAACGATTAAATTTTAAAGAATGTTCATTTTCATAATGTTTCTTTTAATATTAGTATTTTAATGTTCAATGTTATTTAATATTTTCAATGTTATTTAATGTTAATATTTCTTCAATACAGATATTTTTCACTGCATATGTCCAACTATCGATAAACTGCCGATTTTTATCTTCAATTTTGCGTGTTTGAGAATACCAGCTCGTGGCAAAATACGAAAACAGTAAATCGTTATACAAAGAATGTGTTTTCTGGCGTAGTTCAGCGAAGACTGTCGAATACTAAAAAAATAGCCGGCAGGTTACAACAATGTACCGAAAATTCTGGACGAAGGCGTTGCCGCGCCACACCGGATCTCGGCGGGCCGCAGAAATTATGCTGCTGGGCCAAAATGCGGCCCGGGGGCCGCGTGTTGCTCATCACTGATGTAAACGATATTGTGAATAATGGTACAACAATTTGTAGTGGTGACTTTGAGTCACCCCTCGACTGCTAAGGGCTAATAATTTCGTTTTCGATTATTGTGTAAAAGAGATCTCTAAGCTTGCTTCTGCTGCAGCGTAATTATTGAAAAGTGGATATTGTACTACATGATCGAACCGTTGCGCCGAGAACATTATCACATCAATTGTTTAACAATCATACGATCGATAATAGGAAGAATATTTGATATTGTACTATGTTAGGGATGTTGCTGTAATCTGTTGGTGATTCAGACTCTAATATTTTTCACAACCATCTTCAAAAATTCTAGAAAATAAATGATAAAGTATGAAAGAATGAATCGTGTTTAATAATTTGATCGTGTATAACCAATTTTAAAATATTCTTAGAGTCAGTGTGATGTGCTGATGTCGTCCCTGGAGGGTTAATAGGTTTTCGGTAGATAAAGTGTTAAGGGATAAATTAAATGAAGACCGCAATTAAATCGCACCGGATTGTCATTTTCCTTCTTTATGATGGATATTGTATTATGTTAGGGATGTTGCTGTAATCTGTTGGTGATTCAAACTCTTTGATATTTTCCATAACCATGTTCAAAAAAACTAGAAAATAAATGATAAAGTATGAAAGTATATCGTGTCTAATAATTTAGCCGTGTAGAATCAATTTCAAAATATTCTTAGAGTCAGTATGATGTACTAATAATGTAAGATAAACTAAATGAAGACCGCAAAGTGAGTCGCGCCGGATATCCGTCACGGAAGAGGTCCGCGAGCAAGGTGAAACCGGTGGCGGCGCGTAACATCCAGCAAACGTAGAAGGGAATAGCCGTGTCAAGCGAACGTTCGGCGAAACACGACGCACGTATCCCTACGTGCGGCGCTTCTCCATTCGGAACAGTACCCTGACAAATATCACCGATATCAGAAGGGAAAGCGTACATGACGTAAACAAGATTCGTGCCTGGCGTACGAACTTGGACAGAGGCGAGCGACCGCTCCGAACGACTTCGACTTTTTGCTGGTCGATTTGCTCGCGGGAAACGAGGTACACCCGCGATTCTAGATTTCCGCGAGCCTTCCATAGAACTCGGCCCCCGAAAGTTCTTTTGGGAATCAAATCTGAACGAAGGATTCGCGAGTTCGATCGGAGAGGAAGCGCAATAACCGACGCTTTATCGCTGTGTCCGTAGTTACAGGTCACTCGGCGTTTTACGAGTGACGCTAGCGTCGCGACGCTGAAAGTTATTGGCGTTTTCTTGACTCGCCTCGCTTTGCCTCGCTTCGCCTCGCGTTATCTCGGACATCCGGAGATTCCCGATAAGCAGAGCCCTCGATAAGCTGTCGAACGTGCGCGTCGGGAATTACCTCCGTCGGACGGTCGATAAGCGTCTGCCGCGGCGATTCTACGCCGAAAAGCAAAATCCCCAAAGCCTTTCCATTCTGGTCGACCCACCCTTTACGAACCCCCTTCGATCCGGAAGCGGATCTCTCGGTTTCGATCCATGCCTTGATCTTGATCTCGTTGTTTGCGCTTCAGCGCTGCTTCGTGCGCGCACACACTGCCGAAGATTTTTGCTAAACGTTGGAACGACACTCTGACGTTGCTGAAGACACTGGGAAGTTTTAATCTTATTGTTAGAACGTTGACAAGGATGTGAAGCTCACAATCTCGCAGTTTAACTAAAGATACTAATTTTGTATTGGGTTTGCAATTAAGTTCCTTCCCCTTTTTTTTCTACAATCATAAATCTTAATGACGAGTCTGACTCGGTAAAATACGGCAAGGGGTTAGCATTCAGAGAATCCATATCTCTCGTCAGCTAAATCGTTTCAAGATTTCGCTAGAAGAAAGTGCAGATTGCCGACGAACTAACGTTAATGGGATTCTGTGAACCGAACGCTTTCTTTTCAATTTCGTGGACGATCGACACTCTCTCGACAACGAGACAAGCTCGTGCAGCGAATTCCAGCAACAAATCGAACGCGGTTTCCCTTCCACGCCGTTGACTTTTACAGATTCAGTCTCGACCGAACATCTTCCCGGTTACGACGTCCATTTAATATGTTTTACGGCCTCGTAGGTGTCTCCGTTCGTGTAGGAAACGAACCAAACGAGAGGTCTCCGCCGATTTCAATATCCTCGGCGATATATTATGTATGTTTCGGCTGGAGTGCATTCGCTGCACCGTGCGAGACATATTTTTAGATATACATATGTATGCGCTCGCAGAGATGTTCGACGATCTCTTATTCGATGATATTTGGAGTTGCTCGTACCATGTGTCGCTTTCGAGGTTTCGGAAAGTTAATGAAGTCAAGAATTTCAGTATTTTATTAGGTCGATCGGAAAGTAATTTCGTTTTGCGACGTCGTTTCCTGCCTTATAGCGCTTTCTAAACTTACATACATTTTTCTTTTCATCGCATTAAATATGAAAAATCAATGTACGCATTTCCATCACCTTCTGCTTTTTAATCGACTTCGAAAAAGGAGGAAGTTACTCGATTCGATCTGTATGTGCCTTTTTTTGTGTGTATGTACACCGATTATGCCGAGATGGATGGACCAATCGGAACGAAACCTTCTGCATCTTGTAGAGTATGTCCCCGGGGTGGTCCCGTGAAAACAAATTTTGCATTTGTTCTATTCTTTCGGTTTCTGTTGCAAATAACCAACAAGACCAAAAACCATCCTATGGTGTTCTACAAATTCTCTGATCGTTCCACTAAAAAGTGTGAAATAAAAAATTGTATAAAAAAAATTAAACCGACTTCGAAAAAATGCACTAAAAAGTATGAAATAATTTCCATTTAATTTATGTGAATACACACGAACTTAAATACGATACAATCTTTTCGGAGGCGGCGCAAAATTGAAAATGTTGCTGATTATGATTTCATTGGAATATGGTGAACTTGGAAATCAGTAGGCGGGAAGAGAAGATACATTAATATGTGAAAGCATGTAGAAGAATTTAAGGATTTTCATAATTTCCAGTGTCGAACATTTTCAATTTTGCGCCGCCTCCGAAAAGATTGTATTGTATTTAAGTTCGTGTGTATTCACATAAATTAAACGGAAATTATTTCATACTTTTTAGTGCATCTTTTAAATGCGTTTTTTCGACGTCGGTTTAATTTTTTTTTATTACCATTACGGTAAAACTGTAGTGCATGAAAGATAAAGTTGTGTGCTGTTTATGAAGAGGATGTACTATCGGATTACCATTTTCCTGCTATTTTTAACATTTCTTATGCGGTGTAAAACCCATTTAAAATAAAGCGAAAAGACATATAACTGAATTTTTTGCTAATAAAAAGCCAAGCATCAAACTCCACCGCACTATGAAAGCATCAGAATCCGATGTTCTATGAAAGCGGTAAAGTGAGACGACTTATAAAATCGGCAAATTGAGAGGCATTACGAAATTCGAAGGACTTATAAAATCGGCAAATTGAGAGGCATTGCGGAGGCGGCAAATTCAAACGACACATAAAAACGCGAAATTAAGACGCGTCATGAAGCCGCGGGATTCAACGGCGATATGAAATATTTGGGAAACAACAGCGCGGCGCGGCGTATCTCTGTCGGAGCAGAATGCCTCCATATCGAATGCTATTGGAGGAAGCTTCCGGTTGTGCTTGCCGCAGGAATCATCGCAGCCGGGGCGAGTACATTAGTCGCCGGTGGTCGTAAAACGCGACATCGGCGAACCGTCGTTCACGAGCGAATAGCTCGGCCACGACCGCAGCTCTTCAGCGCAGTGATTCGCGATTCGCGGTTATGGTTGAGCTCGGCAGACGGTCGAAATGTGTCGTAACTCGATGCCTCAAATTCTTAATGCCCGGCGCGTCTATCGTAAACAGAGAGTTCGAGAGTTCGAGAGAGATAGAAAAAGGGGTTTGGATTTACCGGATGAAAGGAAACGGATTTCGCGACACCCGGGAGAGAACTTTGGATCGTCCTGTTCGAACGGCACCGTTTCCCAGGGAAACGGAGATTGCTATTTCGACCAGGACGAAAAGTTGCGCGAGTTCCATGCCGGTTTTTCATCCGGCAGAAAGACCGATTTGCTCTCTCGGCTCGACGCCCCTCGCCGAGCAAATTTCGCGAGGTTCTTTCCGCTCGAAACTACCCTCGTCCACTCTCCGCTGCGTTCGTTCCGCTCGAAAGCGGACCCGTTGCACGTAGCCCGAAAATCTGGTTCGCAACAGAATTCTACTTTCGAAGTTGGAAGCGGAACCGTCGCGAACCAGTTCGTTGCGAACCGGCCCCAAGATATAGAGGCTAGAGCGAAATGTACACTGCAGCCGAAAATCGCAGGTTCGAATTTGTTACGGACGTGTCGGTGCAGTTAGTGTGGACCTTCTGCTGGCTTCTGTATAAATTTTATCGGGTATTATAAGGAGGTAGTCTCGTTTTCAGGATTGCAAGCGTGCGGGATGGGATTTTTCAGTAGTCAAAAGCGCTGGATAAATGATCAATCTAGGCCGCGGTCGCCCTCAAAAGTCATATTTTTACGTTTACGGGGCGTAATTTGCATTATTCGGAAGAATAAATCGGCAAATTGAGGGTCTTTAAAAGACGGCAAATTCAGACGACTTATAAAATCGACAAATTGAGTGGCATTATAAAGCCACGAGATTCAACTGCGTTGTAAAGACCTAATAATGCAAATTACGTCTCGTATACGAAAAAATAGGACTTTTGAGGGAGATAGCGCCCTAGATCGATCTTTTATCCAGTGGTTTTGACTACTGAAAAGCCCCGTGTTTTTATCATCGAGAAACGAGAAGGCGAATGAATCCTACACCCTTGCAATCCTGGAAAAAGGGGTCTACCCCTTAATATCTCTGTCAGTTATGTAGATATGAAAAAACTCTTCAAACAAAAGTTGTAGTATGTAAGGAGGTGAAGGTACATAGTATCAGAGAAAAAAAAATTTTTCGAGGTCATTTTTTCAAGATTTCAAGGTCACAGATATTTTTTCTATTAACAACTGTTTATGCTATATATGGATTCTTAAAGAGAAAAAAAGACAAATTCAACGATATATCATAACGTCTATTTATGTCAGGATTTAAAAAATTCAAAATTTTCAAAATGATCCAATCGGCCCCAAAATTTTTTCCAGATCATTTTGTCAACATTTGTCACGATTCTGGTGGGTTAGACCAGCGCTCGGATTTGTTTCCTCGCGGCGGCCGAGAATCGAAGGCTACGCCTCCTGGACCTAGCCGCGCGTCTCGCTCCCCGTGGCGGCGCTAGTTCTTCTAGGCGGCACGAATAGCGAGTATGATACGCGCCTAAGGAGCTCCGAGCTAGGACCGCCACGGCGAGCGAGACGCGCGGCCGGGTCGAGGAGGCATAGCCTTCGATTCTCGGCCATCGCGAGGAAACAAATCCGAGCGCTGTGTTAGATCAAAAAAATTTTGCAAATTAATTTTCCTCAAGTATAGCTAAGGTCCACCCTAGTGTCCAGGTGCCTATTCCGAACGAGCCGAGGAATCGAACGGTCATGGTGACCAACGGGGTTAGGTCTCGGTATCGAGCCACGCGAACGATAAATATCCCAAGCTCGGCCTCCTTCGCCGTTCTTTCATGTCGCGTCGCCGCTGAAAGTAGAAAACCCACTCCACTGTCGCCGAGATGGGATCAAGCGGCTCCGTTCGTTCTCAGAGGAGGTATCCGTTTCGCGTTTTTCCTTCTTTCAGGCTGGTAATGGAGTGCCTCCTTTGATACGCCCTCATTTGACATTCTTTTATTGTATTCCCAACGCTCGCTCGTTCCGCGGCTCACGCGATTTTCGTTGTTCCGGGAACCATGGGACTATACCCCTGCCATCTTGGGTCTCTTATTTATTTTTTTCTTTCTTTTTTTCACAGTTTTCCGATAACGAGACGCCTCCGAGGAGGCAAAGAATCGCGGGAAAAGAAGCAAGCCGGCTCCGATCTTCTTCTGGCAAAGAGCAAACTTTGCGTCTCGTCGAACACGCTCCATTATTACGCTGCGATCCTCTCTAATTTTCATTCGGACAGGCACAGATGGTTGTACAGGGTATCACATTTCGAATTTTTCAATCTGCGATGTGTTGACCTTCAAAGGTCACTCAAGCCCATTCAAGGTCGTTCATTTCCGTTTAAAGCTTATCTTCGTTGAACGTAATTGAAAGGACGTCTTTCAAAGAACGACTATAGGTGTCTGTATACGATGACTACACAGCGGATCTTTATGCAAATTAAAAATTTTCTACCTAATTTTTCACGAAACTTGAGTGAAATAGATTGGGTCTAGGAGGATAAGCATGGTTGGAAAATGGATGGATGGAAAACAATGGTTGTAGGTTGGAAGACAACCCCCTAAAATTTTAAATCGCTAAACCTTCATATAAGGATGATATGAGGGTAAATACCCTTAACTGTATCATTTTTTTTCTCGTTTGTTAATTAAGATATTCAGATAAAAAAACGAAAATACTCGAACTTACCACCTTCATATCATATATCTTTTTTCGCAACTGTAATCAATTGGTGCAAAAGTGGTGTCTCTCCGTCTTTAATGATTGAATCATAATGTATTAATATTAGATATCACGCTGTATTCGGGAAAGACCACAGAATCTTTTTCTGTAAAGAACAATTCAATATCTTTTATAATAACATCACAATATTTGTTTAAAGTTGAAAAATATGTTTTTTTTCAAAGCCATGTTTTTCAAAAACTGTGCCTATAGGAGAAAAATTAAGGACAGATTCGGAATCAGCGCAAAAAACTCTATAAGAAGGACCCAACAGTATATTGAAATCAAATTTGGTGTTGGACAGTGTTTTTAAAGTAAATTTGGATAATTTGGTAGCGTTGTTCAAGCGTGAGTCTATTCATGATGGTTTGCCAGACTATACTGAACATAAACGTCAAGTAGAGCAGTCAGAAAGACAGCTTGTATTGACAGTTATTCCCATCGAAAGTTCTATCCAAGCTAAAAAAACACCCTTTACTATCCCTACATTCCAGAGATGATAGTTCAATCCTCTCAAAACTCTCCTCTGTTCTAGAAGACATTAAATGTTGACTGACGGAGCAACATCGACTTGTCTCTCAAAAATACATTAGGTCCGAACACCTCGTGATTCCACAGGGTAGATGAGGCTTCAAGGTCGCGGAGCTCGCAGTTCTCGGTGCAGAGAAACTCGTTTGGGGATGAACGTAGCGACGACGAGAGAAGAGGAAGCGTTCGGGGTCGGGGTCTGGGTCGGGGTCGGAGACTGAGGCTGACGAACCAGGCTTACGTTTGATTATACGGTGGGTGTTTATGCGAGCTACGGGGAGAGCCCCAGCCACCCCACGGGAGACCGACGGGCTCGGTCCGGGGCTGATCTTTTGTGGCAGCGTGAAATTGCCAATCAAATATTCAAGGCCGGTTGTTTAACCGCCGCAATAAAGAACAGAACAGACGGCGAGGTTCCGGTATTCGCGCGGACTTAAGCACCGCTTTACAGAGCTTTTCAGACAGGGACTTGAATGTTGGAGGCGTTTACACCAAACCCAGGCTGTCCCGTCGACGGTAAAACGTTCAACGTTTCGATCCGCGTGGCTTTCGTCCCGACGAATCGCTTTTTATTGAATTCTTCGGTGAAGTCTTTTAACACGATCAACGGCATTCCAATCATTATAATTAGACAGCGGATATTATGCATGTATGACAAAAATGAGTAGGTGTCATTTAAAACAGTAAAAACATTAGAAGAATTTTTAATTACTATCATATACTTATTCACCTTTGAAACATTTTAGGAAAGAAAATAAACTCCTGTTTCACTTCAGTTTGTTGCAATTCAGGTACATAATTTTTATTTTGCATAAAGAGCCGCTGTCTAATTATAATTTCAATAAGGTGCGAGATTAACCCTCGGACAACTTTTATAGCTATACAGGGTGTCCCACATAAATGGAAACACCTAAATATCTTTCTTATTTACAGTTCTATCAGAAAACTTCAGAGGACAAAGTGACACTATTGCAGGGGGCAAATATAATGGTAAAGAAACAATTTTTTATGTCGTGTTTTTTAATGGAATTTCAAGGTCACCGATGTTTTTTTTAATGGAATAGTATATTTTTTTACGATAGCATGAGAGGTAATAAAAAACTGAATTTAGTGGATACCACCTTTTTGACCTTGAAATGATTTGAATTCCATTTAAAAAAACATCGGTGACCTTGAAATTTTATTAATAAACACGACATAAAAAATGATATTTAGGTGTTCCCATTTATGTGGGACACCCTGTATAATTGTCAATGCTTAGGACCATTCAAAAAATGTATACTCTTCATTAACCCCTTGCCCTACGATTTATTTTACGGTTTCAGTGATTAGAACTTTTTTTATAGTTTGTAATTTCCTAGAAAAGGAGAAAATTTATATCTATTGTATGCCTACATGTTCTCCAATAACTATTCCTTAACAAAACCAAAATAGAATTTCATCTCGGTTTAAAGGAAATTAATAACAAACATATTTATGAGACTGTTCTCTGAAGCTTCGACATGAGTCTGACACAATATTGTAGGGCAAGGGGTTAATAATTTTAATGTGATTTAAATAATATATTAATACTTTTGAAGTCTTTTAATATTTTCACTGTTTTCAATTGCACTTGCATATTTTTGTTATAAATGCATAAAATCCGGAGGCTATCGACGATGAACGATAGAACAAAGTTTTCGTGACTGTTTCACGACAGACTTAGCCCCTTGGGGTTGAAGAGCCCCAGCCTCGACGCTCTTGAAATATCAAAAAATACAACCCGAGACTTTGCTCGATTACAATAACTGCTCCATTCTTCCCCACACATTCCCTGGTATCATTAAAGGAAGTGGACCTGGGGTGGTTCCTAAACAAGCATCCCCTTCGCCGAAGATCCAAAATGTCTTATTTGACACAGTTTTGGCAGTCCTCCCCGGGTTACAGGGTACTAGGACACGAGGAGCAAAGATTGCGTCAGAAGTTTCGGGAGGGTAAGAATAGCCTGCGGTTTCGGGATCGAAGGGGTTTGGGAAAGGAAGAAGAAGGCTTGGGGTGCATCTTGGGGGTAGAAAGTTCGGGGAGAGCAGGTGAAGGAGGCCGGGAAGAGAGCCAGGCAGCGTGGTCGTCGATCCGGCCAATTCGTGGAAAAAGAAACCACGGTCGTAGCAACCACGGGAAGCTTTAACGAGATCGATGAAGCTGTCGTTGAAGCATCCCTGGACGCGACCGCCGCACAGCCTCTCCTCCCCTAGCCACTGAGATCTGAGAAACGACGCCGAACGACGCGCAACGCGTCGCGACGTTCTTCTTCGTCCACGAAATCTCCGTGTATAGTCTTTTGCTGCAGGTCCTGTTAACATCGGCTTAATGGCGACCGGTTTAAAGCGCCTGGAAGCGCGAGCCTGCCGGGATAAACCGCTCTAATGCAAGCTCGCGACCTCTCTTTTTTCACTAAAACGGCGCATTATTCTTGGACCCCGTTGCACACATTGTTTCTACGAGGGCCGAGCCCGGGAAAAATGCCTCGCATTTGCGACACTCGAACTAGGCTCTCCCCCTCTCAACGACGATACTGACGCTGAGAGAACCGTTCCCACCCTTCGACAAAGTCACTTTTGCTTTTGTTCGAAATATCGGTAGCATTACACGACTCGCGAGAGTGACAGATATCAAATGATTGCATAAGTTTGTGCCCGATTGGAATAGATTGCGCAGATTGTACTACACGGTGGAATGTAAGAAAAGAATTATATAGTCACCATTCTTTTTTAATTGTATAAAAGACTGGTGACTATATGATTGAGTAACACGTTCGCTGCCAGCATTTGTTTCGTTGCTTACCTTCCTCGTTCGAAAGTTTCATCAAATGCAACTATTAAAACAGTTCAGCAGAAGAAAGTCACAGATCCTCTGAAAATTCTGCATTCTACTATGACCTTAACCAACGAAGTGCATAAAATTAATTTGACTGTTTTTAAGTGAACTTAGTCAGATTATGGATGTCACTAATTCTCACATATTTGTGACAGTGGTAGCGAACATGTTAAGAAAGCTGTATTCTTTAAAATTTAACCATTGAATTTTATTTTCAAATCGGGCACGAACTGATGCAATCATCTGATAGTTGCAATTGTTAGTGCTTTACAAAAATGATCTAAAATCCTACGTGAATTCTCCGAGCAGATAGCAAATTGAGACCTGGGGGGGATAGACAAGTATTTAAAGATTCTTTTGCCGTGAAATAATGACAAATATAACAAGTACATCATCTTCATCGGAGAATCGAAGGAACTCCGTCGAATTACACCGTGAAAAAACGATTCTCACATACTCCAGCAGCGCCGAACGAAGAACCGGTGTTTCCAAAAGGCGTTCAGCGACCCAGGACCGTGTTAACATCGAGGAACGGCGGATTCCGACATTTCTAAGAGGTTCGCAGCTTTAAGCGATAGAATAAACCGTCGCCGTCTCGTCGATTCGCTCCCGTTCCTCCTCGTCCCGTGTTTTCTCAGCCACCGGTGCACCAGCACCGTCGCGTCGCACGGTTTCTAAGATACTTTCCGAAGCATTTACTTTTATCGCGGGGAATTCTTCTCTCGCTTCTCGCGTCGTGCGATCTCGATCGCGATCGAGTTTCGTCCTGCTTCGCCGCACCGAGGTCTACGGCCGACTTGGTTCTCGCTTCTCGCAGAAGCCGTTAATTTCTCCTGGAGGAAGTTACCATTTCAGGAGAGAGAGAGAGAGAGAGAGAGGGTACAGGTTCTCTTTTCCCATCAGACACCCCACGATAATCGAGTCTCGCCGATTTCCTCGTCGCACGCAAGCCGGGATCGCTGGACTGCGGATTTTATGCGTTTACGGCGACCATAAATACAGGGTGAATGTTCCATAGATTGTTCTCCCAAAAGTATAATTCGGGCTTGATGGCGTTGAGCCACCCGACCGCATACAAATGCTGTTATCGTCTCTTCGACAATGCTTTATTATTTTTTATTTCACCGGCACACAGAGCTATAGACGTTCGGTGTAATTGATAAATTTTTGGGAAGAGGATTTACACAAAAATTGATTTCTTCTTTTAACCCTTTATATCTTGTATATCTTTATTACTGATATGAAGTGTTGGCTGTGTAAGTTTGACACAAGTAACCGATTTTTAAGACATGTCATCGTTGGTGGAAACTATTTACACATAATAAGTACTCCATACTTGACACAAGTACAGTTTGTATTGTTTATTTTCATTGTTATCATTGTAGTGAAAGGGTGAATAGGTTACAAACAGCGGGTTTAATGCATTTATAACAGAAATATGTGGGCGCTGAAAAGAGTAAAAGAATTTGATACCAACGCATTTCTTACGCTGAAGAGAGAAATACATTCGTATTCAGTTTCTACGGCCTGCGATGAATGCAAACAATTTTTATTCTGCACAAAGTTCCGCGGTCTATTTATAAATGATGCACCGGTAATATTAAATTCATGTTTCTTCCACTTCGTATGTCGCCTAGTCATTTTCATAATTTAATCATGACAGTGCTCTGAATATTTGTGCGAATAAACTGCACAAGAGTGGGCGCGGAATTTTGCCGAAAAGAGTTATTTTTTCGCACGGAGATGCGCGTACAGTGTCGAAGACGATCATTTTTTTAACACTTTACCTACCGGAAGCCTATTAATAGGATTTTCAATAATTGTGCTGTATCAAAAGAAAGCATAGAAATTTTCTAAATGAAACTATTAGATGATGTTATTGGGGGTGACTTCACAATGAAAATTTCCTAAAAATGTTTAGCCATGTGTCATAGATTTTTCAAAATTATGCAATAATCACCGGTCGGTAATGTGTTAATATCGGACGACTGGAATATTTTTACTGATTTTCACTAATTTTATTCGGAAGATTAACGCCAGTGACTATTTAAAGATCGCGCGATTTCTCGGTTCGAGCAGCCCCGTTGAGAGCGTTTAACCATCACCATATGGAGGCAGTAGATGAGCCGTGATCGAGCGTCGATCGCGCGCGATTCACGTCGGGAAATTGCGACGATTCGACGGGCGCATCCCTTCCGCGAGATGAAACGAGCCGAAAAGAGTATTGCGGCTGATCAGCGTCTCGCATCGACGGGGCCGAAAGCGTGGCTGAAAACGCTAAAACGATATCCATTAATCCGTCGACGATCGGAGTTCGCCCGGCGATATCATCCCGGCCGCATTCAACCGTTAATACCGAAGGTTTCGGCCGTCGTAATTGCTGGCCATTCGATTCCTCCGGCTGCGAGTTAATTAGCGGGAACGCTCCGACGTAAATCGCTTTGCGAATCCAGTTATTTTCGTTGCGAGTAAACATTGTTGCTGCGTGGATCGCTGCTCGCCGAAAAACTGTGCTACGCGATAAACGGAATCGCCTATATACTGCTCCAATATTAAATACTTGCTGTTCGGATTGCAAACGTCATGGATTTTAATCGTTTCTGGCAAAAACGAAACTGTTCAGATATTCAAAGAATTCAAGGATTAACATTTTCGCGCGGAAAAAGAAGCCTTTGTTTCCGGACAGGCATTGTCGCGAGATTTTTCTAGCTTCCGCGGAGGTGTTTAACGTTTACTTTGAAACACGGGCAAAAGCTGCAGCTTCTATTCGCGGCAGCAATCGGCCGAGCCGTCCGAAGTTGATCCTCCTCCGCTTTCCCTCGTCTTTCCGTCGAGAAAGAGGGTTCGAGGCCATTTCAACCCTAACTCGGCAGCTGCAGCAGTCTCTTCCGATCGAAGTTAATCAACTCCAAATTCCCCGATACAATGATCAAAGTGTATCCCTCACGCTCTCTCTCTCTCACTCTCTCTCTCTCTCTCTCGCTCTCTCTCTCTCTCTCTTCCACTTCCATTTAGACAGACGCGCCCGCGAACGGTTTATTTCGCGCGTTTTTCTTTCCTTTGTTTCGTTTTCTTTTCTCGCTGGCTTCCGATGAGGAGGAGAACCTATATACAATCCTCCGACCCAGCGAGAATCATTTGTATCTCGATTAAAGTCGTTCTCCGGGTTCGAGAGAGAGAACGCGAACATCATCCTTTCTCGTCGATCTCTCCGTCAGACCGTTCCCCGTTGAAACGCTGCCTTTCGGGGCGAAACGGAAAAACGTTTTAAAAGTAGCCTCCGGGGAATTTATGAGTTGAAACGAAAGCGGCGGGGGATTTTATCGAGCCATTCCTGTCCTATCGATTCCGTCGCCTCTTCCTACGCCGCGCGCTCTCTGTCCGTTTGCGGTACCCGCGAACGAAATCGAGACGATCCACTTGTTCCTTTTCTTATTGGCACGGGTGCCGCGTTGGTTAACGCGTTGATTGCTGTGGTTCATCGTGTATGTGCGATGCTATACTTTCCGCCGTGTAACTGGTTTATTTTTATTGCGGCCGGTTCGAGGGAAACGAAATTCTTGTTCGGGTTTGTGGGGACTGGGTGAGAGTATAGATGAGTAGACTGCATTTGTTGCAGAGTTGGGAAAAAATTTAATCAACGATTGACGAATAAATTTCTACTTCAATGGTTTATCGCAATTAATAATTAAACTCCTACTTTAGTCGTTAATTGCGGTTAACTATTACATTCATTTCAATTGTAATCGTCAATTGGATAATTGATTAATGATTAATCGCTGAAATTTCGAAATGAAATACGAAATCAAAACTGTATGCGTGCTGAGAAAAATGTAAACTGAGTTTTTGTTGAGATATATTTCTTTATCTCCGCTCTCTGTCTCTCTCTCTCTCCCTTCTCATTACAATTTATGGATACACCGTGTGGCGATTAACTTCAACAATTGATTAAATCAATCTCCGATTTTTCTACGATTTCTTTTTTTAATCAACGATTAACTTCATCAATCGATTGAATCAATCGTCCATTTCTCAATGATTACCTTTTTTAATCGTGCACATCAATCTTGGTTAAAATATTGATTGATTAATGCCCAACTCTGATTTGTTGCGAGGAATAGGAAATCTTCATGCAAAATATAAATGTTCTGCATTGATGGTGGGAGGCTGATGTAAAACAAAAATTGATTTTATCCTCTAATGACTTTGTTATATTAAAAACAGTATTACAATGTCCTTGAATTTTTCTAATCTTCTGCTGCTTTATATTTCATCTAACCAATTTTTGTATGTACGATGCTATACTTTCCACGGTGTAACTCGTTTATTTTTATTGCGGCCGGTTCGAGGGAAACGAAATTCTTGTTCGGGTTTGTGGGGACTGGAAGAGAGCAGAGAGGGGTAGACTGCATTTGTTGCGAAGAATAGGAGATCCTTGGAACTGTCATTGTCCTTTTAATATCGTCGTCGGAAAGTCAGTCCGTTTTCTCAAGGGAAAATGGAAGCCATTCTGTTACCGTTTAGAATCAGTTTTATGACATTTTGTTCTATGATCTCTTGCGATTTTTCGATTATGCATTTGTAGAGAATTGAGAGTCTACTAATCAGTTTCAGATTTGTTAGGAACATGATTTACATTGACTTCACGTATTTTTTTAAAAGCAATTGCTCGTCAGTCGACGTGTTAACGCCAGGTGCGACACACACGTTTTCAATTTCGATCACGTTTATACGGGCCGTCACTGGTGATTCTATATGTAAAAATTCGACGAAAAAAAGAGAAATAACACTTTTTTTCGTTTGATGGCTCGTTCTCGTGGCAATCGAGTTTGAAAATTCGACGACTGTACGCGCTATTACGCTTTGTACACTGCTCGGGAAATTAGGGAATTCGTGTTTCGAGAATTTCAATGAAAATCTAGGTTTTTTAACTTCCGTACAATTAATAGAAAATATAAATATTCGATTAATTCGTATATTTCTGTACGAAACATTACAAATAACAGTAACCAATGACCAGTTGACCAATGTGACCAATTGAAATTTTTCCAAAATTTCTTCGTTTTAATAATTCAAAGAGTTTGTACTGCGGCATTCTGAAATATTGATAGAATTTATCGTCGTATTTAAGTAACATCTTGAATAAAGTCCAATATTCTCCATCGATTTATCTCTTCTTCAAAATCGGATGGAGCTCGTTTTTTCACTTTCTTCGCTTTAGCTTCCTCTTCGTCTAAGCGCATGACGAGAAGAGCGAGTCGCTGTCCGAACCGCTCATTTCGACGGTTTTACGTCATCTGACGGTTCTGTAGTTGTCGGTACGCGACGATCCGTGCCGTATAGTGTGGATCGACCTTAAGAGTGCTCACAAAGAGGATTCTGGGAGGCTGCGAGGCAGGCAACCTGACTGGTATGGCAGCTCGCGAAAAGAGTAAGCTCTGGTTCGCACGAAGTTTCTTCGGAGAGTCTAAAGAGTTACGACGCTTAATTATCGACGAACGATCCTTTGTAACTCGGTGCGCGTCGGGCGCGAGCGCCGGCGTCGGCGTCGGCGTGGGCGTCGGGATCGCGCGTTCATAAATCCGGCAAAGTAGCAAAGAGAGCTAGCTCCTCGCAGTGGCGAGTAAACTGCAAACACGACACCTTTGGCGTGGCTATATAAATCAGGGGCCTCGGCTCGGCTTCTGCTCTTGCTTCTGCTTCTGCTGCCGGAAAGCGGGGGTGGAAACCGGCCGAACCGAAAGAGATACGAAACTTTCCTCGTAGTTCCGAACTACCGATAGAAGCGAAACACTGCCAACAAGATCCCCGCGTAACTTTGTCCGCCTTATTAAGCAGGACTTTTCGACTATCCTCGGATGCAACGCGCTGCGACGCGGTGCACCGGCTGCTAACGCAGATTCCGCGAGCCCTCGACTTGTCGATTTAAGGTCGGTTTATCTTGCCAGTCCAGGCCAGCCGGACAGAACCTTACTACCCTGGTTTTGTATCCAGTATTTTCCAAAAAGCTAAAATACTGGATACAAAACCAGGGTAGTAAGGTTCTGTACGACTGGCCTGGACTGGCGAAGATAAACCGACCTTTATAGTGTAAAGTACCCAAATATGGTATAGTCGCCTATTATGGCACTACCTTATATCTTGTAAAGGAGAAGTCGCATTCTAGTGAGAAAATCCTCAAACAATAGTTTACCATGTGGTTACTTAACAATGTGCAATGCAATCGCACCATTCTATAGATTTTAATATCGATCCTCCGCCAGTTGTGTTTCCACGTGTTGAATATTTTTGTTGTTAGATTTTCGATTGTATCTTTTTCGAGGAAGGTAAGTGATTTTGAAAGGTTTGAACATATATGTAGTTTCAGTTTATTTATATTAATTTTTGCCAACTGTTGGTTTGGGCTGAAATTCATTTTCTCTTTGTCAGTAGCTAGTATTATCAGTCCACGTGGAGTTCCCAATATGCCACTACCAAGGATATGATATAAATTGACCTTCATCCGATCTGAGGAATTTCCTTTGGGTCGTTCATGTTGATTCTCTGGTGATTTGAACTAGGATCGACGAGAAGAAAGGCAACTCCAGAAATGTCTCCGATCAAAATTGGTGGAGCAAATGCATACTTTACATCGTGTGAACGTCACCGAATTGTGCAGTTGCCAAGAAGTTTCCTCGGGTTTAAACGTCCTGCAGGAAGTTTGCAGGTATCATTCCGAGGAGCCCAGCATATTCAACAGCATAAACGTAGTACTTACATACTTACGTCAAACTGTGTAACTTGTTAGTGGAAACTTTGTAAGCAATACACTTTCATATTTCACAAGCTCCCACCAGGAAGAGGAACGAATTCTCGTGCAGCATTGCAACAGACAGCTACTGTATTCGTTCACGAAATATACTACAGGGTTAAACGCAGCCGTACACCCTCTCTCTCTCTCTCTCTACCTTTGAATATGCCATCGACAGCATTCCGATTGCATTCCGTAACTTGCCGGACGGGACAGGAAGAATCGAAAACGCGTTACCACGGCGAAGCGTTCCCGATGTACCGTCAAACAGCGGAATAACGTCGCGTCGCTTCGGCGAAACAAGAAAAGTTCCGAACGGATAATAACTTGTAATAACTTGCCATCGGGGATGACGGGAAGCTGATCGTTCGAAAGTTGCCGCGGACCTCGGCATTCACGGCACACGACACAGCGCGACCAACATAGTTACAGGGGAGTTTGCGTCAAAGTAATTCCACGGCGTTTCCAGGCCTGGATGAGTGTCCACGATTCCATGGGATACGCACGCTAACCTCGCGAAATCACGGCGACCCTCGCATCACAACTTTTCGCCAACATGGAGAGCATTATTCCGCGACATTTCCTGGATTTTACGATTTTGTGAATTTATGAGGACTGGAGGAAATTTAAATGATTTTCTTTGTGGGTGGATGCATCACTTATGATGGTCAACTTTGATTTTTTTTAATGAAATATTTAAATGAAAAATGGAATATATTGTCTTATGCAGCATTTTATTGTCTAGGAAAAGGTATTCACCGATGTACGAAAGTCATTAGCTAATCTGAAGGAAGGACCACGGATTAATTCGTACGGCTACAGGTTTTGCAAGTCAAATACACCCTTTTGAAAATAAATTTCACCCTTTTGCAAAACAGATTGAATGTAAATTAATTGTCAAGAAACAGGGAGTATAACTGTTATAACCAAAAAGAAAAAAAGTCGTAGAATAACAAATACTTCATAGACTAAAATCGTATTGGTTACAAATAAGGATTATAAGTAACCGAAAATTTATTCTCTTGTTGATAAGTGTTATCAATGAGAGAAATTTATTTCGATCGCTCATAACAGTTATCGATGGGAGAAGTTTATTTCGGTCACTCATAACAGTTATTGAGGAAGGAAATTTTGGAATAGTGGTTATTAAATAGTACTTCTTTCAAATGGTAGACAATCAATTATTTTATAAATTTTTTATTCGTGAAATTAATTGCTACAATCAAAATTTAATGTGAGAAGCAAAAACAGATTTTGTGTTGTTCTCATGGTATGTTGATTCGTCTGGTTGTATGAAACCGAGTAGACAACTCAATAATTAAATAAGCAACAAAAATGAATTTTCTCATCAACAATTATTATGAACAAGTGAAAAGAAATTCGATCATCGATAACTGTTATGAGCGACCAAAATTTTCTCTCGTCGATGACTGTTATGAGCGATCGAAATGAACTTCTCTCATCGATAGTTGCTTCGAGAAATCGAAACATTTTTTCTTTATCGATAACAGTCATCGAGGAGGATCCAATTTTTTGGACACAAATTGTAGTTTGTAACCAGAAAGTATAAAATCAATATTTTTTAATAATTGTGTTCTTAGAATTTTTTCTTTACGTTTTTTTGTACATTATTTTAAATTTCCATAATAATCAACATTTTATTAATGATTTTTATCGTAGAAAATTTTATAATTGTTATTTTTGGTGCCTATCAAGAAATTCAAAATACTTGTTTAAAAGTAATTACCAATTCATTAACAATCTACATATGAACCGTGTGTGTACATGTATGTATATTCATTGTAGCCATTTTCTGGTTAATAAATTTAAAAAATGAAAGTACATGTATTTATTGAAGCGTGTTGAGTATTGTTTACCTCGCAGTAATGACTCCAGTCACGCGATTTGCTTTCAAGTGTAATTAATTTCAAATATTCTTAATGGATGAAATTGATTTGCATGAGATTAAATTTGACTTGCAGAAGAGTGAGTTTCGAGTGCAAAACCTATGATAATAAATTATAGAGGCAAGCAGTGTCTGCGTCCTCAGATTTCGCACGCAAGTACTAGTAGCAATCAGCAACGGTGGAAGAAATTACCCTGCTCGTCCGTCGCGGCGGATCAAGATTTCAACGAGTTCGCGATCGTTCGGTAGTTCCTCGTTCCTTCGTTTCCGTTTGATGATTTACGAGCTCCAGCTGAACGGGAGAATGAGAGAAAAAGAGAGAGAGATAGCTTCGAAATGAAAAGGACGTCGCCGGCTGGAAAGACAAACGATCCTCCGCGGCGTGAATCTTCGTTCGTCCTCCAACTAATTTTTGCGGGGTAAACTCTCGCACAGAGAAAGAGAGAGAAAGGGGAGAGTTTTCTTCTGCATCGAATTTGCGATTTCGTTCCAGGGTCCTACATCCGGAAACGGGCCAGAGTCAACCGGTTTCTCCGCGCAAAATAATGCGCAACAGAAAGAGAGAATGCTGCAAACTACCAGGATCCTCTGGAAGGAAAGTTGCCGAGACGTCGAGACGCTGTGACATCGATTGTATCGCCGTTTAACCTCGTCTCCCGAGCTATTCCGCTTTTCTCTCTTTCCCTTTATCTCTCCGTTCGTCTTTAAACCTCCTCGCAGTTCCCAATCTATGGAAAAGTTTTGCGAAGCTCCCTTCGTCGGTACGCCCCCGTATCGCTATCTTTCTCTCCGCTTTCGTAGGTTTCTTTGAAGAAAGTTCGTCGAGCGTTTTCTACCACCGTTGCTGCGCCCGAAACTCCGAACTTTTCGAGGAATTCAAAGCTCGAGCTCTCCGGCCCGGAGAAAATGAATATAATCCTCTGGATCCACTGAGAAGTTGCGTGGTTTGTCTCTGAATGATGTCTGGGTCCGTCTTGACCCGGAATTTACTGCTCTGCTTCAAAGAGATTGACGTAGACGTATTTGATTGATCTTTAATTGAATTCTCTCCGCCTGTTTCTGCATGCAGAAACACCGCACGGTGGAACAGAGTGATTTTGTGTCGAAATGAGAGAAGTTTCGATTGAAATGAGATAGAGAAATATTGTACGAATGTTTTTTAACCTCTAAATTCTGCAACTTTCACCCTCATCCGTCCCTTGTGTCAATTTGACACAGTTTTCCCGAAATAAGTTATACTGTTCTGTTATTTGTAGGTAAATTTGTCCGATACTTCGTGACTTTTATTTTCTTAATGCGAAACACATAACCGAGAAACCTGAGATGTAAATGTTCACTTATCAATTTGAATAAAAAAACATTGAAAAATAACTGTTCACCTTGATATTTTATCGAATTTTTGTCGCCGTGTCAATTTGACGCCGAGGAACAGATTCAGTTCGTGAAATGAGGGACGGACGAGGGTTAAGACAGATTTTCAAGGTTAAAAAACGTTCGTCCCATAATCCCTCTGTTTTTCCCATATTCTGCAGTGTTTCAGCTTTAGTTCTAAGAGAATCATCGCTCTATCTTATTTCTATCGAAATTTCTCTGATATTCACACAGCCTGGCCGCTTGCGCCACGAATTTTGAGCCGCACTGTATAAAATCTTAATTTTCGGTAGTAGCGCGCGGCGCAGTGAAAATTTCGGTTCCCGTCTTAATTCGCCGCGAATATGGAGAGAACGCAATTTGGCCGGGTCCATTTGGAACGCGAACCGGAGCCGGCACCGCTGCTAAACGTTGTCGGCGAAGATCAAAGCGTCGCGCAATATTTCACACGAGCTGCGATATTAAAATGTGTCGCTCGCGCTGGGCAACGTTCCGTCGCGAAACGCCATTCTTTTTCAGGCTTCGCTCCGGTTCGATACGACGTAGCAGTCCCCACGTTCCCGGCTGTTTCTCTCTTTCCCGCCGTGAACAGGAAAGAAACGTAAACACCGATAACGATCGCGGAGCACGGCCGGACGAGTCCGAAAAAATAAAAACGAGTCGGCCGATGCGGACGCTTCCTATTTTACACCGTGTCATCTTCCACCCGGCTTCCAACGTTCGTTATAATAAAACCGTTGAAACAATACCGTGCCGGTTAATGGCTCGATTTTTTATCTTCCGTGGGATTTTTTTCCATCCCCCGTTTCACCGCTCGCCGCGAACCCCTGTATCCGTTCGAACGATCCTCCGACCGCGAGTTTGCCCGCAAACAAGGTCAACGGTGCTGCAGCGGTTTTGCGACGATCGTGATTGCAATCGTTATCTTTCGATCGGTTATTAACGTTGAGGAATCGCTCCCCTTTCGTTCGCAGCGATCGCGGCACGCGTGCGGATTCGATTCCCGAGGATTTTTATCGGAAACCAGAGTGTGGGTACAGCTCTTATTGTGTTTATTTATAATTGTAACGAAGGTGATTCCACTTTGCAATAGTACATTAAATCTTTGCACTCCGAATTATTTTAAAATTTTTGCATTGCTTGCTTTTGTTATTAGTAATGCGGATATTTTGCAAGATAAAAATGTTCTGCATTGATTGTGGGAAGCAGAAGTAAAACAAAAATTGATTTTATCCCCTAATGACTTTGTTACAGTAAAAACAGTATTACAATGTTCTTGAATTTTACGAATGTTTTACCGTTTCATATTTCATCCAACCAATTTTTTCATTGTTTTAAATCGCTAAATCCTGGAATAGCTTGACAGCTGACATTTCGAACGTCATTTCCTGTCTCTTGTAGTACTCTCTATCCTTTCAGGTTTAATTTTCGAGTTAAAATAGCTCCGACTGCAAAGGGTTAACCCCTTGCCCTGCAGTATCGTGTATGACTCATGTTAAAAATTCTGAACAGAGTCTAATAAATATGTGTGCTATTAATATCCTTGTAACGAGTCTGAATTCTCGTTACAACCGGATCTCTCCCTCGTTGCTGAGTGGCTCGCCGAGCCAGGGTTCGCGGCGAGGGAAGCGGACGGGAAGCGGTAATTCGGGCGGGTTATGAAATAACACAAAACGCGCGACGTGACTTTTACGTCTCACTAGGCCACGGTTCGCGAAGGTTGCCGATGACGTGACGGTCGCGGGTGCACGCGCGCGGGTTCGCGGGTCGCGGATCTGACGGTTGGCGACGGACGACGGCTCGTCGACTTGCTGGAGTACGGAGACCGGCGGCTCGCGGCAACGGGGATTCGGGGTCGGTCAGGTCGGCGGGGCGGAGAGGTTGTTCGACGGCGCGTGGAACGGACGAGGATACAACGGCGCGTTGCAAGGGTGCCTCGACGGCTCGTGGAGACGGCGACGGGAACTTCGGCGCGAAGCTGGGTGAAGGATTCGTTCGACGGCGCGTTGAACGGGCGAGGAAGCAACGGCGCGCTGCCAAAGAGGTCTCAACGGCTCGTGGAGACGGCGACGGGAACTTCGGCGCGAAGCTGGGTGACGGTTTCGTTCGACGGCTCGTTGAACGGGCGAGGAAGCAACGGCGCGCTGCAAAGGGGTCTCGACGGCTCGTGGAGACGGCGACGGGAACTTCGGCGCGAAGCTGGGGGACGGTTTCGTTCGACGGCTCGTTGAACGGGCGAGGAAGCAACGGCGCGCTGCAAAAGGTGTCTCGACGGCTCGTGGAGACGGCTACGGGAACTTCGGCGCGAAGCTAGACGGGTGTACGGAGGCAACGGCACGTTGCACGGAGCGGGAACGGTCGGGATCGGGAGGTTGACGGCTCGTCAGGGTAAGGCGCTTACCAGGGTTCCGAGCGATCAAGCGGCTCGCCTGCTGGACTCGGAAAGAGAGCGAGTCTCTGTCCGCGCTGCCTTTTATAGGTGAATTCGGTGGTTACTACGGGGTACGCGGGTTGCGGTGTGCGCGAGCGATTCGCGGGATTGCCCGTGCGACGTCTGCTTCGGGGCGTGAAAACGCGGGAAGACGCGTAGCGTGAAGTCGCGCCTGGTTACGAGGCGTGAAATCGCCTTGCGCGGATTCGGATTCGGTCGGGATCGGTCGGCGCGCTTCGGCTGTACGCGAGTCTTCGCGTTCGTAACAGAGCTGTACTGTGCCCGCTGTACAGGTCTGTTACACCCCCCTCCCTCTTCGGGGCGACGAACGAGCGGCAGTGAGACCTTTTATTGAAAAGAGAAAATAATTATACATAGTATAAGCTTAAACGCTAACGCAAGTCTTAGCCTACGGGGTGGGGATCGCTTTGAACAAAACACCGGACATGTGGAAATAAACGGCACGTTTATTGTCCCCTCCACGGGGTTCTCCCCTGGTACAACTTTGAGCGGACTTACAATCTTTAACTTTGTACTTGTCGGTTCCCTTGGGATCTGGTTAGCCCGGCTCGGGCGTGGTTGTCACCGCCTTGTGACTTATTACTAATACAGCCTTATTCCTAATAATACTTGCGGTGTGCATACAAAAATAAAAATCCTAGAAAAATAACTTAAACATAATATGTTTGTAACGTCGTAGCACTCTATTTCCGCGTATCTATCTCTAACCTTTGCTAGCCCGGCTCGGGCGTAGCGAGTCAGTCTTCGACTCTCTGATTGCGAAAAGAAAACGAACAAAAAAAACGAAAAACAAAACGACGTTGCAGCTAATTGCGCAGGAACCGGAGTGAAAAACACCTTAAACGAAAATAAAAGACGGCCGGGGTCGGTTCTGCCCGAACTCTACATCATATAAACTATATAAACTAGGCGGCTCGTATATACACTCTATCTATAACTAGGAACTGGTTGCTTATATTCTATTAAACTCTGTCGTAATAAAAGGAACAAAAAAAAGAACTTCTTAAACGGCCCTCGGCGCGAGGGTCGGTCGCGGCGCGCGACCTTTCTTACTCTGGGGCCAGTGCCTCGGTCCTCCGTTTGCACCTGCGGAGGTGGCCGTTCCTGTCGAAGAACAGGATCCACCTTTCCTCCGGGGTGGATGCCCGATATTGCCGCGTCTTCACGTAATATTCGGGCACCTCCACCCGCCGGCCTGTCGGCAGCTGGAACCACTTCGTGGGTCCTGGCACTGGCTTGCCATCGTATGGCACGGACGGTGGGGCTCCGGGGAGGCGATTTCCGGACGCCGTAGGTCGGCCCCCATTCCCTGGTTTCTCGGACCAGGTCTGCATCGGTTGGGGCTGCGGTGTTGGCCTCAGTTCCGGTGGCGGTGTGGCCGTTTGTGAGGTGGTGGCAACCGCCGCTAACGGCCCTGGGGCGGCACCGTGGTGGTCTATCCCCAGGATGGTGGGCACCGGTGGTGTCGCGGTGGACCGCGGGCGACGAGTTGGTGGCCGTTCCTCCTTCTTGGCCGGCCTGCGGGTCGATGGCGGTGCTGGCGGTGTGACCGGCTCGGTCACTTTGCTCAGGGGCGCCCTCTGGGTCCCCTGCGGT
Source organism: Lasioglossum calceatum (assembly GCA_963966675.1). Lineage (NCBI taxonomy): Eukaryota > Metazoa > Arthropoda > Insecta > Hymenoptera > Halictidae > Lasioglossum > Lasioglossum calceatum. Next base: position 13,674,266 of record OZ016540.1, read on the forward strand.
GTCGGTGGAGGCACCTGGCGTGACCCCGTTTTCCTCCGGGATCCTGACTTGGCCGGTGGCGTCAGTATCCCGTCCCACCAGGTCGGAGGCTCAGGTTTCCTCCCGGACGATGGCACCGGATCGAACGGGCCCGTCGGCGTTGTCACGGCTTGCGGCGGTCCGGCCTCGGCGGCGTCGGTCGTGGCTGTGGGGCCGCGGTTTCTGGCGGCCAGTTCCAGCTCGGCCTTTCGCTTCAGCAAGCCTGGTAGCCACATGACCGGCCGCACGGACCTGACCCGTGGGCCATGGCGGCGGTGGGGTGACTGACCCGGCGGCATCGTCGGTCCCCTGGCTTGCCGACTGGCGTCGGTCGTCTCGGTGGCTGGTTGCGGTGGCGGGATCGCCGATTCTATCGGCCCTCTCGTGTCTGGTTGGCCGGTGGCCTTGGTCGGCTCGACCTGGGCGTCCGACTGTTCCGGTGCCTGGATCGTCGGTGTCCGGGGTCTTTCCATCAGGTTTGGCTCGTCCAGCAGGTCAGCCAGCTCCTGGACCCACGGCTCCATCTTCCCCGTATTCGTGGTATATTCTCTGCTACAAAAAGAAACGCTCGGGATCAGTTTACGGGGTCGACCTCGGCGACGAGGGGTTGGTGCCTCGGTGGGGTTGAGGAGTGGTGTGGGCGGGTGGGTGAGCGTGCCGCTCGGTTCCGAATCGTTCCCAGCGTGGGTCGCGGCTCGCGTTTCAACGTCCGGCTCCACTGCAGGCTTCAAATCCTGGACATGGATATGGCGGCACCATTTGTTTGCGTCGCTTCGTAAGTCGACGATGACCGGTGAGACGACTTTTCCGACGGTGTACGGACCGGTGTACTTCGGCGCGAGCTTTGCGTTGACCCCGGCTGCTTTATCGGACAGTGTATGTTCGCGTTTCCATACGCGGTCTCCGACGGCTGGGCGCCAGTCGCGGTGTCGGAGGTCGTAGTACTTGGCCTGCCGACCGAATGCGCGCGCTAAATGCAGCCTCGCGAGTTCCTGCGCTTCTCGGAGATTCTTCCAACGTTGCTTCGGTGGTTCGTCGGAATCTTCGGTTGACGGTTGTCCTGGCGTTCGGAGCTCCCTTCCCTGGTTGAGATACGCTGGGCTGTACCCGGTCGACTCATGCCAGGCGGTGTTGACGGCGAAACGTGCTTCTTCGATCTTCTCGTCCCATTGATTGTGCCGGGCGCCGGTGTATTGTGCGAGCATCGTTTTGACGACTTTGTTGGCTCGTTCGACCGGATTGCAATGGGGCGAGTACGGCGGTGTCTTCCGGTGGACGGTTCCGGCGGCTTCAAGCAGGGCGGTGAACGGTCCCCCGATGAACTGGCGACCATTGTCGGTGATGATCACCTCGGGGGCCCCGTGGCGGAGGATGACTTCCCTCTGGATGGCGGCGGCGACGGCGGAGCTGGTGGCTTTTCGGAGCGGTACAAGTTCCACCCACTTGGTGAAGCGGTCGAGGGCGACCAGCAGCCAGATGTTCCCCTGACGCGACCTCGGCAGTGGCCCGACGAGGTCAATGGACACCGTATGCCATGGTCTGGTGCCTGGATTTGCATGGAGATGCCCTGCAGGCTGCTGCGGTGGCGACTTGTACCGCTGGCAGCTGGCACAGCTGCGAACGTACCGGGCGGTCTCCCGGAACATTCCGGGCCAGTAGAATCGTTGTGCCAGTCGAACGATGGTTTTCGCGACCCCGAGATGTCCGGCGGTGGGATCGTCGTGATATCTTCGCAGTAACTCTTCTCGTTCGTCGGTGGGCACGCAGATCTTCCAGGCGTTTCCCGGCTCGGGCTCGTTATAATCGAGCTGGTGTAGTACGTGGCGTTGCAGCTTTCCGTCCTGGATTCGGAAGTCGGTGACGGACAACGGGTTGCTCTGGACGGCCTCGAACTTCTTCTGATACCATGTGTCGGGGCGCTGTTTCGGTCGGAGCAGGTTAACGCCCGCCGTGGGTGCGTTACGGGACAGCGCGTCCGCCACATGGTTCAACTTTCCGGGCCGGTATCGGACGTCAAAATCGTACTGCTGCAGCTCGAGTGCCCATCTGGCCAGACGTCCGGTCGGGTTCTCGATTTGACGGAGCCATCGGAGTGCCTGGTGATCGGTGACTACGGTGAAGTGGTAGCCCTCGAGGTACGGCTTCATTTTCCGTATCCCCCATACGACGGCGAGGCACTCCTTCTCTGTGGCGCTGTACTTCCGCTCGGTGGTGCTCAGCGTGTGACTGGCGTAGGCAATGACGTGCTCGTCGTTCTCCGGGCCTTGAGTGAGCACGATTCCCAGGCCGCTGTCACTGGCATCCGTCTGGAGCGTGAACGGCTGCGTGAAATCCGGACAAGCGAGAACCGGCGCGGCCACAAGCTTTTCTTTCATTGTCCGGAACGCAGTTTCTTCTTCCTCGGTCCACTTCCACTTGGCATTCTTCCGGGTGAGCCTCGTCAGGGGTTCCATGATCTCGGCGAAATTCGGCACGAATCGCCGATACCATGCAGCCATGCCGTGAAATCGTCGAACATCTCGGATCGTCTTCGGAGCCGCTAGCTGTGCTATTGCGCTCGTTTTCTCGGGATCGGTCCGGATTCCTTGCTGGTCCACGATATGGCCGAGGTAGCGGAGACTGTCGACGCAAAATCGGCATTTTTCCGGGTTGAGACGCAGGCCGGCGGCGCGGAGACGGCGAAAGACCTCGCGTAGATGGCGACGGTGTTCGTGGATGCTCCGGCTGACGATGATGATGTCGTCGAGATACGCAAATGCGTTCGGCTCCATCTCCGGACCGATGATTTTGTCCAGGAGTCGTTGAAACGTGGCGGGTGCCGAGTGAAGGCCGAACGGCATCACCGTGAATTGAAATAGCCCTCTTCCAGGCACGGTGAAGGCGGTGAGCGGCCGGCTGGTTGCTTCTAACGGGACCTGCCAATATCCGTTCTTTAAATCCAACGTTGTCAAGAACTTGGCCCCTCGTAATTTGTCGAGGGTGGCCTGGATATGCGGCAGCGGGTACGCGTCCTTCTCGGAGCGGTCGTTCAGGCGGCGGAAGTCGACGCAGAAGCGAGGTTTGCCGTCTTTTTTCTTGACGACGACCACCGGCGAGCTCCACGGGCTGCTGGATCGCTCGATAACTCTGTCTCGTAACATTTTGTCGACTTCCTCGTCGATTACGGCTTGCATCACCGGATTGCGGGGCCGGTATCGTTGCTTGAGCGGTGTCTCATTGAGCAACTTTATCCGGTGGTGCACTAGCGCGGTGCGTCCGGCCACGGAAGAGAACTGTGCCAGCTCCTGCTCCAAAAATTTTTGGAATGGCTCGCGTTCGTCTTCCTTCATTTTTCGGAGCCCCATTTGGAGGCACGGTTCGGCCAGGCAGTTCGAGGCCCAGTTGGCTACCTCAGGAGGTGGTCGGACGGTCAAACGGAGCGCGGCGATGGCCTGGATCCCGAGCAGCACGGGTGGGCCCATCTTCGGTAATACGGTAAAATTTTCGGCCTGCTCGACGTTTCCTACGCGAAACGTTAAACGGACGGTGCCGGCTGGACGCATCTCCGATCCGTCGGCGAGGCAGATCTGTTGGTAGCCCTCGGTGGTTCGGACCCCTTGCTCCTGGGCCCAGTCCATCACTTCCGCATTGATGCATGACAGCTGGGCTCCTGTGTCCAGCATGGCGTCAATTTCTCGCCCCAGCATGACGATTGGCAGAAGTGGCCGCGGCGTATAACGGATTGGCGGGCCCGAGTTTACTATTGCTGGCTCGGCGGCGTCGGGCCCCGCGGTCCGTTTCCCGGCGGGTGGCAATCGCGGGTCAGTACGTTGTCGCGGCCGCACCGAGAGCAAAATTTCCGGTATATGTTTCGACACTCAAAACGCTGGTGTCCGCGTTGTTTGCATCGCCAGCAGTGCGTTGTCGGGTGATACGGTTCCTCGGGTTGTCCGGAGCGGTCGGTTCCTGGAGCAGTGCTGAGTCGCACGAGTCGCGCCTCGATCGGTTCGGTGGCGGCAATGCTCCGTTCTGCGGCCTCCGCCGAGTTGACCGGCACGGCGCGTGGAACGGTCTTTCGTTCGGCGGGGCCCTCCTCGGCGTCCTCCTGCTCTATTTGCTGCACGCGCGCCAGGAGGTCGCGGGCGCTCCTCACATCTGGTCGGTAGATGAGCCTCCTGTATTCGGGCCGCATGTTCTCGAATAGTAGATCCGTGCGGTGGTGCTCGTCCATTTGTGCGCGCCGCATGAGCATGATGACAGAGCTCATGAACTCGTGGAAAGGTTCGTTGACACGCTGTCGCCGCGCGCGAGCTTCGTTCTCCCGCTGGAACCGTGAGCGGTTGGACGCGAACACTTGGATGAATTCGTCGGAGAATTCGTCCCACGAGTGGATCTCGGCCCTACTGTTTCGGTACCAGATCTGGGCCGGTCCGCGTAGTAGCTCGGTGACCCCGCGTAACAGGTCGGCGTCGGCGAGGTCGTACGTATCCTGGAGTTCGGCCATTCGTTCCAGGAAGGACAGTGGGTCCTTGCCATCGGTGGTGTTGCCGGACTTGCGGAGTCGGTCGATGTTTCGGTACGGGTCAGCCTTCTCGATGACGGTCCTTTCGATGATTTTGCCTGTAGCAGGCGCCCCGGCGGCGGCCTTTTCCGTGACAGCTGTCACTTTCTCGCCGGCGGCCGCCATGTTCCGGGTGCTTACCCCGTCCCTCGATTCTGACATGTCGGCAGGGTCGTCGGTCTGTCGTCGTATGTAGTCGGTTAGTCGCTGGCGCAGCTCCTCTGCGGTTCCGCTCGTTGGCAGGTTACTACGTTGTAGCTCGGCAATCAGCTGGTCCTTCGTCAGCCGGATCCGTTTCATTCGGCTGCGGTTCTCGCGTAGAAGTCCCGTAGGCCCACCGCTAGATGGCGGCGCGGTCCCTTGTCACTTCACGATCGCGGCGCGCGATTCACCTTCCGTCTTCCGGCACTAGGTGTCCGTCACTGTTGTCCCGCGGCACTGCGCGTGGTCACTAGTTTCACCCCGCGTCACTAGATGGCGCGCGCGGCACTGTTGATCTTCGGTTGGCGGCACTGGAACTCGCGGCTCGCGTGTTTTCCGTGGAGAGTTAACCTCAAAGACCACGTGTCCGGTTAACCTCAAAACTCGCGTCGCGCCACGTGGTTTTTCGGTCGGCACTTTTCAAAGTCCCTGTTCGGGCGCCATGTAACGAGTCTGAATTCTCGTTACAACCGGATCTCTCCCTCGTTGCTGAGTGGCTCGCCGAGCCAGGGTTCGCGGCGAGGGAAGCGGACGGGAAGCGGTAATTCGGGCGGGTTATGAAATAACACAAAACGCGCGACGTGACTTTTACGTCTCACTAGGCCACGGTTCGCGAAGGTTGCCGATGACGTGACGGTCGCGGGTGCACGCGCGCGGGTTCGCGGGTCGCGGATCTGACGGTTGGCGACGGACGACGGCTCGTCGACTTGCTGGAGTACGGAGACCGGCGGCTCGCGGCAACGGGGATTCGGGGTCGGTCAGGTCGGCGGGGCGGAGAGGTTGTTCGACGGCGCGTGGAACGGACGAGGATACAACGGCGCGTTGCAAGGGTGCCTCGACGGCTCGTGGAGACGGCGACGGGAACTTCGGCGCGAAGCTGGGTGAAGGATTCGTTCGACGGCGCGTTGAACGGGCGAGGAAGCAACGGCGCGCTGCCAAAGAGGTCTCAACGGCTCGTGGAGACGGCGACGGGAACTTCGGCGCGAAGCTGGGTGACGGTTTCGTTCGACGGCTCGTTGAACGGGCGAGGAAGCAACGGCGCGCTGCAAAGGGGTCTCGACGGCTCGTGGAGACGGCGACGGGAACTTCGGCGCGAAGCTGGGGGACGGTTTCGTTCGACGGCTCGTTGAACGGGCGAGGAAGCAACGGCGCGCTGCAAAAGGTGTCTCGACGGCTCGTGGAGACGGCTACGGGAACTTCGGCGCGAAGCTAGACGGGTGTACGGAGGCAACGGCACGTTGCACGGAGCGGGAACGGTCGGGATCGGGAGGTTGACGGCTCGTCAGGGTAAGGCGCTTACCAGGGTTCCGAGCGATCAAGCGGCTCGCCTGCTGGACTCGGAAAGAGAGCGAGTCTCTGTCCGCGCTGCCTTTTATAGGTGAATTCGGTGGTTACTACGGGGTACGCGGGTTGCGGTGTGCGCGAGCGATTCGCGGGATTGCCCGTGCGACGTCTGCTTCGGGGCGTGAAAACGCGGGAAGACGCGTAGCGTGAAGTCGCGCCTGGTTACGAGGCGTGAAATCGCCTTGCGCGGATTCGGATTCGGTCGGGATCGGTCGGCGCGCTTCGGCTGTACGCGAGTCTTCGCGTTCGTAACAGAGCTGTACTGTGCCCGCTGTACAGGTCTGTTACATCCTTTAAACCGAAATTAAATTCTACTTTGGTTTCGTGAATGTATAGTTACTGGAGAATATAATAGGCATACAATAGATGTTCTCCTTTTTTAAGAAATTACTCGCAGCTTTTCATGAAGAACAAAATCGCAAAATGTTCTTTACCGAGAAAGAGATTGTTTCTCCTCGGTGTGCAGGCGCTTTTTCTTCGCGAATGGCGAATAATTTCTTCAGAGACAGTTGATTGGCAGTGCCTATGCATTCTTGGGAGTCCTATGGTGGTCGAACGGCAAACATTGCGTAGTTCCTCGACCGTTGACGACTCCCGACGTCACGAGCTGGAGGCGTTCGCGGAAATTGGATCGGTCTCTCCGATTTCGCGAGCAAGTAAGAGCGAGGGACCGCCGCGCAACGTTGGATATTCTATTCTAGCTCCGACAGAACATGGCTACAGAGCGAAATTCCATTACGAAATTAATAGAGAAGCCTCTTATTAACCGAGCGAACCGACAATGCACTCGGCCTGGAGGGCTGCCGCTGTATCGCCCGGTTGCTAGCACACGCTATGTCGTCGATGACGCCGATGCATCGTTGCTGAGTCGTCGTCGTCCTGTTGCTCCTGTCGCTCGTAAACAGTTGACAATAAGCTTTCGAAGGAGCGAGCAACCTCTTACCGCAACAGCCGTTCAGAATAACTTCGCTACCGTGGCACATCGTCGGTGGTTGTATCCCCTCTCTCTTTCTCTTCCTGGTATTTTATGAATTTAATTTATTATCACATAATAAAAACGATTCTCAGAGTACCGCACGCGGTTCGTGTATTTTTTAATCGCATTTTTCCTCTAAAAAAATTAACTCTATATGTATTCTTTAAATCGTATTTTCGTAACTTCCAGTATCTTACAAATACTTTCATCCCCGTGACGTCTCGAGCCACCTCAAGCCTACGCATTCGTGCCTACTTCATCGTATTCACCACGATAATTAGTGAAAAATAAACGATGTTAGTTACAACAATTAATGTGTTCTTTTTTCTCAACCCTGCACATGAATGTTCGATAATAGAATTAGACTAACATCTTCGAAAATTTTGGATACACAAAACAAGATTCGATTTTCGAACAATTTTCAGCCGCCTTACTTGTGGTCGAGTTGCACTACTGAATTTCGTGCCACTTCCTTCGATATAATGTTCTTCTAATACAAATTCAATTTTCGAGATTTTCTCCAATTTTCGACCATCTGACTTGTCCTTGAATTGTACCTACTACTGAATTATCGAAATTTTTTCGAGCGTCCGACTTATCGTTGACTTGTACTACTGAATTTCGAGCCACCTCCTTTGCTATCGTGTGAATTCAGTAGCACAACTCAACGATAAGTCAGACTCTCGAAAATTTTCGAAAATTCAGTAGTACAACTCAACGACAAGTCCGGCGGTCGAATATTTTTGTTTTTCAAAGTTTCGCTATTTTTGCAATTCCAAATCGGTACAGTAACTCAATGACAAGTACATTTTTGCGGATATCAGTAGTATAACTCTACGGCAAGTGGGGCATTCGGGAAAAATTCGTATTTCAATAAACATAATACGCAGATATTCTTTTTCATACATGGTCTTTATTTATTCATTGAAAATTCATACATTATATTACATTCTAAACATTTATAACACGAATGTTAACTAGCCCGGAGAGATTCGGCACATCGTCAGACTTCTAGTGTAATACTGCAGTACAGGGAGGTACGCACAATTATATTAGATGATCATCGGTCCACTGCTATACTGCTATACTGCTATACCTCGCTTGTGCTGCGGCAGCCGATTGATAAACCCGCTAGTACCATTTGCCACAAATGCTCGAGACGCTGCGCTGGATGCTCGGATCTTTCTGCAAAATAAAAATAGTCGGGATAATATCAACAGATAGTGGTAATTGCCACGTGATTAATTTTTCACTATTGTTTTCGATCTCTGGCACCGACGAGATGTATCTGCAGAATGTAACAATTCATGATAATAAATATGGTTCCGTGACGATTTGCCTTTTCACCGACGAGATCACGTCGATGGTCTTCTGTTGCTTACTCCAGCCAGAATACATCCTAGAACTAGAGCCAGAAGTTCCCTTGAAGTTGGTCGCTCGACACTTGCTTATTTCTTCCCTGAAACATTTGAATAAATTGATAATTAGAGTGCGGATCATTATGCAAAATAAAAATTGTCTGCGTCGATTGCAAGAAGCAGAATATCCAAATTGAGTGTTATTTCTTCCCTTAATAATTTGAACAGATGAGAAATCATATACTGACATATCCAATTTTCAAAATTTTCCTACAATTTTGAATTTCATGTTGATCACACGTACAATTTAAAGCAGTGGACATGTTGAAAACATTTAAGGACGTCGATGTATTAGTTTCTGCTTCATAGGATAATTAAAAGGAGAATACAATTTTTACTTGGCCCCTATGTCCTGCGATCAATACGAACATTTTTTATTTTGCCGCAGTCTAATGATAATACAACGATAACCCTTAAACTGTTTCGATGTTTTCAGTATTTCGTGTTTCATCCAATTACTCGTGGTCGACGTTGCTACATGCAGAGTTGAAACAAAAGCTTCCAGAGAAGAAATCTTGGCTAATCGCGATCGATAAATATACCTCCTACAATCTGATCAAGCATCCAAGAATCATTGGTGAAAGAAAGAAAAGTTTCATGGAGGAAGAGAAACGGAAGCGGAAATAGGAAAAGAAAAAAGGACGAGGGTAGGTAGAAAGAAGAGATAAACAGTCTCCGGACTGTTCGGGGATGAAAAGAGAGGAAAGAGAGAGAGGGTTCGACTGAGCGGCGGGTAGTCTGGAAAGAAACGTAATTACAAATAGTTGTTCCAGCTTTCGCCCACAATCCGGTTCGCCTTCGTTCGACTTCTACTCGAGCTCTTCCAATTTTCGAGAGAAAGAGAGAGAGAGAGAGAGAGATTTGGGAGGGAGAGAGAGGGGGGAGGAAGAGAGAGAACACGGTGAGTCGAGTCCGCTCCCAGATTACCGTTCAATTTGATAAATGGTTGCCACCGATTGTCGAGCTTTCCCGTGCAGCGGACCGTTTCCGGTTCTGTGTGACGGGACGGTCCGGGACCTCTTTGGACTTGTACCTTCGATGCTGTCTCTTCAGGATGGAAACACCAAAAAATATCTTGTTCGAGCTGGAGGGACACGTGTCGTTGTTGTGTGTTGTTAGCTGGTCCTTTATTATCGGAGGAAATGAACAAGTACAGAGGAATTTCAACGATAACGTGCTGACCGAGTATAACGAGGCTCGTTGATAGATTAGTCGACCATTAGCAGACAAGATAGGAACGTACAATAAATGATCGATACACCTGCAGAGCCTTATGCATTTATGATAAAAACGATCGGATGCATTCTGGACCAATTTCTTGATTTAAAATTTTGATAAAAGAGGAACACTTAAATATCTCCGAATCTAGTGCGCGGATAGAAAAAAGTATCCTGCGAAAATTGCTGGTCTTTTTACGTACACTAAGATCCCATAATAAAAAATATAGGTTTCCATTTCAAAAAACAAGGTTGACCTTCAAATGACCGTGGAAACGCCACCCACATAAAAACATGATTTACATTTTTTTAAATATCTCATACTTTTCGAGATATTCGGCTGGAAAGTATTCAAATGAACACCCTGTATATAAATTTTCAAAAAAATGCTAGAATATAAAACTCCACAGAATCGAATACGATTTTTATTCACTTCAGATCTATATAAAGGCTACTACCACTGAAAAAAAAGTAAAATTTCATTTGTTCCCACTTTCTTGTGTGTGAAATTCGCCTGTGAAAATTAAAAATTGCATAAACATCCTGAGTCTAGTTATTTAATAGAGTTTTTCCCGAGAGGTACAAGTAATATTTAATAGAGTTTTTCCTGAGAGGTAAAAGTCCACAGAATGGACTACGATGTTTACTCATTTCAAAAATTCAATTCTTGAAATGTTCCTGCGAAAATGAAAAATGGCACAAACATCCGCAGTCTAGTTATTTAATAGAGTTGTTTCTGAGAAGAACACTCTGTTTATTCTTTAATAGAGTTTCTTCTAACACTACTGTTCTGGAAGCACATACAACACCGAAAACGGTGACCCAGGGTGGAGACTGCAACTTGGCCGAGTTGAAGGCTCAAAGAGAGGATCAGAGGACCAGAGCAGCGAGTGCAGCGAGTGCACGTGGAGGGTGCAACGACGACGCCGGCGTATTTGCTGATTGCACGGCTTCGCTGATCGAGTTAGATGCAAACCGAGCTTGCGACGCCGAACGACGAGGACGCAGCCCTATGTATGGTTGGCCAGCGCTTTCCAGCCGACCCTCGGATCCCGTGTACACATAGAATTAGCGGTTCCAGCAGTCCTCTGGCCCGACGAAAGTGCGGATTGCTTCGTTAACTCGTGAATTCGCCGGAAGACGTGCACGGCCTGCGAACAAAGCAACCGGAAATACCGGGTCGCGGGTCAGGGCTCGCGTTACCCCACTCGATTCTCGATCGATTATCTGATCCTTGAAAATTGGAGATCGTACGGGAAAATAGGGACCGAGAAATCCTAGCTCCGCGGTCTGGATCTATATCGACCTAGAGTATAAAAATCGTCATTCAATTACTCAGTTTCTAGTAAATTGATTAAATGAATAGCTGCTGCATTGGGAATAATGGATGAATGTGTTTACAAGAAATACCTGGAAGTATAAATTTTAATACATTGCGAAATGAATTTCCCAAATTCGACCCAGAATATAAAAATCGTCATTCCATTACTCAGTTTCTAGCAAAGTGATTAATGGAACAGCTGCTGCATTAGGAATAATGGACGAATGTGTGTACAAGAAACACCTGGAAGAAGAAGTTTTAATAAATTGCGAAATGAATTCCTCAAATTCGACCCAGAGTATAAAAATCTTAATTCAATTACTCAGTTTTCAGAAAATTAATTAAATGAACAGCTGCTGCATTAGGAATAATGGACGAATGTGTGTACAAGAAACACCTGGAAGAAGAAGTTTTAATAAATTGCGAAATGAATTCCTCAACCATGAACACGTCAAACAAACTAGCAGGTAGCAATGGCGGATAGCCGATCGTCGGATGGGACCAGCTATCGACTTCCAGCGCGTTACCACGCGTTCGCCGGTTTAATCTCGTGGGCCGGTAAGAAGATTAGTGAAGTTAAATTATAGATAGACTGCTCGATGCTCGGGAAACATGGCTGACAACGCTATATCGATAATTCGCGGTATGGTAACGGAGGTGCGTCGATGAAACTCGCGGAAATATTCACGGTATTCGTTAGCGAATCGAAGGCGCATTGTAAACTTGTCGCGGGAACCTCAAACCAATTAAATGAACGTAGAAGAAAGGTTGACTGGAACTCGAGGGCGTCGATATTCTAATTACGTCTGACTTTCTTGATTGTCAATCTGAGACACCCCAAGCCAAACCCACTCATCATTGAAGAATGTGGAAGATAGTTCGGATGTGAAACAACATCAATTGAACTATTATGGCTAGAACCATCACAACATCTTAGGTTTTGTGTTCCGCATTGTTGCGGATCTCGTGAGCTACGCGGCAGCACGCGAGTTAGTATAAAACAGGGGAGGAAGAGGCGACAGGGTTGCCAAAAACGTAACAATGACTCGCTACAATAGAGGCCCCTCATCACCTCTCCACCCACCGTTTTGACTCTTCGGGCACAGCTGATTACCCGAAAAGTCAGTTTCTTGACTCTGGAAAACTCCCGCTACGCTTGAGCGGTTAACACTTTACTCTTAAAACTACCGATTTGCTTGAGCGATTAAAACAGTTTCTAATACACTCCCGCTTTGCTTGAGAGATTACCTTTGCATAAACTACAGCTTCGCTCGAGCTGTTGTTCGCTCGAGTGATGTCGGGTTACTTTAGTTGATATAAGTTAGATCTTTAAGTTTTAATAAACTGGACATTGAGGCTTTCTCTTAAACACGAAGCTGACGGTTCTAGTGCCGTGATTTTTCACCTCCTTCCACGACCCTGCTATTCCTTTACACGCATTAAAAAAATAAAAGACACGAAGTTTCGGGAAAATGTACCTACAAATAACAACTATTTCGGAAGAACTGTGTGAAATTGACGAGAGGGACGGATGAGGGTTAATAAGCAGCGTAACCTGGAAGCAGTGACGCCCGATATTTTTGAGGCTGATTTCTCCTCAAGTTCGAAAGCGATGGCTGCCGGCTCGTCCCATAACTCGCGCGGTAACAGTGCGAATCTATTATAGAGCAGGTCTCCCGGGATCCTCGATTTTCCCACGGTCGGCGAACCGTGGGATTTTCATTATGCAGCTTTTTCCCCCGGATTCGTTCTATATTTTCCTGCGAACGTGGCGGTGCGATTCGTCGAGAATATACACGAATGGAGCGTTTACACAGAAAATAGCTGACCCACCGAAAAAGCTGATATTGATTTTAATTAACGGTCTGGTCTCTCCCCGTCTGTTGCGTAATATAACGCGTCCTGATTTCCGTGGCGCTCCCGCACGCACCTCGTGAAAACGGAAACGAAAACGAAACCGCATCGGGTTCCCACGGGAGGAACATCCGGAATAGAAGGAAAGTTTTACGTTCATCTTTCGCTCGAAACACGCCGATAACCATTACCGGCGACCGATATCGCGAATTCGCCCCGTAATAACCGATTAAACGCTGGCAATTCCGAGCGATAAAACGGCTGGGAACGAGCACTAAGCCTGCGTTGATTTACGAGCAAGTGAAATTACAAGGCCACCGTCTGTAAAAGATGTAAACCGATTTACGACCGTATAAAAGGCCCCATCGATCCCCCTCCTCGTGTTTACGGTAATTCGCGATCGTGATCGAAGCCGATGGGAAACATGGTTGAACTCCCGCGGGACCCGTTCGTTCCCGAACCACGCGACTCGCGAATAAAATCGAGCGAATCGTAAAATCGCCGCAGTGCTGATCTCGCACGGTTCTACCGGATAACAATGTGCCGGACATCGCGTAAAGAATGCGTGGAAATTTCGCATTTTTATTTCGCGCCGTTCCGGCTCCTCGTAATTTATCGCGCGAGTCGCACGATCGATGAGCGAAAACACCAATCGCGATATTAGTTTGTAGTTGTTTGTCATGAGTCGATCCTTTTTTTTTTCTTTAAAGACGTGAGAAAAAATACATTTACGTACAGCCAGAAGGTGTAGTGTGGGACTCGGGGACACAGGTGGTCGGTGTCCCCAATACCAACTAAAAAAATCACACGTCTAGGACTGAGAGCCATTTTCTCGCTGTCGAATGTCCTCGAGGACAGCCAGTGCCCCGCTATTTGCAATTTCTCCTGACTGCCTCTTTTCCCGGACTCCCTTCCACTCCCGTTCTTTTAAAAATAATATTATGTGATTATCGAATTAAATACTGTTGAAGGTAACTTTAAACTAAATCGTCATTTCGACTGGTAACGCATACTATGTATTATACATTACTAGACTGCGGGTCTTTATGCATTTATGGCTTCTAAAAATGTTCAAAAAATGCTAGTATAAAATTCCACTATAACTCTGTTATATTTCAAGTTTTTCGTTAAGTGTGCTTTCATTTTGTACCTCTATATTTCATTGATAATTCTACTTCATTCAATAAAAGTAGATAAGTTAATACATAAATCTTCGTTTCATTTCATTCATATGTGTTAAGAAAGACACAATGAAAAAGTGTGCAAAAGAAATTAAATTTCTAATGTTTAATAAACAGAAATTATATTAATTTCAAATTGTCTTTTCGTCCCGGAGTGTACAGGCTCTTACCACTGAAAATACGATTTTATTTGTTCCCACTTTCTTGAAATTTGCTTGCAAAAATTAGAAATTGCATAAACATCCGCAGTGTATACATTACACTGTAACAGGAGATACGACACTGCAACAATTCTTGGATTTTGAGCTTTTCGCCAGAACTGTTTTATTTCAACAACTACTAATAGAAGAGCACCTGACTCGTAAGGAAAACCGAGGAATAAATTTAAGAGGAAAATCTTTTCTGAAAGTTAAATTTTGAAACGGGCTGAGAAACGATTCTAAATTCAGCTCGAGCGCACGCGGACCAAGAAGAATGATTTCCTGGTTACCGCGACGCGACGTAAAGAATAAAGTTAAAAATTGTTTGTCAGATGTAATAAAAAGAAGAAGGGAGGCGAATCGTGTCTCCAGGCCGCTCGACAGAATGGAAATCGCAAACAGACAACCGGGGGAAAGAAAAACAGATCGAGGAGGCGCTCCTGATCTAAATACGCGTTCCCTTACCCTGAAGACAATTGAAACGCATAACAGCTGGAGAGAGAGAGAAAGGGAGAGAGAGAGAGAGAGAGGTACAAGCACAAGCACAGGAAGCAGCCTCGTTCTGCCACTCTTCGCCATTCCATCGCGCGTCGCTCGGGGCTCTGCTTTTGCTTTGCATCCGTATTGTTTATATTCAACGGGAATAATTGCTTTTTAAATTAACCCACCGCTTCGAATTAACATACTCGATGTTTACCTACCTCGACGACGGATTCTCCTCGAGTCCTCGAGACTTCTGCCCGTTTACTTTGTGCCCCGTGTGCCGGTGCTTTGACGAGGCGCGCGAGTTTATCGTACCTACCCGAGTGCCTCTCGTTAGGAAAATCTTTGTACGTAACAACCGTTTTCAAAATCCTGTCGTTTCTCCCGTACGCGTCGCGACGACCGACACGAACTCGGTCCCGCTGATTTCTCTGTGAAAATATTTGCGGAAACGAAGACTCAACGATTAGATGTTCAACGTTTGGAAGAATCTTTCAGATGAATTTTCCGCGTTCAAGTATTTGAATGGATCATTCGAATAATCAAAAATGTCCACCAGCCAAGAATCAAACAATTTAATTTTTTACTAAAATCTTATGAACACGACGACTTCATAGATTTGTCCAAGTTGTCTTCCTCTTTTGAAGGTGTTCGCTCGACACTTGCTTATTTTATTTTACTTGATTCAACGATTAAATGTTCGAGGTTTGGAAGAATCTTTCAGATGAATTTTCCGCGTTCAAGTATTTGAATGGATCATTTTAATGATCAAAATGTCCATCGTCAAACAATTAAATTTTTTACTAAAATCTTGTGAACACGAAGTCGCACCGAGTTTCTTTCGATTCATGCAGGAACAAAAACACATTCGCGCAGATGCATTGCAACATTTTTTGTCGGAAAAATTTGTACACGATGCTCAGTTGCGAGATAAAATATCCGTAAAGTTTTGGAACGAACCTCCGCATAGTTCGTCTGAAAAAAATCTGGAAAATCACCTTATTTTAAGCGGTCTAACCGGCACGGCCTCTTCAACGAGCGAACAGAGCGGAGTTTTAATGAAACGCGCGCAAAACTTCTATCGGGAAAGAACAAACGCGGTGTCGGCGAGCTCGAATCGAATCGAGATCGATACATAACAAGGGCCGCTGCTCTCGTTCGGTGAAAATTAATGAGCAAGCTGTATCGTGACCGTGGACTCGCGGTTTTCGAGTCGTGTTTGCTACGAAAAACGACCATCAGGATTTCACGAACGCTGACTGCTGAAACTTGGGGAATTTGCAGGAAATCATGAAAGAGCAAATGAGAGGGAGAGAGGGAGCTGAAACCAGGCCGCGAACTCGGTCAACCAATCAAATTATTCGCCTGGTTTTATTTCGGACCAGCCAGATTATTTTCTTGAATTAAAGATGATCCACCGTTTCAATTAGACCGTCCCAGCTGCCTCTCTGAAAATTTCCGATTTGCACGATTCTCGTCGACCAAACACGCCGACCGACGGGTCCTGGCTCTTTCTGGATCGGTGAATAATTTCATCGTTTCGCTTTCCTCCGATAAATCGAAAGGATTTGCTGAAACGCCAGATTTCGGGGTGCCTCGCTCACCCAGAAAGATTAAGCGACATCTTGCAACAAGTCCGCAGTTCCCCAACCTTTTTTGGCTCGCGTTTCTTTCACTGATCTTAGGAATACAGGGTGGTCCACCCAAATGCAGCCACCTAAATATCTCCTTTATTTTTGATGACATAGCATATCTTTTTAATATAATGCACAGTGAAACGAATTAATATTCGGACGCTCTATATAAAAAAAGATTTTATAAAAAAAATTAAACCGTCTTCGAAAAAACGCACTAAAAAAATGTACTAAAAAGTATGAAATAATTTCCATTTAATTTATGTGAATACATACGAACTGAAATACAATTCTGCGCCGCCTTCGAAACGATTGTATTGTATTTTAGTTCGTGTGTATTCACATAAATTAAATGGAAATTATTTCATACTTTTTAGTGCGTTTTTCTTACATCTTTCAGCGCCTATCGTTTTTTTTCTGCATCAACCGATTTCAATAAAAATTTCACAATGCATATAATTGACAGAGGTTTACAAAACGTATTTTCTAAATTTCCAATATAGGCCCACAAAAAAAGTTGTGAAATGCAATAACTGTTAGTATTTTTTTCTATAATTCCGATCAATTACAATTTTTGAAAAAATTTCTTTTCACATCCTGCAGGAAACTAATTGCTCTAGCTTCCCAAAAGAGTTCAAACCGTATAGTACAATATTAAAAAAGTCATAGTCTGTTTTAGAGCGTCCGAATATTAATTCGCTCACTGTAAATGGTATCGCAAGGCTTTGCAAAAGTTATTTTTTTTTCACGGTCATTTTTTCAGTAGTTTTCAAGGTCATTGATATTTTGTTTTTTCGTCAATGTATATGTTTTTTCCTTGCATATTCTAGTTGCCATTAAACCGCATTCAAACGCATTCAAGACACGATGCGTGGGAAGCATCGTTTTCTTTAATTAGTTATTAGTATGTAAAAAAAAGGAAAAAAGTGTTTATTATTAACCATTTTGTTAAACAATGAGGTATTTTATTTCCTTCGGTTCATGCCACAACTTCAATCGTGTGAGCCCTCTTTAAGGAACAATAATTCCTACAATTTCGAGTATTCTGACTTGAAAAAATTCCATTGTAAGTCAAAATAACAGAAAATATGCACGCAAACCGTCAATACCGAGCAGTCGTCCGATTTCTTTAGAAAACTGTCGAAACAAACGACGCCGAGAACCAGCGGTTCCCTTTAAGCGTTTTTCCTCGGCGCAAAAAAGGGCTTGCGAAACGGGCGGTTTCCGTAAATCGAGGAAGGGTTGTATACAGTGTTCAAGGGAGGATTTGTCGCCTGGTTTCTTTGATCCGTAATTCTGGTGCGGTGTTAGAGTAGTCTGGCCACGGTCGGCCGCAAGCAAACGGTAACGATCGGCTCGCGCGACGCGTGAAAGATTGAGACCTCGCGAAAGGGCAAGAACCGAGGAGAAACAACGTCCTGGAGCAGCGAACTTGCTTCGAACCCGTTCATCTCCCGTGTCTCTGCTTTCGCAGCGTTCTCTCCGTGAAAGTTTGGTCGTTGAAGAAGCTGCCGCGCCGGGTGTCCCGCCGAAAATCAACTTCCACGAATTTGCGAGGAAGAAGTCGCGTTTGACGGCGCGATACATCGCGAGACGGCTCACCGTTTACCCTCGTTTGCTCCCTGGTTTGCCTGCAGTTCGAACCGAGACGTATTTTTATGGAAATCCCGATTTCAAATTCAAATGTTCGATGACAAAAGGAGGACGCGACGCCGCGCCGTTGCTGGATCGCGCGCGACATGGCGCACGCACCTGTTGCGACCAGGCAGCATTAAAAATGAACGCGAGCCAAAGGGTGCCGGAGGTGTACACCCTCTTTCGCAGGCGAGAGCAAACGTTGCGTGCAATCGCTGCTGACGAGAGTCGTCTCGTCGCGTCGTACCGGGAAACTGCTGCTTTCCCGAGGAAACTCTGTTAAACTCTCCTGGTATGCAGCGTGCTTCTCGCAATAGAGGTGTTGAAAAGAGTAGTTCATGATGATGGATGCGTCGGGACTGGATCTGTAGGTCCATATTGTATCGACAACCATCCACAAGATTAGTAAATGTTGACTTCTAAAGCAGGCATGTCAAACATGCGGCCCGACAAAATCTTTGAAACTGTTGATGACAATTTGTAGGTTTTACGCTTCAAATTCACCCTTTTACAAGTCAATTTCACCTTTCTGTAAATCAATTTCACCGTTTTGCAAATCAATTTCACCCTTCTGCATCTCAATTTCACCCTTTTGCAAATCAAATTCAACCTTTTCCAATCACCGATTAAGAATACTTAAAATTAATTATTTATTTATTTCGATTAAATTATATATTTATTTAGACACACTCGAACGATGTCATTATTGCGTGGGAAGACTCAATACTCAATATGCTCCAATACATACATACTTTAATTTCTAAAAGTGTCTCGAGACAAACGAAATTTAAAGGGACATTCGCTAGGCTCGTACCAAGTGATCGTCTCCCTGCCCATTCGGATCATCAAGTAGCAATATATGAAAGAATACCTTATATCCATTTTTATACATAAGAATATTAATCCTGGATTATAAAATACTAATGTCAAGTACAAGTACTTACAAATTAAGAATCTTCTGTTCCTCCATCGGATCAACAGGACACTGCAATTTTCGCGAATACATCTTAATAAATGTGAAGCACAAAACACCACACTTCTACACAATCACTAGACACTACGCAACTCACTTTCCGAAATCGTGACAACGAACGCGAAGAAGTTACTCCGACCACGGTCAAAATAGTACTGCGGTTGTCACCTCGCGGTTTTTCATGAATGGTTAAGGGTGGGGAAATGTTGCTTTTGTTAATTGGACGGGAGTATGTAGGAAGGACTTTAGGTTGAGAAGTGGGGAAACTGTCAAAGAAATTCCCTTTGGCATTGTCTACGGCAGGGATGGGCATTTTTGCCTCAATCGAGGCAAAGCCGTCCCCACCGTAGCGCCTACTGTCCCCCACCAGCTTCCGCCGTTACTATGAAAGAAAGACGCGCTTCGTCCATCGCAAGCAGTGCGCAGGCCTCGTGCATCGAAGCCGCGAGGAGCGCCACGGAAAGGAAGCTTGGTGGGGGAAGCAGGCGTTTGAGGGGCCCCACCCGCGCCCATCCCTGGTCTACGGTCATCAACTACGTGACTTATAAGGGTAATCCGCTCGTCGTTTCGATGGGTCCGTCGCACGTGTTGTCGCACGTTTTTTGCTTGCTATAACGTCCTTTACAGGTATATCGCCTAATCCGCTGGATTAATATTCTTATAACAATGGATATAAGGTATTCTTTCATATTTTGCAACTTCAAAATGGTCCGAATGGGCAGGGAGACGATGACGTACGAGCCTAGCGACGAATGTCCCTTTAAATTTCGTTTGTCACGAGGCAAGCACACGATCATGGTCTGTCTCGTCGACACGGTCGGGTGGACTGTAGTATGTAGTAGGCTTTTGCCTATACGTATAACTCCACACAATCAAATTTTGCAAAAACTTTCACAGACTTTACCAAACTTTTTCTCTTCTGGATGAGTGGAAGGTGTTGGTGTAAAACACAACTTTACCAACAATTCTCTTTGTTATAAACAATTTTGCGGCAAGCAGTAGCGCGTTATAACTAGTTGGGGCCTTGGGCAAAGTAGAATATCGGGTCCCCCGGGGAAGAACGTAGAATTTGGATCTTGGATCTTGGTTTATATTCGGGGCTTTCTTTTACTTTGGGGACCCGGGCCCAAGTTGTCCATAGGGTAACGCGCCACTGGCGGCAAGTTTCTCTTACAAATGTCCTCCGATCCAGAAGTGTAGATTCACCCCTACGACGGATGACCATTACTTTTTATACACCCTGTACGTATTCATTCTTGCCATAAATGCGTAAAATCCGCAGTCTATTCATAACATAAAGAATAAATGTCAATGGAGTCAGTGGATACTCGAAAAACAATGCCAATTGAATAGACATCTTAAAATCTTCGATCCAGCGCATTATGCGGCAAGTGAAACGCAGAAATAACAACTGTGAACTCTAGTTGACGACTGTTTAACCGTCTCCGAGAGTCCACACGTTCCGCACCGTTTCAGAAACGTCCAAAAAGATGGATTCGCGACTGAACTATGTAGTCTTGCAGGTCTGAAGGAGCGTGTCCGTTCGAAATGGGTTTTGAAATCGTATTAGGGTTGCGACAGCAGCTGGACCAGCCTGCCGAGGCTTCTAGAGGAGAGCGGAGACGTCGTCGGACGTAGCGACGATATTCCGTCTACCTTTGAGCAAGAGATTCTCTCGGAAGCAGCAGCGGCGGTGGGGATTGTAATTTTTCTGCCGGCAGCTAGCATTCAAAGGAATCTCTTATGCGATAGGAAAGAGGGTAGCGCCCGATATCCGCTGGAAATATCGGTTTCCTAGCGCCAGACTGCCAACCATCCTTCCACCCGTTTCGCCCAGAAGGAACTTTACTCAGGAGTTTTTCGAAAGGAAGCTCGTTTTTACGAGTCGGGCACCGTCTGTCGCGGGGATAACGGATCGGAAGCGCGGATGTTTACATTTTCTTGCTTCCGCCGCCGCGGGAAAGTTTCGCGATTTATCTGCCGGAATTCCACGTCCAAAGACCGACTATCTCGGCGAACAGTCAGCGTGTATAGTTTGCCACGCAAGGCGTATAGTCGGTGAGAGACGCGTCGCGACGCAACGAGAACCAATTAACGAGCACATTGTTGCGTCGCACGTGATGGAGACGCGTCCCTCCTGCAACCTAATTTTAGGGACATTAAGCAAAACCGTGGTAATTGGACTGCAAAGATTATTTAAATCTGGATCGTGCTCGACAAGCAGAAAATTTCTAGGGCTCGGAAGATACTTCGTTTTCGAAGAGATGTGAAACATATTCCAGATAATACTTTAATATTTTTCATTTTGATAAGTGTTCGTAAAGTAAAATGTTTTTATTTCGATAATCTGGGACATAGATACTGTTTGAAATATTATAGGGTAAAGTGCCCAAATATGGTATAGTCGCCTATTATGACACTACCTCACATCTTCTAAAGGAGAAGTCGCACTCTATTAAAGAAAATCCTCAAACAATAGTTTACCATGTTTAAAATTTTTTAATTTTAGTATCGATCCTCCGCCAGTTGTGTCTCCACGTGTTGAATATTTTTGTCGTCAGATTTTCGATTGTATCTTTTTCGAGTAAGGTAAGTGATTTTGAAATGTTTGAGCATATCTGTAGTTTCAGTTTATTTATATCAGTGTTTGCCAACTGTTGTTTTGGGCTGAAATTCATTTTCTCTTTGCCAGTAGCTAGTATTATCAGTTCACGTGGAGTTCCCAATATGGCACTACCAAGGGTTCCCTAATATGGGTATAGCTATTGACATTCTTGGGGTGGGTGCCGAATATGGCAGTAGGTGTCATATTAGGGACTCAAGGTGTACCATATTAAGAACCCCTTTCGCTGGAACCTGCAAATGATACACCACAAAAAAAATATTTTTCCCAAGCTGTATTAATTTGTGAACAAACTCGACCCCATTATCTTACAGGGAGAAAATGCATCTACGACGGCTAATTTTTGGTCGAAAAAGAGCATTCTAAAATAATAAAAAAATTACATCAACAAACAGTGGTTCATATTTGAACACTTCACCCTAGTATTTCACTTACAATTTCAATGAAATTTTGGAATGATATAGAACTTGAAAAAAACATTTGACATTCTTGATGTTAAGGGGTAACATCACTTGATAGCTCTGATAGATTTCAAGAATTTCAACTTCGGTCGATTTCACAATTTTCGCATGATTGGTGTTATGGTTTCTGGCCGAAAACGGACAGAAAGGTTTCAGAGACCGCGAGAAAATGTTGGAGGATATTTTCAGGTTGTTTTTAGTACTTAGTTTCGACAGTGCACGAGGAAACGGTTATTCGCATGCGATCCGACCTTAAGAGAAATTGTAATGCGTTTGTTAAGATAGCTGTACGGCTCGTAACGATAATCGTACGCCAGTCTGGCTCCGGCGATAACGACGCCACGATGGAAAATAGAGATAAAGCATCGCGTCGTTCGCCGCGGTCTGACTCTGGTCGGAACGCTCTACTGACGGCGACGATACGGTGCAAAACTACTGTGTCGCTACTACTGCTTCTCTACTCGTTCCGTTTCCTCGTTCGTTGATACAGCGAGCTCGTGATTCAGATGTTTGATACTTCGTTCCGAGTGCTTTCTGTATGATTCGAGATTGCTTCACAATACTACACTGCGGATGTTTCTGCAAAATCATTTTCTACATCGAAGAAATGGAAGCCTAATAGAAAATTCTTCGCTGCTCTGTTAATTTAGGAATTTTACTTGGTTCCTATTTCTTACAATGTTCATTTTGCATAAAAATCCAGTCAAGTAATTTCTAAAGATTCGAACCAGAGACACTTACAGCAAGCTTTGCAAAATCATTTTCTATACATCGAGGAAATAGAAGTCTAATAGAAAATTCTACGCTGCTCTGGCAATTTAGACATTTTTACTTGCTTCCTGTTTTCTGCAATTTTTGTTTTGCAGAAAAGTCCAGTCAAGTAATTACTGAAGATTCAAATCAGACACAGCAAGCTTGCTAAATCAATCGAGCCTCACGTATCTTAACCAAGAAACAATATCTGCAGCATTGTTGAACGCTCGTCATTTTCAGATTCTATTTCTGACAATTTTTATTTTGCGCAAAAATCCAGTCTAGTAATTTCTGAAGATTCGAATCAGACACTCGCAGCAAGCTTGCTAAATCAATCGCAGAATTGCAGAATCGTCGCAGATGCTAAGAGGAAAACGTACCACTAGATGAAATCTAGAAATCGAATTATTTTTCCAAGACAATACGGACCCAACGTTGAACCTCGAATCTCGTTTCAGCACCGACGTTCCACTTTTCTCCGGTGTTTATCGCCTCCCGGCAGGGGCGTGTAATAAACCCGAATCAGTGTTACTATAATTCAGCGGTTCCCGGCGCGGGAGCATGTGTTTCACGAGTTCTCGTCGAGCGGCGGTCACGATTGGCGGATTTCGCGCGACGGTTTCTCGGAGCGTTTGGTAATCAAATTTCTTGGACCGATGTAGAGACTGGACGGGGGCGAATACTGGGAACTATTTCCCAGGAGGTCGGATTCAATTTCGCCGACCAAGACGCAGAATTTCGCAGTCATGGCTCTAAGCTGTCCGTAAACTCGCGCACGAATGAAATTCGAGCAATAAGACTCTCGACTGTCTCTGGACCGGCAGCTAACCATGGATAAAACGTGGGGAATGGGCAGGACAGGTGAACGAGAATACGGATAAGTGAGTGGATAGATCGATGGACGAGCACGCAGTCGTCTGCTGCTTTCAGAAAAGCAAGAGGTCGCGCCGAAAATCGAAAACCGATAGCGTGCGAGGCGGGAATTAAGAAATACCGAGGCCGGCGATGCCAAGATTTATGTTGCGAGAGAAATCGACACTGTGGAGAGTCTGAGACGAAAGACCGTGCAAAGAGATTCTGCTCGGAGCTTGCGAGAACGTGGCCGAGGCGACTTTCCACTCCATCGAATCTCCGTCGTTGCGAGAACGTTGCGAGAACGTTGCGAACGCGAGAACGAGAGCTCTTCGAGAAGCATTCGAAGGTTTTGCGGAGGTGGACGAACAGATAGCCGACTCAAAAGGTCTTCTAAGATCTTGGAGGATCGTCCAAGATCACCGAATACCTCGATCCTTTCTCTTCGATGCCTCGCTGTCACGCGTTTCTGCGAGTTCCACCGGTTCCGAACTTTTTTCGCAGGAATGTTACAAGACCATGTCCAAGACGCGATTTCAAGCGGACGCGGGCAACCCTTCGGTCTTTCCGTCCCATTTTCTTCCCTTCCATCCGTTCGATTTCTCCCAAATTCCTGCTCGACGGACAAAAGACCCCCGGACTACTCTTTGCTAAGTCGTCAAAGAACTCTCGAGGCGGAACTTGAAATTTGAATTGACCCACGGGAGTGAAAGGGCCGACCTCGAACCCGAATTCCCGTGCGGCTTCCTGCCACCCCGAGAACTCTATCTATCCTTCTTTCTTTCTCTCTGCCGCCATCTTTCCTTCCTTCCTTCCTTCCTTCCTTCCTTCCTTCCTACTCGGGATTTTCCGTCGTGAGAAACTGCAACGGACAACGGTCAGAAACGGACGAGTGCACCTCCGCTCGATGAATGTCGCGCTGAAGAATTTAACGGGGGCTTTTATGGACGCGAAAATAACGATTTAACCCTTTCGAGGAGACCGAGGAACATTGTGCTCCGGGAATTTTGTTATGCTGCATGTAAGTGGAGTAAAAAATAACTATTCTCTCGGGAATATATTCCAATCGATTCTTATAGCAGAGCTGTTTGGCAATTAATGTATATCGACTGTATCATGCATATCGAAAGCAACATTTTTATACTTTGGAGGTAACTCGGATTAATTTTACTGAGAGCCTCCTCTTCTTTCGTGAGATATAGGCGAGCTGATGAATAACAGTTTGGGGGAAATTGATTTGTATAACGCTGCAATTTGTAAATTAATTATTTCGACATTTTATTTATTGACGTATTGACGTTGAATTGGGAAAGCAAACGGTAGATTGATATTGGAGCGATATATGGTATATTGTTTAAAAACTGTACTAGGTTTCCAACGAAATTGCAGGAGACAGTAATCAAATGAAGCAAATGCAGCCTACGTGCCTAAGAGTCGTCTTTTTTTTCTCACAATGTAACTAACGTATTCGTTACTCACTATACTCTGTAATTAAATATTCCTTTCTATCGATCGTATCATTGTTGATACAAGATTTATTAATGTTATCAGCGCACTGGTTCGATCCAATTTTACTTGAAAGCAATTTTGCAATTTAAATTTAACTTTCGACGTTTCGATTCAATTTTTCACGTAGACTCACCCCCTACTCGCTTGTACCACCAGTTACGGGACACCCTGTATATTAGATAGATAACAGAACATTGTCCTTGAATTTTTTAGAAGTGGTCACTCGAAGGGGTGCTTGCAATCCCCACCCCTAACAAATTAAATGTTTTTTTCTACCCATAATAATGTAATCACAATTGTGAATACGATATATAATATGAAGGAGGTAAGTTCGAGTATATTCGTTTTTATTTTATCTGAATATCTTAATTAACAACCGGGGAAAAAAAATGACACAGTTAAGGGTATTTATCTTTCAACCTAAAACCATTGTTTTCTTGTAATTTTAATGCTCTGAAAATAATATCTCAATACTCTTAAAGTCCTTTAATATTTCCGCTGTTTTAAATTGCACTTGCTCACTTTCGTTATAAATGCATAAAACCTGGAGAGTCTACTTATAAGAGATTTCTTAATAAAAAGAAACATAGGTGGACTCTCAACGGGGAGACTTTTCCTAACAAAAGAAGAAACTATAAACATGCCAAGGTATACTTTGCAAATTCCGAAGGTTTCATAATTTTCGGAATTTCCGGGGTCGCGGGACGATCCGCAGTAAGTTCCATCTGCGGAATTATGGAGTGACCGAGAGCGTGCACGCGTTCCAGGCTCGCGGCGTCGACGCGCGTGCAGCTGATTTGCAAACCGTGCAAACCATGCAAACCCAGCGCGGCGTGCAGTCATCGTCGGCGATGGGCATAATCCGATTTCCGACCTACGATTTGCCGTCGGCTCGTTTAGCCGGGGTTTCGCGAGGGCCAAAGGTCTCGCCGCCTCGTTAATTAGTTTATCGCGACGGTTTCCCCGAACCGCGTTCACCCGTACTCGTTCGTACCCGTCGGGACCCCGTCGCGTTTCGCCAGAATTTCACATGCCTGTGAAACGAGCTTAGCCACGGAAAAACGTTAAACTTTGTGTTTGCCGTTGCCGGGCCGGCCAAAACTACTCCGTCGTCCGGGAACTTCGGTTCCGGACCTGTCCCTGTTCGTTTTCGTTCAACTACGTCACCGACGAGCACTGTGTTGGTGAAACCGGTGTGCTGGTGCAATAGTTCTGGTTGGTTTCGCGGCTGGGGGCTGCGCCGAGCGCGCCGGAGCAAGAGGTCGCGACGCGTTCGCGTAAGAAATTCTCGAAATTAATGTGCCAGTTTGTCATTTTCACTCGCGATATTTGTCTCTGTGAGTCGGACGAATGGCTCGCGGAGAATATCCTTGGCTTGGTAACTCGTCGCGAGTCAAAGTCGACGGGTCGGCAGCCTCCGGGCGCCAATGTATCCTGTTCCACCGAGCACCGCTACCTAGAACCGTGTTCGCGATCCTGGATTACACTGGGACGCAATCGAGAGTGTCTAGTAGCTGTGGGAGCGAGATCTATTGGCTCACAGTCTGCCACCTTGCCGTTTACTTCAGGCGGTAGTCTCGTTTCCAGGATTGCAAGGGTGCGGGATGCGCCTTCACATTTATCGACAATGCAAAGACGTTTTTCAGTAGCCAATAGCGCTAGATAAAGAATCAGTATATTAGGTTGGCAACTAAATTCGCGTTTTGTTTCGTAATCTTTTTATTGTATCAATATACATATCCTGATTCAGTGACCATTACTTTTGAACTGTATATCATTGGAAAGGTCTGAATTTTACGATTAATTTCATATAAAATACTCGTGCTTAACCCTTTGGTTACCCTGGACAAGATATCTCGTGCCCCGATACTTCCCGATAAACGCTTTTGACGAGATATCTCGCCACCTAGTACCAATATTTTGACACTATAGACAAATATATTTTATACGTAACTATATTCTGATTTTTAAAAGAAAGAAATGAATGAAATCTTTATCTCGGGTGAAATGACCTAATAAAACAGAAAATATTTCGTCTATAATGTCAAACGACTGGTGCTAGGTGGCGAGATATCTCGTCAAAAGCGTTTATCGACTGGTGCTAGCTGGCGAGATATCTCGTCCAGGGTAACCAAAGAGTTAAAAAATATATATAAATGACTTTGTTTGAGAAAATGTGGAGGTCGCCAATTTAATTGACAACCTAATATTTTCTCGTTTACAGCATGTAAACTGCGACAGCTACATAATAAGCTAGCGTATAATGCAAATTCCGTCTCGTAAACGTAAAAATAGGACGTTTGAGGGCGATCAAGGCCTAGATTGATCTTTTATCTAGCGCTTTTGGCTACTGAAAAACCCTATCCTTGCGTTATCGAGAAATGAGTGGACGTATCCCGCACCCTTGCAATCCTGAAAAGAAATACACCTCCTTAAAAGAAACAGTTTCGATGAATCTAGTCTCCATTCGGGATGCTTACCCATCTGCTCTAGGTTCAAGAAGATTTAGATTGATCTCTACTATATTACTAAAATAATTTCCCTAGGTTAAAAAAATGTGTAAGAGAATAAATTGATGCACGAGAATTTGTATGAATCTAGTCATCAATTCTCTAGTACCCAGTTACGATCGTTAACTATTTGTATTAGATCCAAGCAGATATACGTTGATCTCAACCCCTTGCCGTATTTCAACGAGTCACACTCTACTTTGTTCTGAAAATATTAGAGAATATTTCTTCGTAACACTTTTACGAACCCGAAAAATAGGAATTCTGAGGCAGCGAGGAAATTCGCGAAACGGAGGAAACACAGTAGGAAAAGTAAATTTTTCGCGAGTCCGTCGTGCCGCGCGGATGAAACGATGGACGGGCGACCACTCGAGCGGTAAAAAAAAGAAGATGCGACATGAATATTCAGCGCGGGTGATGAAGTTTTATAACTATCCAACGGTCTATTAATCTTCCAGCGTTATCGGCTGCCTCCGGCACGATTCATAATGATGGCAGTTCGTCGATTATGTGGCGTTGACACGAGCGAACTACCGACTGGAAACTCATCTTCCGCGGGAACTCGACACCTCCGCGCTGTGTTTTCGATAATATCGACGCGTCCTATCGATCCTCGCGTTACATGGTGACCGGGTCAAAAAGTAAGATCGGAGGCCATGTAGAACGGAGTTATTCGCTAGCCAGCGACGACGACGCGAACAATGGGTTAGAAAACATAGGAAACGGTCAGTGTTTTATCAGACATTTATCATTTGATACTAAAAATTATATAATTCATGGCGTTTCAAGACAGACACGTGAAGGATTCCCGTCCGCCATTTTACCGAGAATCGAGGTTCAGTACTACCCTCGAATAATTGTGCTCATAATTATGAAAGTGGTCCATGTTTCTTGTTTCGAGATATTTAAACGAGAAGGATATTAACTCTTTGCACTCGAAACTATTTTCATTCCAAAAACGAAACATTTCTTTCCGAACTAGAATATTTCCCTTCTATATATTTTTAAACTGGTGCAATTTACTCGTAGAATACTGAAATGTTTAGTCATTTCTTAAATACAAAACAAAATTAATAATGTCAGAAATATTTTGAATAATGAAATAGCAATTTTTATTGGCGGCTTATAGCTAAGGGTTAATACTAAATGAATTCCATATAATGTTGAAATGACAAGCACTACCTAACGGTTCATTTCTGACAATATCGTAAAAAATACATTGAATTCATTTAAGTCAATTTTCAAAGTTCAAATTTTTACTTGGACCACTTTCATAATTATGGGCATAATTAACGAGTCGACTACGACGATACCAACTCTCTCCAATCTCTCTTCGACTTCTATCTTGCGCAAGTGAGCGCGCGGCCGCGTCGATCACCGATTCGACCCAGCGAAACTTTAATTTCCGGCCGGTCGTTCGAAAAAAAGCCGGAAATGACGAGGAGGCTGTATCGGACCCGCTCGAACCTACCTCGAATTAATCCCTTCCGCCTCGAACTTTCCATCCCTCGCGCATTCCGGAAGTTCCTCTTCCGGAGATGGGATTGGAGCGTCATCGACCACGACTCAAGCGGAAACTGAAGATAACGAGACCCTCGAAATTTCCTCCACAAGCTTCCACTTTGGAAAAAGGACGTCGTTGATCTAGAAGCATGTTAAATTTCATCGGTATGATCCTGGACGTGGGATCGTGCTCTTCTCTACACGTGTGACCGCCCCTCCGCATTGATCTCTTAGATACTTGAGACTTATGTGATAAGGAATCAAAGGATGGTCGTTGTAGGCTCGTTTCAAAATGGTACCCTTGGTTGGTTTCATCAAACACATTTCTACATGTGGAATGGTTCATTCAAAATTCAATAGCACGGCGATAAAAAATCGTATATGAAATTTTTAAAAGTTATTGTAAAGGGGAGTCTCCACTCTTTAAATCCATGTCAATTTCATTGTTCATAAAAATTTTTCCATGTCCCCAGAATCGTTCGAACAAGATGGATTTTATTAAAAAAATTTGGGAACTGTTTACTGATGGAATCAGAAGAAATACTTACAATTAATCAACGTAGATCTTCTCAAACCTCAACGTGCGATTTTAAGGTATCAAATAGTGCAGTATATTATTAACCATTTTGTTAAATAATGAGATAAGTATTTTATTTCTTTCGGCTCAAGCCACTTGCTCTTTAAGGAGCAATAATTCCTACAATTTCGAGTACAGTGAGACCTCGCTTAACGCTGCTCCGCTTAACGCTGTCTCAAGTATTACGCTGTAGTATTGGAATGGGAATGTTTCGTTTAGCGCTCGAATTTATTGGAACATAACGCCCGCGTTAAGTAGGGTCTTACTGTATTTCGATTTGAAAAAATTCCATCGTGCAGTCGAAATAATAGAAAATATGCATGCAAATCGTCAACACCGAGCAGTCGTCCGATTTCTTTAGAAAAGTGTCGAAACAAGACTCACGAATACGCAGAAAACTAGTGGAGAATAGCAGTTTAGACATCGTATATCAAGATTGTTGAAGTCGGTGGCGAGCGAGTCTCCGCAAATATTAATTACGGAGCCGAGCGTGCAGGACTCTGACCTCCTCGAAGGAAGTGGACGATCGCGCAATGGCATAGCGTTCGCAACCCTCGATTTATCTTGCACGCGTCGACGACTGCGAGGAATGCGAGTGGTGGAAAATGTCGGAGTTGCCTGGAAGAGTGAGGGTAGAAGTAGAGGAGGGGGATGGGCACGCCGCGCCGAGCGGAAAATTGCAAATAGTTGGCGGATTCTGCTGGCCAAGACACGATACAGGGACGGAAACGGCAAAAAAAAAGCGGGTTCGTTCCGAGACGTGGGACGTCGAACCTGAAAGGAAGAGAGAAAGGAACGGTCGTGCTGTTCCGCAGGAACACGATAAATAATGGAAACTGGTGCGTCCGCCTCGACTACTCGTAAACACACTGTTCCGGCCGACGAAAACGCGTACGCTTCGGGAATATCGGCTCGCGAGAGAATAATTGCGAGACCCCACCCGTTCGCCGAATTCCAGGTTTTCGCTCGGTCGTCCGGTCGGTTTCGCCCAGGGAATATATGTACACCGAGCGTGCATTTTCTCGGGGAAAAATCGGCGAACGTGAACCGAATAAATTTCCGCGGTGATTTTTAAACGCTTCGAACGGCGAATATTTACGGTGTCCGGAAGCGAACGAACAAGCGATACCGCTCCGAGATAACGAACCACCTTAATCGCTCCGCCCCACCACCCTGCGGGAGACCCTGTTTCGCTTTTAATCATTTTTTCCAGCCAGACCATTCTACAGGATCTTTGCACTCTCGCTAATCGAGCGTAGAACCTGTTAGCTTTTCCAAGTGAACGCTGCTCGCTGCATTTTTATTCGAACATTTCTCTATGAATTTTAACGCTCGTGCGCGCGCGTTTCCGGGGATGGAATGAATATTCGTTTACGTTGAAGTAAAACAGGTCTGGGAAAAGCTCAAAATCGAAGGATCGCTGCGGTGTCGTATCTGCTGTTACAATGTAATGTATGCGTCGACTGAGTTGCACGTTGTTTTATTGACAATAAAGCTTACTCTAAAGTCTATTTTACCATATGTATACCTATTGTACTAAACTGTGTAAAAATGACCGCTTTCACATTCTTTATTTTTCAATTATTGAAATTATAAAGATGTGTGTGCTTCCATGAGAAATTATTCAATAAACTTTATTCGAGCACGTATCATTATAAAAATTGTGAAAAATCTAAATAAATTCAGTCTTATCATTTTTATAAAATAATATATATCCGACACATTTTGTACCCGGTACGGTTAGTGTTAATTAGAAAAGAACTCCGCTCCAATCGTATCCTTCAACAGTTTAGTTGTTCGATTCGGCGGGAGTGGGTACCTGTGCATACAGCTTTTGTTTCGCGAGAGGAAAGTTGATCCGTCGAAGCAAACTTCTCGGCAAAGTATACCACAGTCTCTTTTACGACGTTTCCGCGTCTTCTACGTTTCTTCGGCTCGCGGAATTCCATGGCGTTCGCAGTTTCCTGGACGCATCGAGCCGAGGAAAAACGAGCGTAGAAACGAGCGACTCGTGGACCGTGGCTCGCCGCGAATGTATGTATACGGAGAAAATTACGATAGTCGTTCGGGCGTGTGCCTCGCGAACTCAGCTGCCCCAGAAATCTCAGGAAAAAACACGGAAGGAATGCAAAGCGAAGAGAGAGAGAGAGAGAGAGAGAGAGAGAGAGAGAGAGAGAGAGAGAGAGAGAGAGAGAAAGTATCGTCGCACGCGCGAAGAAAGGAAATCGTAACGAGTTTGCGCGAGTTTCGAGAAAGAAGAAGAAACTTCTTGGAGAAGCTGAGCCACAGCGTTCTCAAGCGAACGGAGACCTCGCATACTCGTGTTGTACGTACCATATGCCCGCGAGTTTCGTGGTTCGAAACCCGACGATGCACCCGTGTGTCTTCCGATCGAGTTTCGCGGTTCCTCGTGTCCCCGGACCTCGCGAAGATTGTCTCGGAATCGTATGCTCGTTTACCGGCCGTCCAACTTTCCTATCGCGCCACGCTGTCTCTTATTCCCGGGAACTTTGCGAGCCACTTTTATCCCCCGGCGATCGTGAGAATCGCGAATCCGAACGCTGGAAACTGGAACTGCCTCCAGGACGCGACATTTCCATGTCCCTTTGTCTTTCCCGCGCGAACGCTGGGTCTGAACTGACCCATTTTCAGATGGAAAGGAAAATGTTCTATATTCCAGCAAACGAAGTAGAAATTTACTTTGTTAAAAGTGAGTGTCCTACGTTACTTTATTAAAATTATAGTTTTCTCTTTTTCAGCAAAAGATTGTAACTTTTCTGGTCTTTTATTTCCTTTTTCGAGATACTTTTACCATCGCTTTCGTCTCCTTTTTCTGATTAATATCGAATGCGATGTGATTACGATTATAATCATTCGTTTATTAAGTGATTCAAGTTTTAGGTGTGAACTATCGGTCTAAGTTCGGCACACTACGATGAGTGTAATACCTCTTTCATAACTGTGACTCCGCAGATCCGACGATGCGCCAGTTACGGAGATACTAGTTGGTTTTGATTAAAAAGATAAAAGAGAAATAAAAATCTTCTGAATTGCAAGGAACGGGAGTGAAGTAGAATTTTACTTTCTCAACACTGGGTTCACGGGACACTAAAAGTGAGTGTACTGAATTACTTCATAAAAATTATATTTTTAGCAAGAGATTGCAACTTTTCTGATCATTTATTCCCTTTTTTAACCAACTTTTACCATCGCATTCGTCTCCTTTTTTTGATTAATATCCATCGCGATATAATTTATAGTTTCAGGCGTCAAAGAGGACGGTGAACGGAAAAGAAGTCGAAGCGCCGAGTTATCGTTCTTCGTTCGGCGCACTACGAAGGGTGTAATACCTCTTCTATAACTGTGTTATAGACAGTTACGGAGATACTGGTCGGTTTTGATTAAAAAGATAGGGAAATCGGTAAAAGTGAATGAAGATCGTCAGGAGAAGACGCGGCCGTTTATTTTTCATGTGCGGCGGTCCGGACGAACGTTTCCCCAGATTCATGGTCCCGTTTACACGCGGCAAAGAACGCGAACGATCAGAGCCAATCTTTTCTCTCGATCGTAAAGCAGAATTATTCAGCCGCGCACCCCTATAACCCACTTAGCTCTCTCGGCCTTCTTTCTCTTTTCCCTGTTCGAGCGCCCACGACCTCGCTTCCATTCGGTTTAGCCCGCACCCGAGGCCGATAATAAAATAATAAAACCGTGCTTGGAAGGGCACGTAAGAGAGAGAGTGAGAGAGAGAGAGAGAGAAATTCTTCACCCAATAGCGATTCGGGAACAAGCAACCAGAATCGTTCGCCGAGCTGAAGAACATGGCCTCGCAAAGATTTCCGAAAACGTTGCTCAACTGCTCGGATAGAGACTTTATTTCGTATTTCGACGCGAAAGAGGACAGATAATATCGAATTCCATGTTTCACCATTTTTACTGAAATAGATAACAGCGTTGTGATTCGAGGACGTGTAGAACGACGTGGTCAATGCTCACTGAACGACTGAACAGTTCTGAAATTGTATTATTGTTGTAAATGCTCCTTTTCAAAGAAATTAACACTAACTTATAAAAGTGAGAACACTGAATTTATTTAAGTTTCTTGTACGTGCCTGAATGAAGAAATTCATTTAATCATTTCTAATGGAATTATCCTTGCAACTTCAATGATTATAAAGTAAAAAATGTGACACCAGTCGTGATACGGTTAGGGTTAATGATCATTAGAACGAATATTAATATAAATATTCACTGTAAACACTCTCCGATGGTAATTGTCCGTGCAATTGCAAATGTAGAATAACAACGAAAGCTCGAACAATGCTTTTCATAAAACGATTGCATTATTTAAACCATTGCAGTCGTCATTGTGTACGAATAATTCCAGACTGCCTGCTTTTCATTTAAAAAGGAGGAGAGTGGACGGGTCTCTTTCCGAGTCTTCCTAGAATGCAAATTATTTCTGTTTAACATCGCGTATTATGAATCCATTCACACGCTTCCACTCGCTTAATACAATTACGCGATCCGGAGTTGCGCATATTTACTGATTCGCGCGGCTGCAGTCTCGCGGAAACATCTTTGAACATGTTTCTCTTTTTTCCTTCTCTTTCGATGTTATTCTTACACTCTCGTATCTTTTATTTTCATTTCCATTGTAAGCGACTGTTTAGTCCGCCTGTTTCCCGTAAATCACTTCCTTTGTTTATCGAAGTCGCGTTTCTTCTGTTGCATCTCACTATGGCTCTTTTGGAAAATGTCGAGTTACAAAGACGCAAAGTTGACCAACATCGATAAGGAAAATTACATTGAACTTGTTCACCCCTTTATATATTACTTTAACATACATTCAGGTCCTCTTTGTCATGTCACATCAATTTATAATAAAGAAATAAATACAATGTTTAAGTTTCAATGAACGTATGAGGATTAATATTAAAAAATTACGAATAAAACACAAGTGGTCAAATTAGAATCATTGAAAATTACAGCAAGATCTCTCAACCATTTTTGATGATCATATGAAGGTCAACATTTGACAATGTACCAGCCTTACTCACAAATTCCGCCACAAACAGTTAGCTCTTAGGGTCCTTTGTATAAAAAGAACCGTAAAGGGTGCGCATCAGTCTAAAAAGCTTGTGAAACTATAGGGTAACGAGTTGAGGTGGCCTGGGGGTTAAAACCAACACAAACGCACGCATCTCGTTGTCCATCGCGATCAGAATCTAGGGGACGAAGGCTGAAGCGAATGCGAGCCAACGAATCACACTAGAAGGGACAGAGAGTAGAGGACAGAGAATCACGAACGGGTAAAGACATGTCCTGTGGGATTAAAGCAAAGCTCTGCGAAATTGCAGGAGAGCGTGGCCGCGGTTTCAATAAACGTGGTTGAAGGTAGCTGGGCTGGATATTGATTTTAATTTCAAATAAATCCGATCGCAGGAAAAGCGAACAGTGGTAGAGAAAGAGGGCTTGTCTATCGAATAAACCCGCGAATATCGATGGGGAAAGAGACGGCGCAGAAACAAACGAGGAAACGCAGGATTCGAGGCAGGAATTGAGCGAGGCAGGATTAGGGAAAAGCAAAATTTTAGCGAAGCAGAATTTGTGAATGTGAATTTGAAAATGTCAGCGAGACAGGAATTGCGCGAGGCAGAATTCGGAGGAAGCAAAATTTGAGCTAAGCAGGATTCGGGGGAAGAAAAATTTGACAGAAGCAATATTGCGAGAGAAGGAGAGTTCCGGGGAAGCAGCATCCGAGGGAAACATTTGCGCTAAGCAGAATTCGGGGGAACAAAGTTTTCGCGAAGCAGAATTCGGGGGGAATAAAATTTGAGCGAAGCAGGATTCGGGGGAAGAAAAATTTGAGAGAAGCAAAATGTCGGGGGAAACAGAATTCGAGCGAAGAAAAATTTGGGAGAAGCAGAATTCGAGGGAAGAAAAATTTGAGCGAAGCAATATTTCGAGGGAAGCAGAGGAAGCAGTTCTAGGGAAAACAACATTTGCGCTAAGCAAAATTCGGGGGAAGAAAAATTTGAGCAAAGCAGCAGTCGGGGGAAGCAAAATTTGAGTGAAGCAAGATTCGGGGAAAGAAAAATTTGAGAGAAGCAGAATTCGGGGGAAGAAATATTTGAGCGAAGCAGAATTCTGGGGAAGCGGAGGTCCGGGGAAGCAGCAGTCGAGGGAAACAATATTTTGAGCAAAGCAGCAGTCGGGGGAAGCAAAATTTTAACAAAGCAGTCATCGGAACGAAGCGAAATTTGAGCACAGAATTCGAGCGCATGTCTCGCAGGATTTTCGTCGCGGCGATGATTTTCTGGAGGCCCGGGAGCGTTCACAGTCTTCCAGAACTTCATAGTCTTCCGGGGCGATTCCACCTCGTCGCCTAATTGGTCTACCGAACGAAAATTCCGCGGAGAGGAGAGAAGAGACCGTTCACGAGGATTAGAACCGTTACGCGCGTTTAGAGGGCCGTAACGGCCCTCTCATCGAAATTGCGAGCGGAAAGCGCCGCCTTTACCGTCAACTTTCTTCGAGAAACCATGGGGGCGGCGTACATCGGTGGCGGCTGCGGAATAATCTCCGCACGGGAGAGACCCAGCGAATTGCGAGCGTTCATTTCACAACCGGCAGTGAACGTTCCCAGCGCTGCTGCTATCCGAAGAGTTTTCGCGCTTCAAAACGATATTCGCGCTTCACGGCCAGGATAAAAACAGACGAAATCGTATAACGTGCAGGAACCGAGACGAATTTGCATCGGGAAATACTCCGGAGAGAGGGCCGAGCTCCGGAAAAACGTAAACAGTGACGGTTTAGCCGTATTTGCACGTTGATTGGCTCGCCACCGAATCTCGCGCCCAATGCTAAGTCAAATCTGCTTGGAAACGGTATGATTTTGTTCATCGAACCAGGACCTTCTGGACAAAAAGATAGCACAAGTGTGCTATCATTTAGTTTTAAAGGATAAATAAAAGTATTCTCTAAATTCTACAAATGGTACGTAAATATCATCTCACGGTAATATTATATATTAAATAGCGGTAAACTGGAACTACGCTGTATGTATTTGTATTAATTAACAAAAATCTCGTAGCGGAGGTCGGCGAAATGATAGCACATGTTAATATGTATAACATCAAAAATTAAACATTTGTGTAACAGAAATGACATAAGTTGAAACAAGTACTTTATTTCTCAGTCGCGTGTAGGACCTCCCTTATTTTTAATGACTTCGATCATTCTTTTTGACAAAGATTTAAACTCAAACAATTTACGAATATAATTTTGTGACAATTTTCCATTCATCCTTAACACACTGTTTTAACTCATTCATGTTTTGAAATTGTCTGTTTTCCTTGTACACCATTCGAGCAACCTGTCCCCAACAGTTCTCGATTATATTTCAATCAGGGGAACACGCTGGCCAGTCAAGAAGCGAAATATTTTCTGATGAAAAATAATCTTTTACTATTTTAGCTGTATGGACCGCGGCATTATCTTGCTGAAATATAAAATTACTACCAGCAATGTGTACCGCAGACTTGCTAATTTGTTGTCGTATTAAATCACGATAAGTGGTGACATTCATTCGACTGTCAATAAAGACGATTTCACTTTTTCCGTTGTAGCCGATGCCTGCCCAAATCATTACACTCCCTCCGCCCATTTAACGTCGCACTTTTGACAATTCTTCTTATTGTATTTGATGATAATAATAGTCAAAACCGTCTGGACCATCCAGGTTGAATCTCTTTTTATCTGTGAATATAATTCGTCGTCATTTCTTTTTCCACTGTATGTGTCGTTTTGCAAAGCTGACACGAGCCTCCTTATGTCTCGTTGTCGAAGCAAGTTTCCGTTTTAATTTTCGTCGTATAATATTGTCACATGTCTAGAGAATACGACGAACATTTCTCGAATTAGTTTCAACTCCTGTTTTTTGAGCACATGATGTGAGACATGAGTTAGATGCAGCACGCAAAACGGCACGTTTTTCTCTCAGAAATAGCGGGCGGTCGTCCACTGCTCTTCCGTGTATCATATTTATTGCCGTCTTTTAGTAAATTATAAATAACTTTACGACAACAGTGAGAAATCCGAATGAGAAGTCAAGTGTGCTATCATTTCGCCGACCTCCGCTACGAGATTTTTGTTAATAAATACAGCGTAGTTCCAGTTTATCGCTATTTAATATATTACCGTAAGATGATATTTACGTACCATTTGTAAAATTTAGGGAATTCTTGATTTATCCTTGAGAACTAAATAATAGCACACTTGTGTTATCTTTTTGTCAAGGAGTGTAGTCTTTGCGAGCTTTTCTTGGTTGTTACAAGAGTCTCCAAACTCTTTGTAATCATCAGATATTTATCTCGCACGTATTGAAATTAGAATCTCTTCATCGAGGAACATATAAAAACAAAACTTGTACGCATTAAGTATTTCTTTTGAAGTGGAACACAAAAGAAATTCCACCGATTCCTGTAAATAGGACCCCCAGCCGTAATTTCAGAATTCCGATGTAACCTCCTCTGCAAGCACATACGCGAATTCTAACACGATCTAACGACTTTCTGTATTCCGGTGTAACCTCCTCTGCGAGAATACGCGAATATTCTCTCTTTTGTCTACCATCTCAGCGCTAGTCGAAACCGATCGGTAAAATCTTCCCTGCGAGAAACCAGCGGTTTTGGAACAAATTTCTTCCCTGCGAGAAGTTTGGATAACGCAATTACGTTGCACAAGTTGTTAAAGTTAAAACAAAGTTGTTTTGTGAACCGTAACACCGCGGTTGAACTGTTCAAATAAGTGAGTTCACAGTGTATTCTACACCCGATTCCCGAACGTGCCCAACACCTTTCCGCACGCGATCCAGCAACTTTTTTCGTTCGCGGACCCTCTGATTACGAAAGGGTCGGTGCAACAATTGAAATTAGGATCTCTTCATCGAGGAACATATAACAACAAAACTTGTACGCATTAAGTATTTCTTTTGAAGTGGAACACGCAAGCTTCCATGCAACGGTGAGACTCACAATCAGTTTAGAAGCAACGATGATCAAAAGAGGAAGAACGCGCTGTGATTTTTAAAAGATATATCTTTGAACACGCATGGAAAGGACCAGAACCGAGAGAAGAATGTCTGCCATACTATTCGACGTTTGCCGGTATGAAATTCAGATTCGTCGGATGGAACTCGTCGGGCGAAGCGAGAGCATTGTCGATCGCTACGCCCTTTGTAGCTGAGCGTCACGCGAGCTGTTGTCCCCAGCTTTGACGGACACAGACGGCTCATAATTCTCGGCCAGCGAAAAACATTTTCGTTCTCCTCGTCGTCGGTGATAGTCGAATTTTTATCACAGCGGAATATCGTGGAACAGAAACGCTCTTTCTCTCGCTCGTACTTTCGCGAACTCTCGAAGTGCTGGAAGAAGATCGGCGATGCTCGCAAACCTCGCGGATCGTACCTCATCGTCGGTGACGCTAAACGTTCCCCGTGATCGCATCAAACTCCCATTAATCATACTCTTTACCCGTCGCAACGTCTGGCGACGACATTTTTCTCTGGAGCGAGTCACCCTCCGATCGGATCGGATCGCGATTTTCGCTCTCCCTTCGCCGGTAAATCGAATCTCGCGGGACGACACACGTGTCGATGATCTACTGGGCGAGTTGCATTGTCCGCGTAAAGTATAGTTTTACAGCGGGGAGGCTGAATAGAGCTGAAGAGGTGTTAGATTGGTTTTAGTGGTGCTGGAAGAACGCGTTCGGAAAATTAGATCGTCCGAACAATTGCTAAATCTTGCGCACTGTTCCGGAAATCGAACATAATATTGACAAGGATATTGATAAGGAGCGTCTTAAGAGGAGTCCAAGGAGGAAATAATAATCGTCTGCTTTTTCTTTTAATACTTTTAAGAAGTGGCGCAAAGGTGCTTTTAAATCCGTTCAATATACTGGGTGATTCTAGGAACTGGGACAAGTTAGTGCTCTTTTCTAAATTATTAAAAGAAAAAATCATTTGACTTTTCCATGACCTTGAGGTTAGCACTTTTATACGTACGATAAGACTAAAGTGCAATTGCACCTGGCGCGTGCATCGGTGTATCCACATAAAAAATAA
This sequence comes from Lasioglossum calceatum, assembly GCA_963966675.1. Lineage (NCBI taxonomy): Eukaryota > Metazoa > Arthropoda > Insecta > Hymenoptera > Halictidae > Lasioglossum > Lasioglossum calceatum. The sequence continues at coordinate 13,714,175 of OZ016540.1, forward strand.
GGTCATAGCAAGTTAGGACGTATTATGACATATGATCTTTTCCTCTATCATTGTTTTCTATTTTTACATAAAAACGAGCAGTAACTTGTCCCAGTTCCTAGAATCACCTTGTATTCACAATTTCGTCGTTTTTGGTTATTCACCAGCGTTCTCTTTCACCAGCATCTCGCAGCATTCGACAGCCCGTACCCGACAACACAATTTTCATTAGAGAAGATGGAAGACTCGAATATGGGAATCAGAGTCACCGCAGAGCCGTAATTTCGTTTGAAAGATCCAGCTCGTCCGGGCTGGGTCTGTTCACGCGGGGATCCGGAAGCGTCGAAACAATTTCTGGTCGGCACGATGTTATTCGAATTCGTCGTAGCTGCGTTGATAATTATTCCCGTAGCTGCCGCCAGTCGAGAACGGTCCGGCGTTATTAGGTTGTGCCGACGGCCAGGATAAGGACGAAACACCACCGGTACGAAAGGGGAGGTGAGGAGAGGAGAGGAGAGAGGAGAAGGAGCTAGACAAAGTAGCTTCTCGGGGGCTTCCTTCCTATTATCTGTGCTTGGCGGTCCGCTCACCCAGCATGCATACAAAGCAGTATTTATAGCCGACATAGCAGCGCGCGAGCCGGAGGGCCGAGCCGAACAAATATTCATCCCCTGTGGAGTCGAGACACGATCGCTCCCTGCTCGCCGGCTTTCGTCGACCTCGCGGCGACGCGTCTTCGCTCCGCGTCGCTTTTGCGTCGAGTCTGTCATCAGGAGACTCGCAATTTTCTGATGCGATGGTCTCTTGGCTCTCCTCGATCGGCAGTGTGTCTTCAGACAGCGAGGTTTCAGCGTTAGTTCCGTGTAGAGTGCTCTGGGAAGGCGTGGCATCCTTGCCCCGACTGTACAGTGTGCTCTAAAGTAGGGGTAATTCCGAATTCTTTGTTTCTTCTGTGTAGAGTGTGCAGAACAAGTGTGGTTTCCTTGTGTCCACTATATAGACTGTGCCATCAGTAGGCGTGGCTTCCTTCTCCCCACACGGTAGAATCTCCTGTGACCGTGGTTTCGGTGCTCCTTGCTCACAGAATGCCCTGAAAGTGACTCAATCGCCTGAATATTCTACAATTCTCTGTGTCCACTATATAGACTGCCACGACTAGGCGTGGCTTCCTTCTCTCCACTCAGTAGACTCTTCTGTGGGCGTGGTTTCGGTGCTCCTTGCTCAGAGAATGCCCTGAAAGCGTCTGAATTCTGAATTGTATGCAGCTCCTTGAATAGGAGTGGTTTCTTTGCCTTCACCATATCAGGCTGCTGCCCCAGAGGGCAATCCTTGCTCGGCAACGCGGTACGCTCGCAAACACAGAACATAGACGGCCGTAAATAGAGTCGTACTCATTGCACAGCTCGGAATTGAGTAGTCTCAGCGAATTGGTTCCGTTACCGTGCAACGTACCGGAACTATCGGCCATAGTCGCGCTCGCAAACGACTCCATACGCGGAGAGATCTGTGTAGGAACGTTAGCCGGAGACGGCCGTTGCGTTTCGAGGCGCTTTCGTTCCGCGATAACCGCCGACGAGCTCGCGAAGCGGATATGTAGAGACCAGGATCCCTGGCGCAAAACGGCCTACACAATCAATTCTGAAGCTTCGTACAGACCAAGATAGAAATACCAACGTCTACTGGTTCAGACGTACTCTTTAACGTAGAATCTATGGTTGTGTTGTAAGAGAGAACGCCGCATGTCACATACTTTCACTATCGAGATATTGCTGTTTAAGGTTTTCATCACAAATTCTTCACACTTTTGGGTCTCTCGAATTTGTTTTCATGACTTCTTCTCCGGTAAATACGTAAATCCTATACTCTAAGCACTTTAAACCCTTCTGGGTATATTTCCCTTTACAAGAATACCTACAATGGTTAAATTTTAGAGTTGGTTAAAGATTGGTCAAATTAAAATTAAAGAATGGTTAAATTTTCTACAATTAGGAAAGAATGGTAACAATATGTATATTTGATTAATAAAGTTGTATACTTTAAAACTTAACCAATAAATTTTATTTTCAAATCGGGCACGAACTTACGCAATCATCTAATACTAAATATGCAGATTACAATCTTCGAAAAAAGAATTAATACGAAGACAAGCTTCAACGTTTACTAGTTTCGCTATGAGTGTGTCGAATGCATGAACACAATTTTTTGGAAATGGAACTACCAAGCTTTTTGAAATACCAACATCCATTCTTTTCGAAGCACTATCCAAATTGCATGCGACGTAAGGGTATGAGGATTTTGTAATGACGTGAGAGGGGGAAGGATCAACTGCAGCCATACACAAACGAAACTGTAGATCCCAGCCGGTCGTAGTTAATTCGCGTCCGAGCATTCGGTTCCCTCGGCGAGTCATTTTTCAGAAGTAAACGCAGGCCTCGGTGCTTCGGAAGCTCCGCGGGGCGCGAGAGTATAGTCGCGCGGTGGATAATAGAAGCGGCAAACAAGAAGCGTAAGACCCAGGCAGGCACGGGAAACGGGGAAGAGAAAAAATATGGTTAAAACGACTTTCTCCTCCGCCGGCAACCTGGTCATCGTAATTCGCCGGCGGCCGACGTAAATCCGCGTAATTTAAATTTTAAACCGTAAAACCGTTACGCCGGTATTTTATTTCACCGTGGTCGTTTCCGACGCTGCCTGTTTCGCTGCCGAGGAGTTTACCGGTTTTTCGACCAAGAAAGACAGAGTCGAAAGCTCGGGTGGACGGAAGAGAACGGAAACGCGCGTAAATTCCAGATACTATCGGGTTCTATACTTCTCGAACAATTTACCAATGGAATCTCTGCTCCCTAAAGATGGAAACTGCACGTTGCAGATACGCTCCCACGAATAGATCGTACTCTCCTCTCGTCGCGTGCGTGTCACCGAAACCAGCAAACTAATTCCCGAACCTGGCTACCCACTCGTCGATCGCAATTCGTCCGACAACCAGGAACAGGATCACGCGACCCTTAATCAAGGAAAACCTTTGCCCTGCACCGGACTAATTAGCCGGAGATCTTCGGACGGTTCTCTCGAAGTCCGGCACGAGTAACTTCGGATTCTGCGAGCGTATCGAGAACGAACTCCCCAACAAGTCAAATAAAAATACACGGGACTTCGAACATGTATTACACAAGAAGCAGACGAGGCAGAGCTGCGAATCTTTTAGCAATGCGTTCGTGCATAATTCATTTTATTAAATAAAATTTCAGTCTGGGCCGGAGACCAGTTAGCCGGAGATCTTCGAACTCGTGCGATACTGCGATGCTCAAATAAACATAGAGGTAACTTCAAAAATTCATTACCGGAAAGCCTGACGAGGCAGAGCTGCGAATCTTTTAGCAATGCGTTCGTGCATAATTCAATATTATAAATAAATTTATTTCGGTGTGGGCCGAGGACCAATTAGCTTGAGATCTTCGAACTCGTGCGATACTGCGATGCTCAAATAAACATAGAAGTAACTTCAAAAATTCATTACGGGAAAGCCTGACGAGGCAGAGCTGCGAATCTTTTTGCAATGCGTTTGTGCATGATTCAATATTATAAATAAATTTATTTCGGTGTGGGCCGGGGACCAATTAGCTTGAGATCTTCGAACTCGTGCGATACTGCGATGCTAAAATAAACGTAGAGGTAACTTCAAAAATTCATTACGGGAAAGCCAGACGCGACAGAGTTAGGAAACTTTTTGCAATGTGTACAATTCAGCATAATTCAGTATCGTAGGTAAATTTATTTGGATACAGGGCGTTGCTCGTCCGGCTGTAAAGGAAGCTGTAAAAAGCGCTGCATCTTCAGGATACTTAAAATTCAACAATGAAAAAGATGCTTAAGACTGACCTACTTTCTGTGTGATTCAATAGGAGGGTATCCTTAAATTCCTGGCTTATAATATCGAGGTCAGACAGGTGGCGGAGACTCTAAATTGAATTTAATCGATATGAATATTCTTCTGCTTACGATGCTTGAAGAGAAACGTCTGGCTAGGTTAATCTTATGCCTCGCACAGACTTGAACATTTCGACGAACATTTCGACGAACTGTCATAACATCTCCAAAAATTCAAGTCTTGTAATCTCGAATCTGCGATGTCTTTAATGCTTCGTACAGACCTGAACATTTCACTTTGAAACTTCAATTCACTCAATAAACTGCCAACATTTTCTGTATTTCTTCGCGTAGTATACGCTGTTGGAGCTCCCATAGTTGTTTGCAAGAAATTCTGGAAATAGCACAAATCCGTTCCGTTTGCCGTTCGCCGTTCGGCGCGCAGAAATGCGCGGTTCGCCGCGCTGTTCGTCGAAATGTTCAAGTCTGTACGAGGCATTATCCTAACTAGAAAAAGATCTAACTCAATTGTTGCTAGATTTTCACCTCTGAAAACATGGCGTTTTGAAATGTTAAAATCTGTGTTTGCCAGCTTCGAATTCGTGTTTATTGCGTTGCATTTAAAGAGACTGTTTGAACAAAGCTTTGCAAACCTAAGCATCGTCACGCATGCAGCCATTGTTGAACACTGCTGCTGTTCGAGGTGTAATAGTACAGATCCCGGGAAGCGACCATAAGGGAAGCGATGGAACGTCTCCATCGAGCAGGAGAAACTCGGCCAGCCGATTTTCTTGTGCCGCGCCCGAACGACACCCCCGCTTTTCTATTTTCCCTGGCGGCGTGCTTCGCTCGCTGCTCAATTTTATAGGCAGAGAGAATCGTAAATAAACGGGAGATACGTCGAGGGAAATGTTTAAGAGGGGACCATCTGGGAAAGAGGATCAAAGAGGAACAGCGACCCGATTCCTCGTCCAAGGGCTCGGCACTTATCGGTGCCTATGCACCTGCGAGCGCTTAGGTACGCTCGCGAAACACTCTTGCGAATATCGTGCACGAATGAAAATCCTGACAGAGAAACGAGACACTCGGCGAAGTGACTGAACTTCAAAACTGACTTTATTTACCCTTAGGTGGTACGGTGACAGTTTCGTCACGTGGAAACTGCGGCAACTGTTTAATTCACGTTCCGAATTTTCAACTAAATTATCACTTGAACGTCGTAGCACACGATATATCTTATTGCTATATTATCTACATCTTCTTGTTCTTCTATATTGAGTCGGTTTCGAGGAGATTAGCTACAATGTTGGCCTAACTATGTCAACTGATTCTACCTAATGTTTCTAGCCACTGCTAGTCTGTTCAAATCTCTGTTACATGGTATAATGTCGAGTGATTAGTGGTTGACGGGAAAGTGCAGAATTTCAGGTTTGCGAAATTGCCAAGCAATCGGAGAATCAACAACCGACTCAAACAAGTCCATGCTCAGCTCTAGCTTGCATACGTTTCACGTGGATTTACTGTAACTTTAAATTTCATTTCCACAGGGAGCTAAACTCCCTGACTCTCTGTCTCTCTCTCTCTCTTTCTCTGTTCTCTCCGACTTTTTCTCTCTCGTTCTCCTTCGGACCGATCGATGAAGGCATGTCCGGGTCTAAGGAGACCGTCTTATTCCGTTCAAGCGATCACCTTTCGCATTCTTAATTCGATCGAGCTCCACGATCTCGATAAACGAACGCGGACATTAGGTTGCTTCTCTTTGGTTCTGCAGTGTTTTGCCTGTTGTGATAACTAGAGATGGGATTAAGTTCAATATGTATCAAGTTCGATAACCAAGTTTCATTTAATGGGTTTCGATTACTAATTAAAAGCAATAAAAGTTTCGATGATTATACTTGAAAAGTATTCATTGTATACAAGTAGTTATCGAACCTCGGAGTGAGTAACTTACAAGTTTCGAAAAAATACTTATAAGTACTTCGATGTTGAAAGTAATCGAAACTTTCACAACTAGTATCCGAATCTTGGACATCAGAACTGCATAGTAGGGATTAAGCACTTTCTTTATTAAATTCGTAACTATTTACGAATAATATTTCATTCACAATACTTGGTTTTATCCTATTTCTTTTTTTATCCATGATATTTCCTACTTTTGAAAACACTTTTTCTGAAGGTACAGAAGTGGTCAGTCTACAAAGATAATCACGTGCAATTTTTGATAAGATGGGGTACTTCATTGAATTTTCACGCCAAAATAATAACGGGTCTTCTTTGCGTTCTAAATATTGTGATTTCAGAGAATTTTCCACTCCTAACACAGCAGACGATGAAAAAATAATGATTAGAAAAATTAGAGAATTTCCGGTACGATATTCATAAAAGTTTCGAAACTGTTCGGCCAAGATTCGAGTATACTTGCAAGTATTATTTACGTTTACCACAGTACTTGTAAAGGGTTCGAAACTGTCTGGCAAAGGTTCGAGTATACTTGGAGTACTATTTTTTTTTCGAAGTACTTATAGAGAGTTCGAATTCCATCAATCGAGGTTCGAACTTGTTTGCGAGGTACTCGATCCCATCCCTAGTGATAACAAGTTATCTTGGCCTGTCCACTGGATTGAATCGATTCAGATGCTTCATGCCGCTGTTAAATTAAATATAATTATTTTTATGATTCTTATGATTCTAAATGGAGATCACGGTACGTAATAAGTTAAACATTGTTTGTTTTTACCACATTTTTATTAACTCGTGCTTTTCCTGTTGTGACAACAAATTCTCTTAGTTTGTCCACTAGATTGAATCGATTCAGGTGCTTTATGCCAAAGTTAAATTAAATTTGGAAAATTAATTATTGTTATAATCAATTGATAAATATCCTTGCAATGTATTTGCTGAATAATGAATAACTTTCTCTTTTTTGAATAATGATAATGAATTTAATAATAATGAATTTGAATAATGAATTAAACTTTTAAACGTTTAATATGTGTAACAGAGACAATACTATAAGACAATAATTTTAGAAAATGGTGTGGTGCTTACATTCACCAGAAAATTCTCCTCGAAACCATTCTCCTTAAATTATACACGACGCTGCTTCTATTCGTAATTCGATGGAGCTTTCAACAGAGCGGATTCCTATTCAATTTTGCTTTCTGCAAACTAGCCGACAGAGTAATTACAAATGTAATTTGCAGTTATGTTTAACAACGGATATTTGTACAGGTTTCCGTTCAGATTCTGGATACGTAACTCGTGAATTTCCCGGAAAGTAGGAATCTTAGAATTATTAAAGTTCAAAATATATAATAGGTTCATTTAATTCGAATATATTTCTTGTTTCGAGATATTTAAAGGATAAGAATATTAACACTAAATGAATTGTTATACAATTTTGAAATATAATGTTAATATAATGTCTAAATATAATGTTGAAATAACAAGCACTATCTAACAGTTCATTTTTTACAATATCGTAAAAAGTACATTGAATTAATTTCGTTTAAAATAATGAGACGTGAATCTCTATCTCTATCTCTATTTCTATACATATACAGGGTGTTCATTTGAAAACTTTCCAGCCGAATATCTCGAGAAGTATGAAAGATATTTAAAAAAGTGTAAAACCAAGTATTTCGAGGCGGAAAGAGGGCGGCAGTATCAGTTTTTCATTTGGGTGGCGTTTCCAAGGTCATCTGAAGTCGACTTTGTTTTTTCAAATGGAAACCTGCGGATAAAAAAGTACCCTACGAAAATTGCTGGTCTTTTTACGTACAATAAGATCCCATAATAAAAAATATGAGTTTCCATTTGAAAAAAGAAAGTTGACCTTCAAATGATCTTGAAAACGCCACCCAAATAAAAAACTGATACTCCCCCCTCTTTCCCCCTCGAAATCCTTAGTTTTACACTTTGTTAATGTTAATATCTTCCATACTTTTCGAGATATTCAGCTGGAAAGTTTTCAAATGAATACCCGGTATAATAAAATCGTGTCTATCTGTCTGTTTGTGACGGCATCAACTGAGAACGGCTGAACGTAGAAAGCTGGGGTTTGAGCCATTAGACGCAGCGTTTTTTCGGGAAGGTTTAAGAGAAATCCGCATTCGAAAAAGTCCATTCGTTCAAAGGTTGTGACGTCATTAGTGACCAACGACGACTTTTTCGCCCTCTTTTGGGCACGTTTCTGCTTATAACGTTTGGATTTGTTAATTGCACGTGGACGATGTCGCGGGTACAGCTAGTAACTGATAAACTCGTTTTTTTTTTAAATTTTAATTTAGACCACTTTCATCATTATGGGCACATTCGACATTTTCAAAGATATCTGGATCGTTCCGAAAGCTGAAATAAATCTCTATCCAATCGCTACATCTGGCAATCAATGCAGACAATTTTATAAGAAATTTCAGAAAATCGATAGCAAACAGAAACGAAACATCAAACCTGTCTCCTCCCACACGTTCCAATTAGCAATTGGGTTGGAAGTCGTAAGACGGATTCGTCCGGGATTTCTATAGGGATGACTGACAGTGCACTTACCTTAGGTGGTTTCCAGCATCGTTCCAATGTCCTCAGTTTGAAACGAACGAAGAAATAGCTCAGCGAACGTGTACCGATGCCGTTGCGCTGGTTCGAATGGTTCCGCGATTCACCAGGAAAGAATTACGACTAAACAGAGGCACCGTAGACCGCGAGACGGAAATAAACCCTCGGATCGGAACCATCGAGAGCGCACGGGCCCCTTTCGTTGAATTCCGATGACAATGGATAAGCGGAACAGTGCCGGTTTCCACGGAAATAGGGTGGTTCGCCGAGCTCGAATTCATTTCGGCTCGAATTCGACGGATACCCCTTTTGTTTTCGATGGGAATGAGTCGGTCGATCCATGGCTGACTCGATTCTCCATGATCGAAGTCCTCGATCCTTGACGGGAACGCCGCATACTGCTGTGAAACTATTTCACAGGAAGTCGTTGTGATATATCGTCTAGGATCGCTAGACTGCGGATTTTTGCGCAGAATAAAAATTGCCTGCATCAATTGCAAGAACTTCTTTTTCTAATCTTTAACTTTTAATTACTCGCAAACAGTATTTGCAATCTCAGAACATATATTCATTTTGCGTTGAAGTAGGTAATTTATTGAATAAACTTCATGTTCCAGTCGTATCAAGTTTCATGTAATAAAGAAATAAATACATCCAGGGATCAAAAATAACAGTTGTTCTAAAATTTTTCACGATAAAAATCATTAATAAAAAGTTGATTATTATTGAAATTTAAGATAATGTACACAAAATATAAAGAAAAAATTTCGAAGGACAAAATGATTAAAAAATATCGATTTTTATACTTTTTGGTTACAAATAACAGTTATTAGTGTCCAAAAAATTAGATCCTACTCGATAATTGTTATCAATTAAGAAAAACTGTTTCGATTGCTCAAAGCAGTTAGCGATGAGAGAAGTTCATTTCGATCGCTCATAACAGTTATCGACGATCGAATTTCTTTTCACTTATTCATAATAGTTATTGATGAGAAAATTCATTTTGCTTATTTATTAAGTTGTCTCTTCTTTTTCGGATGGAGCAAGTCTGTGAAATTCATTGAGAATGTTTCGTACAACAAGACGAATCAACAGACCATAAGAACAACACAAAATCTCTTTGTTTGTCACATTAAATTTTGATTGCTGCAATTAATTTTATTGATAAAAAATTTATGAAATAATTGATTGTCTACCATTTGAAAGTTGTACTATTTAATAATAACTATTACAAATTTCCTTCATCAATAACTGTTATGAGCGATCGAAATAAATTTATTTCATCGATAACTGTTATGAATAGACAGGTGATTTGATGCATTTATGACAAAAATGACTGTTATATTATTTTCAACCTATCAAACGTATTAACGAAGAAAATAAATTTCTACCTCACTTCAGTTTGTTGCAATTCTGGTTAGTTATGAACAAAATAACTTTATCTCATCGATAACTGTTATGGGCGATCAAAGTAAATCTGTCTCATCGATAACTGTTATGAACGATCGAAATAAATTTCGCTCATTGATAACTGTTATGAATGACTGAAATAAACTTCTCCCATCGATAACTGTTATGAACGATCGAAATAAATTTCTCTCATCGATAACTGTTATAAGCGATCGAAATGAATTACTCTCAAGGATAACATTTACCAACATGAGAAAAAATTTGCGGTTACTTATAATCCTTATTTGTAACCAATACGATTTCAGTCGATGAAATACTAGTTATTCTATGACTTTTTTCTTTTTCGTTATAACAGTTATGGCCCCTGAATACATTGATCAGCGCTTACTGCGAAACGGCGAGAAGGGCGAAATGAGTCTGCGCTATTGTTCGTTTAATCCAGGTTTTATTATAAAATATATAGTAATGATAGATAACATTTATGCCACGTCGAATATTTACGTACTATATGTATACGCAGTATGTACAGTCGTTGAAGATTTACCGAAGTGAAAGGACACGGAAGAGCGCGGACAGCTTTCGTTGTCGACGCTCGCGACGGTCGCGTCGCTTTCGACGGGGTTCGTTTGCCTAGAGAAACAAAACACGCCGATACTTTGGTGATCTGGAACTGTAATTTAGCTGTCCGTTCACTGGAAAAGTCAACTTCCCAATTGCAACAATTATTGGATTTATACTGCCTTATAAATGTCAATTCTGTTTTCTTAAATGGAGATCGTTCTTCCACGTTGAAAGCTGGCAGCTCGAAGTTCAAATGGCAGTTTCTAATTCATTGAAAAATGCCACTCAATTTTAATTTAATATATGTTTCTCAACGGTACCAATAAAATTGATTAGTTCGAGAGTTACACTTCTGATTATTCCGGAAAGCCAAGTTCCAGTTCCAGATCATCGTACAGCGTCCCGTTTCCACGGATATCATTAACAATTGTGCGTCGATAGTTCCCGCAATTATGCGAAACCAGCCTAGCGCCGGTCCTCCGCATTGATTCTCGATCGATTCGCTTCTAGAGACGATTTCCGTTGCGCAAAGCGCATCCGGAAGCAGAACGGCGATCGACGAACCGTCCACGCACTTTGATCGCGAAATCAATCGGTGAACGACCGTAAACGAAGTACCAATCAAATTTTACAGGTATTACCAGTGCAATTGAAATTCTTCGGAAGTTTTATTTTCCAGAGACTGATGGCACAAGTGCATGAAATCGTCGATCTAACGACGACGTAAAAACGTGTACACAGTCGGGTTACATCGAGCGGTGAAAATGTCCTGGGAAAACCGATAGATTCGCTGGGAACGCAGAAAATTGATAGAAAATCGGTTCGCGGTTGATTTCATAGGTACTTCGCACACAGTCGTTTTCCACGACGAGCTCGATCCTCCGCGGGAGGTTCTCAAATCGACGATCTCGTTCCCAATCTCGTTCGATTCGCACTCCGAGATCATTCTCCCTACGTTCACATCGTGTTTATGGACACTCGACGCAATCGCAGGCCACGACACCGACATCGGTTGATTTATTAAACACCGTGGTCGCGACACGGAGGCGATACGACCAGCGTCGTCGTCGAGGCAACGGTTCTGCATTCTTTTTTTCGCGCAATCCGAGGGTGCAGCAATTTCCATGCAAATAAGGTAGAAAGGGTCGAGAAACGGTTACAAATCCCCCATCGCGTCGAGTCGAACTGCTACGAAAAACCGATCGTGGCTTCGCGTTTCTTCGGCCTCGAGGAGAACGTCCCTGGAAAATCAGTTTATTTGCTCCTATCGGACTTTGTACGTATATCTACAAAATGTTGTATTGTCGCAGTTCTCTCTTCGGAAGGTGTTCGCTAGAATTCAATGGCATCGTGTTTCCACGAAGAAAATCATTTTTGAGAATTTATTATAGAAACGTATTTTTGTATTCATTAAAATGACCAGTTTTTGCAAGATCTCATCGATCCCAGAGAACCTGGTTCGTAATGCCCGAAAATTTTGAGGCGATTCTTCGAGAGATCGAGCGAGATCGCTGGGAGCGAGATTGGTAAATCGAGTTCCGAAAGTTCGCTTCCGCTACGACCGAAACTACAGCTCGGAATGGACCGATCGATTTTCATTCGACGGCAAAACATTTTCCAGCGGAAAAACGGGAGACGAGAGAGAGGAGAAACGGAGGAAAGTCGATCGTAATAATTTTCTCGGCGTTTACGTGCACGCTGTGATTCCGAGACGTACGAGACGGTACACGGAGAAAAGAAATGCGAGAAACCAAAAGATCGCGGAGCACGGATTCGATTCGACTGGGATCGAATCGGGTCGAGGAAACGGACGAGTACTTGGTCCGATTGTTTCACGCCATGAATCCTCTTTTACACCTGTTACTTAAATCCCCAACGGTAAATCTCGCTGTCCCCGAGACTCGATTTCCTCCGGGGAAACTTTCGTAGTCGTACTGTGGTCCCAAAACGAGATTTACCTGTGCACAATCAATATACATGAAGATGTCTTAATGTTTGTTAATCTCAATTCGTCATTGAGACATTTGAGATGTTTGTTAATCTTAATTCGTCATCTTAGAAATACGCGCGACCCGGATATCGAAAATTTGTGCAACAGGCAGAACGCATTCTCTCCGCCAACTGTTGATGACGCAGATCCGTGTACCTCGTCAGTTTCATAGCTCGCTAAAAGTTCACGGGCTTTACTTGACGGTGGCTAAGGCAGGATTTTGACTGTAACGTTTATGGTCGAACGATAAAAGTAATAAGAGCGACCATAAAAGATGCTCAGGAATCTTCCTTTGGCGTGAGCAGTAATAAAAAGACCGGTTTTATCCGCCTATTAATTTGTCTATATCCGTCGTTAATGAGTTTACGGGTCCATAATGAGATTGATGATAATGGCGAATGAACTGTCTCGTTTGGTTCTCCAGAAAAATGTTCTCCACCATTTCTGAGCAACCGGAACGAAATAGAAATGTTTTTCAACTATTGTAGTTGAAGTAGAAAAAATTGTTATAGTCACTAGTTCACTCTGCTTTTCCAAAGAAGGATAAGACCAGCAGAATCTACAATTTCTGCTCACCGAAAGACAAAATCAATGTTGAACAATAACGTGTAAAGTAATGTCTGGCGTTTGCAAATGGATTTCATATGAAGGATTTAGCAGCTCGATCCAAATGCACCATAATCTCCGGGCGCAGCGTTCCGCATTGCTCGAAAGCGTGCACAGGACTTTCCGCTGGATCTTTTTGGCCGTTTTTCTGCGTCCCTCCGTCACGGTGAATTTTCATTCGCGCGTTACATTCTTTTTTCGGCGTCGATCCGACAGCGGCGCTCGTCGAACCGCGACCAATTCAACGATGTCGCGCGACGCTGACGCCGACGCGTCGAAATCGATTCGCGAGGAACCGGTGGTGCGTGCAATCAGAACGAACCCTTTCGCTGTTGTTCGAACAGCGCGAATTTAGTCCGAACAATGCGATTTCGTTCGCGAGGGTTTCCCTTTCAACGTTTCCGGGAACCGAGTCCCAAGAGTCGCCGCGCTCTTACAGCGTTCTCGCATCGTCCGATGCGAGCCGTTCGACTAACGAACGAATCTTGACCTGGTACGCCCGATTAGGGGAGTGCGGGAACCTGAAAATCTCGAGATTTTCTTCCGGAGAAATCCCATTGGAGAATGTTATTGCACAAACTCTCCCAAAAAATCGCCCGAAATCAACGTAACTAATCTCTGTAATCAAAACCGTAAACTTAAAATGATTACAAATTCCATTTAACATTGCATTTAATAAGACACGAACAACGCGAGCAACAGAAGATGCATCAAAACGCGCGCGGAAGCGTCAAAATGGCGCTCGCTGTACGCTTGAACGCTGCAACCAATTCAAAGTAATTAATGAATATTCGTTCGCGAAGTGCCATCATCGCTAGACCGTGGATTTGATGAATTTCTGATAAAAATGGCGCAGTCAAGCACACCACGTTGCTACGTCGTCCTCGACTGATTAAAATTGTACAAAGAGGACACACACTTTCATTTAACATCTGTTCCATGCAATTGTTCTTTTGCAGAAATATTCGCCAGCTAATGAGGTTTTCATTTTTATTTCCTGCACAGTTTCGAGTAACGACTAGTAACGAAGCGTGGATCGAAACGCACTGGTTTCTTTGATGCAATGTGGATTTACAATGAAAAGAGCAACGTTAAAATTGAAATCGGTGCTCCCGCAAAATTCGCTAAAAACGGCTGCAGTGTAAACGCGTTAATTTCTCCGTGTCGCTTTCGCTCGGTAAATCGTCGGAAAAGATTCCTAGTGAGATGCGAATCGAGTCGCGGGAAATGATTGGAGAACCGTCCAGGCCGGTTAGGCTTGAGTTTCCATTCTAAGACAGTTTCATCTCGCAACTCGGGCGAAACTGGCGTTCGAGTTTCAAGTCCCTCGATAGGAATTAATCGAGGAGTCGTTATGCCAGAAGCGCGGGCGTTACGTCTAATTCGTAATTGAATCTATTATCCTCGCTACCAAGTCGAGAAACTCGTAACGCGAAACGATTCGATTCGATTCGATTCGCGAGTCGCGCGCGCACACGAGCAAAGAGGAAGAGCTCGACACGGTCGGTTAACGAATTAAACTCGACCCGGTTCGCGTTTCATCGTTCGACGATTATCGATGGCCAGATCCCGGAGACCGTTTTTTATCGAAGATGTTCCCTCCGGCGCGCGGAATTACAGCCAGAAATCGGTTCGCGATCGTCGGAACCGTTGAGTTTTAACCCCATAGTTTCCGAGGGCAACTTTTACTTCGCATCCAACCCTTTGTTTGAGTTTCAATCATGAATTGAACCATGAATTGACGCGTGAACTAGAGATCGTGGTTTTGTATTAATAACTGAACTGCAGATTTTATGCATTTATGACAAAAATGGGTATTACGTACAGTTTAAAGCAGTGGACATATTAAAAAGATTTAAGGACATCAGTGTAATAGTTCCAACTTAATGAACATTTTTTACTTGGCTCCTGTGTCTTGCAATCAATGCAAACATTTTTTATTTTGCATAAACATCCGCAGTCTATTATTAACACACGTGCATACGTGTCATTTTAAGTACACGTGTCAGTACACATTAATGCATCCTCATTTTAATTCGTATAATTTTTAGAACATTGATTCACAAATTCCGCGATTGTTCGTACAACAATAAATTTAAACATCATTTTTAACAATGGGATTAAAGGAGATTGCCGAATCATTCAGCAGACGTTCGAAATTTAATTACAACTCAAAACCCGCAACTGCAAACGAAACAGCCGAAAAACTAATCATCTGAGAATTGTAGAGCCCGCAAGAAAATACTTAAACGTACCAGCAACAGCAGTTGCTCCGGAATGGTGTTTTCCAACAGCTAAGAACATTGTTATTCCACAAGAAGTCGTTTGTTGTCAGAACATTAAAACAAATCAGATTCTTCTCTAATAAACTGGAGAGCGTGGGTTTCAAATTAATTTTTGTATCTATTTTAAATACCCATATTTTGCTTTGGAAAATGAGTAACTGAATTGAAATGCGGATACGTTGACACACGTGTATTTAAATATAGCTGAAATTAAATTATGAATTAAAATTAAAGTATAAATTCCAGTATGGACTGAAAAATGGGTTGAACTATGAATTGAAGTATAGATTGAAACTGTAACTCCCCAGATCGGCCAGCAGCCACGCCAGTGAAACTATGGCAGTGTTTGCTATGTTCTTTCCCGGAAGAATCCACCGGTAGCGTTCGTCTCGCATATTTCTTTTTCCGAAAAGGATACGAAGTGTATCGTTGGCGACAATCTCGTCCCGCTACGCTACACACGAAAACGTTCATCTATGAGTGGAGAAAGAGAGGATCATCGAGGATAGGGGAGATAGGAAAAAGGAGAGAGGAACCGGCCAGCCAGCCGGCCAGGAAGCACGGTCTGCAGATCGTCAGGATCAGCAGACGGTCACGAATGACAGAGTGGTCTTCTTCGGCGAAGCGTACGCGTCAATCGATTGCGAGTATCTCGATTGTCAAATGCGCAACGGATCAGTGCGAGGGTTCGATGGTTTGTGTCGCGCGGCGCAGAAGCTCAGCCCGAAGCACAACATCAGCAACGCCACCGAGCTGATCAGCAAGTGGCTCGACCAGGACACCGAACACTTTCCTGAAACAGATCGACGTCGGAGTATTCGACCGAACGAATAGAAACTCGCTCACAGACTCGCCTAGAAACACGTGAAATTCGGACGCAACAATTCAACAATTCAGTAGACTGCGGATTTCATGCATTTGGAACAAAAAGGAATAAGAAATATACAAAACGTTAAAGTCAGTAACACTTCCAGAGCCATAATTATTTTAGCTAAACTTGAAAATCAATCTTTATTTGCATACAACGTTTTGATTTTGCATGAAGATCCGCAGTCTGGTCATCAGTATTTGTCAATGTGCATTTTTTAATGTATTTCAGGAATGACCAAGACCAGGGGTTAATGAACGCGAAAAGATAAATCAAATCCATGTTCTATATCTTCTATATAAATACAAATTAAATGCTGTTCGTTGTGTGTGGTAAGCGCCTCACTTGAGAACGGCAGGACCGATTTGGCTAATTTAACAAAAAATGTTCGTAATAGTGCGAATAAGGTTTTTAGGGAAAGAAAAATTGGAAAAGTTGCCCGGGAAAATATGAAAGTGCTTTTTTCTATGGAATTTTTGTATGAACTCAAGACCATAACTCACGATTCGAACGATGGATATGCGTAATTCTGTTTTTGTTTTGTTCGTTATGGTCCTGGAAAAGTTTTCAGGAAAAAAAATTCGAGACAAATACGAAGGAAAGTCGGAAAATTCGGACAAACTGCAAAAATCATAATTTTTTGAACGGTACAAGTAGCAGGTTGACATGTTTGGCTGCGCATTATTGATTCCCAATGAGTTCGTCGTCGAGCACAGCGTCGAATTTTTATTAGAGCAACCCGCCCGGAGGGCCTGGTTGCGGAGGCGTCACGTGTAACTAGTTAATAATAAAAAAGTGTTGACCCTGTTTGTTTTGTTGCTCGATGAGTAGAATTACCGAGCGGAGCACGAGAGAAAACTAGCAGGAAGGGAACGGGGAAAGAAGCCTGGCCATTCGGATTGCCTTTGCGTTCCTCTTGCCTCGTACCCCTCCCGCTAGTTTTCTCTCGTGCTCTGGACAGTAAATATCTTCGAGTTTGCTACCCGACCAGCCGAGCCCAAAAAATGTTTACCGACGCTGATCTAGACAATGGAACAGTACTCACCGAGATTGTACACGTTAGCACCCTTCCCGCAGGACTCCCGCACTTCTCTGTTGTCCCATCCTATGGGATACATCACCAGGCCACCGCATATCATCGCTGCTGTAACGAGAAAATGACAGCGCCGTTGTCGGCGGTTTAAATCTCGCGCTTTCATATTCTCGGATGTTCGCGTCTCTAAAACCCCGTTCAGACAACGCGGAAACCGCGCGGATCTTATTTACATTAGCGTCTTCGTATTCGTTCACACGTATCCGCGCGGTCGAGCAAACGAAAACAAAAATTGTCTTCATAATCGTTCGCAAAAAGTGGTATACACTTACTTTTAGTTTTTAGACGTTGCTTACTCTGTATACTTTGGTTTTGTTTGTACCTAATGTTGTAATAAATCTCTTACGAAATTTACTCAATAAAAAAAAAATATTCGTTCGCACGTGTTCGCGCGGACCAAAAATTCAAAACAAAAGTCGCGCTGTTTCCGCCGTGTCTGAACGGGCCCACACAGTCCCGTTCACAAATTGAACCGTCTAGGAATTGTACAGGCTGTCCACGAAATATGCCGATGACAGAACATGTATATTTTAAAAAATAAGGAACATCAATTACGTGTTTTACATTTTCCGGCTAGAAATGACCGCGACTAATATCGCGGTTTTGTCCGAGAAATTCGACCGCGAGAATCGAGGACAGAGGTCCAGAGCGAGGGGAATGAACGCTGTTATGTTCTCCAAGCTAATAAATAAATTAGACTCGTCACGCGGTTTCCCGTGAGTTCGGTAATAACAGCGGCGAAGGAGAGCCGAGCTCGGTGAAAACCTATTTTAAAAGCGATAACCCCGGAGCATCGCGTCGCGTCGCGTCGCGTCGAGCGCCGAGCGACAAGAGACGAACGACGAACGACGCCGCGCCGGAGAAAATGGAACGTGTCAACGTTTGAAAGAAGAATGATATTCGAGTAATATCCATTTTCTTTGTGGACTGTTTGCTGTCTAGCTGCTCCCACGACGCGACGTGCGATGCGAAACGATGCGAACAGACTCGTTCCCTATCCATTGCTTCGCAAACACCAGACGTTCCTATTAAAGCTTTCCGCTCGCCCTACGGATCACAAACGTTTCAACGACGTTCCACATTCTATAGAGACAGCCGATTGGCCCTTCATTGGTCGCACACGCTAATTTTACCGTATTCAATCGATTCCTAATCGCAATCGACGATATGCGCTCGAACTCTGTTCTGGAAAGCCTTCGGCCTTTAATGAACTTCTGAATCAATTGTCATACGAATTAATCAGGAAACTTCGTTCTTTCAACTCTCTATACCACGGGTTTAATTAAAAATTTAGTTACGATTTATGAAATTGCTTTTACAAAATTAGCTAACGCTAGAACCACCGAGCCAACTAAAGGGAAACAATTTTTTGCCATTTGGAATAAGTTTTATGAGATTTTGTTTTATGATCTTTTTACGATTTTTCAGGCAACTCGAAAATCCCATGGTTCGTAGAATGTTTTTTATTAACAGAAAATTGAGTTGCATGACCTTTTACGATCTCATTTAAAATGAAATTTACACCGCGTAGAAAATGTTGGAAAAAGCGAAAATTGGTTATCCGACACGAAAAAAGAAATTATTTTCCGAACGACCTGATAATAACGAGAAAATTGCATTTATTTAAATATTCGTATCAGTTTTGTTTAAATATATACTTCGATAGAGAGGTTCGCTAAAAAGATTTTCCAGGAAGGCATATTTATAATTTCAATATTTCTAAAAGAACAAATCAGGAGAAAATCAGAATTTCATATTTATAATTGGAACCATGAAAGACTGTATTTTTTATCGATTTGAAAATGTGCGAATTTAAAAACAATCTTTGAGAATACACATCGCCGTTAATCTTACAAGCCCATACTGTTTACTTTTCCCAGTACGTAAGACTTTGATATATGGCTCAGTTCTTTCATATTGAAAATAGTTTGAAAAATCCTTTCGCTACAGTGAAGGATCAACTGAATCGCTGGAATCAGCGGATGAGAGAGTTAAACCGCAGCTTTTGCCAATTAATATAAAACTGTAGCGAGTCGTGCGCACAAATGCGTCGATCGGCTTTGTTTCGCGTGATTGTGATTATTCGGCGCGCGACGCTTTTACGATCGCACGATATCGGAACATTCTACATGTCCACAGCACGATTCGCGAGTGTTTGTCCGTGACACTTGAATTTTCGTCAGTTTTTTGGGAAATCGACGGGCGGCGCGGAAATAAAACGCGTAAGGACAGAGAATTCGCAAACAGAGATCGATCAAGAATAACAACGAAGTGCTAAAATTGATTTGACCATTTTAATGAATACTGGAAAGTTGAAATTTCAAAACATTTGCATTTCGCTCCTATTTCTTGCAAACAACGTAACGTTCACTTCATGTGTAAAAATTTTGTTTTAAACTAATCCTTCTAACATTTCGAAAAACCTCAAGTTGTTTGGTTCAATTTTTAAAAAATTATTCGACAGCGGATCTTTATGCAAAATAACAATTTTCCACTTTAATTGTAACAAGCTGGAGTGAAATAGAAATGTATTTTCAACAATATTTATTATTTCAACAGCATTTTCAAATTCTTCTAATGTTTTCACCGTTTCAAATTGCATCTACCCATTTTTGTAATAAATGCACAAAATCCGCTGTCCAGTTATTATCCATGTTGTGACCGACGTCGGAGTCGACGTGTTAAAAAACGAAATATGGGACAGGTTTGATACTCACCAGCGAGCAACTGCAGTCCACCGAGCACTCTCGTGTGCCTCGGCGTTTTCAAAATATGCGGCAGAAAACTGGAAGCAGCTGCCAACAAGGTGAGAGCACCGATCACAGCGATCGCCACGCCGATTCCCATCGTGACAGTGCTCGCCTGCCACCAGGCGCTTGGTATGTCCCAGAAACTGGAATCAAACCCGGAGAGAGTGGCTTTAAAACGGGGTCCCGTTCATGGGATTCCGCGAATAATTGAATGTCGCTCGCGTACCGAACACACCCTCCAAGGGGGAAACGTAACTCGTAACTTGCAACTCGAAATTAAATCGAAACTCCATTATGGAACACATCCGGACCGTTCGGGCCGCTCGTTAATTCCATTTCCCCTTTCGCCAACTATCTGCAAACTCGAAATCTAAGAGCCATCTCTTTAATGTTTCTTTCGAGATTAAATTCATCCGATAGAATTCTCACGAGTAGATGAAATTAATTTCGTGTTCCATAAAATAATAGTGTTTCTTATAAGTTCTAAATACGTTGAGCGAGCTAAATATTGTGCCTTAAATGAAATAACTATGTAATAGTTGTTTGCGTAAATGACTTTGAATACGTTAGTGGATAAAATGAATTACGCGTTCAATAAAATTAGAGTGTTCCTCATCTGTTCCAAATAAGTTGAAAGAGCGACCTATCGGACCATAAACGAACTACATAAGTTTGTAACAAGTTCTAAATAAGTTGAATGAGCCTATTGGACCATAAACGAACTACATAATTTTGTGACAAGTTCTGAATAAAAAGTCGATTCTAAGAACCATCTCTGTAATGTTTCTTTAATGAAATTAATTACGTGTTCCATAAAATTATGGCCTTCCTTATAAGTTCTAAATAAGTTGAGCGAGCTAAATACTGCGCCTTAAATGAACTATAGTGCATATAATAGTGGTTTGTGTAAATGACTTTCAATACGTAAATGGATAAAATGAATTACGTGTCATCTGTTCCAAATAAGTTGAAAGAGCTTATTGGACCATAAACGAATTACATAATTTCGTAACAAATTTTGAATGAAGAGAGAGAGAGAGAGAGAGCCGCAAAGGGTTGGAGCAAAGGAAAAATTTTGTGGCGAGGATTTCGACGAAACTTGTCGTTGTGCGTCGTCCAGAATATGGAAGGGTTTCCATGTTTACGCGGTGTGGAGGATCGCGGCGACACAAAGACCGTTTCCGTGTTCCCGGCGTTCGTTGCTCCACATTCCATTAGAACGGTCGAAAGCGGTCCGAAGCGGGCCGAAGCGGGTGGAAACGGGTAGAAGCGAGTACACACATATACATGAAAGCGCGCGCATGCATCGTGTATACGGGTCGCGCGAAAAAAGCGGCCGTGCATCGCGGAAACGGCTCCGAACTACTTTTAATTAACGAGCTTCGAACGAAATTCGAGCGAATGGGGAAAACCCGGTCGCCCACCGACGTCCGCGTTTCCGATTACACAAGTCGCGTCCCGTCGATACAAGCTCGAATCGAGACTTTCCGAACATCGTTTCGTGGTGTGACGCTTCGGTCAGGTCGCAGCAAGCATCTGGTAACTTTGTGCCATCGGCTGTTGCTGATGCTGATGCTATTGCTGATGCTGATGCTTGCGGGGCCATTACCGGGCCATTAGAAGAAGACGATGTGTCGAGACGCTCTTCGAGAGCCATCACGATTCCTCGCCGATCCCCGCGGAGAGTCGCCTAGTGCGAAACCGTGTTCCAGAATGAAAATATCGAATTACGATGCTTGGTGCACCGTGCAGGAGGCTCATAGTGCGCGAGATGGGTATGATTGTTGTTTAGATGGTGGGTGAGGGATTTACCAATTTTTTAAGATGCAGTTTTTTCGAGCTGCTTCTCATGTAACTTCTTAGTCTTTGCGAAAATGAAAATGCCGAATTGCGATGCTTGGTGCACCGTGCAGGAGGCTCATAGTGCGCGAGATGGGTATGATTGTTGTTTAGATGGTGGGTGAGGGACCAATTTTTTAAAATGCAGTCTTCTTTAGTCTTTGCGAAAATGAAAATATCGAATTACGGTGTTTGGAGCACAGTGATTGTTGTATACATAGATGGTGGGAGAGGGACCTATTGTGTGGCTCATGACGTTTGCGAATGCTCGCAGATTTATTTACTAGTTTTTTAAAATGCATTTTTCGAGCTACTGCATTTTTCATAACTCCTTAGTCTTCGCAGAAATGAAGAAGGTCGATTTTTATACTCGTCTAGGGGAACCACTTCTGCCGCTATTGTGCAGTTAATAGTGTTTAGGAACAATCGCAGATGTATTTAACAGAATTGTTTAGAATAATTGTTCCCAATGATGAAAATTTGCAGACTTTTGTCCAGAAAGCAAGCTGGGACAGCTTGCAACGTGTGCGTCTTATTTTCGCGACCAAATTATCCGACCTCGTAACCATTCCCTGCGACGCCGAAATTTCGTCCGTCGGCTTAAAGAGGACAAGTGCCTCTTCGAAAATCAAGTTTTTTTACCGCAAATTTCCATACATTAATGGTTTAGAGACCACGGGATCTGCCTCGAAGAACAAACTGATTTTTAATGCAACAAGCTAGTACTATGTATTCTGAAAATAATTAAATTAACTTTGAAAATACCGAGTCCATTACTAAAACATACGAGTTCAAACTTCGACTGCACACTTTTTCTGTAATACACTCTTCGAAACGAAACTGTACAATAACTCGAGCGCCGATCAATCAATTTGCTCGAAACTTCGCAGACAGTTTCTTAATTAGACTCCACATAAACTAACAAAGTTAACAATATCTTTATTTTAAGACTTGCAGGATTCCTCCTTTGCAAGCCCTCCAACCCTTTACAGTCGGAACTATTTTGATTCAAAAATTAAACATTTCTTTCGGCCTAGAATAATTCCATTGGTATAGTTAATTGGTTAGTTAATAATTTAATTATTTAATCCCTTGCCCTACAATATCGTGTCAGACTCGTGATGAAGATTCTGAACAGAGTCTAATAAATACGTATGTTATTAATTTCCTTTAAGCCGAGATGAAATTCTATTTTGGTTTTGTTAATGTATAGTTATTCGAGAACATGTAGGCATACAATAGATATAAATTTTGTTCCTTCTTAGGAAATTACGAACTACAAAAAAAGTTCTAATCACTGAAACCGTAAAATAAATCGTAGGGCAAGAGGTTAACAATGTAAACAATATTGTGAACAATGGTACAGCAATTTTCAGCGGTGACTCCGAGTCACCCCTCGACTGTGAAAGGTTAACAGCTTGACAGCACTATAATCTTTTGAGTTAACTTCATTTCACCGTTACCATTACTCAAGGTATTACCCATTTAGCATGCTAAATAAAGGCTCAAATAAACCTAAACACCAGTGACAGTGTTCAACTCCGTGTTTCCTATGTATCGGCTTTTCCAGCTCACCCGTACGCCATACGAGAACAACTGCGTTCCATTCAACGCTATTCACAGGGAGTACCGTTCGAACAAACTGTGATAATTCGATAATATATATATAGGTATGTATTCGCGCGAGGAAAATGTGTTTCCTTCTTTGTTTGCCGTGCTGCAGTTCGCTGTGATCGTGCCGCGTACAGCACGTTGTTTGCTATAATAATAATATGCAATAATTTATTAACGGTAGTCTCCTGATGCCTGGGAGAAGCAATTAACAGGAAAGTACCGGAAATACTGCAGCGCTTATAATAAAAGCAAACATGAAAGGAAAATCCGAATGGAATAAAATAACCAATAAAATCATCAGTCCATATTGAGTTCGGAGCTGACGATGGAAAGCCATTGTTTGTTTAATACTCGTGTATCTGCAAAAATGTTGCTGCGACACCCGGTAACGTTATAATCATTGCTTCTGTAGATACCACTCGTATATTTTTATTCCTCGAGCGTAAATTAATTTCAATGTGAACATACCGTCAATATCAATACTCTTTCTACTAGGAAATTATTAAAATTAATAATACTGCCACTTCATAAAATAAAATAAGTAGATTGCGGATTTGATGTGTTTATGGGGAAATGAGTAGACGAAATTTGAAACAGTCATATGATTAGCACCTTCTAAATTTTCACTACAGGCACAGATAAAAAATTTAAAAATCCTGAACTTCACTTTTTCCTTCTCAACTGCGTCCAATAGCAATAAAAAAAATATTATTCATACATTAGCTAGTGAACTAATAATACGTCTAACGTCTCGAAAAAGTCAAGCTGCGGGGTTCAATTTTGAAAATGTTATTCGTTTTTAAAAACTGTACGAATACTTTGTGCCCCACTGTATATTACGCAATACGTCTGGAAAGTAGGGATGTCGATTTTTAATCGATTGCTTAAAGAATCGATTATTTTCATAAAATAAATCGATAATAGTTTTCATAATAAAAATTAATTATTTTCATAAAACAAATCAATTTTTAGAATCTATTCTTCAATATCCGATTTTTACAAATAATTGATTCTAAAATTGTACAAATAATCGATTTTTATGGCAAATTGTATGATTGTTCGTGGAGACCGTGGATTGTTTACTGTGGAAACTGTATAAAGAGATCCAACTAGCATCAAAAGTAACTATATAAATGTTCCTAAAACGCGACAATTCTACTGCGCATAATGATTCTAACGGAACTCGTTCATTGACTAATTCCCTACTCGTACTCGGCCGACCACGCGACCATTGGCTGACTGTTATGGAACCCAATAGAAATAGGTTATCCAGCAAAAAATTAGTAAATATGTCCTTAAATTCATTGCCCTTCAAAGATTGGCTATTATAAAATAATAAAAAAATATAATTACAATTGTCATAATATGCTATATACAAAATATGTAAAAAGATAATTACTATACAGACTGTGGATCTTTGTGCAAAATAAAAATTTTCTACGCTGATTGCAAGAAATAGAAACTAAATTCAATGTTAGTTCTTCCCGTAATGATCTTAATAGAAGAGAAATTATATATTGATATCTTCAATTTTTTAAATTTTTCAACTTCTTCGATTTTTATATACTCAATTTTGCTATAAATGCATAAAGATCCGCAGTCTAATAATTATTATTACTTTACTTCTTTAATAAAA
Organism: Lasioglossum calceatum; assembly: GCA_963966675.1. Classification (NCBI taxonomy): domain Eukaryota; kingdom Metazoa; phylum Arthropoda; class Insecta; order Hymenoptera; family Halictidae; genus Lasioglossum; species Lasioglossum calceatum. The sequence continues at coordinate 13,739,227 of OZ016540.1, forward strand.
GAGTCCAACAAAATTTTGATCTTCGTTTTTTTATCATTTTTAGACATTCCTAAAAAAAAATTGATTATTCAAAACATCGATTATTTTGGAAACGATTTTTTAGAGGATCGATTCTTGCAGCTTCGATTATAACCGATTCAGAAAAATCGATCTTTTTGAAAATAATCGGCATCCCTACCGGAAAGTAACGGAACTTTTTAAATAACAAAAAAAATTAGTTATTTTGCCGAAATCATTCCTCTTTACTCAAAATAAATCCCTTCCGCATCAGTACACCGCTGGGCACGTGCAAGCAATGCTAGCATAGATTTTTTAATTTCATTTTGCGGAATCGCCTCAATGACCCTCGTCACGGCACTTTGGACTTGTATACCATTGTCATAAAACGTTCTTTTCATGGCCTGTTTGAGTTTCGGGAACTGGAAATAGTCACACGGTGATAAATCAGACGAATACGGTGGATGTTGGAGCACACAGATTTGTTTTTCCGTTAAAAATTCACGAACAGTGATGGTCCTGTGAGACGGTGCATTATTGTGCAACAAAATCCACAACATCGCGGCGCTCGATATTCGGGCCTCATTCGAACGATTCTCTTCCACAAACGCTCCATTACACCCAGATAATATTCACCATTGACATTTTGACCCTGTGGAACGAATTCCCGATCATTTCACGCACAATTTTCCACCAACTCATCGCGATTTTTCATTTTTGGCCTGCCTGGATTTGGATCGTCTTCCAAAGTATCACGCCCGTCCTGGAATCGCTTATATCATTCGAACACACGTGTACGTGATAAGCAATTATTACCATAAACTTTTCTCGTCAATTCAAATGTTTCTGTAAAAGTTTTACCGAGCTTGAAACAAAATTTAATATTTGCTCTTTGTTCCATCGTGTTTTTGTGGCGAGAAGACTAAAGGTACTATCACTTTATGCGCTATAACTTGATAATCCGTTGGTCGATTGTAGTGATCGTGGTCTTGTTTTGTAGAGAAAAGTTACAGCTTTCAGGTTATGTTTTGTTTCAATAGACGGCGTTAGTACATAGTTCGTTTTAAATTAAAGAAGTCCCGTTACTTTCCGGACATACTGTGTATTTCCAACTCTAGAAGATTTTTGGAAGAAGCAGGACATTTTTATTTGGCTCCTGATAATTGTGATCGATACAAACAACGAGGGTTAATTATTCAATAATCAAGGTTCACGATGCATTCGCCATCCATTCACAATGAGATTGCCGGAAGGGGCAAACGAGGGGTTAAAACAACGTTGACACGCCGTTCCAAAACAAAGATTTACCTTTCCACGAGCGTGTCAATTTGTCAACTTCCGGCTAACTAAGAATCCAATCTGCGGGGCTCGGATTAAACCGCGCACGGTTCGGGAACAGTGAAACGGCGTCGTCGGTCGCGTTCCCGTTCGTAAGGCGCCACTCTTGGACGTAGTAACGAGGCCAGGAGAACTTAAAGCACGACTATACATAAGTACAGAGACCCCGGATACAGGAAGTTTCCAGGCTCGTGCTTATCGTGATGACTACAAATTTGATAGCGCCGGTCTCGAGGCGATGCGAGGCACGATCCTCTACTCGTCTGAAAGCGATCGAGGGAAAAGTTCGACCGTTACGTACGCGTATCTCCGATGGCGTCTCGAAGTCCCCGTGGATCGAGATCCATCGGTGTGTCCTTGCCTCTCGGACATTAACATTTTTATCTACCCTTGTTTAACACGATGATCCCGATCATGCCCGATCCGCTTCGAACGAATTTAGAAAAGCAATATTAGCTAATGCGCTCCAGAGAACCACGTTTACTGCGATTTTGTAGGGTTTCCGGTATGATCTTTACAAATGATTTTCCTCAATGCGGATGCAATGACGATGGCATTGGAACTTTTGATAACAAAGATATAAACTTTGTGCAAAATAAAAACTGTATTCATCAAACGCAACAAGAATGGAATAGAGTCTCGTTCTGTAACACCAAAATATTGGGTCTGGGAAAAAGTTCGTGGCGTTTTTCCCGATAGATGGCATCAATTGCAGATAACTCGGGAAACACTAAACGCTCGTTGGAAAGGTGATATGTACTTCACGCGTTACTGTGAGTGTATAATACAAACATCGAAATTGGTGCAGTGGTTGGAAAGTTGTTTGCGTTTGAAAATGGAGAAAAGTAATGACAAATTGCGCTATCTTTTGCAATATTGTGACGGCTCACCATCCCTTGTCCACGATCTTTGACGCTTCTGATTGTCGTAATATATCGAAATGGCTCGATCTCATTGCGTTTCAGCAGCGCATCGCAGATATTAATTCGGTCTGTCATGTTTTTCGCGCTCAACTCATGAGGAACCCATACATCGAGCTTCTTTTTGTAGCCAGCATTGTGTAAATGGTTCAAAACAGTTTTGTGGTCAATGCCTAGGTCCATATCAATATCGATACTGCTGATATGCTTATCTTCCTGGACTTTTTCAAGAACTTCATCAGCTTTTTCAGTGATTGGACGACCAGAGCGTGACTCATCTTTCACATCAAAATTACCAGAACGAAAGCGAGCGAACCATTTCCGCGCAGCAGATTTTGATAAGGTACCTTCACCGTACACAACACAAATTTCTTCACAAGCCTCCACAGCGTTCTTCCCTTTGTCGTAATAATATTGCAAAATATAGCGCAGTTTTTAATTACTTTTCTCCAGTTTCAAACGCAAACAACTTTCCAACCACTGCACCAATTTCGATGTTTATACACTCAAAGCAACGCTCGAAGTGTCACCTTTCCAACGAGCGTTTAGTGGTATCGCTGCGATCTGTGTTTCCTGAGTTATCTGCAATTGATGCCATCTATCAGGAAAAACGCCACGCACTTTTTCCCAGACGCAATAAATATTTATTCGCTTAATTAATGAAACTCGCGTTTATTGCCCTAGATCTCGAAAAATTAAAACTGACTAAAAAAGCGTTTCCATGTAGAGCAGCATGTTTGAAATATTTTCCTCTAGAATTGAAACGCACGAAAAATATTCCAGCTAATTCGATTTCACAAAGCAAGTATCAATTGACACAGAAGGCGTGCGAGGGGGTAGTACACAGGTGTGTGTACAAGGCACAAGGGTATAGGGGTTGGCTACGTACCTGGAATACCTGGCGCACTCGTAAACTATTTCGGGTGCGGTGTTCGGCGCCCTTATTCGTGGATAGTTGCACCGTCGAAAGGAACTAAAATACGCGTCCGCTCTTCCCAACAGTCGTCCCTGAAATGCAAAACACACGTCTACAGAACGAGGTACGAGAACAAAGCCTTCGACGACGGTGTGCGGGCTAGTGCATGGGAGATGCAACGTTGCAGCGAGGAATGGTTCTAGGGATGGTAGAGAGTGGAGAGTTTCAACGTTTCGGATCCTCTTTCGTGGATTCCAACCAGAGCTTTGGGACCGCAAGAGGTTAAACATCGTCCCGGAAGTAAGTATACTACTAATTTCACGGCGAAACCGTTTGCGTCCGAACAGTTTTCGCCTCGACTCACCCTTTGAGCCTGGTCGACAACTTTTCGACGGCCAATTGAACGTCAAGTCGATCGAGATACCGAAGCCTCGCTTGCACCCTGCACAGAAGACCTCTGCGAGGTCTCGTACGAGGACGACGAGCTTTTTTCCCCTCCCACCGATTAGAACCGGAAACAACAATCGTTGACCTCGTGCCAGAACTCCTTCGCCTCCAGAGATTAAGTCTAGAGACCAGAGACCAACGATTCGAAACCTGATAGAACTGGAGAAATTACAGGCGACCCTTGAATAACAGGGTGCTCCAGTTAGGCGAACATTTCTCTAACTCGATTTATATGTAATCGACAGACTGCGGATCTTTATGCTAAATAAAGATGCCAAATATAGAATATTCTTCCTTCTCTTTTCCTTCAATTTTCAAAAAATAAAGAAAAAAATTCTCATTTTTTATCAAGGTTTTATTATTTTCTCTATTTTGTAAAGAAGTGCAGGGGGGGACTTTTTGGTACGTTTTTTGAAACTCGAATCAGAGTTGATAAATGTTAAATGTAAAAGATAGGGACACATTGCGATTATTTCAAAAACTTTTTTTCCAGCTGGAAGGTCTCATGATACTAAGAGCACCCTGTAGAAATCAAATTCAAAAACCAAATGGCTTGCGAGGGACTCGTGTTTGAGAAATTCACGGAATTTGACAGTAAAGTTTCAGCCTCAATCTTCATAATAAATTAAACTGCGTTTTGTTATGAACATTTTAGGATAGCAATTTACAGATCTTACACTTTGATTTTCCAACAGTTTTCCATTGGACGACACATACAGCTACTTGCTAAATGACATTTAATGTAACATATTTGATTCAATGTTAATAAATCCTGAATTTACTTCCTGTAAATATACACTCCTATTCACGCTCACAGCTGCGTGAATATAAATTGGAAATCCCGTTTTCGTACAGAATATTTTGTATCAATATAAATATTTAAATACTTTTTGGTGCAATTTCGGAAGGACGAGATACAAAACCGGGATCACTAGAATTTATTTTTTCCAAGCATACAGGAATGGGAAGAATGGTTATCGTACACCGCATGTATTACGTACGCTACACCATAGTCAGCGTATTAACTCTGCATATTTGCGAGCGGAAAAAATAAATTTCGGGCAAACATACTGCAACAGGAGATGTTTAAAATTCTGTGGGATCTGGAATAACTGAAAATCTAGTGCACTGTGCTAGTAATCATTACCGAGACAATTGTTCTTTTTGTACGTCTGTGTTGTAAAATTCCGGAGCGAGTGGAAACATTTTGAGAGAGAATCGTAGATAAATCATGAAAAATCGTAAATAATCTGACCGCGTTATACGCATTTTTGTTTTAGGCATGTGTATGCATTTTCCAATTTTTGTGGACAAATTTTAAGAAGGTGGAATGAAATGAAATCCTATTTTTAGTGGGAACAGCCTTTGCAGATCTAAAACAAATAAAAATTCTACAAAAGTCTATCGAATTTTATATTCGAGTCTCGGAATCACCGAGATCGTAGGGTGTTACCTTCTTGTCAATAATTGTCAATGTGATTATTAGGACATTAATTTTTATTTATTTAATCGTATCTGTAATTAATGTAATGTCAAAATTCTTTTATTTATTCAATAACCGTAGTCAAATCTCATATTTCTACACATAGATATCCGTGTACTCGGCTGCTGACCGGTAGTTCTTGCTACATATTTTGTTAAATAACTCTGTTCATTGCAAGCAATTGCAATTAAAACTCATACAATATAATATCAAAATATACTATAGTTTTTTATCCTCTTCTAAAGATTAGGGAAACCAATAAAACTTAATGGTTTCATTTCAGGTTAATTATTGCATATAAGCATTACAAAATTTTTGAAGATAAATTACAATTAGCCGACCCTTAGCCATCATCTTCTAGAAAGATTATTTCTTACAAACGTCTTTTGTTCATAACACAACGTAAACAAGTTACGCTATGAACTGATGTACTATTTGATCTTCCTAATATTCGCTTACAGATTCGCTTGTAATTAATTTCCTACGGAATTTTTTGAATTTTTCATTCAAAAAATGATTTACTTGGACATTTTGACATAGTATGAACATAGTTTTAAATCGATATGAAACAGTGACTTTTCGATTTTTGTCCATGGTTCGCGACACTGTGCAAGGGTCGGATGAGGGTTGAATAAAATACACACTTCCATTTAGATTGTTGTCGATCGAAACAGTGCGATGCGGTCTGGGAAACTATCGCAAAAGGTGCGAGCGAAGACGCGAGATTCGCGATAGAAAAAGTTTTAGTTTGCCTGTAGAACTTGTTCGAGAGTCCCAAGTAGAATTGTTGCAAAGCGACAATTTGCTTGCGCGACTCGCAGACGCATCGGTATTCTATCGCGGATAACGAGACGATTCTCAACGATATTCTTGGAGAATCGAGGGAATTCTACCGTGGTTGCGTACCGATTGTTTATGTTTGCGAGGGATCGTCGTTAGGTCGACGACGGAAGAAACGAGCGCAAAACAGCCGATGAATAATGTGGACGTCGACCGTCGAGGCTGCTGGACCCTTCTTCGCGAGCGTCGTCGTCGTCCCCTCGAAACGTACACACGCATTTACCCTGTTCGAGTGGCAAAATGCAGAAGAGGGCTCTGAATGGCTTTGAAAATACTCGAGTAGCGGGATGAATAAATGCATAAGGAAATTTACATTTGCTTCTCGGTGCATCCGCCTCTGTTCGCCCCGTCTCGATCTCAGGACGCGTGCGGCTCGCTTGCTCTACCACGGTTTTCCGAGAAATCTTGGCTAACGCGCAGTGTCCCGGTTTTAACAGATTATTATTATTATTATTATCATTATTATATACGGACCGAGGTCCTTTTATACATGAGCTTACAGACGTTTTGTATAACTGATAAGAACAAATTGAAAATAACAAAAATATACAAAAAGAACAAAAAAAGAAAAAATCTTAATCTAAAATTTACATTCGATGGGACAAGCGCAAAACTCAACGAAAACAGGTACGATATTAGCAAATAATCTCGCGTAATTTTGTTTTGAATGCCTGTAACGTGCCATTTAAAAAATCAATATTATTATAAAGTGTGTCTGATCTCGCAATAATCCGATTTATAGGATTCATTACTCCATATGTGGATTTGAATTTCGTTGTTTGAAATCCTGCTCTCGTTCTCAAAACACATTCAGGTACATAATGATTAATTTGCCTAAGAAGAGCGAAACAATCTATATTATTATTTAACAAATTAAAAATGAAGCTTTGGTCGGATACTATTTTTCGATCAGATAATGTTTCCAGGTTGACTATGTTTAATATTAGGTGAAGTAAAAAGTTCTGAGCGTTTTTCGCTTTATTTATATAAGCGAAAAACGCTCAGAACTTTTTACTTCACCTAATATTTTAGAGTAATCATGATGATTTTTACTCTTGGTCATTGTCTTTGTCGCAACCGAAAACTACCGCAAAGTACGTTATTAACTGTGATTTATCACAGTGATCGCAGAATCACGATCACGGTCGTGATATTTTAATCTAGAGTGAATTCGCTCACTGTTATGATTCATTTTAACAAGAGATTTTTGGTCAGGACGCGCGTTTCGATCACGAGGTCAAGCCGGAAGCGTTCTGCGCGGACGTAAAAGTTTTACGATCTCGGTCTCGGATCGGAGGAACGAGTCGTTACGAATAATACCAGTTCGGCGTTACTGTCGGTTGTCGATTCGCGATGCGTAGGCAGCAGCAATTCGCGAAATTCACGGAGAAAGCTCGCGCACGTCTTGGTTGAGGAGCCAGCTGGCAGAATGGATCACGAGCCTCGATGCACGGCTTATTCGGAACATCCATGACACGTTTTATTTCGTGGATTCCATGGAGACGTTGCTGAACGCTGCGTTCGATGATGTATCGAGAAAAATCGACGATGTTGGATATCGACCTGCACTTAGAGAATAGCATTTTATCGCGGCTTGTCTGACGTTTTTCGCGAACTTCTTGCGAAATTTAACTATCTGAGACCAATGATGCAACCGTTGAACGACACTTATTCTTCATATTATGAATATTTGAAGAAATACAACAAAATTTACGACCACAGGCATCGGTTATAAAATTTAAACAATAAATGCATATTTATTACGATAATGATCAGTAGCTAGGAATCATTTTTTAATTAATTTTAGTGCAAATTTCATCACGGTATCGGTTATGGTTCAACAGTTACAGTAAAATGTCACAAAATGTCACCAAATGTCTCGATCCACTTCAAATAATTTTAATTTCGTCAATTTTCAAATATTTGTCTTTTTCAATTTTTTCAAAAGTGCCCAGCCATTAAAACATTTCATGTGTTTCAAACGATTGCAAAATAAATGGTGGAAAAAACGTTTTTTTTTCAAACGACATTTTTAGTAGATACTCTTATGTTTTCACTTTTCACTATGTGCTCCTAAAACCTCATTTTCATCGGTTTGTGAATTCTAGTCAGAGCTGGGGAAAATAGTATTTTAAATAATAAATAGTAAATAATCCTATTTATTTTAAAGTATGTGTACAACTTTGAAAATGAAATATTTTATTTGACGCAGTAATTTTTAAAAATAAAATAATTTATTTGAGGCAGTAATTTTTTTGAAAATAGTATTTTATTTGAAGAATACTGAAAGTATTTGTACTTTGTCTTTATTTTCAATTTCAATTTTACATATTATTGCTGAAAATAATGGTTCGAATTCAATACATTTATGAGTGTAAACCGTTTCTTAACGATAAAATAGACTGTATGTTTATGCGGTTTCTCAGAGCATTATAACAATGCAAAAAGTAAAATATTTTATTTCGTGTTTCAGATTGTTAAAATAGAAATATTTTATTTTGGGGATTAAATGGTTGAAATAGAAATATTTTATTTTCGAAATTGTATATCTTATTAAAAATACTATTTTTAAGCAAAATAAAATCTAAAATATTAAATAGTATTTGAAATATTTGTTTCGCCAAATTCTAGTCTTATAATTTAATGGGAAAAGGGTGACACTTTATTCTACACGTCTGTAAAATCAACAATTTTTAAAATATCGAATAATCCTTTGAAATTCACTCGTAAAATACAACATACATATTCAGGTTTAAACAAAATGAATGACCCAACTGTGTTGTGGACTAAAAGGAGAAAGGCAAAGTGTGAGATCAGTATTATTGAGAAATGTCAGCTATTGGAAGTACTGGGAAAATTTCTTGGTCTATGGTGTGTTAAATTGTGACGGCTACCATGGGGAAGCACCAGAGTCTCCAGTACGACGCCGTTCGCGGAGCATGACCTCTCCCTCGCCGTCGCTGCTTTAAATAGCCGTTCCTGTTTTTCTCCAGTGCACAGTTTCACGTTCATCTCGATACCGAGCAAACGAAGAGAAACCCTGAGACCTCGGCGCATTCTTCTCCATTACTCCGAACGACCGACAGCTTTCTGCGACTCGACCGGTGGGCACAATTACGGATGAAAATAAACGAGACGCGTCTTCCCTCTCTGAGCAACGATAGCGACATTGCTTGCGAACGAAAAACTACGGTATTGCCTCGATAACTGTTCGATAAAAGTTTCAGCATTAACCCTTACGTAGCCAAGCAAAATGTATAGATTACACTGTCCAACGGCCAAAAATTATTTCGATTCCCACCATGCGATTAAACATACTTAAACAATCATAATGTATTAATATTGGATATCACTGTATCCGGGAAAGTCTACAGAATCTTTTGCTGTGTAACGAACAATTCAATATCTTTTATAATAACATCACAATATTTGTTCAAAGTTGAAATATATGTCTTTTTTAAAACTCAATTTTCTAAAAAATTACGTCTAGAAGAGAATCGAAATAAAAAAAAAGTTGAAATTTGTTGGACCGTGTTATTAAAAACCTTTTGTATTTAACGTATTTGCTGAAATTCTCACTTTCAGAGTATAAATTAGCCAACAAAGAATGGACATTCAGAGAAATCGTGTAATATTTTTAGAGGAACATTAACAAGCTGTTGAAAGAAGTAGCTCGAGCATACACAGAATTCATAAAATGATCTATAAAAGAAAATTGATACTTAAAAAGTTCGATAGAAGTTTCAGCATTAACCCTTATTATAAATTCTCACTTTCAGACTATAAATTAATATATTAGCCAGCAAAGAATGGACATTCAGAGAAATTGTGTAATATTTTCAGAGCACCGTTAACAAGCTGTTAAAAGAAATATCCGGTTGCCTACGCAAGGGTTAAACAGTAGTCCCAGCACAGACAGAATTCCTAAAACGATCTATAAAGAAAAATTGATACTTAAAAAGTTAAAGGAGCCCAACCACATCTATAATTAAAAGCGTCCTCTTACGGAGGGATATAATCAATCACTTCGCAAACTTCTTTCTGCCCTCGATCAGGAGCGTTCTCCGTCGAAAGATGATTCATAAACGCCAGAAACGCATCGTTAAGTTTCGCGGAGGGGCGTGTCGCTGGTGGTTCTCGCAGGTCGACCTCCGACTCCATTAAAAATCCCCGTGATCACTATGCGATGCCGGAATACAGGATGCAAAAGCTGGCGCGAGATTCGGATCGGTGAGCATCGAACGGACCGGACGGGTTCCAGCGAATCGCGCGCGTTCATCCGAAACGTCGCAATATAGAGATTTGCCTGGTATCCTCGCCAAGCCCGAAAGAACAATTTGCATCGGCTGTTTATTAATCCCGCCAAATGACCGTGTTTAATTTCGAAAACACTCCACCAACGATATCCGCTCCGACCGCGCGCGATACAATCGATATTGAAAATTTGATTTTATCGTGTCGGATGTCGCGTTCCCCTCTCTCTCTCTCTCTCTCTCTCTCTCTCTCTCTCTCTCTCTCCTCTCGCCGCGCTGCACCGCCCTTCGAGGCGCCAGATTCATTCGCGTTTGTGTGCATGAACAATGTGCATGTGCGGGTAGCTTGTTCATGTGCAAGGATATGTGTACATGTACACATTCGTAGGGATGCACGCATCGCACGCACTCGCTTTTACCCGCATCGCTTATGGCCCTCGAGCCGCAGTGTCGTTCGGAGAAATCGACAGAATCCGTCGATTAGATCAGTCGATCCCAACGCATAGTCTCTTTTGAATAATGCTTGTCGGACTAAACTGGAAAATGTTCCCTCATTGTCGACGAGATCCGTTCATCTGACGCATAGTCTCTTTTGAATAATGCTTGTTGAATTAAACTGGGAAATATTCCCGCCATTGTCAATGCCTATCCCTTCGACCGGGGATGATGAGTTAATTTTCGAGAGTCAGAACATCAATACGTTTTCCAGTCAGTTTTAATGCGACAAACTATTGTTTCGCTTCATTGCGTCACAGGATCTATATTGGTGTTAACTGGGGCTGTGCGAGAACCCGAAAATTTCGAGATTCCCGAAGGAATCGGATTTCCCAAAAATTTCGAGATTCACCCCAAGACTCTAGTTTCCCGAAAATTTCAAGATTCCCAAAAGAATCGGGTTTTCCGAAAATTTCGAGAGTCCCCCAAGGAATCGGGTTTCCCGGAAATTTCCGGAAATTTCGAGATTCCCCCAAGACTCGAGTTTCCCTTTCGAGATTCTCCCAAGGAATCGGGTTTCCCGAAAATTTCGAGATTCCCCTAATACTCGAGTTTCCTAAAAACTTCAAGATTCCCCAAAGAATCGGATTTTCCAAAAATTTTGAGATTTCCGAAGATATCGGGTTTGCCGAAAATTTCGAGAATATGACATTCTTGAAAAGAATTCGTGATGGACAACATTCTTTCAATGAAAAGAATTTTATATAATAATTAAATATTTATATTACATCAAATATATGTATAATATATAAATATATAAAGTGAATTCAAAAAAAATTATTTCGGGAATCCTGATAAATTCGGAAACCGGATCAGAAAATGTTCGAGTTAAAATAGTCCCGAGTGCTACACTCTATTCATGTTGATTGTGGTACAATGTTCTGTGCGCCTGTATCTTTGCGCTAGAAAACTATAATTGATATTATAGGCGTGGTAGTTGAGCCCATGTGGGTACATAAAGAAGATCGTAAATACATGTACCTACGATTATGTAAATATAGGTACCTAAAGAAGATCGTACTCGTATAGATACGAAAGGAAAATTGCACGTGCACGAGTACAAAGCACGTACGAGGAAAATTATCTATATACGTACACCGCACAATGTGCTGTCGCTTAGAAATTCAGAACCTTAGAATACAAGAAAATGGCTATCGAATGATCATCACTTTTCGGTGTGTCCCACTTTTATAAAGATATATTTTAGAGAAAGTTTAAGTAGAAATCAAATCGCACACAAATTCTGCATTTCATAGAATGAAGTTTTAGGAAACCACATCAATGTTTCTTTTTTATTGCGTTAGAATTTATACCGATTCCCCCGAATCCAATTTCGGACGAAAGCGTAAAAACATAGTCTTCTCGCATCGCTATGTTTCTCCCGCGTCGTCGTGGCGGCGATCGAGCTCGATCCACGCGGTTTTTGCTCGCATGCTCGTCTCGCTTTCGATCGAAAGAAACGTATTAGCGAGTGAAACGATAGAGAACGATGCAACACAGAACGTCAGAGATATTACTTTGACTAACGATACCGCGGGTTCATCGATTCCCAGCGATTCGACGTGCAATAAACTCGAACGATCCCCACCATTAACATGAAACTATACTGGATACGGTTTTTATTGTTTATACTGGCTCGCTTGTTCCAATGCGTTTTTAACAGATTTTTACAACAATACGTTCGATTAGATTCGATCGTGTAAAGACGGAGATGACCGAGTCGTTACAGGGAAATACTGAGACGAGTTTGATCGAGCTACGTACGCAATCGAACGGGGACGATCTATATTTGACTGTGTGCGATCGAGCCATCGAACAGCCATCGCGACGCATTAAAGGCGGATGCGTTTGACGATGTTATGGCAGCCACAACAACGTTCAAATCCTTACACATCAATGTTCATATCCCTGACTTGACACTAATCCTTCTGAGTATTAAAAGTGACTGGCATGCGTTGTAAAAATAGCAGGAAGTCTATATAAACTTCATTCTTGTCATTTTTATTTTAAGATTCGATCAAAAATGTCAACGACTCTAAAATGAATGTAACTTTTTCCGATACAAATAACAGGCTGTTAGTTCGCTTATAGCTAATTAGGCCATTTAAAAGAAATTTAGTTATGCCTGGTTTTGGTTTGTAGTGGGGCGGGTGCAGGGAGAAAGACTCCTTCCCTCCCCCGCCCTAGAACACGTGTTCCATCAATTAAAAAGGGCAGAATTCGCTGTAGCGAGAATCCGTAGTTTAAACATCTCGAAATCGAAAGCCGAGCGGCGGAATTTTGATTTCGACAATACAAGAGAATAGCTGGATTTTTCTATTAATAGTTTCTATTAGTAATAATTGAGAATAATATCTTCGAAAAAGTGCGGTTATATATTTTATATTAAACCTAACCCAGACCTGACTCAATCTTAAAAAGTATTTTTTTAAAAAGGGACCGCCTTTTATATATTTACAGTAAGTCCTGGACTTGCGCGATTAATTCGTTCCAGTGCTTTTCGCGTAAATCGAATAGCGCCACCACTGAAAGGTTATTAATACGATCTGTGTTGTACATACTGTATGTATGTACTCATTTGAGAGAATAATTCAAATAATCCAACTGAAAATTGATCACTGATAAATAACTGAATACCTACGCTCTACACGAGCAATTAACACAAACTATCTTCGCTTCTGTCACATATGTACCGACAAAGCTCCCGTTCTGGCCATCAAAAAACGAATTTCTAAGCCATCCATGGTTGAAAGACGCATTGAAACAGGTACGAGTAACTAACCCAGTATCAGTCCCGAGTGATCTAAAATCGCACGGAGTATAATCACTGGAACAATGATCACAGCCTGATCAACGTCCGCGCACTTGGATCGTCGCGTGAAGTCGCACATCGTCGACAGCGCAAGATCGCTGGATCGCAGCCTAACGAACGATTGCGTGGATGGTGCATGCGCGGTAAATCGCTCACCTGAATCCAGTAAGGCAGATAAAATCCGGAACAGGCTAGAATCGACGCCACGGTGGACAAGGTTGCCCACAGCACGCACAACACTGTCATCTCATCGGTTTAAAAGCGTCCCTCCCTCCTTTGTCTGCTCCGTTTCACCGGGCTGTCGGTAGCCTCCCTCCTCCCTCCTCGCCTGTCTCCTCGTTGGTTACCTCGGTTTCGACCTCCACTTTACTCGCGCATGATTAGCGTACGCTTGCAAAACTGGCAGCTGCCGTGGGAAGATCGTCGAACCCGACCGATGCTCGACGCACGCCGAAACTCGCGGTACTGTGTTCTGCCGCGTCTCTTCCAATAATACCCGGGCTCTGCTCTCTCTCTCTCTCTATCTCTCCCTCCCTCTTTCTCTCTTCGTCAACGAAAAGTCGGTCCCTAGCTGTTTAGACTCCACGGACTGCTCCAAAGCGAGGCGAGCGACGTTGCAAGTTGAGGATTCTCAGATGAAGCTCAGGCGCGTTGAGATTTAGGATCGAGACGAAGATTCGTGGATCTTTCTGCTCCCTCTCTCTTCTCCCTCTTCGTTAACGAGAAATCGTCTCCCAGCCGTTTGAACTCGGCAGACTGGCCGAAAGCTTGAGAAGGAGCAACGCGAATCGCCAATTCCTAGAGGAAGCTCAGGTGAGTTGCGGCGCAGGATCGAGCCGAAGATTCATGGATCTTTCTGCTCCCCCTCTCTCTCTCTCTCTCTCTCTCTCTCGTTTTCCAGCCGCTTGAACTCCTCAGACTGACCGGAAGCTTGAGAAGTAGCGAGTCGCCAATCGTTCGAGGAAGCTCAGGTGCGTCGTGACGCAGGATCGACCAGCTTCGTGCTGGAGATTCGTGGATCGCAGCACTCGCCGGCGGTTCTACATTCTCTGGAACAGATGGCTGATGCTCGTGGTCCTCCTCCTCCTCCGTGTCCTCCCCGTCCACCCGAGGTATTTCGATGCGAGGCGAGAGCGCATCGCGGTCCCGTGGGGCGAGACGAGAATACACCGGGTTTATAGGTCGTTTCGAGGAAACCTCCGGGCAGTCTCTCACGGTCAAGGTTCGTGCGGCCACGGTTAGTATGTCCGTCGATGCTGCGGTCTACCGGGCGCGGGAAAACTGTCCGACACCATCGACGATCGCCCCGTTAATTATAGACGGGGCAGAATCACGTAGCAGCTGGCTCCTCGGTTATCGAACTAAATTCACCGTGCCTCTTCATCTTTAGAGATTCTGTACACTGTCACTGGCTGCCGGAGAATGGAGTATCAAGAATACAGCTGAGGAGCAAGTGGAAAGGAGCGAAAATGGTCAGACACTATAGGAATCGTGGTCTTCGGAGATCGTGTGTCTGTTGCGCGTGAATTTCTTGAAAACCGAATTTCGTACGACGGGGTAAACGAAGAGGATATCTAGAGAAGAACACACCGTGACGACCTACTCACCGCCGCTTCGTCACTGCGACTAACTGAACTGATCCGAGCAGGACAGACTCCTCTTACGCCGACGTCTATCGCGCCGCTGCCTCGCAGTGCCTCCCACTCTACAGCTATTTTGCCAGGCATGCGTGTATCGCGCGGCATGCGGCCGACGCGTGCCGAGACTGTGGCTGCGGCTGTGGCCGCGGTGCGGATCGGCTCCGGCTCCTGCTCCGGCTCTTGCCCCGGCTCCGGCTCTCAACGCTGCGGGCACGGATTCCCCTTTGCGGCAAGGCTTTGTCTCTTCCGATATCTAGAAAAGCTCCAATTCTCCCACTCTTGTCCCAGCTTTTCTTCTTGGCGCTAGCTTTCTCCTGGCCCTCGCCCTTCATCTGGTCCTAGCTTTAGCTCAGATCGCTGTGGATAAAGGTTGTCCTGGCTCTGTCGAAGAACCTAACCGAATGTTCAATTCTAATGTGTTAGTTTCAATCGATCTATCCAAACGTCCAATTTTAATGTGTTTAATGTCATTGAAGAGGACTTCACCCCTACTATTACATCGCGATAAAAAAATATATAGTTACATTTTTAAAAAATTGATGACCTTGATATCTATAAAAAAATGACCTTGAAAAAATTTTTTTCCCAATCATTATATTGTCTGACGAATAATTATGATTTCAGCGCACTGGTTCCATCTGAAGCTACTAATAAAGCAATTTTGCAAATTACCACAAAATTTTCCACTTTTCGGTCAAAAATTTAGACCATTTTCAAGAAAAATTTTCTGATTCAGTTGCCTCTTCAGATTCTAACGTTTCCCCTCAGTCAGTATATCACAGGCATGGAATCAACATGTGTTCTAAAGTTGTCAAGAGTTTAAAATAATTTTGTCACATAGCAAGTATGTTTTTGGTTGTTCGGCTTAAAATTGTGTACGGAATACAACACAAATTTTATATATCACTTCAATAATTTTTACAGACGCAATTATATCAAAGTTTTTCTTGAAAATGGTCTAAATTTTTGACCGAAACGTTGAAAATTTTGTGGTAATTTGCAGAATTGCTTAAGTAGTAGCATCAGATCGAACCAGTGTGCTGAAATCATCATTATTCGTTATTAACAAATTGTCGATCGAGATCAAGGAAACAATTATATTGCCTATTCGGTTAGGTTAATATTGTCCTGTAACGTTTTCTTTCTATTACTAAAACTAAGCGAGATATTCAAGGTGGTCAAGTTAACTGGGACACCCTGTATACGCTGAAAGCATATATTTTACAAGTTCAACACTGCAGAATATATTTCAACTGAAAGAAGGGGGCATTATAAAAAGTGCAGTATAGAACAAAGTACATAAGTTTGTTTAACCCTTAGATCTCGAGTGGTGACTCAGAGTCACCACTAAAAGTCGCTGTACCATTACTCAAAATATTGTTTATATTATTAAACGTTTTGGTATCTAATTGTATGAGGTACTGAGGTACTATAGCAACTTCATATCCTTCAAATGAAAGAAATAATATAGAATGTAATTATTCTAGCTAAGAAGAAATGGATTAATTGTCGAGAAAAAACGGCACGGAACGTTTTAACTCAGAAGAATTTGGGCCCAAGTGGTGCCCACAAATCTGTGGTTGCAAGGAGAAACGCCGCATGTCACAATTTCAAAAAATTCGAGTTTGTATATTAATTGAGCTCTATAGTATAGGATTTATACATTTGCCAGAAAAAAGTCATGAAAGTAAATTCTGAAGGCTCAACAAAATAATGCAATTTAACCGATGTCCTATGTCAAAGCATTAGTGATCAAAACTTCCAACGGCAATATCTCGAAAGTGAAATTATGTAACATGCGGCGTTCTTCCTGACAACCACAGAAATGTTCGCGAAAGGATCCGAAGCGGCGAAGACGTGTTGATATCTTGCGACTACCTGTGAATAGGCGTGCGCTTAGTCCTCGAGGTCGACTCGTGACATTCACGTTTGACATGATATTACGACTACGAGCCTGACTCGTAATGTTTACGTTTGGCCCGAAATTCTCATCACGAGTCAGACTCGGCAAAGTACGGCAAGGGGTTAACCACTCGGCGATATTTAACTTGAAAATTAAATATTTTGAATAATGGTACACCATTCGAGTGCTAAGGGTTAATAACTGCAACAAATTGTAGACAATGTACCTTGATATTAAATCTATCTAATGTTTAGGAGAAAGTGCTATAAATGCTTAAAATTCGTAGATAATGCTACTAATCAGAGATAGTGGTGTACAATCAAACAGACTGACTGAGTTGTGACGCAATATGTGCCGCGTATTGTCCTAAAGAGATTGTCCCGGAGGCAGACACACCCCTTCATTACCGAAAGGGTTAATATTACAATTGTAAACAGTTTCGATTGCACATGATTGACAACATTAACACGACAGTGAAGTAATTGCAAACATCTATGTTTCTCGCTGTGTATCGCTCTAGCGAATAAAACGAATTCAAGATCGAGCGAATGCAAAATTCTCTGTCATCTTAAAATTCTCAAAATGCAGAATAACTCACTCACTGTTTGATAAAGACTGCCAGCCAATTAACGCGTTAGCATGGGCTAATGTAGCACCACGGTGACATAGCATTATAGGGTCATCAGCCCCGAACATATTACGTAATCGGTTTCCAAGCTTGCTACCTGTTGACAAGGATCTCAACGACGTCCCATCGATCCGCCTTTCCCGTTCTGTTTCTAATCGAAACGAACCTACTGCTAACTATGTGTTCGTCTACACCGGTGTACGAGATCCCTACGTTAATTGTCAAGTAACGCGCGCGTGGGCGAATCCCTCCCACCGAGTTTTCTCTCAGCAACATCTGGCGAGCACGTGTACGCCGAAGAGAAACGACTTGGGCCAGGCTGATACAACGCATCGCAACGTTTCTGTAAATAATAGGCGTTCTGATGCTGCGCGTCCGACGAACCTCACTTTCACTCCAGTTTTCGGATCTAGACTCCAAATCTAGAATTCATATTAAATCTATTAGCATTTTGAGCGGCCAGCCAACTCCCTCAGAGTTGTAACTAGACTGCGGATGTTTATTCAGTTATAATATGTCGAAATATGCAAAATATATGCAAAATATATGCAAGATTATACTGATTTACTTGACCAATGGAGATTAACTGCGGCGTGAATCCGTCTGTTTATACATCATACCATCGTCCTTGTTTTGTCTCTCATTGTATGCCAGTACAGTACTTACCAACTCAAAATTAGAACACGTTGTGGATCGCAGCTGCTCAATCTTTTAGGCACATCTATTTTATTTATTCTGGCGTAGCATTAAATAGTCGAATATTTATGCAAAATTTATGCAAGAAATATGCACTTATGCAAAACATACGCAAAATAAAAATTATATTTTTAAAATCCTCTAACGACGAAACAAATTTCTGTTTAGGTCCCAGTTTTTTATCTATTGTCGATAAAAATATGCATTTGCATAAACATCCGCAGTCTAGTTATAACATACGATCGAAGTCATTTATTTAACGAAATAGAACTTGAGAAGTTAAGATGTACCCTTATTTTCCGAGTTCAATCAGTAAAATGCGGATGATTAAACGAATTTTCAGAAAGTTGAATCTTATTTTCCGTGGTAGTAGCCCTTTTAGATCTGAAATAAATTAAAATCGTACTAAATTCTGACGTATTTTATATTCCAGTATTTTTTTTTAATTTTCGAAAGCCATAATTGCATAAAGATCCGCAGCCTATCGATGACAGTATCGAAGTAGAAACTTGAGTACGTATCCTACAATTTGAAAAAAAAAATTGGACATAAACGACCGTGCCCACGGAAGATGCGAAAAATAAGTGTGCCCACGAAGGGTAATAACGCCGCGATACTAATTTCGAAACCAACCGAAGAACAACGCGTCGGAGGGCCCGGCTCGCGACCCCCGACGTTAAATGTCGAAAATGAACGTCGGCACGCGGTATACATCTGGTCCTGCGTTAACGAAGTAGACACGCGGATAGTCGGATAAAAATCGAGAAGGGAAAGGAAACAAAATAAAAGCAGCAGCAGTAGCGAGCGACGGACACCGGGGCGTGCATGGATTCCCAGGGAAAAATTCAAAGCTTGTCGGCTTTCCAATCGCTCGCGTTGTTCGCCGGTGTGTTACAACGTCAAAATATTGTTCCGGACAAGTGGCTTTGCCGAAACATCGGCCGCGTGCCGCGACTCCGAAAATAATGCGTCGCTCGGTGTACCGTAACTCTCGTCCCTTTTGTTTTGGAAACGTTTAACTCACCGCGGACTGCGAGCCCGCCGATCGTAAATAATCTCATGCCGAGACTCCGGTTCTCGTTGAAATTCGTCGACAGGGTAACGAAAAAACGAAAAAAATAAAACGAGCGCACGCGCGGTGGGAATCGCCGGCGGAATTTCGCGCCCAGGTTCGGCAAAAATTGTTCGACGCGTTTTCCGCTAGCTTCCTCGAATTTTTCCAGGATGTGTGTCGACAGGCGGCGACCAGTTTCGATCTAGTATTGCGAGAGACCCGTTTCGATCCCGACCGACTTTTCAGTTTCCTTTTCCGTGTCCCGGCGTTTTCTCTTCCGCTCTATCGTGTTTAGCGCTTTTCCATTTGGCTTTTCATCAATCCACCGGCGCACGCCCTGTTCCCTGCCAATTACGCGGACGCCGTTTACCCCTCGAATTCTCGGCACTCCAATCGACGTGGAAAAAGCAAAGCCGGCCTCTAACAGCATCGCGCGAACCCTCACGTATTTGAAAAACGAAGCAAACTGCCGAACCATCCGCCGCACCCACATCCCACAATCAAACGCATCCCTCTGCCCTCCACGGAAAATTCTAGTTGACCGCGCCGCACAGTGGGCCAAGCGGCAATTCTAGCGACGAATAATGCAAAAATAGAATCGCACAATTTTTGTTTTACCTGTGTCCCAGGTGGCTAATGACTACCTGACAGGCTTGTGCGACAACCCGAAATCTCGGGAAACCCGACGCTCGCGCCGGGTCGGGAATTCTCGGGCGAGAACTGTCGGGCTCCCGAACGTATGATACGCTTCGGTTTCCCGAAAGTATGCGGCTGCCTTCGCGCCGCGCCGTCTCTTTTTGTTAATACCCGCTCTCCTTCTCGCGTTCTCGATACGTTCGTATATAGTCGGATAGCTTCGACGTCCCGAAGAGACAGGCAGCAGGATACTTTCGGGAAATCGAATCGGGAGCCCGACAGTTCTCGCCCGAGAATTCCCGACCCGACCCGAACCCGACATTTCGGGTTCTCGCACAAGCCTGCTACCTGATAAAATAATGAATAGACATATGGGATTTTCCGTATGCATCGCAAACTTGGTGCGAAAGCGGAGAGTTTATTTCGTCTTCTGCCTTTTTATTTTTGGTTATTTTGAAAAATGTACTTTTCTTGATATTTTATCAAAAGGTAAGTAAATACATTACTGGGTACCCGACCCAATAAATAAAACATACCTAGCTGAAAGTTCATTGTTAAGGTTTAGCCCTCGTTTTCATGCCATGTTCCGACGATAATGACACCGAATGTTGCTCTCTGGCAAACTGCTAGATCGTTTCGGGAGATACGGATCTGCCGGGTTCGTTGATAAGTGCACATCTCCATGCGAGATAAAAATTGTCGAAATTAACGAAATTAACTCGTCATGAGGATTTCGAATAAAGTCTAACAAATATGAATGTTACGCCTTTCTTTTTAACTGAAATAAAATTTGATTCGTTTCTAATCAATGTTTAACCATTCAAATAAATGTAGCCATATAAAAAATACAAATTTTCTTTTCTCTTCTACACAAGGGGTTAAACACTTTTTTAAACACGCTTTTAGTTCAAACACAACATCATTCAACATGATGATGATTGAACATCATTCAAAAACATCTATGAAGAATATCAGTCTTAGAGAACATGTGATTGAACACGTGAAAAGACATCCACAAGAGAACATCCGAAAATCTCAACAAAGTCGCCTCGTGTTCCTCGATTTCGTTCCGGAAATGGTTCAACTTTGCCATTGAACCGCTTACGCGGATAATGCCGGGTATCGCCGGTAGTCTACGGACAGCAACAGAATTGTCCGAACTCGGGTTACATTCTCATTCTACTCGGCCAGCACAACCGGTCGTTTCGAATTTCTCATTTTATACGTCTCGCAACAGAAGAGAACGCTACTGAACGCAACGCGCGCCGCTCGCCCGCCACAACAGCTAACGATTTTCCATTCACCTCGTCCGCTTCTCCATTACTGCCAATTAAATCTCGCTCGGGGATAAAACATTTCGCGAGCCCGCGCGGTCCTGTAGGAACTTTTTAATCGTGGCCACGGTTGATGCGAAAATAATGCTGTCCCCGGCAACACGCTGGGACATCGCGACGCTTCAACTACACTGGCAATACTGAACAAAGGTTCCTGGAACATACAACAGAACTGTTCGTTCTTTTCAGAATTCATAATAATACCAACGTATGGATCCTGTGTAAAAGTTGTTCTCTTTTATATTCTGAGCGAGTGATTCGGTCAATTCTTGCAATTCCGGCAGATAATTTTGATTTTCCAGAATGTACCAGAATATACTAGAACATACCAGAATATACCAGAATATGCCAGAATGTACCAGAATGTACAAGAATATACTTGAATATACTTGAACATACTTAAATATACTTGAACATACTTGAATATACTTGAATATACTTGGATATACTTGAATATACTTGGATATACTTCAATATACTTGAATATACCAAAATATTCTATACCAGAATATACAAGAATGTAACTGTGTATACCGGGATATAACAGAATATACAAGAATTATAATTATATACAAGAATTGATTATATTATTATTAATATATTATTGAATATACAAGAATTTATTATTATATTATTATTATATTATTGAATATACATTTACTTGAATATACAAAGAATATGTTGAAGTACAACATACTTGAATATACATTGTATATTACAATGAATGTAATATAAATATGAAAAATAAGTTCAGTGCACCAAAAATCACAGTCGAGTCTCGCTCGACATAGTACCACAACGAGTAACCAGTCGAAATCAGAATCCTTGTGCACAACAGTACTAAAACAGAGGTGCACAGAATTCTCTCCGTAACTGACGCAGAGATCTCTACCGTAACTGTGAACATTTTAACCCCACCACTCGAACGGTTTGAAGCCCGACGACAGTTACCGAAAGGACACTGTAGCGAACGTAACAGAGGCGCGGGTAGCGCAGGAAAGGACTTGTAATCGAAACGCGAGAGCAGGTAATGCGGAAAGCGGTAGTAAATGGCGCGGGAATCAAAGCGATTCGAAGTGTACTGTGCCCAAAGGCCAGGAGAGAGAGAGCGAGAGTGAGAGAGAGAGAGAAAGAGAGAGAGAGAGAGAACAGGATAAGAGAAAACTTTGACGCCCGGCGGAGAAATCCCAAGCTGGGTGTTGGAGAAGGAGGATAATAAAGCGAGAAGGGGGTGTGATGGATACGAGAAACGGGCGGCATGAAGGCGAGGAGGAAGGACGAGGTGGCAGAAAAGTGGCGCGATGTAACCTTCCATTTCGTAGAACGGAATAAAAGTTTCCATTCTGGTGGATGGTACGCGAGCACTCACGGGCCATACTTCGTTCGTCTGCTTGCTACTGCTGGGCTGCTAGAGCTGGTTCTGGGTTCTGGGTGCTGGTGTGCTGGTGTGCTCGTAACCGAGAGCTGCACGCGCGCGCGGTCAAAGGTGTACGGATAAAAAAGTCTCATTTCGTTGTAAATTCCATCGAGTTTTATTGTTCCCGGCCACGGTGCAGCGGGGCTCGTGGCTCGCTCGAAATCTCGTTTGGCTAAGCACGCTTTCACGCGAGCGAGAGAGCCCGAGCGCGATGCATTTATTAATTCGGAACTTTGTCGCGTGTCCGGAAAATATGTACAGCCCTGCGCCGCCCTGCGACTTTCCTGTTCTAGTTGGCCGGCAGCATGATCGATTTTTTCGGGAAACTTCGCCCGGGACAATTCTGCCGGCGCTGCTCGCGAGAGCCACTTTAAGTTGTTTACCAGCGAAACAGTTTAACAGTGACGGGAAATGATGGAAGCCTCGTTATTGAAAGCTTTTCTCCCCTTGTTAGTTTACAGTAAAAATCGGCAGTTCTCGTGGCGGACAATGTGAAACAAACGAGAAAATATCAGCTTCAAATGTTGACAGTTCCGACGGATATTTCTTCAATTTCATTAAGTTCTTCACTTTCAATTCTCGGATGGCCGGCCACTTTCATAATTACGCTATCTCGTATTCTAAACATGCGCGCCGCGCACACTATGAATAATGAATGGATGCAGCCCGTACGTTGAACAGGAACAGCAGCAAATACAGATCACAAAAACAAGTTACTATAAGAATGAGTAAAGTGTGCGATCTTTAAGTGACTAGTTTGTGTCCAGCGGGCTCTTTTTCCCGAAGTCCGGCCAAATGGGCGATGAAACGAAAGACTGAGGAAGTGAATAAAGGGGGGTGGAGGGCTAGAATAACAGCGGTCAACCGATTCGGAAAAACGCGGATGCCGCAAATTGGAAGTTCTCGATGGTCTCGTCGATCCGTGTCGCAAAGTTCGCGACAGCCGGTAAGTTCTCGGGTAATAGTTTGCCTCGGTGTCGACGGAAAACGCGAAAGAACTGTTAGCCAACTTCGACAGCCGCTTTTCTTTTCCTTTTCCTCTCTCTCCCTTTGCTTCTTCTCCCATTCTCTATTACGCTTTCGTTCGGCCGACCGAAACAAAAGCAAGCGAAGCGATCGTTGCTTTATCGGAGAGACCGGGACGGGCCCCTTGAAATCGTTGTCTTCCGAAACAGATTACGCCGGTGCCACGACAGGTAATACTTTCACGTGGTGCCGACCCTTTCACTACCACCGACTCGACCCTCCAAGACCCGATTCGATTCGATTCGATTCGATACGATCCGACGATAGTGCATTCGGAACTTGTTTGATGGCCACGTTGCTTCAGGACATGGATTTCGCTGGATTCGAACGCGTTAACCCTCTCGAGTTCCAGTTTTTCTAACTTTGAATGCTTGATTCAGATTTCCCCTTAGAGCTAGGAATTCATTTGTACAGGGTGTCACAAAATTATATCTCGCGGACACCACAGCAGGATTCTACACCCCCGATTTAGTCGAAAATGACACAAGGAATCCCCGCAAAATTAACCTTGAACGTGAACATTTTTTTAAGATTAAAGATTTCTTGTAAGATTCAAGATTTTTAATCTTTAAAAATATTTTGACATTGTTTTTCACGTTCAAGGTCAATATCGCGGGGGGAGAAAAAAAGATGAATTGGGAAGAAATCGTCATACCTAAAGGAAAATCATGGGAGAAGGAAGGAGGGAGGAAGAGATTTCGCGGGATCGATCTCCGCGCTTTGTCGTGCTGGTTCCCACCTCTCGGTGTCTGTCGAAGGTTTTAGGAGATAGGAGAGGGTCGGGGACGCTCGAACGACCCTAGAAATTCTCGCGTTTCGCAACAACGTCGCGTTTCAAAGCAAACTGCAGCGAACACCAGTCTCAAAGAAGGTTTCGCGCGCCTCCAGCTGGCCGAAGTATCTCCTCGAAAAGCGCCGCGCGCCGGAGCAATTTCTTAATAATGAAATCCATCTCGTTCTTTTCTCCCGGTGTTTTCGACCGCGTTTCCATCTCGGCGAGGTGGAAACCAGTGGAAACGACGAGAAAACCTCTGGAACGCGGTCGACGAGGGAGAGAAGGCTCTCGCGGCCTCGTTACCACAGGCTCGTTTCCGAAAACGATACTGTTTGCGAAAATTACAATCTTTCTCCGCCTATATTTCGCCTCGTTAATTCTGTCTTCCATCATGTATTCCGTTTTCCGAATCGGTTTAGTAATAATTAGAGATCGTCGCTTTGAACGTGTATTCATCACACACGTGTATATCCTCATTTTAATTTGTACAATGTTTAGAACATTAATATTCATTTATGTATTGTGACTATGGTTTCACAAATTCCGCGGATGTTGGCACAACGATAAATTTAAACATAATTTTTAATCAGGGACCGTAACAGTTATGACCAAAAAGAAGAAAAGTCATAGAATAACAAGTATTTCATCGACTAAAATCGTATTGGTTACAAATAAGGATTAGAAGTAACCGAAAATTTTTTCTCTTGTTGGCAAATGTTATTGTTGAGAGAAATTCATTTCGATCACTTATAACAGTTATCAATCAGCGAAATTTATTTCGATCGCTCATGACAGTCAGTCGCTGAGATAAATTTATTTCGATCGCACATAACAGTTATTAATTTTGATTGTAACAATTAATTATCACGAATAAAAAATTTATTAAAGTTGTACTATTTAATAATAAATATTACAAATTTCCTTCGTCAATAACTGTTATGAGCGTTCGAAATGAACTTCTCTCATTGATAACTGTTATGAACGATCGAAATAAATCTCTCTCATCGATAACTGTTAGGAGCGATTGAAATAAATTTCTCTCGTCGATAACTGTTATGAACGATAGAAATAAATTTTTCTCGTCGATAACTGCTTTGAGCAATCGAAACAGTTTTTCTTCATCGACAACAGTTATCGAGGAGGATCCAATTTTTTGGACACTAATAACTGTTATTTGTCACCAGAAAGTATAAAAAATCGATATGTTCTGATCATTTTGTTCTTCGAATTTTTTTCTTTATATTTTGTGTGTGTGTGTACATTATTTTAAATTTCAATAATAATCAACTTTTTATATATCGGAGAAAATTTTAGAACAACTGTTATTTTTGCTCCCTGTTTTTAATCATGGAATTGAATGGTATTGCGAAATATTTTAGCAGACGTAATTTAATTACAATTTAATAACAAATCGAATCCTGCAACTGTAAACTGAAGACGTGGAAAGATAAACATCTGAGAATTGTACGACCGACAAGAAAATATATAAACATGTCGGCAACAGCAGTTGCTGCGGAATGGTGTTCTGCAGCAGCTAAGAACATTGTTGTCCCAAAAGAAGTCGTTTATTGTTAGATCTTTATGCAAAATAAAAATTGTCTGAACTCTTATAAAATACACTAGATGTCTAGTAATAATCGTTGGAGCATCACAGAGGCGGCAAATTCTCGCGAGCAGGTCGCGTCGCAAGAAAAGTTCGCGTCGATAAAACACAGGGAGTTTTCCGTCGGCCGAGGGACCCAGGACTCCGGCGGCCGCGCGCCAGGAATCCCAGCGAATCCCCGGGATAATTGTAATTGCCAGTTGCTCTTTGATTAAAGCGTCGCCGGTAAACTGTGTCGGTAGTCGGTGAACGAGTTCATTAGCATGCTCGGTCTGACGCGACGTCTAGGTCGGAGGTCTGACGGTGGCTGGCTGTTCGATGCCACCGACCTAATCTTTGCCGTTACCTGTCGGCTACTATGCGTCGCGCAACTAGAAGCTCCTGGGCTTGCTTCATTTCTCGATCGTCCCCCGATAATCAAGGATGTCCGTTAGCTTAGATCTCCTGCTAGGAACCGATCCATCTTACTTAGAACACTCGCTTTTTCGAATTTTTACAGAAACGATCGTCAACGTTAGGTCATTGTAGCTACACTGGTCCAAAATCTATTATATCTTGTACAGGGTGGCGCAAAATGGCCTTTCTGGTTTGAATTCTTTATAACTTTTTTATTTCAACATTTTTCCAATTTTTTGTTTCAGAATGTCGTAAACAAGACTTCTGGAATTTAATATGGAAAGACACACAACAGAACAACGAACAGCAATCATCGAATTTTATTTTAAAAACCAACGGTCAATTGTTTCGACGCAGCGTGCATGTCATCGATATTTCAATGTGCCGACGGCACCCACAGCGCCAACAATACATCGTTTGGTTGCAAATTTTTATCAAGGAGGGTCAGTAAGAAGCCTCCCCAGTACAGGAGGACATTGAAATATCGACGATATGCAATCTGCGTCGAAACAATTGACCGTTGGTTTTCAAAATAAAAAATTCGATGGTTGTTGTTCGTTGTTATGTTGTGTGTCTTTACATATTAAACTCTAAAAGTCTTGTTTACAACATTTTGAAACAAAAAATTGGAAGAATGTTGAGATAAAAAAGTTACAAAGAATTCAAACCAGAAAGGTCATTTTGCGCCACCCTGTATTGATTGTTGTTGCCTATTCAGATCTGCAAAGAGTCACAATTGCATTCAATTTGATACGAGTTCCTCTATATTTATCCAGCAATCATTTATTTGTGAATAAAGTTTCAATGTATTGATCACTCCACATAGCTGCGCCGAGCCTATAAATACCTAACCAAACGAGGCGGACGAGTAAAGGATAAATACGCGATTTCCATCGGAAAATTATTTTTCAAACTGAAATACGAGAGAGAGCCCGACGCTGCAGTACGGTGTGGAAAAACTGGTCGCGTATCCCGACGTCTCCTATACTCGATCCACGGAAAGTGATTTATTAAATGTTTTTCTGGATCAGGAGACGGAGCGAGTGCCCGTTGGAGGATCATCGGCGAGACGGTAGAGCTGTTTTAACCGATCTACGAATTACCAGGAAGAGAACGCACGGTAAAGTAATTGGCGCTCGCGAAAAGCGTTGCATTTCCCGGCGGTTGGCGGTCGGTTTCATCTGCGCCGAAACTCTCGGAGGCCGGGAGAGTCGAAAAGGGACTTTGATCGAGACTCGGTCAAAGGAGCTCGACTTGAAGCGGTTCGGCATGGCGGGGGAAAAAACAAGAAGAAGAAGAAGACGGAGCAGGATCGCGGAAAGAGGTGGAAACTTGGCCCCCGACCCCTTTTCTCTCGCTCGTCGGTCTGTGTTCGGCAGTTCTTCTGCTCTTGCTCTCTTGTGCTTTTGCTCTCTCGTTCGCTTCCGATGCTCAGGAAGAATCGGGAAGTTCAGCGATGCTCGGGAAACTCTGCGAAACTGTATTTATTCACCGGCTTTTCGCCCCGCGATAAGGGTCTTTTCCTGGCTCGCCAAGCACCGTCCCAACGCCGAGAGTATCTTCAGAGACCCGCTTTCTCCGTTCTAATAAACTCCGTCTTATCTCGAGCAATTCGGCTCGCTAGCTTCGTCCCGGAGCTGCGAGAAAGCTGCAATAAAACTACACTTTCCCGAAGGTTTTTCCACGGGACACGGGACCCCGCGATCCACACACCGTTTTGCAATATGTTACGGAGACGTGCGTCCGCCATTGAGTGCGACCCCCATGAATCGCTGCGCGAACATCTATATTTTCAATTCGGACGAATCAGCAAGATCCTGCAGGTCCCGTGAAGTGTCCTTCAACAATTACTTGACTATGTGAACTTTGGAAAAATGGACGAAATTAATATCAATGGTAGCGAAGGGTCCGTCCAACTTTCCCAATTGATTAAATGAAGATCGCGTTGCTGGCACGTCTACAAAAAATTCAGAAATTAAATTGAGTCCCGCCTCTTCGTTCCATTTAGAAAGCCGTGATAGCGCTAGATTAAAACATATGACATACATACATGGCTTCATGGGAATCGACAAAACTAATACCAGTGGTAGCGAAAGGTTCGATCTAACTTCCCCAATTGATAAAATGAAGATCGCGCTGCTGGTACGTCTGCAACAAATTCAGGAACAAAACTTGTCCGTGTCACTCAATCAGTTCCATTTAAAAAATCGTAATACCGATAAGTCCTGCTAGATTGAAACACGCGAACAAATAAACGACAGCACAGAAATCGACAATGTAATACCAGCGGTAGCAGACAGTTCAATTTAACTATTCGAATTGGCAAAATGAAGATTGCGTTGCTAGTTTGAACAGAATTCAGAAACAAAAATCGATCCCGGAGAAATGGAGCAATCCAAACTGAATTGACGCGAGTTGGAATTACCATTACTGTGGAGTATTCAAAGTCTGCGTACTGGTTCGTACGAAGCTCATCGAAACCACAGTACACTGTCTTTATCACAATATTTTATTCGGTTTGCATCGGCGCGGCGGCGATTTCGGATCCTGTCACAGCGTGTGCCCCCGTTGTTTGCCGTGATCTCTTCCTCCGGCAGAGGATCGGGACCGTCACCGGAACCTTTCCGCTCGACTACGAGCTTTCGCAAACATCCGGTGTACACGGAAACGATTTCCAGGGAGCCGTTTCCGATTACCCATCGTCGACAAATATCCGCAACCGACGTCCTCCTTTCCGCGTTCGATTTTTAGCGCCCACGCGCACGCGCCCCGGACTCTTCCGGCGAGCGACAGATGCTGCCGATCCTCCACTTCCGGTGAACGCGATGCTGGATCTTTGGGATCAAAGGGAGTGAAAGGGACGCGTCGAAATAGCGTAGAAAAGTTTTCAGACACATTTTCTCTTCCTCTGTTACCTCTTAAATCTTTGCGCTATGAATCTCTTTCCAATGTTGTTGTTTCCAACAATTTTTACAACTCTATAGGTAATTGCAAAAGATTTTAACTTTTAGTTTTGTCATTTTTATATAATGACATGAATTAATCACATTTCTCGGTTCGCTGTAACATTAAATGGATTTAATTTCGTGGCTGGTGAATATGATTATTGCCTGAACCCTTGAGAGGACATTCGATAATGAACTTTGGAATGGCAGTACCTTAATTAATTCATATAATTGAATTGGTCAATCAATTTCGCGTGGCAGCATCGGCGACGCAGTGATATTATCAAAGTTTCTCTAGACCTTCAAATAATTACATTCGTGTTAAAAAATTACCGGAATTTGCAATGGGAAGCTTCGATAGTTCGGTTACGAGCCAATACGATAACTAAATACGATAGACGTCAAAACGTTCTTCTAAATCAGTGTTTCCCAACGTGGGGCCCAGGCCAATTTGATTGTTAAGGGGGGCAATTCAACAATTTAAAACCTATCATTTAACCCTTAGCACTCGACTGGTGATTCCGAGGCGCCATTTCTAATTGCTGTACAATTACTCAAAATATTGTTTGCACTATTAAATACATCGGTATCAATTACTAAACATTTAAGTATTTTACGCGGTATTATTATTAATTTCATATGCACAAAATTTCAAAAATCATAGAGAATGGAAATATTCTAGGTTGGAAGAAATGTTTAATTTTCGAGTTAATTGCACAATTCAATTTTTGAATATTAAAAACTATGTATACAGTCGCCGTGGAAAGTATGTTGACACGTCTCAAAAATGCATATTCTCTATTTTAAATCAATAATTTAGGAATTAATCGAAAATATATATTTTATGGTCATCACTCCGCGGTGAGTGTACGTTACATAGGGGGCATAAGAATTTTAGAAAGGCTTAGGTGGGGCATGGCACAGAAAAGGTTAGGAAACACTGTTCTAAATGAAGAAGAAGAAAGTTTAAGAAATCTAACCAACCTGAGAATCTAAAGAAAACAAGTAGTAAAACAAACGTCGAACCAAATGGCTGGCCAAGGCTGAACCATTCTACTGAACGCTGCCGCTAAAGGAACTGCACGTGCAATTTGCTTACAGAGTAAATAAAGATTGAATTCAATTCCGGAATTGATCACGGAATCGTGAAGCTTGCGTACATATCCGTGATTGTTAAATGTAATTCATCTTGAAACCGTCCGACATTAAATGTTATTATTTGTTTCTCCTGCATGCTGAGCATCGACTGAACGAGCCCAAAAATTAGATAAAACCGAGTCAATATAATCCCAACAAAAACATCCTGTAAACAGGAGCCAAGTTCCTATGGCCGTAAAAAGTTGTGAGTTCAAACAAAAATCATTGTCGATCAAATTCGTTGTCGGCCAAAGTTATAGTCGGTCAAATCTGGAGTCGGTGAAATGTTGTCGGTGAAAACCGTGTCCGGGAAATTTGTGTCGGTGATTTCCATGGGACCCCTTAGAAATACCTCTTGCAATACTGAAAAAAGCGTTTGCATAAATTAGTTTAAAAGAACGCTATTTAATTTTTAAAGAGTTACATGGAGAGCTAAATTATTCAAACTTGGCCGCTACCTAACGCCTTTTATGGCCATTGGTTTAAAAAGTGACGGCCAAGTTTGAATAATTTAGCCCTCCATGTAACTCTTTAAAAATTAAATAGCTTTCTTTTAAACTAATTTTTACAAATGCTTTTTTCAGTATTGCAAGAGATATTTCTAAACTTGGCCGTATTTTGTATGATCTCACAACTTTTTACGGCCATAGGAACTCCTGTTTACAGGATGTTTTTTGGGGGATTTCATCCATTTTTGTTGATTCAATATATCGAAAATTAACACTCTGCCAGCGACGCGTTTGTCCCCCGCCGTTATAGACGATGCTTGGTACAGTTTCTTTTGTTTACGTTAAAGCGATTGTTTTTTTCATCAGTATTTGTTGCGGCTTCGAAGCTAATCAAACGTATGTATACTTATGTATGTTATGTTGCTATGTTATATTCTACGTATCTATTTCGTAATGTTTTATTTTCAAGACACCCTTTTAGGTGTAAAATTTCAAACTTTGATAATTATTCCTTTGAGTGTTTGTTATGGTGGACCTATGTATTTACCGAAGCTTGTAGGTCAATGAGAAGTACCCAAAAGGTTTTGATGATCTGTCAGTCAGTCAGTCAGTCAGTGACAAATTTAGCGATTTGTGGACTTTTTACTAATGTTGGAAGGTTAATGTTTTGTCAATATTGAGACATGATAGCATTTAACAAGTGTACGAAATTACATCTCTCCATCTGCCTCCAGTGCCGAGTTATAAGCCTCTAAGAAACGGCTAAGTTGTTTCGTGTAAAAGGAGGTAGTGCGAGAACTTGGCTGGTGCACTACCGTGCACGCAGAGTTACATTTTATAAAGCATACTTCTACAATTCATTCTTCTTTAATTAGAAAAGATGGTGACTATATCATTATTCTTCTACACTCCACCGTGCAGTACAGTTTGATCGGATATGATAGAGCAAAAATTAAGAAATTCAATCTGCCATTAAAAATCATAAAAAAGTAGTGAAAGAGTGTTGGCAAACAGCGCTGCAATTACGCGAGGGCGTTCGATCGAAAGAACGAGTTTATTATGGTCGTGTCGATGCGACGGCTTTCGGAATGGGTGTCATTTTTAATCGAGTACATGGTGTATCGATCGAACAACGAAATTCAGTTTAATCGTCGGTGTTTTAACAACGCTACGAGGGGTGTTCATCACCGGCGCATAGGGGTCGAACCGTTGAAACGTTTCGGAGTTCTCTGGGGAGTTCTGGTATTAGGAATTCCATGAAAACCGGCGTTCCTTTTCCGGTTGCGGGACGATGTGGATCGGTAGCATCCGGCCAAAACGTTATCCGCCGACCTGGAATTGGAATATCAGTTTTTCCATCGTTTCCCCCGTTCTCCAGCGCTATCGGCGCGGAGATAAGAAGAACCTTATTGCTCGTCGGTCGAACGAACGCGATCCTCTGTCCTTCGGTATCGATCATTGCCATTTACCATGTTATCGATCGTCCGGGTTCCCATGGACCGCTCGCTTTGACCCTTTAGAGTCTATCGGATATGTCTTTCCGATGAGATCGGCTCCGTTTTACCATATGCGAGCGCTCCTTCGCTTTCTGTTCTCGCAACTAGTATGTAGATTTCTAGTTTTTGGTTAATTGTTAATTGTCTTGTAACGTTGCCTGATTGAACATCATATTGGGTGTACAGCCATCGTTTTCAAGTCTAAAGTGTGAACAGTTCGAAACAACAACACGCGATTGACGTTCCCATAACGTTGTCTTTACGACTGTGTAACTTTGAGGGCACATTGCCGGCGGAAAAAATTCTGGTACGTTCATTAGACGCGGCCGAATAAATCGACAAAGTTCCAGATCGACTGGGAGCACGGTAGATCATTTTTAATTGGCGACTGTGGCGGATTTCGTAGTCGATAGACAAGAGAAGTCGGGCACGGGACAGGCTCCTGGTGCGAGTCCGGCTTCCGGCACTCTTGCTGCCAAGTTTCGCGACAATTTGAATACATCCAACTAATCGGCAAAGTGTCGGAAGGGGCTGCGCCACGTAGAACGCGTATACATGTCCCCGGCCGATTGTGTTCGATTCTCGATAACTAGCTCGAAGTTACGCGAGCGAAATTTCTCGATGCAACGACCGAAACTTTCCGTCGAGATTGACGCTTTAGCGTCTCTGCCGTTAGCCCCGTCCCACCTCTCTCTCTCTCTTTCTCTTCGGCTTGTCGCTCTTCAGAATGCCTCTCTTTCTCTTGACGCTGTCGCCGCCAAGGCGCGCAACGCGCAACGCCGCGCCGCTGCCATAAACTGCAGCCCTTGTGTTCAGGAACCACTTCAGCCTGTATTAAACTTCGTCCGCGTATTTATCGGCCGGATACCAAGTTTCCGGTCGAGCGACGGGCTCGATCCTCGCGAATTACCATCCTCCACCGTCGATACCCCCGCTTCACGTTTCTCTCACACCCTCGACTCGTCGACGTCGAACGTTGACGTCGACGACCCGGCGAGTTTCTCGCGGTGCAAGGGATCACGGGGATCGACGGGCTTTACGGCTTTCGACAGCGATCCGACTCGGGAATGCCTTATGTACCGGCTCGTGAAATAAACATCGTAGGCAACGGAAACGGCCGACGCGTTTCCGATTCGGTTACACGTCCACGCCGAAGAAACGCGCCATTTTCTGCCGTTAATTCCTCGTT
Source organism: Lasioglossum calceatum (assembly GCA_963966675.1). Taxonomy (NCBI): domain Eukaryota; kingdom Metazoa; phylum Arthropoda; class Insecta; order Hymenoptera; family Halictidae; genus Lasioglossum; species Lasioglossum calceatum. Next base: position 13,773,052 of record OZ016540.1, read on the forward strand.
TACGCGATTCGACACGTTTCCGAGTCGCTTACAGGCCGGTCCACGTGAAAATCGTCCGGATCAACCAAAGACTCACGTCCCAAAGCTAACAGGCTTTTTATTACATTCATTTCCTATTAGCAAGATGGGACTGGAGCGATTTATTCGACTCGGTGTCAGAAAATTGGTGCCGCGGCTGCAATCGTTTGGATCGCGCAATTTCACTGTCGCATAACTTGAGCGGTCCGTGACGAAGATTATTCCGTCACGTCGGGTAATATGATAATTCGAGGTCGGTAGGATTTCCATAGAAAACGGAAGTACCCGGTGAAGAGAACGCCACGATTTTACGTCCGGGATTATGATGATTACAACCACCAACGAATTTATAGATTGACTCGATATTAAATTCAGTTTCGACCTAGCCCGCACACACGCAATCAAAATCGTTTTCAATCGGGGCCAGTTTTGGGTTAAATCGTCGTCATTCAAGCCTCCATTGGCAAGGCTCGAGCCGGCGATTTTTAACCGACTTCGAAAATGGAGGAGGTTACTCAATTCGATCTATATGTGACTTTTTTTTTCTTTTTTATTTTCTATGTATGTTCACTGTTCACCGATTACTCCGAGACGGAATTTGAAAATTTTACAAATTACAGATGTTGCTGATTATGATTTCATTGGAATATGGTAGACTTGGAAATCAGTAGGTGGGAAGAGAAGATACATTAATATGTGAAAGCATGTAGAAGAATTGAAGGATTTTCGTAACTTCCAGTGTCGAAAATTTTCAATTTTGCGCCGCCTCCGAAAAGATTGTATAGTATTTAAGTTCGTGTGTATTCACATAAATTAAATGGAAATTATTTCATACTTTTTAATTTAATTAATTTTTTTTTTTAAATTTTTCATATAACCCATCTTCCGCGCGCAGCCCGTGTAAAAGTCGCACAGTGATACTTCGAGTATCTAGACGAGATACCCGAGAAGCTTCCTGTTTCTCACGCAAAATACTATACAAACTCGTGATTACATCTCCTTAACTCATCCTCAAACTCTAAAACGTCAGAAATACATCTCAGTTTTGTCAAAAAAGACGTTCGGGAGACATTTAAGACGTCTTTAAGTCATTTAACACTAAACCTACCGAGCGCTGAAAGCGATTAAAATGTTTTTGCTTAGAAAAATGACAAGACTCTATTTATGTAGATCCTGTGCAATTTTTATAACAAGATGTGCTTGGATAAAGAAAATCGAACCAATTTCGATGTAAGCATCTTCGTAATTTCAGTAATTGTGACATGAAAAATATAAAACCGGTCATTTGAACAGCAGTGGTAGGTTTAGTGCTACAAACCTACCAAAAAATATTGAAATATACTATTAAAAAATGCTTTTAAAATACTTGAGCAAATAAAAAATGATATTATATGCGATTTGAAAATGTTCGGAGTCTGGGCGTCTGCGGTCGGCGATCGTCTAGAATACGAGGTCTTAAAAACGCGAGTTCTTGGACTCTAGATCACAAGCCAGAGTCAGGAAGCCCGGGGATTCGACGTCGGACCACCAAAGTTTTATTGCGAAATAAGTATTGTGGAAAGCCTGGCCGGGTGGCTGCCGCGCCCCTGAATATTCCAATTTCATTAAACATTCATAAAGCTCCGTGTCTCCAAGTTTTTGCGGCCGTTCTCGGCTCTCTTTCTCCCGGCCCTCTGCCACGCTGGAATGGACGCGACGAGAGGTCGCGTTCATATATATTCGCCTAACTCAGACGCGTTTAGACAGTGCCGAAATTCAACCTAACTTTTATTCGAGAACGGGAGATCGTTTACTCTACGCCCACCTGCTGAACGTTCGTTGTCGATCTACATCTGTTTTCTTTTCAAATGTTGAGGAGCGTGGCTTATATAATGAAAACGTGGTTATGGGTTCATGGTGTTTGCTATCAAGCGTTAATGGGATCGTATAAATGTTAGGATCGTGTTGCTTGAGAGAGTAATGAGCTGTTATAGTGGCTGCGCAATCTCTGCTCTTGTTATAGTCTGACTTGGGTTCACGGGAAATCTGTGAAATAGTCACCGGTAAGCGTTAATAAATAGACAGCGAATCTTTATATAAAATAAAAATTTCTATCCGAATTGCAGCAACCCGGAATACAATAAAAATTAATTTTTTCTCTTAATAGGGTAAAGTGCCCAAAAATGAACCACTTTTTGTTGATGTCATTTTTTGATTACTTTAGAATACTCTTTTTCGCCCAAAAAATTACCAGTTGCAGATGCATTTTCTCCATATAAGATTCTGGGGTCAAGTTTGTTCAAAAATTAATACAGCTTGGGAAAAATATTTTTCTGTGGTGTATCATTTGCAGGTTCCAGCGGAAGGCGGTCTTAATATGGTACACCTTGAGTCCCAAATATGACACCTAGTTCCATATTCGGCACCCACACCAAGAATGTCAATAGTTATACCCATATTAGGGAACCCTTGGTAGTGCCATATTGGGAATTCCACGTGGACTGATAATACTAGCTACTGACAAAGAGAAAATGAATTTCAGCCCAAACCAACAGTTGGAAAACATTAATATAAATAAACTGAAACTACAGATATGTTCAAACATTTCAAAATCACTTACCTTCCTCGAAAAAGATGCAATTGAAAATGTAACCACAAAAATATTCGACACGTACAGACACAACTGGCGGAGGATCGATACTAAAATCTATAGAATGGTGCGAATGCACTGCACACTGTTGAGTAAACATGGTAAACTATCGTTTGAGGATTGTCTCACTAGAGTGCGACTTCTCCTTTACAAGATATAAGGTAGTACCATAATAGGGGACTATACCATATTTGGGCACTTTAACCTATGTTTAATAGGTGTATCTTTATGCAAAATAATTTTGTACCTGAATTGCAACAAACTGAAGCGAGGTACCAATTTATTTTCAAATAACAGTATTTTGAAATTCTTCTAATAATGGGAATAAATGCATAAAATCCGCTGTCCATGAATAGGTTGAAAATAGTATAACAGTGTATTTAAATTCTTCTAATTGATTTACAATTCTAAACTATGCCTACTCATTTTTGTTATAAACGCATAAAATCCGCTGTCTATTAATAAACGGCAAAATATTGAAGATAACTGAAGAAATTCGTGGTGCAACCCAATATAAATATTGTGTGGCAAAATATTTTCTCAGATTGTTCGCGAATCCGGGAAACTGCTACGTTAACCAATGTGGAAGTGCAGATTTTCCTCGTCCCAGTTGTTCCAAATTAAATTCCAGATAAAATCGCGATCTGCCGCCATTGCTTCAATGGACATTGAGATCTTTCGAGTCTCGCGGATTTCGAGTTCTCGAGATCGTTGTCCGCGGACAATGTCTCGCGCGCGCGCCAGCTCTCGTTGGAACGAGTCGCTGCTCCAGGCAGTTTTGCTAGGCTTCCTTCTTGATTTTCCAACGAGGTTTTCGCTCGATAAGTTATGGATATATACGCATCGCGGAGGTTAATTGAAAAGTTGGCGTTGTGTCGCTCTCGTCGAGGAGGAAGCGGTCGATCCAAGCACAAGCTCCGCGGTCTTTTTTCCCTCGCGCTTCAACAACCTGGAACGAACGTAATTTACGATCATCGTATGCGACCGAGATCAACGCTCTGCCGACGATGTACACCGTGTCCCTGACGACTGTGTCAGATCCGATTGTTTTGGAACACGAAAAACTCGTTAATCCTTAGAACGCGAATGATGGCTTCGAGGCGCCACTAAAACTTTCTGTACCCGTACTAAAAATTTCATTTACATTATTAAATATGTCAGTATATAATCAATTACTAAACATTTAGGTATAGTACGAGGTATTATACCAAGTTCATATCCATAAAATTTCAAAAATCATGGGAAATGGAAATATTCTACGTCGAAAGAAATGTTTAATTTTTTAGTTAAAATATCTCCGAATCAGAGTTGGGCATTAATCGATTAAAATTTTAATCAAGATTGATTGATTAATGTGTACGATTAGAAAAGGTAATCATTGAAGTTAATCGTCAATCGTTGATTAAAAAAAGAAATCATTGAAAAAACATAAAAGCACGTAAACAGAGTTTGTATTATAGCCCAAATGACAATACACCTAAACTAAGTTTCCATTTTTTTCAGTATTCATATAGTTTTGATTCCGTATTTCATTTCGAAATTTCAGCAGTTAATCATTAATTGCAATTAACGACTAATAAGTATTTCATCGTTAACAGCAATTAACGACTAAACTAGCAGATTAATTGTTAATTGCGACTAACAATTGAAGTCGAAAATTCGTCAATCGTTGATTAAATTTTTGCTCAACTCTGCTCCGAATGCAAAGGGTTAACTCATACATATAACCGATCATCTTGAATGTCGTTCATTCAGTATAAAAATAAGATGTGTGTGTGTGTGTGTGTGAGTTAAATCAATAAATTATTATTGTATCGGCTGAACTTCCTGAGAAATCACTTGTCAACCACTTTCTTCAGTTATTCATTTTGAAGCTGTTTGTAGTCGATACAATGAACATTCTGTATATAGTTTCTTTAGAAATGTTCATTCTCTTCTAACAATTAATTCAATGCATAACTCTTCCACTTCGTTGAACTGCAGCGTCGAATTGTTTCGCCGTTGAAAGGAGTTCGTTCATTCGGCTCGTATCGCGAGACACGACTCGATATTGAAACGCGGAGACAACGAGAGAAGACTTCTCGCAGCACTCTGTGACAAAGAGTATCGCGAAGAATCGCTGGTGCGAAGGTACGCACAGGTGATTCAAGGAAGGTTATATTTCAGCTTTGTTCCTACATCGAGAACTAGAGATGTCTCCGACCAATAGCGAAGAATGGTGTTTTCCAAATTGCGCGAAAATTCTGCACGATCGTTCGAGATTGATGTAGAATGGAAATGATACAATTCTGAAAATAATTTATATTATTTTGCAATATTTTTTGCAATTTAGTTGGCAGCTATTGTTAAATATAATCGTCACCAACTTATTTGTGCCTATAATTATATGAAAATGGTGTAAGTTAATATTTAAAAAGAATGAGTTTGTCAGTCATTTTACATCACATTATTTTAAACTAAATTCATTCAATGTATTAATTTTGTCGATATTGTCAAACATGAATAGTTAGGTAGTGCTTGTTATTTCAACATTACAGACGAAATTTTCAGGATATGTTTAATTGAAACAGATCTACAAAACGTATTTTTTAAATCTTCAATATAGGCCTACATAAAAAAGTTGTAAAATGCATCTTTTAGTATTTTCTCTAAAATTCCGACCAATTGCAATTTTCGAAAAAATTTCTTTTCACATCCTGTTGTAAACTAATTGCTCTAGCTTCCGAAAAAAGTTTGAAGCATATAATCCAATATTAAAAAGGTTATCGCTTTTTTAGAGCGTCCGAATATTAATGGGAGTCACTGTATGTATAAATGAAATAAAATGGAAAATGGCAGTAGGACTCGGTCTACACTCGCCGACCTCCGCGCCGCGTTGACATTGCGTCAGTCCCAAACACAAAGTATATATCCACCACAGCGACAAGGATTTGAGGACATTAGGAGGTCCCAAAAATAGTTTATGAGTCCAATATATTTTCAACGGCAGCGTAGCACCGTCTGCCAGCATGGAATTGATCAATACTTCGAAAAGCTTCGTTTTCCAGGCTAGTCTGAAAAAGAAAAAAAAAGCAGCGAGGGTAGCCGTAGCGGTGACGGTGGCCGTGGACGCGGTTATGGCAGCGAGACGAACAAAAGGAACGAGGGTTGCCGATGACGTGCCTGCGACGCACACCGCCACAAAAAAAACGCCTCTCTTCAACCAGAATCCATAATTTTTATTGTGTCTCTGACAAAGGTGAGTAATAAATAGAGTTTTCATAAATTGTGGCACAATGTTCCCCAACGATATCTAATTATTACATAGACTTGGTGTATACTTTTAATGATATTAAGTGAATTTACAAATAAATGACACATCCAGGACATCGTTGTGAATACGTACAATCGTTGTAAACTTCCTTAATTAATATTGACAAGCAAAATATTTTTCTGTTCAAACTGAAGACTTTTACTTTGAAGGACCTTTCTTTTCCTGTTCTCGTTAAAACTTGGAATGTGAGAAGAGACGAAAAGAAGTTCCATGTTTTAAATAGAATCTATTAAAAAGCTCCATAACTCTTCTCGATCCCTGACTCGAACGCTTTACCGGATCGATATTGCAATATTATCTACCAAGAATTGCGTCATAATTTCTCAAAATCTATCACCCATAGTTGAAGACCTCGTAATCAAATTTTTGCAGGTAAATCGTTCGACAATTTTCCATTTGCCGCATAAAAAAAAACGAATGTATGCGACAGAATTGAAAATGCTAGTCACGATGAAGCTCCAGGGTATTGTCCTGTTCTTTTCTCTTCCGCAGAAGGTAAACCCGAAAACGTCAGGGGGACGAAGAGTTACCATGAGTGCCATTGCGCCTTTTACCAATGGATCAAACATGTTCCCGACGTGTGCTCCGCAAGGACCGCTTGTTCCAGCCACCAACACCGAGCAGTGTCCCTCGAAAATTCGTTTAATAAGACAACGAAAGCGTCCCGGAAGCCAATATGGCAGGGCTGTTTCCTCAGCCAATATTCGCGTAGGGTTCGAACGATTCGCCAAGTAGGCAGTCCGCGAGGAAAGAATCATGCGAACGACCCATTATTATTCGATATTGTACGCAGATACGGTGTGATGCATAAAGGAAGAACCTCCGCGTAGGATCGTGCTAAAATAAAGAAGACATCGGCTTTTCCGAAAACGGGAACTTTATTTTTCGATTTGGCTGAATTTTCTGTTCTTTGCTTCGCTGCTTCTGTGAAATTCGATTTTTTCGAGGGAAGTCTCCTTCATTTTTGTACAAACTGATCAAACAGGTAAATTGCTAGGATTAATAGCAAGGAGACTGTAAAATTCTTCGTTTCATGATCCTGTTTATGCATCCAACTCTCTTATTACAAAGTTTTCATATAGCACAGCTTAATAAACGTAAACAAGCCTCGTATAACACGAATGTTTCCATCATATTGTTTTTACTATAGTTCTAGCTTAACATAGTTTTTATACAACATAAAACAAATGAACCGCGTTGTAGAAAGATCGGCTGTACTTGGATAAAAATTTTCTGACCGTTCATGGTCGAAACAAGTGGAAGTAATATTAGGTGAAGTAAAAAGTTCTGAGCGTTTTTCGCTTATATAAATAAAGCGAAATCGTTAAGTAATAGTTTATAATGTTGCTAGCCAGTCGTTCCGAATAACAGACACACGTCTAGGATCTAGAAGGTTGGATTCCCGAATAATTCACCGATCGAACGAGTCAGGAAACACCGGTAAACGCGATCGAGCAGTCCCTTTAGGCAGCGTGGCGCGTTTTAACGCGTCCGAAGAAGTTTTCGTCAAGCCCCGAACCGATCGCACCACGCCAGAGAAACCTGTCGGTTTAAATTCGCGTTTAAACGTCATTCGCCGATATTGGCATCGAAAGCGTCGCTCTGTCCTTTGGATGCGAAACGTTTGTTCGATCGCGTTCCTCGACTACCATCCTCCACTCCTTTGTCGATCGGGACCATGTTTCGTACGTTGCCTCATCAACGTCACAATTCCTGTATCGCCACATCAACTTGTTCTTTAACATTCTCTCTAGGCTGATAAAAACGGAATTGAAAAGTTGACGGGTGGAAAGTTTCCAAAGCTTTCCTAGAAATGCTATCTGTGATATTTATTTATTGATGCAGTAAACCGCGCGTTTGGTTTATATAGCATACATTAGTATGACACTTTACAATTAACAATGAAGTATACAGGGTGGGTCACCTCATTTTGCCACCTCAAATATCTTTATTGTTTTCAAAAATACGTCAAATGTCTGAAGGATAAAGTTGAATGGTAAAATGGGGCTCATACGATACCAAAAAAATGTTTGTTTTTACGTAATTTTTTTAGAGATATGATGGTCACCTTCCTTTTTTTTAAATGGAATGAGGTATTTTTGAATACATCAATCGATGCAGCTGGACATTCGTTATAAAAAAGTACTAACCTATGTATGTCGAAAAGTTAGTAGTTCAGGAGATATTTCAATTTAAATAACACTCTGAAACACCATTACTCTCGTACTGACTAACAATAAGACGTTAGCGTTTACTTACTTATGTAACGTCTTATTGTTAGTACTCAAGGTGTACTCACGCACACGATTATGTTCTGCCTCATCGACACGGTCGGGTGGACTGTGGTAAATACATACTTTTTATGTACCACGTGGCTTTTGTCCATACGTATTAACTCCACATAACCAAATTTTGCAAGAACTTTAACAGCTTATATCTCAATAATTGTTTGTTTGCGACATGTGGCTACTTTCAAGCTTTAACAACAATTTTGCGGCAAGTTTCTCTTACAAATTTCTATCAATCTAGAGGTACGTAGATTCACCCCTAGAACACCCTGTACACTTACTTTCTAAAAATCGATAAAATTTCACAATTACTTATGCGGACAAGTTCTTTAGATTTTGCTCGAAAAAAGCTTGGGGTCCGACTACACCCCTATACACGATTAACATTAGAGTGTGTGTAGCAGTGCACAGAGAGAAGGCTAATCTTCATTTACGTCTGTCTCATAAATAAAAACGTGGTACATAAAATGTACAGTGGAACTTCTTCGTTTGTTTAATAACTTCAACTACTATTTTTTCTCATAACTGTGACTATGTGAAGTCGTCGGGAATCTGCAGCGAAATCACAAATATTCATCGTAAGGTCAGGAACAAGTTAAAAGTCGGAAATCCGTCTTTCGAGCGAATCTCTCAGCCCCAGCGTTAGTAGCAACAAAAGATCGGCTGATCCCATGGAAAGATAGAGGGATGGGTACATTATGGAGGACACTAGATCGCAGCCATAATTTTGAGGGCAAGTGTACACGGGGTTCGAGGGCCTCTGCGCTCGTGTACGACGACGCGGGATCGATTGGAAGGGGCGAAAAGCCAAGAACAGTGTAAATCCTGCGGAGCAAAGTACGTAGCGGTGTAGATCGGCTATCCAGGGATCGGTGATCGGTGACTGACGACCCTCGGCATCCTGCTGTGGCACATTCACCCTTGTGCATCCCTCGATGTATGCCGTTGTTCCTGCTTCTGCGCGCAACACAGAGAGAGGGAGTCCCTCACTCCCTCCCTCTCTCTCTCTCACTCTTTGCGTTAGTAAATCCCGAGGATAACTAGGTGTTACAGGAGAAGGAAACGAGGAGACGGGTCGGGGGCTGTTCGTACGACGGTGATTCTTTAAACCTCCCCGTACTTGACTGCGTAAACTTTGCGGGATAGTAAATCCGGTGTTGTGTAACCAGCGCCCCGAGGCTCGGATTTACACGGTTCCACGGGTTCTTCGAGCCACGAGTTCTTCTTCTTCTTCCCTTCCGTGAAATGAATTCGTCTTGCCGATCCTCGGTCGACCTAGTTTCCCACACCATATTGCCTCGGAGATCCTACTTTCCGTCGCGAGTCTGATCGACTTCGCTGTCACTTCATTAACGTAATGGTGTAACGGTTTATCGCTGAAAAGGTGCTGATACTTTTAGCAAGTTCAATACGACGATCATAGTATGATAAACCGCGGATCTCTATGCGAAATAAAAATTGTCTTCTTCTATTATAAGTCATCAAAGTTGACCAGCTCCGATCGCGTTGCTCTTGAAATATGTTGTCAAGGTCAACATTTTGAACAACTTTTTCCTATACATAGGTATAGTGGCGGACATATACTTAAGTATACTCAATAAAATGAAACTTTATTTCATCTGCACTTGAACATGGTACATTTATACAAAAATGAATTACATTATTTATAAGTATAAAGTATATGTAGCTAAAACACAAAATACTATTGGCTAATGTCGTATAAATAAAGAGTTATTCATACTTTCTTGTTCGGAGGTCTAGTTATCCACGGTCACGTACTTACGTACACAGTAAAATATTTGTTTTTTACAGCTTTTTGATAGTTACAGTTATGAGATTTTAATATTTAGTACATAAGCCTTTATTTCTAAGAACTGCTGCACACCTACGTGGCATCGATTCAATAAGTCGGATACATCGACTAACAGGTATGGATTTCCATGCTTCTTTTATTATGGTGTACAATTCGTCAATGTTTCTCGGGTTTTTGTTTCTTACTTGTTTGTCTACATCAATCCATAACATTCCAACCGGATTTAAGTCCGGTGATTGCGCCGGCCATTTCATTACATATTCTGATCACTTAAAAACGTTTTAACGACCCGCACAGTGTGTTTCGGATCATTATCCGCTTGATAGATCCAATTTTCTGGCATACGTTCGTCGGCAAATGGAACTAACACATTTTTAACAATATCCAAATATATAAATCTGTCCATGATACCTGTTATTCGATGAATCGGACCCGTACTGTTTATAGTCATGGAATCTCAAACCAGCACAGATCCTTCACCGCCTTTCACCGTCGGTTTTATGCAATGTTTCTTAAATTCTTCTCCTACTCGGCGTCTAACCTATACTTTTCCGTCAGATCGAAAGTGATTAAACTTGTATTTGTCGGTAAAAATGCCTGTTGACCATTGTTGTGGTATCTAGTTAATGTGTTCTTTCGCGAATGCAATCCTGGCTCGGTGATTCGTTTCGGATATGAGAGGTTTTCTCCTAGCAACGCGTCTAATATTTTCTAATATTTTTCTTGCTAATATTTTCTTGTGTATGTCAACTGCGGTTTTAAAAAAGTCAGCCTCAGATAGACGACGAATCTTTCAACCAGTTCTTTCATCAGATTTTCGGGGTCTTGCCTTACGAGGGATTTGTTTGACTGTTCCATGTTGTTTAATATACCTTGTAGCTTGATGGCAAGTCATAACGGATATCCCAAGTTCAGAAGCAATCTCTCAACATGACACTCCTTTCTTGCCAAGATGCTGCACTAATTGCCGTTGTTCTGGCGTGATATTCTTCCCTTGCTCGTTACTGTAATATCGTACGACGTCTAAATACTCGCAGAGTTCACCAGATACTGAAAGATATTGTTTATATCGCAAGCATTTCGACTTTGCTGCAAATAATTACAGTGTACGTAAGTAGATGTCCGGCACAAAAATCATAGGTTGAAACAAAATATTTATAAGCAGCATTTCTTGGAATAAATAAAAACCATAATCCTGGTATACATATATCAGGGTACTCTTATTTCTTAAAAATAGTGTATAAACAGTCATTACAGGTGTTTCAAAAAAATACACGAAGCATTAAAATTCAGATATAAAGTGTACGTAAGTATACGGCCGCCACTGTATATGCTGCTCGATCTATATGTGAAGATGAATGTCATCGGTCAGACCCCCATCTTTGCATTATCGAGAAATCAGAAGGCGCATCCCGTACCACTGCATCCTAGAAACGACTCTACCCCTTTAAGCATTGAAATAAATGTAGCCATACAAAAAATACAAATCTTCTTCCCTCTTCTACGACATTTTTGGGTGTCAATTTGGCATCGAGGGCCAGATTCGTGTAATGAGAAACGGATGAGGGTTAATGCATAAAATCCGCAGTCTAGATAATCGACTCCTCGTGGCTCTCAGTTGGGGGCGCACGATCGCGATTAACGAATGGTGTGCGGCTCGACGTGCGGCGTGACGACATCCTCGGGGCGGATTAGGTTGCGATCGCGACATCGTGAGGCGTGGTTCAGCTCGATGGCGATTGATGGAGCGAAACGGATACACGGCTGGCGCGTGACCGTCGAAACGGAAACAGCAGTTTCGACTTCCCCTGCCGTTTACTCTGCAGCCGCGAAATCAAGTATAATCTTCCAACGTGAACGGTGTCGCGCGCGTGGGTCCGATAACTCGAAATACTTTCCGCGAAAACCGGATCCCAGATCCAGGATTCGTTTCCGGCCGGGAGCCGGATACGTTCGCAATCTGCCCTGCTACGGAGTTTTCGGGAGGATTACAGGAAAACCGGGGGAGGCGGGGAGGAGGAGGAGGAGGAGAGGTGGGCTCTGTATCGTGTTACGCGATGAAATTCCGTGGCTCTCGTTACGCCGCCATTTACTCTCCGGCGTTCCAGGGGACCGGGAACGTTTTGATTCGCCGCTAATAAAGGACGGGAAAATTGCTCTCGTTTGGAGCCCATTGTATGGCGCGCCGTCGAGCCCAAAGTCGAGCCGGTAAGTATACCCGTGGTACAATTTACAAGGAGCCCTTTCGCCAGGAGAAGACGACGACGACGGAGGCTGCGATAACGGCGACATCGGCGTTCGTCGATATTCTGCCTCTCGAACATACATTAACGATCAAAAGTTTCCACCGGGTGTCGACGCGACCGCGAACATCCGATGAAAAATTGTCTGCGGAAAGACGGCGGCCCAAGGATTTTATCCTAGATGGTGGATCCGCGTGTGTGCGAAAATTGTTGAATACAATTTCGAAATCCGCTATATGCGAAAGATCATAGAACAAAACGTCATAAAACTTATTCTAAGTACGAGAATATAGTGATTTTAGTTACCATGTGCACCGTTATTCTCTCGTCACCGCTCCACTATACAGTTAGGAGGAAAACTGATCACACACTTTAAATCAGAATAACTTTTTTATAAATGGACCAAACGACTTCAATTTCTGTGTAGGGCTAGATGAATTAGTTTAGTAAATGACGTCTAAAAAATATGTTGACATAATGCATTTGATCGGAATCGTGAAAAACAATAGTAAACATTTATTTTTACGACTTTGTTAGCTGGACCAATAAGGAAAATTTTAAAGATGTGTTTGGTTAACTTGTATAAATTGTATACGCTTCGAAAATTTCATTGAAATTGGTTAATTGGTTTACGAGTTATAAACGATCAAAAGTGGTAAGGTCAAAAATCTTGAAAAATTTCCATTTTTACCACTTTTGATCGTTTACTATTGTTTTGCACAATTCCGACCAAATGCATTTTTTCAACATATTTTTTAGACGTCATTTACTAAACTAATTCATCTAGGCTTACAGAGCAATTGAAGTCGTTTGGTCCATCCATAAAAAAGTTATTCTGATTTAAAGTGTGTGTGATCAGTTTTGCTCCTAACTGTATACAGTCACAATTAATTATCTTAGTTAATCTCGTCGCTGTTCTCGATCTTCACCTCTCCACTATATCTGTATCCAAATGGTAAAAAATTGGCTTTCATTTTCAAAAATGAAAAAATCGAGTAGCTGCACTTTGGAACAGCGGAATGATTAAAAGGATTACAAGAGAAACTGATTTAACGAGTCCCGCGATGCAGAGTTGAAATGTATCCCATCGAATCCTCCTTAAATCCTCGTAGGTGTTCTATTAATGAAAATGAAATGTTAGCATTACTAGAGAAATAATTGTTTCGTCGCAGTGTTAATATGCTATTCATGCGAAAGTGCCAGATGTCGTATGACCGATGATAAAACGGAACGAGACTACTGCACCCAACCGGTGCAGTAGATGTGCGGCTCGCAGGTGTCCGGAACGGTTCTGAGACGTATCTGCGGATGTCGCGTGTGCTAAAAGTTGCAGGACTTTCGTTGGGGAACTGGCAGCGAACCGATCGGTTCGATCGCCACGGCATAGAAACTTCGGAATTGAGTTTCGGAGGCGTTTCGCCACTAATTTTGTCGCGTCTAATCTGGGTTTACGATGCGATACGGGCGCGCACGCGTGTGTAAAGCGAGTGAGAGAGTATAATCGGAAGATCTTGAACGGCTTGGCAACGAGCAGCACGTCCCAGCCATTAGTCCCCGAGATCGGGAAACACGGTGAACATTCGATGACCGAGCCTTGCAAACGTTTGCCGAAACGGTCGGACGGTTAGTATTATCGCGAGTCATCGCTAACGACTCCGACAATCGAGGATCGAATTCGGTGGACATTGATCGTATCGAGCTCGTAGCTCGCGTTCGATCGGTTAGGCATCGACTAGTTACGTTATGACAACGACGAAATTCAGCGAGAACAAATCTTAGCCTCTATGCGACGCATATACGCAAAGATGGAGGATGAGAAGGGGTTGTGGAAGTGCTAACAACGAGATCTCAGTTCAAGCACTCCCACAGGATCGCCGCGTCGGCTAACATACTCTCCTACGGAGGCAGGATGTACGCTGTTCTCGAATTTGCTCGTGTATACTCTGCCGTTTTCGGGTTTACAAATATTGTTGGAGCTACAGTAGAATTGGTGATTGTTCTGCGAGCGAAAATAACACACGGAATTCGTGTAGTTAATCAAGTGGAAATTGGAAGATTAGAATCGCAGTGATTGCGGTCTTAGTTCCTTGCCGTATTTTAACGAGTCTGGTAATGCTAAACGGAAGTAATGCTATCTCTACGCGAAAAACGAAGTTACTTTCCGCACGACCTAACACATAAAATCAGTATTCTATTGTTTAGCTCGGAACACCGAAAATGCCTAGCTTATTTAGTCGGTGCGCATTTTTCGTCGCATTTCGTGGAAACGGTCGTCCGTTTGGGCCAATTCGGTAGAGGGGCGATCCGTGGCGATACTTTCAACGTTTCACCTCCATTTCTTTCTGTTTGGCCGTTTCCCCGAGTTGCCGGGATCCCCATATTAAGCCGAGGAATTAAATTACTGGAATTACACCCTGGGGCTGCGAACGCCGGATGGGAAATCTGCGAGTCGAACGCCGAGCTCAGTCGCTAGCACTGGTTCTTTCTTCCTTTGTCGTTTCGTTGCGTTGCGTTGGTTGGTACGCTGCTCTGGCTACACGCGTCCCGCGGAATCGCTTCAACGTGGCTGCTGCTCCCTATCTGTTCCCCTTCTGCTCCAACGAGATTAAGATTCCCTTGCCTTACATTAGCCCGGTGCAAGCTTCTTCCTTCCGACTACGACTGCCGACTCCGTCTGCCTGCGTTATTAGCCCGGCGATATTCTTACTTCGGGATTATGATGAAATTTTCGAGCGAGTCGACCTTTTGACGCCTCTGCCTTGAACCTCCCGGTTCGAGCAGGTCGACATTCTGTTTCTGAAATCGAGAAAATTTGTCATATTCTGCTTTCTAATGCTTCGCACAGACCTCAACGGCGAACCGAACGGAAAATCGACATTAATTTCGGCGAAGAGAACGAAGAATCGTCTTAACGTCTGAAATAAGACGTCTTAAAGACATTTGTTTTGATACTAAATTCCTATTTACTGATAATTATCGTTATATAAATATATACATATTTTTTGTAATAATTTTTTATTTAATGTTTTAATTTTTATTGCCTTGAAATAATATTTAAAATGATTTATTTGTGTTACTTGTTTTGGACTTGTTCCGGATAATTTAAATCACCGATTTCTTTGTTTACAAATGTCTTTGTATTTCTTGACATTTATTCTTTCTCCAACTAATTGCAATTTTTGAAAACAAACTGCAGTCATCGTTGGAAAGTGCGGGAAATCGTGGAAAAGCTGCAATTTTCGCGATCTTTAATTGTTTACAACTCGTAACAACGTCAATTCTGATTTTAGACGTTCAAAATACGTCTAAAGTTTAGGTCGTAAGACGTTCAGATCTAAAGTGGACGTGAAATGAACGTCTTGAAGACGTCGTGTGCTATCTGCGTCGTTCGGCGCAATGTTCGACGAAATGTTTAGGTCTGTACGAAAAGTTTCAAGAAAATACGACGTGCATTTTGACCAAAAAAAAATTGCTGAAGCTGACCAACGTGTTTCCTCGCACCTGTGGCCGCAAAGGATCGCCGATTTCGGAAAGCCGTCGGCCACGATTTGACACAGGATCCCGGGAAAACCTGCGGTTTCGTAGAATCCAGCACCGTACCGGTCAGAGGCATAATTCCGGTGCGGCGGAAAGGGTCACATGAATTTTTCATGCGGCCCGTTAAGCGTTCATCCGGGTGGACCGCTCGGTTCGCGAAAATTTCACCCGCGAACGACTTACCGGTGGGATGTTCTCCTCTGTTTCCGCGTGATTCGCTGGTGCCGCCACCGCAACGGGAATCCCAATGTTCCTGCATTTGCATTAAAATGCCCCTAACCGGAGAACCAGAGGATGTACCTTCTTTTCAATGGCCTCCTGCGAATCTGGTTCGGTGTACCTGCCCGACCAGATCCAGAAACGCGAAAGGATTTCAAGGCGGCCTCTTGGCCACGGGATCGACCTCTCACGGGCACAAAGGACTCTCGTATTTAACCCTGCCGTGTTCCTACAATGTCCTTTTCTCATCCTTTCGTATTTTGATCCCTTTTACCACGCTCTGATCGTATACTTGTTCCTCTGATCCTCTTGTAGAACATAAAAGAAAAGTGCAAGACAATTCTGTGCTTGTGAGGACAAACGCCGCGTGTTACAATTTCGAAAAATTTGAGTTTGTGCATTCATTGATCTGGAGAGTAAAGGATTTACGTGAAAGTACGGTGAGTGTACAAAGTATTCGCACATCTTTTAAAAATGAATACTTTGTCAAAAATGGACCCAACAGATTGAGTTCTTTCTCAGACGTTAGGATTAGTTTACTAGCTAATATGTAAATAATTTTTTTGTAACGTTAGTGGTCGCAATTACGAAGGAAAATGTAAAGATCGCGACTTTTTTGTTATCTTTGCCTTACAACCACAGAATTGTCGCAAAAGGAGATGGAAATGCGTACTTTGATTTTGCATATTTGATGCGATGGCAAAAGAATTATTATTGAATGGTTAGAAAGCACTATGAAGCAGAAAATGACGTCCGAAATGTCAGCTGTCATGATGTACCACGATTTTGCAATTTGAAGAAACGTAATTAATTTCCGAGCGACCGAATAGTTTTGTTATTTCGAATTTAGTAGTTGAATAGATGGCAGGATGCACAAGACTTTTGATTGCACCCGAAAAATATTCAAGAGATACGCCGCCAGGTTGTTATCGACTTCCGGCCCAGTATTCCGCAGTGTTTTTTATTTTTTTCGATTTCCGTGTACACTCGGAATACAGCTATTTCAATGTTTCCCATCGCCTCCGGACCAGTCGCGTGTGGAATTTTCATCGCGCTGCCGCGAGAAGAGGGTGCCGAAGAGAGAGAGCCGAAGAGAGAGGGAGACAGAGAACGTTGTGACATGTACGCGTTTTATTAGTCTCGCGACATACCCGGTCACCGTCAACCATTCATTGCAACGTATTGATAACGTTTTTCCATCAGCGATGTATTCATGTCTGGATTATTCCACGCTATTTCGTCAACAGTGGGTCAAATTGACTTTCCAACGCGGGAAAAGGGACGGGAAACAAGGAGCCGATCGTTCCGATCGGATCGAGATCGACTCCCAAAACGAATTAGCTGGTCCTGAAATTGATTGGACGGCTCTGGAAATCGTGATTCCTCCGACAGTAATATCATTCAAGTATACATATAATATATTACTCGCTGCTATTTTATCATTTACTCTGATCGATTTTATTTTCAATCATCCAGTTAGATTAATGCACGGCGAGTATTTATTCATTCTAAATATACAGTGGGCGATTAATATGTCAGAGCCGTTTGCATTACTTGACGATTTTATATCGAATCGTCGTCCCTCCCACGGTGATATTAATTAACTATTACGATCGATTTTATTTTAACCGAAAACAGACGTTTCATGCCTGTTTTAATGGAACTGGATTACTTTGACGAAGTTCTATTTGCAGTGAAAAAATATGAATGTACAGTTTGGTCCAACGCGGTTTAACCTTCTCTTTGTTGGCTGGTGAGGCTGGTAACGAAAAATTGACGAATGGAAAGTTTCCAAAGATTTTCTAGGAATGCTATTTATCATATGTTTGAAAATTTGTCAGTGTTGTACGCTCACCTTTTAAAAATCAATAAATGTTCACAAATGCTTATGCAGACAAATGTTTTCTTTACAGTTTGCTCGAAAAATGTATGTATAAAATGTATGTCGACATTTTATTTCGTTCTTGTCAGAAGGAATCTTCCTTTTGGTTTCCATAAAATAATGTGTAAAAATGGGAATTTGCAGGAAGCTCTGCAGTCTAATTATGACATAATCGTCGGAAGATAAAGATTAGCTGATCAACGGATGGTACCGAATGATTGTTGCAAACAGGATGGAGGCAGAGGAGAGTGACTGGCCGAGGAAAGAGTATCTCCTTGATTTTCTGGAGGGAAAGTCGTTGACGGGGTGGCTGCAATTTACTTTTTCTCCGGAGGGCGTCAACTCGGGCATCACGATTTTAATCTTCTCGCGGCTTTTTCTCCATCGCGAATGGCATCGTCATCGCCATCGCCATCTGCATCGATCTCGTGCTCCCGCGTATTTACAGTTTGCACAAGGCTGTTTCGCAACCGTCCGTCTCTCTTATTCCGTATCGGAATCCATTAGACTAATGAAACGCCCGTGCACGCGGCCACGTCGAGTTTACAGTTGCCGAGCTGGCGAGAAGACTGTTCTTTTCCTCGATTCGAATCTCGACGCGTAAAGGATCGCAATTTCGCGATAAACGATAAACTACCGGCGTGAAAGCCTCGCCTCGGCACGGACTCAGGCTCGAACATCTCTGCGTGCTGAAAGCCGCTTGTTCCACAGAACGAAACAACGCCATCACAGCTCTTTACTGACTGCCATTCTCTCGAACCTGCTCGCACACTGTTTTAAGAGGCGGCTGCTAGTTGGCAGGAACTGTGATTTTATCCTTCTTCCTGAGGCGAAATTGAATTGACCGAAAACGACGACGACAACCCGTTTGAACGAGTGGACAGCGTCGACCACACCGAATCAATTTTATCGATACAAGAATGCGAGATTTTCGGTCCAAGAATTATTATTCGTATTTGCTGTTGGGAGGAGCTTGCACATATCTCTTTGCTCGAGGTTTTAATTAGCTCCCTCCATCTTTAATTCGTATATATTATATGTTATTTCTGGTTATAATTAGACAGCGGATCTTTATGCACTTATGAAAAAAATGAATAACTGTAATTTCAAACGGTAAAAACAGTAGGTGAATTTAAAACTACTTTTACATTATTTTGAACCTATTAAACATATTGAGACAGAAAATAAATTTCTGTTTCATTCCAGTACGTTGCAATTCAGGTAGAAAGTTATAATAGTCTAGTTGTAATAAATTGCAAAATGTGTTCCCGAAAAAACTTATTAATATATTAGGTGTGCAAATTAGTTCTTTCCCACTTTTTCTCAATTCAAAATTTTATTACATGAAATGTAATTCTTTCTCGGCGCACCTGAACGATCATTGTCTTCCAAATTAAAATTTCCGGCTTTAAATCTTTAGTACCACTTTTTCCACATTTTCTGTAAGATACAGAACCATTTCAGTAGCTTCAACAGCTGATTTCCTACGCTGGAATGCAAAGAAGCAGTAACGCAAACGATGCTTCTCACACGTCATATTGCTTGAAATTGTTGCATAGGACTGGAAACTCTTAGAGCGCTCATCATGATTCTTTTTAAAACTAAAAGAACACTCTTCCAGATGGCACCAAAATCGGGAAGTAATTCGAATTCAGTCAGAACTTATTTGCACACTTAATAATATACCATTATAATTATTAGACGGCGGATCTTTATGCAAAATAAAAATGTTCTATCTGCATTGTAACAAAGTGGAGCGAATTAGAAATATATTTTCTTTTAAAATATATTTAACAAGTTGAAACCAATGTAACAGTGTTTTTAAAATCTTCTAATGTTATTACTATTTTAATTTACACCTACTCTCATTTTTGCCATAAATGCATACAATCCGCCGTATAACCATTATATTCCGCATAATTTTGATTTTATTTGGTGGTTTGGTCCCCAAAGAAATTCCGTGTGGCTGCGACATCCGGTGCCGCGGGCGGGTTTAGCTTGACTTTAGGCGTACAGCGTATTAATAATAATCAGCCACAGGATACAACGGTAAGCCAACGCAGCATCCAACGACTACGAAGCCTAGCGTTTAGATTACACGAGGTAATGCCGAATTTGCTGTACCTAATAGCCTGTCTCGAGTGTTGTTGGATCACGAAGATTGAATAGTCTTACGCCGGACGAAGAAACGACGTTTCATAGTTTCTTTGTATATGTAATTCACTTTAAAATGTAAAACAATAAAGGATAAGTGAAATCCGGTTTGAACTGAATCAACGCGTCAACTATTTTTTGCTGAGAAATGTGTTTCTTGTTTTGGTTGAAGTAATCTTTCGATTTCACTTTCCACAGTTCTGGGCAATCACGGTATAACGTAATGAACAACATAGTAAACTTCCGTTCCGCGTCGGAATCGTCTTTAATCGGTGCGCCAGCCATTTTGCCTGTACGACGTCCGAGTCGGGACTGACGAAATATTGACAACTAAAGGTGTCTCGAAAATAAATTTTCGTGCGGGTCGACAGGCCCGCTGTTCTCCGCTGTGCGTGGCAGAAAAAAAGGTCTCGTCTCTTCACGGTTCGTTTAGGTAAACATTAGCTTCCCTCTAAGGCGGTAGGATATCTTCATTTTGTAAGTAGCAAATAAGTAGAATGTTATTAGAAAAATTGTGGGTTTGCGAATTTTCGCTTTTTGTCCTTATACGAGCAAACACACCATGTAAAAATTTCATACGGTACACAGTGAGCAATTTGGACGAAATCTGTGTCAAAGCAACTAACCTTTACAAAGAACTTTCTATTAGAAATGAGATATAGGAAAAATAGGGAGAAAGTTCTTTCATTTTGACACAGATTTCGTCCAAATTGCTCACTGTGTACCGTATGAAATTTTTACATGGTGTGTTTGCTCGTATAAGGACAAAAAGCGAAAATTCGCAAACCCACAATTTTTCTAATAACATTCTACTTACTTGCTACTTACAAAATGAAGGTATCCTACCGCCTTAGAGGGAAGCTAATGTTTACCTAAACGAACCGTGAAGAGACGAGACATTTTTTTCTGCCACGCACAGCGGGGAACAGCGGCCTGTCGACCCGCTCGAAAATGGGAAAAGGCCCCGGCGCGGCGGCCCCAGTATAAAAGCACCTTAAACCTCTTAAACGTCAATGTGCGCATTAATATGGCTCCAGTCAATGCGCTCCAAAATCAAAATTTCTGTCAATATGCTTCAATAAATTGACAATGCGTTTGAACCCCTGCTAAACGGTCAATATGCTCTTTCAATGCGCCTCGTCAATATTATTGATAGGCGTATTGACAGTATTATTGATCATCTAGAGGCCCCTCAAGGTTTAACAGTCGTAGATAATATTTCTCAAGGACTCCGTTCAAAATTCGCCGAAGACTAACTTGGAGAATACATAGAGGCAGATCAAGGGAGAGGAGGAGCAACTACGATAAGATCCAGACGTCGCGCGAGTTTACGCAGTTATGCGAGTACATAAACAGCAGGCGGGCTTGTTCCGGGTGGCTAGGATGATTAGTTTGCCATAGGTTCGCTGCGGACCAGATCCGATCCATTCCCCGGGCTGAGATCCAGCGTTTCGCACCGGATGCGTCTCTCAGCCCCCGGTGTTCCTCAGTTTCCCGGTCAGCCTAGCGATCATCTGCTCGTCCGTCCGCGGATCCTCCTGTGCTCGCTATTTCGGTAGCCGGTAATCGAATCGCCTCTGTTCCGCCTTCTCGAAAGACTGTTCCGTCTTCGGGACCTCCCTCGCAACTGTTCTTGCGATTAGTATGCGATCCGCGTTCGTCGAAGCCGGATTCACCGATCCGTAGATCGCAGCCGCTAAACTCCATCCTCGGAATCAACGCTTTGCCAAAAGTCGAAGCCCGGAGAGGGAGAGAACTTGAAGAGTTTTCTTCAAGGACGCCGGGGAAAGTTGCTCCTCTTGAGCGACCCATGGTGCACTACGGCTGCACGAAAACCGACAGTGGAGGAGTCGAGTGCTTCGTAGAGTTCAGTGAGAATTGTTGAATATTGTTGCAAAATTTGCCAATTTATGCAGAAAGTCTTCTACGTATTCGGGAGCGTTGTGTTAGTGATCGAGTACCTTTTTAATTATGTTGGAATTAGGTTAGAGTGGATGAACGAGCAGGTGCAATTTCAAACAGTAGAACAATTGGTATAATTGTGAAATTGTGCAATGTTTTCCGACGCTATAGGGACCAGAAATTGTTTGAACCATTGAAATCGTAGATCTCCGAGCGTCTTTGAAAAATCATCCTCACAAAGTCTGAATGCTTAAGCTTCTCTGGTTATTAACACAATGGTTAGAAGACCCGCCGAGCCACCACTGGAGACACGAAGAAGGGTGGGAAAACGTCGGAGACTTTTGTTTTCGAGGACAATCGCTTCCCGTTTGATCGCGGACCCGTGAAACGTCTCTCGTTGACATTAGCTACGAGTAGGTTCGCCTTTTAGTGAACCGTGAACTTGCACGCGTGAACGCGTCTCCGTCGATTGTCCCAGCATTCTTCGTCCCAACAATGACTTTGTCTTCTTCCTTCTGAACGTGGAGAATCGTCGATGACTGCCGGGTGGATTGTTTTTTCTCCCTCTTCTCGGGAAAGACAGTAGAGAAGCTTCGAACAAACTCGAAAAACAACCTGTTCTGCTCGATGAAATTTTTCCTTGATTCTCTCCTTTCTGATCGGTTGTAGAAGAGTCTGCTAAGATCATTGGATCGCAGATGACGGAACGAAGCAGCGTGGATCGTGCTACGAGGTTCATTGAAATCCTCGCGACTATTGGATCGTTCCTTTTGGTTCTGGTTACATTGCCGTTCTCTCTGTGCTTCACCTTCAAGGTTGTACAGGAGTATGAGAGAGCTGTCGTCTTCAGGATGGGACGGTTGAAGGGCGACGCCAGTGGTCCAGGTGATTATGATCGCAATTGACGGTTCTGGGTCATTCCATGCGAAATCGATCACTTTTTGACGTCACCCTCGTGACACGCTAACGACACCCTGGCCAAGAATGGTTACCAATATTGTTCTCGAGGTATAAATAGGATTATTTAGTCGTGTACGGTCTGCTGGTATTGTTTTGAGACTAGCGCTATATACAACTGATTGCATTAGACTGCGGATTTTACGCATTTATAAGAAAAACTAGTAGGTGTAATCTGAAACAGCAATAACAGAAGAATTTAATTCTACTGTTACATTATTTTCAATCCATTGAACATTTTAAGATAGAAATTACATTTTTATTTCAGCCCAATTTGTTGCTACTCAGGTAGAAAGTTTTTATTTTGCATTAAGATCCGCAGTCTACTGATCATAATAGCGGTCTCGACTCGCCCCTGGCCGCTAATCGAGAAAAAACGTAAAAAAAGAATTTGTTTACATTTCTCGACATTATAAAGTTAATTATCGAGGTTGAAAAAATAATTTTATAATAGCCCAATCCCTTCCGAATAAAACAAAAAAAAATGTAGCTGAATCGGACAAACAGTCCCCGAGATAAAAAATCGTAAATGAGGCCCGTTTTCGTCAAAATGGATAAAAATTGCAAATTTCAAAGGCCTATCGTTTCTGAAAAAATTCGGACCGGCAAAATGATGACTTGAACCGCCCCTAATGTCACGTGGACTACAACATATTTTATTTAGAACGAAATCGACGAGGGTGATGTCAAAAACTGATCGGTTAGGCATGGAATGACCCTTCTGGGAATGATACAAACGCGTTTCAAGCTGTTGCTGTAATCAGGGACGTTCTTCGTGATGCCATGCGTGGACACCTGCGTTCGCGTGGATCTAAGGACAGTGTCCTTCGACGTTCCTCCTCAGGAAGTCCTCACCAAGGACTCTGTAACAGTGACCGTTGACGCTGTCGTCTATTATCGCATCAAGGAACCGTTGAACGCCGTCGTCAAAATCGCCAATTACAGGTAATTAACTTTTTGTACGAAAATCAGTCTGTGAGCAGACGACTGCACGAAATTGTGTCCGCGAAAGGTTTGAAAACGAAAAAGCTGTGGGACTCGAAGCAGCCGCTCTCGATTCCGAAATTATAGAGTTGGGAACCAACGAGTTAATTAACGCGGACACGATTCCCTGAAATTTTAATTAACATCTCCGTGGGGACGGACACGGTCTTGCTCCGTCTCGAGAGCGAATGCGACGATGGAGGAGAAAAATGCGGAGGACGGCTCGTCGAGGGGTTACGAGAGCGTGACCAAATTACTTGAATAATTTGTGACGGTGCGGCGCGCGACGCGGCGGTACCAGCGACTCGATTATTTCGCGTGCAAGTTGTGCGCCATGTTTCTTCAGGCTCGTGGACGTGGCCGCGCGCCTCTGCTCGATGCTTCAGAAAGAAATTCGTCCTAACCAACCCGTTCTAGACAGCGACAATCAGAACAATGTTCCATCCTCGAGTGGTCCCCGAAAATTCAATGAAATCAGCCAAATGTAGAATATGTATTCTTTTATTACTCTTCGATCGTCAAGTGGCCCCTCAAAAATTAAGTTAAAAACTTTAACAGATCTGAAGAAATTTGTACAATTCAATGAGAATGTATTCTCGTTGGCGAGACAGATAAAATTGTCGATTATTTTTATACAATAATTTCAGGTTTTGAAAAGACATTCTTTATGAAAGGTAGAAATAAGACCATTTTTCTTAATATCGATCACCAAAGGACTGTTGTTCACGCGATTGCATTCATTCATTCTCGCGTCATATTATTTGATCTTTTAACTAATTTTATACTGGAAGGACGACCTTCAAAACGAGGGATTCTATTTATGAATTAACCCTTTGCAGTCGTAGATATTTTATCTCGAAAATGAAACATTTCTTTCCACCTAAAATAATTCCATTGTGTATGATTTTCTTCATTTTATAGATATGAAAAATTAATACAATACCTCATACAATACTTAAATTGTGTCGTAATTGATTAGATACGAACATATTTAATAATGTAAACGAGAGCTAGTCAGCTTAATGTTTGAACCCTTCTTTGTCAGGCTTTGAATAAGTAGATTATTTTATCAGGATGATCGAAAGGATTTATTTTAATGGTTAAAAGCGTAACGTTTGGCTCCATTGAGTTTACTGTGAATCGAAATCAATTTTCTCGCATCCCGCCGGAAGCATACAAGATCATCGGTTTATTTTTCAGTCATTCGACCCGATTGTTGGCTGCCAGCACGCTGAGAACGGTCCTCGGTACTCGAAATTTGGCGGAGATCCTGTCCGAACGCGAGAACATCTCTCACACCATGCAGACCTCTCTGGACGAAGCTACGGATCCATGGGGTGTCAAGGTCGAACGTGTCGAAATGTGAGCTTCCAGCATAGAACTTGTAGAAATCCGAGTTTCTACTCGACGATTATTGCAATAGACGAATACTCCACGCCCTCCAGAAGAACTTGAAGCTCGATGAAGCACGGCGAAACCTGCACACGTAATATGCTCGGAACTATCGTTATCGAGCTTGATGTTGCTAGAATTTCGTAAACTCCTGCTGGCAGATTGCCGGCGACTTTCTCGATGTACGAGCATCGTATCGGAAAACGAGACCAACGTTATATAGATTGAAGATCATCGGGTCGGGAGATCCGTTTATGCTACCATAGAAAGATTTAAACGTCCTCTCTCTGTATAATCCTCCGTTTGTAGAAACATGCTCGAATATTCGACTTTAAGCATTTTTCCGGCCGCAACTGTTCCGGCTAGAGGAACGATTTTTACACAGAAAAATTCTGCAATCTCTCGCAGATAGAACAACATTTTTTAAATCCCATTTCGTTGATCAAACTTTTTCTTCTACAATTGGTGAAGTTCTAGAAATTGTCTATTTTTCCCAAGCTGTATTGATTTTTGAACAAACCTGACCCCAGAATATTATAGGGAGGAAATGCATCTACAACTGGTAATTATTTGGTCGAAAAAGAGCATGCTAAAATAATCAAAAAATGACATCAACAAACAGTAGTTCATTGGGGACTCGAAGTGTACCATATTAAGAACCCCTTTCGCTGGAACCCGCAAATGACGCACCACAAAAAGACTATTTTTCTCAAGCTGTATTAATT
Source organism: Lasioglossum calceatum (assembly GCA_963966675.1). Taxonomy (NCBI): domain Eukaryota; kingdom Metazoa; phylum Arthropoda; class Insecta; order Hymenoptera; family Halictidae; genus Lasioglossum; species Lasioglossum calceatum. The sequence goes on from OZ016540.1 coordinate 13,799,108, forward strand.
TTTTAACAAACTTGACCGCAGAATCTTCTAGGGAGGAAATGAATCTACAACTGGTAATTTTTGGTCGGAAAAGAGCAAGCTAAAATAATCAAAAAATAACGTCAACAAACAGCGGTTCATATTTGGGCACTTTACACTACTTCATTATTCCAGCACATGTTGCCATGAAAATCCTACAGAATCCTGCAGATCGATTTCCGACTGACGTGTAAAGTCGGAATTAGGGGCGGAAGGGTGGAAAGACAGCGGGAGCAACTGACTCTGTACGAGGGTGCGGGTACCTAAAGCTACTAGCTATATTATGGCATGCTAGCTACCGAAGGGGTACGTGAACGCGCATAAACGCGGACACTCGAGTGCCATCGAGAAAGCCATCGAAGAGCCCTTTGGTCTCGGCTTCGATAGCCAGGCACGCCACCAAAGTCGGAGAAAGAGGTTTCGAGTGCTTTCGAAAGGGGTGGCACGCATAGTAGATGACGGAAGAAAGGGACGTCCATTGTATAGGGTGTAAAAAAACGTTGTGTCGTGGCCTTTCAGGCAATTTGACTCCGTCAACTAAGACACGTCCCAAGAAAGCCGTGAAATCGTCCTTTAACAACTATTATTTCAACTAATGAAACTTAGGGACACCTTTCGGGAGAATTATTTCTGAAGAAATTCTTACAAGTTTATTTTAGATTATTGAGCATCTCGTAGTCTATTCGAAAATTCTTCAGCTTCGAACGACTTTGCTGTCCTAGTAATTAGAGCAAGGGTTGTAGTAATTAGGGTACGATTTGATAGACGTTGTTCTAACTAAAGCGAATGTTCACGGTTCAGAAAGGACGTTCGACTTCCGGTGCAATTGCAACGAGCCATGGCCACGGAAGCGGAAGCTACGAGGGAGGCTAGAGCAAAAGTGATTGCAGCGGAAGGAGAAATGCTGGCTTCCCGTGCTCTAAAGGAGGCCAGTGATGTCATTTCCACGAGTCCTGCTGCTCTGCAGGTAGGTTCTCTTATTATAGGCAATGAGAAGATTTAAGAAAACGATCATGTATGCCCTAACTTGTATACGTTTATGTGTACAGCTGCGATACCTGCAGACATTGAACAGCATATCAGCGGAGAAGAATTCGACCATTATCTTCCCGCTGCCAGTCGAATTTCTGACGCCATTTTTCACGAGTGGCGCTCATTCGAAGATCGATCAGAAGACCCTTAAAACATCGTCTGAGGAACGTCCTCCAAACGTAGAAATAAAACGAGCGAATCGATAAACGATCAAAGACAGAGCTGACGTTGCACAATTCCGAATTTTCAACGTTGTCAACGATAGCTGAGAAAAGGCCAATCCCCTTTTTCCCTTGGAAAAAAGACGATGAAACAATACAACAGAAGTTCCTTAAATTTTCCGAGCATCAGCCCTTCGCACTCGGAGCTATTTTTACTAAAAAAACTCATAAATAATAAGAATTTTAGAAATCAGAGGTTACTTCAAGGTCATGCCATTAATATCTCTGAATTCGTTTCAACGTCAACTAGATTATGCTAGGAAAGAAACGTACATTTACAAGAAAACAAAATATCGATGACCTTGAGAACTCCTGAAAAAATTACCTTTGAACAAAATAAAATTTGCGAAGCATTTACCTTGTGATACCATTTACATGAAAACATCTGTTATGTCATCAAAAATAAACGAGATACATTTAGGTGGCTACATTTACAGTCCTCGCGACAAAATAATAAGACACTTAGCATATTTTTAAATTTCTTATATTTAAAGGTAGAAAATGTACACTCCGTTGTATCCTGTATATTACATACTATTTCCAAAGTAGACATTAGAGAAAGATATGTAAACAGGGTCTGACATTAATTCGACAAAAGTATAAGACACTAATAGAAAAATGTTTGATTAAGCTTCAATAAAAATACAAAATTAATACTTTGTGATATCTCCCTCGAATTGAATTACGTCTAGTAATCGCTTTCGGATAGTTTTACATAACTTTTTGATTCGTTTTTGTTCTAAATGTGTCCAATTTGTGTTCCACTTACGTTATTATTGTATTGTCTCCCATTCACGTAGACTCCTCTCGACAAATCTCCCCACACATATTCTATAATATTTAAATTTAAATCGGGAGAACGAGCGGGCCATTCCAAAATATTAATATTTTTTTATGAAAAGAATTGTTTCACAGATTTTGCAGTATGGATTGGTTCATTGACGCGCACGAGCTTCCGTGATTGATAATGACGACCGGCGCGGCGCGGTACCTTATACGAACGGTATCGACGTCGCGAGATAACACGTCTGTGATCTGTACAAAGAGATAACTCGTCAGTGAGAACGAAGTGGTTAATAATTATGGTTACAATACCCTACTCTTATTAACTATGCTTAAAACCTATGGCAACACGTCGGCAGACGCGACAGTTTTATTATTTTGTCGAGGACTGTAGGTCTTTAGGTGGACCACCCTGTGTATCGCGATCGATAATGAAAGAGAAGCTGACGGGTAAAGGCGCGAGAGCTGCGGTCTGTCCTTTCGCACGTAGATTTCACTATACGGTTGCGTATGAAATTTCCATTTTATAGGGTTTCATAAAGACGGCGTAGCATGGCGTGGCACGTACGTTTCACTTTTCCCGGACTTAAAGTTTCCGTGGGCAGGGCCCAGAGCGTCGGGCCACATTTCCGCCGCACGTTGTAACTTGTAACGCTGGGAACGTGACATGGAAACACGAGGCGGTACGCACGCACGCACGCACTCGCCGATCCCTGCGAGAGTACTTATTTACGCGGCCCGATCGTTCCCGTCGAGAATCTCAACAAAATCTGCCGTCCGATGACCGGTCGATTTTCGCGACCGTGCAACACACCCACGCACGACGCGCGAATTTACGAGTTATGTACTAGTTCGAGCGCGCGCGCGCTCGTCGCGACGTGACCTGCCGACAGATTTACTACGACCAGGCTTTACAGTTTTTCTCTTTCGCTCGTCGACGAATCGTATTTCCCACTGTTCCTTCCGCAATTAAAGAATTTGCGCATAAATCGATCGAACGATAAACAGGTCCAATCGTAGTTTAATCATTATTAGGTGTGCAAATAAGTTCTTTCCCCTTTTTTCCAGAGATTGTATTACATAAATACGGTACAAGATTATGTCTCAAAGTAATCACCCTCATTCTTTATAACCTTTTCCCACCTGGTGGGTAAATTATTATTATTAGTTATTATAGACGGACCGAAGTCCTCTTACATAAATGTTTACAATAGAAACAGATAAAGGACTACTCGTATAATAACAAAGAAAGGACATGCAGAGGAACTAATGGTACAAACGATATGGTATTATCCTATAATCCTGCGCAATCGTGTTTTAAAAGCGTGCAAAGACTCAGTAAAAAAATCAATACGATTATAGAGAGTGCTAGAGTCTGCAATAATGCTATTTATTGGATTAATTAATCCATAAGTAAATCTGGCTTTAAGTGTTTGAAATCCTGCTCTAGTTCTCAATACACGTTCAGGTACATAGAAATTGATTTGCGCAAGTAGAGAGGGACAATCAATATGATTATTAATTAAATTAAAAATAAAGCTCTGGTCGGATACTCTTCTTCGAGCAGACAATGTTTCTAAGTTCATTGTGGTTAATATTGTGGAGTAATCATGATCAAAGATTGACACTGGATTTTTTAGCTTATATGAACAAAACCGGAGAAATTTATAAATTCCATCCTTGAAGAATGACGACTGCTTGCTGGTTTTGAATTCATCAATACATTTTTCAAAAAGTGGTGTTGCAGACTCCGAAAAAGATGATAGTCTGCCGGGGCCAGGTCGAGAGAGTATGCAGCATGTGGCAGGACTTCCAATCCCAACGCATAAATTGTGTCCCGCGTTCCTTTTGCAACGTGTGGCCGGGCATTGTCGTGCTGCAAAATCACGTGTCTTGTTCCTTGTCCAGTAAACGGTCGTTTCTCTGCTCAAGCTGGTAGTATAAATTCATTCATTGAATTTGATAATATTCGGCAGTTATTGTCCTCCCAGGTGGAAGCAGTTCATAATGGATGATTCCTCGGAAATCCCACCACATAGACAGCAAAACTTTTTTGCCATGCATGTTCGGTTTTTGCCACTGAAGTCGACGGTTCCCCGGGATTAACCCATGATTTCCGTCGTTTAGGATTGTCATGTAAGACCCATTTTTCATCGCCAGTAACAATTTTGTGCAGAGCACTTTTCCTTTTATGCCGTGAAAGCAACGGCAGCAGAAATCTCGAGTCTGTTCTTATTCATTTCGCTTAATTCATGTGGGACCCATTGCCTTAGCTTCTGAAGCTTACCCAATTGTTTCAGTCGGATAGATACTGTTTGTCTGGTGACTCCCAATCTTTCTGCCAATTCTTCTTGCGTCTGGGTCGGATTTTCGTTGAGCAATTCCTCTAACTCATCGTCATCGAACTTTCTCGGTGCACCTGAACGATCGTCGTCTTCCAAATTAAAATTTCCGACTTTAAATCTTTGGTACCACTTTTTGCATGTTCTGTAAGATACAGGACCATTTCAGTAGCTTCAATAGCTGATTTCCTAAGCTGGAATGCAAAGAGTAACCAGTGACGCAAATGATGCTTCTCGCACGCGATATTCTTTGAAATTGTTGCATAGAACTGAAAACTCTTAGAACGCTCATTACGACTCTTCTTAAAGCTAAAACTACGCTCTTTCAGATGGCACCTCAATCGGGAAGTAATTCGAATTCAGTCAGAAGTTATGATTGTAGAAAAAAAAGGGGAAGGAACTTATTTGCACGCTTAATACAAGCAGTGCCGGACTAACAGGTTCAGTGTAGAGGTACCGTTTCACATGTACAAGAGATACAGTCTTTGTAGTTTGCCGAAGGTAGAGAATAATAACCATTGACAAAACCCAAGCCACACCTTTGCGACGGTTACGGAGATAATACTGTATACAGATTCTTAGAATGACTAGCAACGAAGCAGCGATCGAACGATAAATAGGTCCATTCGTAGTTGAATAATTACAAGCAGTGCCGGATTAACAGGTTCAGAGTAGAGATCCCGATTTCACGTGTACACAAGCATCTCAGTAACTGTCTACAGATTCTTAGAATGACTAGCAACGAAGCAGCGAAGAAAGCAACCCGGCAACGGGCCATGGAGGAACAAAAGCGATTCTCTCGAAGGTACGTGAAAATTCTGCGGTTTACCGGCAAGTCGCGGGTACAGGTTCGGGTACGTAGACTCGCGAGTCGCGACTAATTACCGTGGACGAACACCAGCGTCCCATTGAAAGTAGGACCGGTATTGTCGAGCTCCCGCGAGCAAGGCCGCTTTTATTCGGCTCACGATTCGGATGAACGCCGAAATGGTTGTTCGCGAGACACGGTCGTTCGCGATTTATCAGAGGAAGGGTGGCGGGGCAGTGCGAAACGAATTGTCCTGCGAGGCGCAGGATGCGTTTACGAGGGAAGATCCTTTCAGCCGGTCCGCGTACCGGGAATACCGTTCTCCGACAGAATGGCTGCCGGTTAACGCAAGAAATTACGAGGGATTCCAATTATGACCGTCGCCAACAGGAAGGAACATCGCGAACAACGGAATTGCCTGGCGAGGAGCTGCCACGCGATCGGTATCGCGGTGCGAAAATCCCTACGAAAATTCGCGCATCTCGGGCGTTCCATAAAATAGACTCGGAACATGATTTTTGATCGATTATCCCTTTGCACTCTCGGAAATGTCCTAGGTTGGTAGAACTGTCTTGATGCCTGAAACAATTAACCCTTTGCACTCTTGGAAATGTTCTAGGTTGATAGAGCTGTCTTGATGCCTGAAACATTTAACCCTTTGCACTCTTGATATTGTGCTAGGTTGATAGAGCTGTCTTGATGCCTGAAACATTTAACCCTTTGCACTCTTGATATTATTCTAGGTTGATAGAGCTGTCTTGACACATGAACAATTAAATCGTCTGTGCCAGGCGTCGTCAACCGAATTGGAACGACTTCTTCTTGATCAAACGCTGTTTACTCGATTCGTCAATCGTCATTCCACTGATTCCAGTTCTTCGTCATTCTACCGACTCCAGCCACAAATGAAAAATTGCAAACACCATTCAACATGGAAATCGCAGCTCGTCGAACCGGAGAAGCTAGAAAGGAATGTGTAACGATTCACGGAACGGGCACAGAGAGAAGAAGCGTGGCATTCTGTTCCATTCGGGGAATTCGCCATTCATGGCCGTGTTTCAGCGGCCCGTAATTTCTTGGACGATAATTAGCAACCGCTCGCACCTCGACGCAACGCAGGACGGCGAGACGCGACGCGACGCTGCCGCTAGTTTACGGTTACAATTAAAAATTTTTTAATTTCGCGAAAACCAGCTTCTGGCCTCTCGCAGCGCGTAGATTGCCCGCAGGGAGCCTCGAGGTCTCCCGTTGTAATAGGCTGTCTCCCTTGTCGCGCTGACTTTTCTTCGGCCGCACTTATTTCGCCGGAGCTCGACGCGAACTTTTCACCTCCATCGCCCTCCTTCTCCCTCGGAACTAATTTCATAGGCGAGAAAATTAACTACGACGCCCGCGGCTGTGAGAGAACAAGTCTCCCTCTATCTCTCTCTCTCTCTCTCTCTCTCTCTCTCTCTCTCTCTCTCTCTCTCTCTCTCTTTCGTCGATCGCGTTCGCTCGGACGTGCGCCTTTTGTCACTCGATAAACGCTCGACGCGAAAATCTTGACGCCATACACGCTCGACGATTATTAATAGATTTTTTAATGAGTGTGGTACGCCTGAACGAACCTCGATCACGTTTTTTCTAGGCGACAACCCCCGGAAGAAATTATTATAGCGTGCGAGTGCTCGGGAGCTCCTTCTTCCGAAGAAATTCACGTTTATAACTAGACTCCGGATTTCATGCAATTACCAAGCGAATTTGTTGACCGTACTATTTCTAACCCACTATAATTATTCAAAAAAGAGATGTCTACGCAGCTCCTGTCTTCTGAAATTACAATTTCTATTCTGTGAAAAAGTCTCCAGTCTGCTCGTAAGCCAAGCAAAAATTATAATAAAAATTACTATGATCACTGCGGATGTTTATGCATTTTCCAATTTTTGTCGACAAATTTTAAGAAAGTGGAATGAAATATAATCATATTTTTAATGGAAACAGCCTTTGTTTCAAAACAAATGGAAATTGTAGAAAATTCTGTCGGATTTTATATTCTAGCCTTTTTTTAACATTTTCATGAGCCATAAATGCATAAACATCCGTAGTCTAATGGTCACTATGATCACTATGATCTGTGTTTAGTGTTCCAGGGGCGCTCGAACACAGGGCCACTGTTTGTAGATAATATGCAGGGTGGAAATTATAAAGCATTACAGACGAATATCTCCAAAAATATTGATTAAACGCAAAAATGTTTCAGATGAAAGTTGTTCAGTACCGAGGGAGACATCATGTGGTGGGATTTTTATTTTTCCCGATGGACACTCCAAGGTGAGGAGAAGGTCACCTTCACTTTTTAAATGGAAGACCTACTTTCTGTATTATGAATCGATAGACTATCGAATTCTGAGTAAAAATGTATTGACCTCCATATGTCCCAAATCTTATAGTTCACGAGATATTATCGAAACAATTTTCTTTCTTCTTTGGATAATATCTCGTTAACTATTAGGTTTAGGACATATGAAGGTCAACACTTTTATACTCACAATTTGATACTCTATCCATCTATGGTATAAAAAGTAGGACATTCCATTAAAAAAAAAAGTTGACCTTCACCTCACCTTGGAGTGTCCACCGGGAAAAATGAAAGTCCCACCACATGATGTCACCCTCGGTGCTGAACAACTTTCATCCGAAACATTTTTGCGTACAATCAATATTTTTAGAGATATTCGTCAGTAACGCTTTATAATTTTCACCCTGTATACTCGACTTTCCAATTTTTCACTGTGTACGCAGCGCGCGGTCACGCCACGCGCAATCAGCGTGGATGAGTCATTCTTAGCGATCGCGGAAGATGAATCAGTGCGAAAGCAATGTTTCTCGATGAATCATCCCCATAGCGGAAAGGCGTAAAGTCGACATCTTTCCACTTTCGGAAAACTTTTGTCCACGGTGTTTCCCAGTTTTTCCGTGTTTCCTCGAGTGGTCGATCCGTTTTCCACACGGTCCTCTCGCGTTCCACTTCGATTCCCGAAACGTAAATATTGTTTCTGTCGCGTTTTGTTTACGAAACGCGGAGCCTCGCGATCGAGATATTCGGACGTTGAAAACTGTTCTCGCTCGAAACGACGCGAAACTAGTGCGCCGTCTCGCGGTTCGATACATGCCCGCTGCAATCAAGATGCACTATGCACCGGTGAACGATTCCTACCGCATGAAATTAAGGGACGATCACGTTCATCCTCGCTTAATCCCCGAGAAAGACGTGACTGGCTAAATAATAGGAGGCTGTTGTTGGATCGCGACTGCACGGTCTTTGATCGGCTTATTTAGCAGCGGCGCCAAAGCTTCTCCCTAATTCGATTCGAAATCGCATTCATTCTCGCGTCAGCGTGATGTTGCGCATTCTGGATTATCTTGCCCTACCGAAGAACAATGCTAGACATTCTGCTTCAGTATCCTCAGCGTATCTTTAACATTTCTTAACACTGAACCTACCATCACCGGTCTAAATGACCGGTTCCAGATTTTTTATCTTACGATCATTGATATAATAAAAATAATTTCATAAGGAATGGTTGTATACAGGGTGGGGCATTTATCCTGGCCACCTGAAATATCTCGAAAACTAAATTCCAGAGAAAGAAATATTTCAAGTAGAATATCCCGTTAACTATTAGGTTTAGGACATAAGAAGGCCAACACTTTTATACTCATAATTTGATACTCTATCGATCTATGGTATAAAAAATGGGACATTCCATTTGAAGAAATAAAGTTGACCGTGGAATGACCTTGAAAACATGATGAAAATTTTAAATGGATATGACTGCTGTATCAACCCCTCCTTGACTTAAACTTTCTACTTGAAATATTTTTTTCTCTGGAATTTAGTTTTCGAAATATTCCAGGTGGCCAGGATAAATGCCCCACCCTGTAGATATCTTTAGTGGGGCACATATGACGATAGGAGCTGCACAAAGTCTAAATAAAATCAATATTGTCATTTTTATAAGGGAACATGTAACAGTTACTTTTAAAGCTCGGCAGGTTTAGTATTAAAGTGAAAACGGATTTCCATTGCAACCATTTTCGTTATCTTTCAGGTTTAACCCTTTGCAGTCGAAGCTACATCAACTTGGAAATTAGACATCTCTTCCGACCTAGAATAATTCCATTGTACATGATTTTTTTCATTTTATAAACGTAAATGTGTAGTAATTGATTAATATTCCTAAAAATCGGCTTGTTTCTTATGAATAATTGCATTGGTATGAAAGAACAATTATACCTGAGAAAAAGAAAAATCGTTAGTATAAGATAATAGTTGTCGTTGAGAGCTCACAAGATGATCCCTGGCAGGAATGCGGTGACGTAGGCAAGAATGCGCGTCCGATTGGTTAGCTTGGAAGGAGCGCGCCTTCCATTGGCCGAAGCTGTCACACAAAACAATAGACCCCTCTTGCCTCTATGCCCCCTCGGGGATCATCTTGTGAGCTCTCAGCGATACTTGATACTTTGTTAGGTATCCTCCACATTTTATAACATGTCTTAGACGATTTGGCATATTGGCATCGCGACGTGAAATTTCCGAAAAAATCGGCGAAGGAACTTGGAAAGTCGGTGTACTCGCGAGGTGGTTGGTCAGGGTGGCGACGGCCCATTTTCGCGAATGCCATGGAACGAGGTCGAGGTAGTTGAAGAAGTCAGAGGTAGGGGGTTGAAAGGGGATGAAGGGAGACTGATTCCGAGGGCGGAATGGGCCGTCGAAGAGGAACGTTCCAACAGAGATCGGGAAGATAGACGGACGAACGGTAGCGTCCGCGACGATCGCAGGGGAGGGATCGTTTGGAGTGCGTTCAAATCGTCGTAGCAATTTCGCTGTGGCCTCTCTCCCTCTGTCTCTCCCCCTCTCTGTTCGTTTCTGCAGTCGCGTTTAATTTCTGTCTCGTCACTGGTGAAACTCGCCGGTGGCTCGGTTGTTGACCGAGAAAAAACGATTGAGAGTGAGAGAGGGAGAGAGATGGGGGAATCGTTGTGGAAACGCATGGGTGTTCGCGTCGGCCATTTTCATTCATCGGACGGTCCTCGGGACCCGGGGAATAAATTATCGTCGCTCGGGTCGGGAACGGGTTTTTCGTACGTGGATTCGGTAAGGTACGCCAAGCTATTTCGGCCAGCCGTAATTCATATTTACGACCGATGGGAGTTACGCCAACTATAAGAGGCTGCATAATGAAACCCAGTGGCAGTAACACCCTCCCACCAGTTTTTCCTTAGCCCCGTTTCATTTTTATTCCCGCCGAGCCGCGCCGTTTACCGCTTTTTCCTTTGCTCTTTCTCTCTTTCTCTCTTTCTCTCTTTCTCTCTCTTGCCATCCGCTTCGTCGAGATCCAGGATCGGGATCAGGATTCGGGATCGGGATTGGGATCGGTATAATATCACCGACCCTCGTCGAACCTTTCCCATCGATATTTCAAGGTTCCGAAAGCCTACGGGGTTACGCGTTATACCTATCGCGCGCCATCGATTTCCTCCGTCTTATTTATGGGGCCGATTTATGCACCGAGACAACACCAATTTGCTGCCTATTCGCCGGGCGAACGATCGAACCTGTTGTCCCTTCGTTTCCGGCTGTCGCTTCATTGATCCAGAACTGGGTCGACGTTTCACGGTGTTGTCATTGTTACCGCGTGACGCTGTGCCTATGTCACGAACGATCCAGATCTTATTTAATACTAGGATTGGCAGAGACGGCGGATCTTATGCGTTTATCATAAAAATCAGTAGCTGTAACTCGAAACAGCTAAAACTTTATAACGACGATTACAGCGTTTGCAAAGGTACATTAATGGAAAATTAGTAATTAATTTCTTGCACCCGCCAGGTGCAATTGCAATTCTTTAAGGCAACCCAATTTTTTTGTTAAACTGTTAAGCCAATCGATCCATTTTATTATCATTTTAATTACTAGAAGTATGTATTGAGATTTCGATTAGGTTAGTACTTTTACACGTAGGATAATAAAAGGGATTGCAAAAAAAAATTGGGTTGCATTAAAGAATGAAGTGCGATTGCATCCACATAAAAAATACGGTTATACGAAGTTAGATGTGTATGGTATTATGACTAGACTGCAGATTTTATGCATTTATGACAAAAATGAGTAGGTGTAATTCAAAAGAATAAAAAGATTAAAAGAGTTTGACAGTGTCGAAATACTATTTTGACCATATACAGGACGTCCAAAACCACCCGTCCAGGGGTGTTAACTTCTCAGATAAGCATATTCGGTAAAAATGTTTGGAATAAAAGTTACAGGGATTAATGGGGGACATATGTCCATGACCTTGCATTTTACCTTCGGAACCATTTTCAAGGTTATTTGGAGGTCAGTACGTATTTTTTAAATGGGAACTTTTGACTACGGATTCTGAAAGAGCTCGAAATTTCACGTTCAGATATGTACTTATGTCCTAATCCCTGCAACTTTTATTGCAAACATTTTTACCGAATATGCTTATCTGAGAAGTTAAAAACACCCCTGGACGGGTGGTTTTGGACACCCTGTATAAAAGCTATGAAAGAACAGAATAAATTTTTTCTTAGCTCCTGTAGATTGCAGTTGATGTACAAAAATTTTATTTTGCATAAAGATCCGCAGTCTAATTATGACGTACGATTTTTTCCTCTATCATTTTTCTCTATGTATATACTTAAAAAGAAAAAAAAAGTCACATACAGATCGAATTGAGTAAACTCCTCCTTTTTCGAAGTCGGTTAAAAAACAGCAGCAACTTGTCCCAGTTCTAGCTTCAAATCTGAACAAATGCGGCTTCGTTATTTTCGTACAGTGAAGTATTCATTTTCCCATAGTTAAATAATATTGAATCATTGAATAGATCCGGGGGAATAGATTTAGACAAGTTTTTGTCGCGACTAAACAATCAGATTGTTATAGGAGAGATATTAAAACTGATGGGATTCGTTCGGAGACTGCAGCGTCGCAAAAAAAGAGCCGGCACTCGACCAGCGTGGATGGTGCGGCGTTAAAGTGGCGAACTCCTAACAATAAATTTCAATATTATTGTACGGCGGGCGAGGGCGTGCTTCCTTCCGGTCCGTTTTTAACGGGAACGAAATATCCCGCGCGTAATGCGCGCAAAATGTTTTATAAACAGCGGAGGAGCTTTAACGCGGGGCTATTATTTACGCGGGGATCCTTCGGTGAATTGTTGCGCTTGTTAACTGTGACCGCGACGCACGGACAGCACCGGGTAATATTAAACGCCACCGGAGATATTAAACGACCGGTTTTTCTTATCTGGGAGTTACGTCTGGCCGCCACCCGCAACCAGAATTGATCGCGATCCCATCGGGCCTCCGGGTTCTCCACCGCAACCTGCTTCAGTCTCTGCGAACATAACATTCGCGAGAAGCTGCGAGGCGAAGGCAATAGGGTAAATGTATCTGTTACTGCGGTATTTTTCCCCAATGAGATTCAAATACGTGAAACGGACATTCCATGCGAAATCGATCACTTTTGGACGTCACCATCGACGATTTTCTTCTGAATGGAATATGTTGTAGTCCGTGTGAAATTAGTGGGGGTTTAAGTCATCATTTTGCCGCTTTAGAATTTGTATAAAAATTACAGACCTCCGAAGTTCGCAATTTTTGCCCACTTCGGCGAAAACGAGCCTCACTTACGAATTTTTATCTCGGGAACTGTTTGTTCGATTCAGATACAGGGTGGTCCACGCAACTTGCACACCTATACATATAACTTCCAAACTATGCGTTGCACGAAAAAGTTTTGTATACAAAAGTTACGTGGTCTGAAGGGGTACATTATATGTAGTGTATTTATTCTTTTACAGGTGGAAGCGTTTCGGAGATTTGAAGGTCGACTTTGTTTTTTTAAATGGAATACTAGATTTTTTATACCAAAATATGGAAGAAGCAATTCACTTTATTTCCTGAAAATTTTACTCGTTCATTATTAGGTTTAGGGCTAATGAAGGTCAATACTTTTTTACTTAGAATTCGACATTCTTCCATATTTTGGTATAAAAATATAGTATTCCATTTAAGAAAACAAAGTAGACCTTCAAATCTCCGAAACGCTTCCACCTGTAAAAGAATAAATACACTACATAATGTACCTCTTTAGACAATGCAACTTCTGTATACAAAACTTTTTCGTGCAACGCACACTTTGGAAGTTATATAGGTGTGCAAGTTACGTGGACCACCCTGTATGTATATTTGTTTTATTGAGAAAGTATTGGGCTATTGTAAAATCATTTTTTCAACCTCGATAACTAGCTTTATAATGTCGAAGAATGTAAACAAATGTTGAAAGAAATGAGATGACATATAATTTTGAAACAGCCGGTACAGTAACGAAACTCGTGAAAGTTGTTTTTAGGAAACGAACGGAAACGACAAGAGGGTAACTGCGTATTATCCGATACTGCTGCGTGAAATTAAGCGTGCTTTGCGTGGCTTTATTTCTTTCCGAGTCATTGAATCCCTTCGGTTCGGCCGTAGGTTCTGCTTAATCCTTCCCTTAACGATGCTAGAATAATTTAAACGGGAAAGTCTGAGTCCGCTCTCCCTCCTCCCTTGCTACTGGTTTGCAACGAGCGAAATTCGAGTGGCGGGGGGGAACTAATGAAAGAGATAAGCATGTTTATCGCGTCCATCGTTTCGCTCGGATCGGCCAGCGAAACGGATAAGAGAGGATTTTGACGGAACCGGTTCGAGTATCTGGTGTTTAGCAACGGAACGGAACGGAACGGAACGGTCCTCGCGGAACTTTTAATTGGCCCGATATCGTTGTTGTCCGATGCTCGAGGAAAACAAACGTTCTCCGTCGTTGTCTGCGTTCCGCCATACCTCGCCGGCTGTTGTCCCAGTCACGTTCCTACTCTCCGCTTTATGCCGTTCGAGAAGTTCGAAAAGTTCGAGAAGCTCGTCGAGCAAAAGGGGCCGAGAGAGCGTAGTCGAGAGTCGGCCCGTTGGAAACATAAAACTCCAGACAACATAACTCACCCATTTCCAGACTATCCCTTCGAGAAATTATTTCGTAGGTGGAAAACCGGGGAGAGCTGGGAACACTGGCACGGCACGTGGAACGAGCACGCTATCCTCGCGAGAAGCGAACCTTGTCCTGGGGGACGCGTGAAAAATCCCCGAAAGCCAAGTTTTCGTCTCGACGTGAAACATCGATTGCCCTTTTGACCGACTTTCAAAAAGCGGACACGACATTCGACCTGTGCTACGGTGTCTTGTAAGACCATTCTTCCATTATAACTCTGGCTTAGCTTGAAACAAAATTAAAACGGGGTAGACTCGTTTCCAGGATTGCAAAGGTGCGGGATTTATGAAAAATAAAAATGTTCTGCATTGATTGTGGGAAGCAGGAATAACATAAAAATTGATTTCATCCCTTGACAACTTTGTTATATTAAAAGCAACAATACAATATTCTTGAATTTTTTTAATCTTTTAATTTTTAAATGCATAAAGATCCGCAGTCTAGTGATAAGGAATTCTCTAGGTGGTGAATTGAACTTGTTCCTCATCCTGAGATTTATAAAACAAGCCATGGAACGTAGAATTTGTATAAAGGACCTAGTAATATGCTAGTAATCAACATATTCTGCCAATAAATTCGAAGTTTCTTGATCGTACTACAGCAGAAACCGAATTTTCTGGTTTTTCAAGATCTATGTTTACAAGATCGCACGCAAGGAGTGTTAATCCAGGACCAGCGAAATCAAAATACAATTTGAACCATTCAATAATTTCAAATCTATGTTATTCCGATATTGATGTATATTTATGATTAGTATCCTTTTAAATCACACTGGAAGGTTATTTTAAAGAAAAAACATTTAAGGGCCGGCATCGCGACGACTCGCATCATACTGAGAAAATCTACCGCACGGCCCTGGGTTAATCCACGTAGTACTAATTCTATAATCGAATTCGGAATCAGTTCGAATTGCTGGATTTTCGGAGAAGGCGAGTGACATTTCATTTGGAAGTGACACGTTGTCGAAGTGCTCCGGTTACCTACGAGATAACCATCGGGACAGATGAATTTCAAGTGACGAGAGCAAGACGGGACGAACAGGAAAGCTGGGAGCTTGGTGGCCGCAAGCTGTCGGATCGATAATTAACGCGACGACGCGACGTACAGAGTGCGTACGGTGGCCGTGGCTACGGTCTACGGTGCGTACACAGTCCAATTATTGATATTTCGAGGGATCCGGGTGGCGTTAACTCGTTCCACGTGGCTCGTGCCCGCGCTTACCGCTAGATTATGGTTTACACCGGCATAGCACATCGGCTCGACGTCCGCGCGCGAATCGTGAATATGATAGTAGCCTGCAGGAATGTTGCTCGTATCGATTTTCAAAATTATCATGCAAACAGCGCACGGTGTCCCGGTAATAGGTTAATTACCGGTACCGGCCTTCCGTTAAATCCCGTTACTGTAAATCATTTTCGATTCTAACAGCTTTATACTCTCTCTCTCTCTCTTTCTATCTCGTATCCAATAATAAATCCCGCTCGCGCGAGATCTAATTACCGACTCTTTGTCCCTTACTCGTTGCGAAATGATGTGCGGCACGCCCCATTGTTTTCGCTCGTTCCGGCGAGGACCGTTTGGCCAACGAGCCGCGCGAATCTTCTACCGACCGGAACTGCGAAAAAATCGTTATCGTTGTCAGCCGTCAGCGCTGGTGTATTCCTCGGTGTCCGCCAATTTTTCGATGCAACGCACCTGCAACACGATTTAGCCCACCTGAAAAATTATAGCGAACACTCGGCTCGTTGGGCTTGTCGGTGCCCTCTCTTTGCCAATACTGCATCGAACTTCACATTCGCAAATTAGCCTGTAGTATCGCGCATCGCGTACTCCGAGGCGTCAACACTGATAAAAGCTATGTATTTTTTTTTTTTACTAAACTTCTAAAAGTCTTTGGAATTGAGATTGAGCTTGAGATTGAGCTAAAATTTTGCACATAGGTTCATTTTGGGGTAAACTTGTCCTTGCGTAACCAGAAATTTTTACCTTTCTCCTATAAATTTTTGCCCTTTCCATGTTATCGAGTAGATTTGGGCGAGAAAATGCGAGAAATCCAAATTTCGATCCTGGGGGATTAATGGTTCAAAAGTTATGAGTGTTTAAAGTTGAGCGATTTACAGTGTTTTTGACAGATAAATCATCAACGCGTCCTTGTGATGCCACCTAGCGGCTGCGATCAACTGTTAACAGCGCTTATCTATCAAAAGCACTGAAAATCGTTCAATTTTGAACACTCATGACTTGATCTTTTATCTTTCGAAACTTCGATTTTTGGCATTTTCTTGTCCAAATCTACTGGATAACATGAAACAAGGTAAAACTTTGTAGGAGAAAGGCAAAAGTTTCTGGTTACGCAGGGAAAAGTTTACTCAAAAAAGTTTACAAACATGTTTCCCAATGGGATTCTTGGCGACTCGTAAAAAAATTTCCTATCATTTCAGTGTCATTTTCTACCTTATCGCCAAAACATTTTCTATCTTGGTCTGGGTTAAATTTGGATATGGTAAGATAGAAAATGACAGCAAAATGCCGACTCTACCCAAATACATTCCTAAGTCGATAAAGCAGTCGTATTAAACCAGAATTCGTATGAAAGTAACTCTATCCTCATATCTTGTCTACGGTTTAGCCACAGTCGAAGTATGAACATAGATACGTAACACTTTGTGAACTTCCGTGGCTTGATACAACTTCTTTACCGACCTAAACATTGAAACTCTACGAGTTTGCATACAAATCGAGTACAGGGATTTCAGGCGTGGTTCGCTGCGCTAGAAATTCTCCAGTCCTAAAAATATTATGTTTACATTGTGCATTGCCAACCACAAAAGCCGTACGAATGGATATGAAATGAAATGCTGAGAAGCATGAGCAGCGGCGGAAGAACGGAAGCTATGAAAGTGTACACGTCGTTTTGTAGAGTGTATTTTACTAATATCTGAAAGTTTACCTATAGAAAAATGATATCTCTGGAGTTTTTATTCCTTTGTACCGTCATACTCGCAGTAGTATGCGTAATTTCGGTAAGACACTAGGTTATAATTGCCATCTGTATACCGTTTCGTTTTTCAGAAACGTGGCAGTTCTATTATAAAATAATCCGCAAGTAACATTCTATTTAATCATTATTTTACTAATTCATCTTATTTTTATTTCAGTTCACAATCATTTTATACGTGATAACGCAACCGTACCCGAAAATATGGCGCGACGACAAAGAGAAGCATTTCCTGAATCCGAAAACCGGCAAAACTGAAAGTTTTTCATTTTCCGATGACAATTGGAGTGTACAGCTGAGTGTCATAGTACCAGCTTATAACGAAGAACAGAGATGTAGATATACTTCTTTCAAAAACGATGTTGTAAACACAATGATCTAATGTTACTCTTCCGTTACAGTGCCACTCATGTTGGACGAATGTATGGAATACTTGGAGACGCACCCAAAGCTACAATCTTACGAAGTAATCGTAGTTAGCGATGGTAGCACAGACAAGACTGTGGAAATTGCACATAAATACGCATTAAAGTATGAGAACATTAGAGTACTAGAACTTGTTAAGAATAGAGGGAAAGGCGGTGCCGTGAGATTGGTTAGTAATAGTACACGAGAATCCCCTGCATCCTGAATGCAAGTATTTTTATTGGTTTTCGTTCAAGGGTGTTCTGAGTGCAAGGGGCAGTGCGATTTTATTCGCTGATGCAGATGGTGCCACTAAATTTAGCGATCTAGAGAAACTAGATGATAGTCTGAGATCAGTATTAGGATGTAAGTGTAATATAACATTATTCTCTCTTGACTGTTTCGTCATAGAGCTATTGAATGAACTCGTGTGCCCAAGCCAAGGAGTCCCAACTTATTCCCCTCAGACAACCACAAGGTCCCCACCATTCGAACCTCTTTGTACTACAGGAACAGGAAACAGGGACAATATTAAGTGGACACTCTTAATAATCGCACAACTTTTTTAAAATTGGACCAAACAACTTGAATTTTTCAAGTTTAACATCTTCAAAAATATTCGAGTCATTTGAATCAATTTTTAAAAAGTTATGCGATTTTTAAGAGTGTCCACTTAATATTGTCCCCGATTGTATAACGATGAAATCTAAGAGTGGAGGAAGAAACTAAGTGGAGAAGGTGCCTCGAATAGCTACAAGTTGGAACTCCCTGGCCCAAACCGATTGTATTAAATGATTACATAAGTTCGTGCCCGATCTGAAAATAATATTCAATGGTTAAATTTTAAAGAATACATTTCTACAATTAAAAAAGAATGGTGACTATATAATCTTTTTTTACACTCCGCCGTACGGTACAGTTTACGACATTCATTAAAATCGGGCATGAACTTATACAATCGTGATACATTGTACAAGGTGTTCATAATGTGAAGATCTTCGTTTTAGACGACTATATGGACAAACCAGACGAAGTCAGTTCATCCGATGCTGTAGTATGCGGTTCCAGGGCACACTTAGAAAAGGAAGAGACTGCCAAGAGAACGTTTTTCCGATTGCTGTTAATGAACGGCTTCCATTTCCTAGTATGGTTCTGGGGAGTGAGAGGTATTAGGGACACACAGTGCGGCTTTAAGCTTTTGACGCGAAATTCTGCCAGACTTGTATTCCAAGCATTACACGTCGAGCGTTGGGCATTCGACGTAGAAATGTTATATATCGCACAGTCCCTACACATTCCTATTACCGAGATTCCTGTGAACTGGACGGAAATAGAAGGTTCCAAAATCGTACCTTTCTGGAGTTGGTTACAGATGGGCGGAGATTTATTTTTTATTTGGTACAAATATAAAATCGGAGCTTGGAGAATAAAGGGATCTAAACAGACTTAAGTGTTCACGAGAGACTATCAACGAATCGAAAGAAAGTAATTTTCTTTTTGTAATATTTTTATTGATGATGATTTTTGTTAATATCCTTTGTAAGGAACGCTTACAAAGGTTTTAGATAAATATAACTGTTTTCACTGCGTCTACGGTCGTACACCAAGAATGCGAGGACTTGATTTCTCAGCTTTCCTTTTGAATCTCAATATACAGGGTGGTCCACCTAAATATCTTCTCTATATGTGATGACTAGACTGCGGATTTTATTCATTTATGACAAAAATGTAAAAATGCACCTACAATGTAAAGCAGAGGACATGTTAAAACTATTTAATAATATAATTAAAAGAAGGAGTCCTGTAATCGATACGAACATTTTTTTATTTTGCATAAAGATCCGCAGTCTGGCGATGACGTAACAAATGTTTTTAATGCAATGTAAATGGTATCACAAGGCGAATGCTTCGCAAATGTTATTTTTTCTCGAAGTCATTTATTCCCGAGTTTTCAAGGTCATCAATATTTTTTTCTTGCATATTCTCTTGCATAGTCAGTGTTTTTCATGAGCAGTGTACAGCCAGGTACAGTTAGAAATAGCAGGAAAAAATTAATATTAATTTTTCTGTCAAAATAGTTTACTATTCTCTTCTACCACATCATGATTCAAATTCTACCGCGCTTTCTAATCTATGGATCTAGTGACTTCTCCGGCCGTTATTTTAAAAAAACTAGACCAGTAATGTACACAAAGACTCTGTATACACGTGCATATGTGTGTCAGTGTGTACAGCGTATATAGTAATATAGTCAGGTACAGACGGTACAGTTAGAGAGTAGCAAGAAAAAACACGAGGAATCTGATACCACGTCAGAGTCGTCAGACTTTCAGAAACTGTGACGCGTTTATGACGTTGTTTATAACTTGCAAATTTTTTTGAAATTACTTGCTTGCATCGTTGTCATTGTCGGTGAATAGTGACATAGTATTGATCTAACAAAACTGACGTTAGAATTGTTGTCGATCGAACAATTTGCCAGTAAACGTTCATTGAAAAATGTCTTTTGTGTCTCCCATGCCCAGCCGGGAATTTCTTTGGGATGTTTTCCAGAGGTAATATCGCATTTATTTCATTTTATTTATTTACCTAGTGTAATTGTTATTAATAATTGTTCCATCTACTGTGTATCAGTATTTCTAAAGAACTAATGACACTGCTAATCATGCACGTTACTTACCGTTAATTGCATATTAATTCATCGTCATTAAACTGCAGACTCTCCGCATTGTTATATCAGAATGAGAATTGCATAGAATTTTACTACTTCCGGAGTGATAGAGCTCCGAGAAGGTTAAACTAATAATTATAACATTCCTGATTCAACAAATTTGTTTACTTTATCTGTTATATTTGCATTAAGAGTTCTATAATCTAACCATGAGTCATAGTATAAATTTGTACAGTGATATCAAAATATATTTGATAAGAATGTGTGAATTTTGAAAATGAATTTCATCGATCTACTGAAAAGTTTAAACGCAATAAATGTACGAATTTCAAAAATGAATTTCATTGAACATTGGAAAAGTTTAAACGTGTTAAAGTAATTCCTGTTTGTAATTCACTATTTAAAGAGTGGACAAAGACAGATCCGGTGCGATTAGTGCAGACGAATTGCAACAGGCACTTTCGAACGGTACATGGACACCGTTCAATCCAGAAACTGTTCGTTCGATGATCGGTATGTATCCGCTTACTAGTCACTTCTAAATGACCATGCGAATTAGCATAGACTTTCGGCACGCACTCAATTGAAGCGATTAGTATTAAATTTAGTACAAAAGCACTGCACAAAAACACAAGCGTGCGATCGCACAATAAATTTGCATGGTCCTTTAATATTTTCAATACATGGTTCATTTTATTGATGCAGGTATGTTTGACATTGAAAAAAATGATCCTGATTCTCCAGGTATGTTCGATAAGAATCAAAGAGGAACAGTCAGTTTCGAAGAATTCGGTGCTCTTTGGAAGTATGTAACAGATTGGCAAAACTGTTTCCGATCATTCGACAGAGACAACAGTGGAAGTATCGATCGTAACGAATTGAAAACAGCGTTGATAAGCTTTGGCTACCAATTGTCAGATCGTGTCATAGATACGATCATACGTAAATACGATAGAAGCGGTGTTCAAGGTATATATTTCGATGATTTCATCCAGTGCTGTATAATGTTACATGTAAGTATACATACTAGTTCACTATTTCATTCTACGTTTAGAAAAATCTACATTTATCACTTGTATCTCTTTTTCAGACCATGACTATAGCTTTCCGACAACTGGACACAGACCAAGACGGTGTGATCACAATACACTACGAACAATTCATTGGCCTGGTGTTCAGTTAGAAAAGATACCTCACTCTTAAATTTTTCTAGAGTCACTTTTGCCTGTTCTAAACTGTTAGGCTCTAATCCCATGAATCGCGTCGGTTTCCGTCGACGATTTTAACACTAGGTTTACGGGACCCTTCAAAATGACAGGTTCTAATATTCTTAATTTGCAATTATTAAGGTTGTAAAGATGCTTCCCTGAGAAATTATTTATCAAATTTATTTCTTTAGATATATATTATTGGAAAAATGGCCAAAAATTTAGACAGACACATTCTTGTTATGTTTATAAAATAATGTGAAATAGTTATTTCTAGAGCTCCGTAAATCTAGTGTTAAGTATATGATACTAACTTACGTTTACTGTTAATCATTAATGTATTAACTATCATAAAAATACGTTCTCGGGTCCGATACACCTGGGAAAACATTTGAGTAACGCTGTAGATGATTTTGAGAAACGATTACTTCTCACAAAGCGTACTTACACACATTCTCGTGATACGTTGCAAATATTTTGAACAGCTTCGTTAACTGCATTGTACTTTTTAAATTCGTGTAAGACGTCTCTTCAAACGACGTCCAGTAGGGGACGTCTCTAAGAATTTCAGAAATTTTGAACTGACGAGGCATAGGATGATATCCTTCAAAAATATTGCCGATACTGTTTCCACGATAAATACGATAAAAAACGACGCGATTCATGGGATGACCTAATTGTAATATTTATAGCACGGATGTTATATAAATCTTCTGATACAAAAACGAAATTTACTATACAATTCGCTTCTATATTCAATAGTAAAAAGTATAATGATACGTTATAATTATAATGGATGGTAATGTTTTCGAAACATTTATGATACATTTGAAGTACATTCCTAATAAATGTATGCATATGTAACTTAAGCTCGACAGTAATGGAGGTACAGTTATTCACTCCGGTTTAATGTTAAACACAGATGAAAATTAATGTATGTTGCTTCTTAATTTACCGGAACTATCGAACAAATATTTATTGTTATAGAATATAGGCTGTACAATACACTTTTATGTATATGATATTCGGAAATTGACTTCTTATACCATATAACGAAATCATGTCAATTATAAATATGTGAAAATTATTATTATTCCTGTTTAAGTATTTTTTTAGCGATCTGATAGCTATGCATCTATACACTTCCGACTATAGTACTCTATTCCTAAAAGGTATTAATGCCGTAAGTTCGACGATATATTTACGGACCTCAAGTGCTTCGATTATGTTTTCTTGACGTATATATATCTACATACTAGTTTTGTTTATACTTGTAATCTATATTTCTGTACCTTTTTACTATCCGTTTGTACTACGTTTATATTGTATTGTACAATACTTTGTGTGTACCAAAAAATATATACAAATCAACTTTTTCATTCAACTGGAATCCCACTTGCGCGATACAAGCAATTATATTAATTGGAGACAATCACGCTGGCCTTGAGGTGTATGATAAAATTAATAACTTAATAATTTTGCGCGTTATACATTAAACTGCAGGAGAAGTTACTTTAAAATATATGGTCCTAGTAAGGTCATACGTTTCAAAGTTATTGAAGTATAGATAAGGGTGCCCTTCGTCTACATAACTGATATACACATAAAGTTCATGCTTTCAGATTTAATTAGAGTCCTAAAACCTTTAAAAATCTCATTAAATAGTATTGTAACATCAATTTTAATTAAGTGAAAATGATTCTTGCTGCATTTCATATATTGCAGAATGCAAATACCGGCGAACATCATTTGCTCCACAAAGTTATCGACAGAGCAGTGTAGTTTGTGGCGGATGTCGATAATGTGAATCTCTATATTGAGAAGGAGGTGACAGTGGCGCTCCTTGTGACGAAATCCAGAAACATTTTCCAGCCTCCGTACAGCGCCAATACACGTAGCGGCAAAACGCTCAAACTGGTTGGCAAATTTACCGACTGCGAATTCCAGCCTTTAGATTAGAAAGGAGGCGCCATCTGTCAGATTTGTTACAACTAAAGCGGTCGGTAAATTTGGCTAACAGTTTCAATGTTTCGCCGCTGCATAGACATCCTTACGGAACGAATAATTCTTGCCGGAATTTGCATTGTGTCTTATAGAAATAGCGGCAAGAATCATTTGCGCTTGGACGGAAACCATCGAGGCGGGTTATTTAAAAAATTAAATTTTAAACTGGAGCAATTTTTCGATCCTTCATTGAACCATATGTCCATATAGTTATATAATATATTGTGTTCATATAGTTATACTTCATCTGTGATCACTAGGCTGCGGATGATTATGCCATTTTCAATTTTGTAGGCAAATTTTAAGAAAGTGGAATCATGTAAAATGATATTTTCAGTGATAGTTGTCTTTGTAAATCTGAAATAAATAAAAATCGTACTAAATTCTGTGGAATTTTACTTTCTAGCATTTTTTGATAGCGATCACAGCGGTCTATGATCCAGAAGATAAATTTAAAAATTTGACTACTCGATGTTCGTTCTTAGTTTTTATTAAATGCTAAATTAAAGAAGCGTCCATTTGTCTTTGGATTTACAAAAGAGAATTACTGGAAGCAACTTTTCGGAAGATGAGTAAAAACAATAACGTTGATCCCGAATTTTTTTGGTTTCTACGGACTATGACGAACGCAGTGAACGTTTACTTAACTATGTCTCATTTCACATTTTACGACGACTTCGTAAATATGCAACAGGACACTACCAGTACGTTATAAACGCTTCCGACTCAACAAATCCTTTGCGTATGCATAAGGTTACAAACAAATTGAATTGTTATAAGGTTATAAAGTAACGTCATTCTTGACGAATTATGATCAAGTTTCAGAGACATTGGTGTACTCGTTGTTTCTGGCAGCAGTGGATTTCCTAGCGTACGTAATAGTGCTTTAAGCAGCAAGAACACCAAAGACACAAAAACATAAAAGCCAGTTTATCATTTAATAAAATTATTCGTCATGTGTCTACATTTTATAAATATATTCTACAATCTATAGTATCCGTTGTCGAAATCATTTCTGTATTTCTTCTTGTACTCGTCACCAGAAAAATCATCCAGAAAACTTTTATGGTAACGTTCCTTGTAAGGATAATGCGGTTCTCGTCCGTAATCGGTTCGATGGTTCGGAAAATACCTAGAAATAAATAAATTATGCTCTTTGTCAAAAGAAAAAGAAACGTCTGAGAAAGACGTCTTATTTCAGACGTTCAAACGACGTCCAATATGCGACGTCTTTAGTCATTACCTATAATCTCTAAAATAAGGTGCGTCATAATGATCATCCGTATAATGATCCCTGGACACGAGATCGTAATGAGAATTCCCAAATGGCAATACGTAATCATGACGACGAATAGTTGGGTACAAGTTCTCTCTACGATAGTAAACTTTGTTCCCATTTCGATCGAAGTGATGGCCCGCGTCGTCTTGCAAATAGTTTCTCCTGTCATCTTTAAATCGATCTCTGTGATATCCTCCGGTATGGTCCTGGTAATCGTGGTAGCTAAACAGCAGAAAAAAATCGTCTACCAATATATCATCCAATCGATCACTATCCCGTTGATTTAATGAATTTAAAATTTTATAAAAAACAATTAAACCGACTTCGAAAAAACGCACTAAAAAATGCACTAAAAAGTATGAAATAATTTCCTTTTAGTTTATGTGAATGCACACGAACTTTAATACAACACAATCTTTTCGGAGGCGGAGCAAAATTGAAAATTTTCCAAATGCCGATGTTGCTGATTATGATTTCATTGGAATATGATGGACTTGGAAATCAGTAGGTGGAAAGAGAAGATACATTAATATGTAAAAGCATGTAGAAAAATTTAAGGATTTTCGTAATTTCCAGTGTCGAAAATTTTCAATTTTGCGCCGCCTCTGAAAAGATTGTATTGTATTAAGTTCGTGTGTATTCACATAAATTAAATGGAAATTATTTCATATTTTTTAGTGCGTTTCGAAGTCGGTTAAAAAGCAGATTTCGTATTAGAGTCGTAATATACAGAGTGTCCAATACTTTTCACGATTTTCTAAGCACTTGCGATAATCTGACAAAAAATATTTTAAACCTTCATTTTTTTAAATGGCACTTTAAGATTATCGCAAGTATACTTGAAAAATCGTGAAAAGTGTTATGTGGGACACCCTGTATATTAAAATTTTATAATAAACTCTGTTCAACTCTGTTGGTTTGCTAAATTAAAAGGTTTCACGTTAAGTAAAACGTTCACTTTCATTTTTCCACGAACTTCTACACTGACCTAATAGCTAATATAAATTGTATTTTTCTTTAAGGAAATCATAAGCCCCTTCAGCTACGATTTATTCGATAGTCACAGCGACTTCTTCCCAGAAGAGAAAGAGAATTAAACTAGTCATTTGTTAATCAAAAACGTACTTCTGCCTATTGTCGTAGAGTCCCTGCATGCCCCGATCTCGTCCAGTGTACGCAGCATCTCGGGCCCCGTCCCTAAACGAGTCCTTCGATTTCTGTCCATAATAAACACCGTTGTTCCCCTCGGACTTATGGCCCCCCTCGTCGTCGTTGTCCTCGTAAAAGCTCGAATTATTACCAGACTCGTCCTTATGGTAGTTGTTGGTGAAACCGGTCCGATGATGTCCCTTTTTATAATATCCGGTCCCGTGTCGTTCAAAAGCATTCCTCCCCTGATCGATGGCTTCAGACTCGCCTAAGCTGTGTCTGCCTTTGTCGTGGCCCTTCTGCTTGGTGTCCTGTTCGTCGTACCTCCTTTCGTCCTGTTTCCGTTCATCGAATCCTTGCTGACCTCTATTGTGTCCGAAACTGTCCCCTTTACTCGTTTTCTCGTCGTCGAGGAATATTCGAGCCGAGTCGATCTTTTTTCGCAGGATATCCGTCAGCGAGGAACCCGATTGATTCTCCCCCTGCAGGATAATCGAACTAGAGTCGCAAAGGACACGCGCTATACTCGCGAGAAACGTTATGTTCCAAATGAATGTGAACGACATGACGAATAATGTATCGCTTTTTCGACTGATCATCGGTCGAAAGGATCCTCTGTATTTATGCGAGAGCGAGCGTCCTTGCACGGCCGACAAAACTAAACGCATCCTGTGCACACAGAAATCGAGAGATCCCGTCCGCTGTTAGAACGATTGCCTGTCGACCTTCTTGCTCAATGATCAATGAATCGGAACTTGTCCCGCGATCTCCGAGGCTGCCGACCATTGCCGACCACACATCACAGATCATAGTACACATACTTCAGTACGTCTCATTTTAAATACACAGGTACACGTGTACTATTTCACGTATACAGTTACTCGAATTATTCGGACGCTCTAAAAAAAGACAATAACTTCTTTAATATCGTACTATACGATTTGAACTTTTTTGGGTTTTCAAAAAATGCAATTGTTCGGAATTGTAGAAAAAATACTAAAAGTTGCATTTTACAATTTTTTTATGTGACCCTTTTTTCTACAATTCCGATCAATTGCTATTTTTGATAAAAAAATGTTCACATCCTGTAGTAATCTAATTGCTCTAGCTTCTCAAAAAAGTTAAATCGTATAGTACAATATTAAAAAAGTTATCGTCTTTTTTAGAGCGTCCGAATATTAATTCGAGTAACTGCGTATACTGTGTTCCCGCGATTGTTGTGAGAACCTCGGGGGTATCGATTCTCAGGAAACGAAATGGTACTACATTTTTTTACGTGTGCCGAACATAGATTTCTTGGATAACTTTTCCAAGTGTAAACGACGATCCTGCTGGGTAAACAACGATGCAAAGCGAGACATTGTTGTATTGTACTAATGCTATTCCATACCTGATAATGATACATCGAGTATCATGAAACCCCAATTTAAACACCCTACTACCTTAATTTCTTTGTAGCGCGATCGACCGCCCAAGGGCAGTAGTAGTGGGGATAAAAAAGTCACATCATCCGCATACCCGAAAGTCACATCAATCGCAGGAACACTGTATTTATAAATATACGTGTATCAACGTATCCGAATTTTAATTCGTATTCATTTTTAGGATACATGCATATAAGTTACTAATTTTCGAAAGCAAAATATGGGTACATAAAATAGATACAAAAATTAATTTAAAAACCGCTCCCATTAAAAAAAAATGTAATCTACTAAACGTCAAGTATATTAGAGAAGAATGGTGTTTAAATTTATTGTTGTACCAACAACCTTTGTGAAACCTAGATAGTATTAATACATAAATTATAAATATTATCAATGTTCTAAAAATTATACGAATTAAAATGAGGATTCATTAATGCACGTATATACTTAATAAATAAATTAAAAAGTATTTGAAAGGACACGTACCGAGGTACGTGTATTTAAATACACGTATATTTCAATATACATGTTTAGAACGGCGAACCCTACATCCCTACTACCGACACATCGGAACACACACGCACGTGTCCCAAAAAAACCACGACGACGGTCTCTCGTCCCATTCAAAACACTTGTTACACGTTCGAATTTCTGCTTTAATACGTTAAAACTTACAAATAATACAAAAAAATTTGTGTACTTGTGTGTGTATGTGTGTGATGTTTGTTTGTGTGGCGTGATGTTGAAATAAATTATCATCTCGTTACGGTGGTATTTACAGAACTTACACATCACATCGTTCATATAGGCACCTTTCTCTCTCTCGCTCTCTCTCTCTCTCACTCTCTTTCTCTCTACAAGTATTGGTAGTCAGACAAAGGTGAAGGTAAGAAATATATGTAGATATTGTAAAAAATATTCAAAACTTATATTTTACGTCGTCTTCGTGGAAATTCTCGGTGCAGAATTGTACAAGACGCTTTTTTTTCTCAATTATACTCTAAGTATCCGTAAGAGGGTAGAGTGGTAAGGGAGGGGGGGAAAGAAGGTATGCGGCATTATAATACATCACTAATCGTAGTCTTTCTGTTTCAAAAATATCGTAGATCTTTCTAAATAGTACTTTCATTCGCATCATCCTCACACTCTCTCTTTCTTTCTCTCTCTCCCTTTCGTGCTTTCTATCAGACATTCATTGATTACTCGAATTGTTTCTCTCATCCGACCGAACTATACAGTATTTTCTGTAGCTTTGTTTTTAAATACAATTCAACGATTGCGGTAACTTCCCTCGTTTTTTTTCTTTTAAATAATTTTCTCCCCTCGAATGTGTGTGCTCTCGAACACCGTTCGAACATAGTCCAGCGTACACTTAAATACAATAAACAGATGCTCGACTTTATTGTTTATCTCCTGCGTTTATAAATAACGTTAACATATACATCACTTCGTCATTCTACTGCGATCCGGCAGCGCCAAATAATAAAGTATCCGTTTTATTACTTTGCGTAGATCGTTTTCCCATTGTCCTCCGAGCACGAGTTTAGGATATATTCGACCGAACGTAGAATTTTGTAGGCGATCATCTCCAATGCAACACCGAAAAAAAACATAAACACGAACCGATGTTTCCTGTTCCACCACCCCTGGCAGACTGTATTCGATCAAAATCATGGTTGTCGCAATACGAATCAAATATTGAAGCTACATGACAAAGTATCAACCCTTAGCACTCGACAAATTGCTACACTGTAATTTCTTTGTATTTAATTAATCACCAAACATTTATAAATCGTACCAGAAGAAATGATTTCCGAGTGCGAAGGGTTAAATCCATTTTTTGATACTTTAACCCTTAGCACTGGAACGGGGACTCTAAGGCGCCAATAAAAATTGCTATATCATTATTCGAAATATTTCTTACATTAATTTTGTAAATCGGTGAATATTCTAGGTCGGAAGGAACATAACGTTTTGGAATTCAAATAGCTTCGAGTGCAGAGGGTTGAGACTGCCAAAGAATGTTATGAACGCACGTACCCTCCAAAAAATACAGGAACCATCGCGACAGATGCATTTGCTTGATCGAATAGTTTCTGTCAGTGGTGCAACGCGCCACATGTTAAAATCAAGAACAGCTTTCCCCGCTGGATGACTCGGGGCGGCCACGTGTACGTGCCATCGACACAACTATGCAGAAACTAAACGTATACGAACAGCATTGGCCCACCTCTCCCATACCGTGGCAGTACGTAAAAATAAAAGCACTTTGCAAGTAAAATTCACGGCGAAACGAATGATTACGACGGGTACACGACATCCCATTCATGACGATGAATGGACGTTAAACTTATGTACAAATGTCTATACGATTAACATATTTCCATAATTTATGCTTACTCTGTACACGCGCTATCTTCTTTCTCTCACACACACACTATCTCTCTTTCTCACTCACTCAAATAACTACGAAAGAATTAATATATTTACAGAATTTGGCGGGTTCGTTAAAATACTTAAAAATCGACGCGACACAGTGCAACACGCTATGTACTTGCTGCATATTTCTTTCTATACTCCAATTTTTTTTCTCTCGCGTTCGGTCATCGACAATCACGCGGCTTTTTGCAGTTAATGGAAGAAGTTCTGATCAGTTCGCACGCTTAAATCTTTCTCTCGATAAAAAATAATGTAGATTCACTGAAACGACCGCCATATAGTTCTCTATGAAATTATTATCTGACCACTGGCTTCCCTTTTACTTATGATTAGACTGCGGATGTTTATGGATTTCCAATTTTTCTGGACAAATTTTTTGAAAGTGGAAACAAATAGAATTCTATTTTCATTAGTAATATCTCTAGACTGCGGATCTTTATGCAAAATAAAAATTGTCTGCATCGATTGCAAGATATGGAAACTAATTTGAATGTTATTTCCTCCCGCAATGATTTTAATAGAGGAGGAATTATATATTGATGTCTTCTTCATAACTCCATTTTCCTATAAATACATAAAGATCCGCAGTCCAGTAATAGCATTGTAGATTCAAAATAAATAAAAATCGTACTGAATCCTGTTGAATTTAATACTCCAGCATTTTCTCAACATTTTTATAATCCGTAAAATGCATGAAGATCCGCGGTCTACTCATGATTGAACATAATCTGCGGCTACGGTGCACGTTTATTCGTTCGCGAGTTGTGTTTACTACTACTGCCATTGCGTGTCCTCCTTGGACTTTATCTTCATGTCCTTCTTAATATACATGCGTGAATAGTCGTCCTGGTAAGAAGTACATTGCGCGTTTAACTTGTTCGGCTTCTGTATGGTGGCGGTGAAGACCGGCGAGTTACTCGGCGAGTTACTCGGCGAGTACTTCATCTCCTGTAACTCTTGTAGCTCCTTCAGTGATCTCATCACCATCTGAACATCTTTCTCCTGCTCCGTTGGTTGCACAGTGTTGCTAACAGGCTCGTCCAACAAGAGACTACCATCTTTCCTTTTATCCGACACCCCTCTGGTCGGCGCGTCATCGTTAATGATCTGACTCAAGTAATTGGTAGCAGCAATCGTCTCTTCGTTCTGTCTTTGCTCCTGTTCCTCCTTCGACAGAGACGGTTGCTGTTGCTGCATAGGCACTACAACGTCCGTACTGGCATGCCCTATCTGTTTCTCGGCCGCTTTCGCCTCTTTCTTCCGTTTCTTAATATCGTTTGATTTGTGCTTGACCTCCATGCCCCGTTCCCGCCTCTTGTCTCTTTTCTCAGTCTTATTAATAACATCGACAACATCCTTCTCCTCCGACTTCTTCTCGTTTTTGGTTTCGGCGTTCTCGTGCAGCAACCGGTGCTTCAGAGACACAGGCTTCGAATGGGAGGAGGTGGTGGTTTGATTCAACGCGGGGTAATTAGAATGCTGAGGCTGTGAACACGAGTATGATGCTTCCTGCTGTCTGTGTATGGAATGATGTCCACTTTGAGGCACTTCATTTGCATTTGGAAGAACGTTCGACGTCTCGGGATAAGCCGTTATAGAAACTACATCTTTCTTATTCTCGTTCGCTTTAGCTGATGACTTATGGAACTCGCTAACAGGCGTGATAGAAAGGGAACTATTACCTAAGTCCAACAAATTAATCTTCTCCACGAGGCATTTCGCCGGCTTCATCGCCATCAACTGAGCCGTAGGCACCACCGAGATCTTACCTACGGCTACGGCGGTATTGTTCGCGGAAATCGTCGACAGACTCTCGTGTTGCTGGCTCAAACTATTTAGCACGTCTTTACTCTTCTCCTTGTGCTTCGCATTCTGCTGCTTCTTGTCCGCGTTCTCGTTCGACTTCGTAGCAACTCCTGGTTTCACATAGTTGCTGGAACTTTCAGCAGCGTTTGCAACTTTCGATACTGTCGCTGACAACTTTTCCTTGCTTTGAGAGAGGACATTGTTCACGCTCGACGGTTCTACCTTCCCTACAGAGTTGTATACTACAGTCCCCGATGCACCGGTGCTGGTACCATTCCCCACATCCTTCGCTTTCTTCTGCTTCTTCTTCGTGCTGCAATCAAATCGTGCTGCGGTTAAGGATGAATGAAATGATTAAATGTGCCGAGACCTAAGAAGCAACAGTGAGATAATGGAAACGATGTTAGTAGGAATTGTGTACAGGAAACTTACACAGGCTCGGACTCTTTAACAAACTGTAATAAAGCGCTCTGCGTCATGTATCCGCTTGGCCATAACGGTAACACGTGCTGCACCATGTATGATCCGACGTAGTTAAACATGTCTTCGGTCTCCTTCGATTTCCTCGGTCTCAGGACAGTGTAGATTTGTCTCCTCGCGTTCGCAATTTCGTAAACAAGTTTCCTGCGTGATGGAATAGGAGTTATATTCATCCGGCAATCTTGAATATCAATTTTCTCCAATAGACGAACGATCGATTATGAACAGACTGCGGATCATTATGCAAAATGAAAATTGCCTGCATCGATTGCAAGAGATAGAAACCAAATTGGATGTTATTTCGTACGAAACTGCGGTGAAAAGACAATTTTAAAAATTGTACATATATTGTAAAACTTTTGTTTCTTGAGTTAGTTGAATATCTGAGGAACAATCTATTAATATTCGCTTCGCTGGAAACGAGATTACCCCCTTAATTATATTAATAGAGGAGAAATCATATATTGACATCGATTTTTTAAATTTCCCAACAACTTTGAATCTCATCTACTCAATTTTCCTATAAATGCACAAAGATCCGCAGTCCAATTATGAGAGTCTCACTTCGTTTCCTCGGTCCAAGGGAACTGTTTCTTCGGAAGTTTTTCTTTCTCAGAGTTCTCGCAGTTGTCCTCGTCAAACAAGGTCTCGGAGTCTGGTAAACCGTCCCCATCCCTGAAATGAACACGATAATTGCAGACAATCAAACACAATAAGAATTGTCTATGTGTGTATGTATGATGTGACAATGATTAAAAGTGATGATTCTGTTTTCACCTAAATAAGAATCTAACATGAACTCCTACGTAAAGATGCATATATGAATCGAACTCTATCAAACGTAATGCTTCGTTTATTCGAAAAAAGAATGACGACCATGAGAAACTAAACACTGACACTGATGATAAAAAGCCCCGCATGTTCTCCGCCTATTTCCCTAACAATTGCAAATAAAGCGAGAAGAAAATGTTGCGTTACAGTTTCATGGCCGAATAAAATCATCCTCGCGTGTATATGAGACACCGAGGCAGCAGCGATAAAGTAAGCGTAAATAAGAAGAGGAAGATAAAGAACAATCGGAGGTAGGTGAGAATAGAAAGGGGTTTTCCTCTTGCGAGGGGCACCTTACCAACAAAACCCGTATATCCAGTATAAAGAAGGACTAAGAAATAGAAAATTGTAGTGAGTTCCCAATCAAAATTTGCGCAGTTTTAAAGTTAGAGTGTCTCTTTCAACGTGACATTATTATTTTTGCTCTCTAACGTCAGTCAAATTTGTATAAGTCCTGCAAGATTATATACAGGGTGTCCCGCGCAACTGAAACAGGCTGTACCTCCTAAACAGTTGGGAATAGAGGAAAATGTTATAAGAAAAAGTTGAATGGCATCAGACGGTGCATACTACGCAAATAATTGTATGCACTTTTGTTCATCGGTGCATCAGAAAAATGCAACTGCACTTTTTTTTAAAATGGAAACCTACATTTTTGACTGCACCAATCGATGCAGTTTGTTGTGCTCTACATACGCAGGTCCACAGTCAAACGCCAAACAGATTCAGCCAACCTAGCTTTCCTGTTGTGCTCTACATAAAAGTACTAACATACTTCTGCCCTAAACTTATTCGTTAAGAAGTTATCGAAGCTAAAAGTTCACTGAATGATTTCGGTCTCTCGGCAAGTGTTCCGGAGTACCTACGTTATGTTCCATTATAATTCAGAAAACTTGTAGTTTCGATAACTTCTTAACGAATAAGTTTAGGACATAAGTATGTTAGTACTTTTATGTAGAGCACAACAAACTGCATCGATTGGTGCAGTCAAAAATGTAGGTTTCCATTTTTTTAAAAAGTGCAGTTGCATTTTTTTGATGCACCGATGCACAAAGGTGCATAAAATTAGTTGTGTAGTATGCACCGTTTGATGCCATTCAACTTTTTCTTATAAAATTATATCATTAAACCGCAAAATTATCCACATTATAACATTTTCCTCTATTCCCAACCGTTTAGGAGATACAGCCTGTTCTAGTTGCGTGGGATACCCATATCCTTCCCATATATATAGTATACCAGAAGGATACTTACTTTTCTTCACCCAACTTCTGACAGTCATCAAAATATTTGCACATCATAGACGGCGTTATTTCGTCAATAGCTTCTTTTAACCTGCAACAGATTTTTATTTTCAATACTTGTTATTCCTCATTCCGAGGTAAAAAAAACATAGTACCTTTGTACAAGATCCTTGATACTGCTTTCAACGTCCTGTACATATAACTTCTTCGTTCTATTCTGCAACGCCATCTTACTACACGGTAAAAATCGTGCCAGATGTTCGTACGTCTCTATCCTTGTTCCCGGCGAGGAAAGAGTTCGTAATCTTTTTTCTAAACTGAAATAGAAGTGTCATGTAGTTGTTTGTACGCGTCGAACTCGCGATACAAAGATTTAAATTGTTTACCTTAACAATAATGCGTTCACCGTTGTATCGAAAAATTTAGTCTTTCCTTCTTTATTATTCTCGGCTCGCGCCTTTAATTTATTAACTATTTCTACAACGTTCTCCGGAAGGGAGTCAGGCAAAGGTGTTTCTTTGTCGTTCTCATCGCATTCGGATTCGGTGCCTATACAACGAGATTTACCGGAATCGGTTGTATCTCGACTCGACTCGTCCTCGACTCTAGCTGCGTTTACTACACTCTCTATCGCATCATCAATATTACTATCCTTGCCGCTTAACTTTTTCAAATCGATCTTCTTCCCGTCGAAACCGTTCGTGTTAGCTGCCTTCTTTTCGAACTTCTTTATATCGAACTTTTTCTCCAACGTGCTCTTACTCTTCGGCGGATCAGTCTTGTCGGACTTTTTCTTCTCCTCTTGATCCTCTGAAACTGATACGTACATGTTACAAAGGGATTCTGGTTTTTCATCCTTAAATGATTAACATTTTGCATTTTCTTTAAGTATACAGGGTAGAACATTTTTATTTCGCATAAAGATCCGCTGTCTAGTTATAACTACGTTATAGAATACGTGTGCTAAATATTTACCTTCCGTGTCCGTAGTCTCCGCTTTCTCCTTCCTCTTACTCAAAGCGTCTCCGTCCTGTTGAGAATTTTGTTGATCCTGTAAATTTGGTTGCTTTTTCTTCTTCTTGACGATATTCTCCGGAACAGACTTCTTCTCTCCATTTTCATCTAGCTTTTGCTTCTATAAAATATCGTAAAATTCTTAACTTAAACTGTAACTCTACGGGGTAATCTTTCATCATAACTTCAGTTACTTTTCTTGGTTGGTCACCGGTAATATCCTCAGCTTCATCGTCGTCAGACGAACTGTGAATTCGTTTCTCCGTCGTCTTGGGGCTGTCCACGTCTTCGGTGTCCTCTTCGCTGCTTTCACTGCTTTCTTCCTCATTGCTGTTGTTATTATTATTGTTGTTGTTGTTATTGTGGACCAGTGAGTGCCTATCCGCTGATCTAAACTCGAGAGCTCCGCAGTTGATGTAGAAACCTCCGTGTGCTGTAGTCACATCTTCCGGTACGATTTCATCATACTAGAACAATTGAATAATTAATTACAATGCATTACATGTAGTACAGTCGTGTTAACCCTTTGCACTCTTTGAATAATTTCATTCTATATTATTTTTTCCATTTTATGGATATGAAATTCATGTAACGCCTTTTACAATACTTAGCAGTGGACATGTCAAAGATATCTAAGGACATCAATGTATTCGTTTCATCTTAATAAAATAATTAAAAGAAGAATACAATTTTTATTTGGCTCCTATGTCCTGCGATCAATGCGAACATTTTTTATTTTGCATAAAGATCGCGCAATTATACTGCGGATGTTTGTGTAATTTTTTATTTTTGTATGCGAATTTTGAGAAAGTGGAAACAAATAAGATCTTATTTTTCGTAGTAGTAGCCTTTACAGATTTGAAACAAATGAAAATCGTACTAAATTCTGTGGAATTTTATATCCTAGCACTTCTTGAAGATTCGCAGTCTATTGATTAGATACCAACATAATTAATAAGCTAAATAATATTTCGAATAATGATATAGCAATTTTTAGTGGCACCTCAGAGTCACCACTCAAGTGCTATGGGTCAACCATTGTGCAAATTTACTCGCATGGGGTCTTGCCCAATCTAATAATGTTTCTAATTAATTATTTCTTTATATTAGTTAGGTATCTGTTAATATTTTTTGACAAGAAGGTTGACGGGAATTATAAAGATGAAGACATCGAAATTACCATGACCCCATGCGAGTAACTAAAGCTTGATAAAGCTGTATGTCTTACTGCATCAGTATTATCGATGAAAGAATCGTTCTCATCGTATCCAGCGCCCAAATCCACATAATCATCGTATTTAGTTCTTTTCCTTCCAGTGGTCGATGTTCCCTTAAATAAATGAAATACATAAGTATACGGTAAATTATAGATTTACTTTGATTATCGTAAATGGATCAAGATCAAGATCTACATACATATTTCGCTTCGAATCGTCGCGCCATGTCGCGGAGTTTATCGTCGTCGTCGTCATCTTCGTCGAAAGGAAGTCCGTTGATTGTATTCTCCGGCTTATGCTCTTTCCTACGTTTCTTCTACGGTAAAAAAGACAAAATTAGATTATTAGTCTGTGCAGCGCGCGATCATTCGATTGTCAGCCGGACATCACCTACTAACCCACAACGTACGCGCGCGTACTTTCACTATTTTATCAAAAATTCAGAAATAGTCCGCGCACTGCGCATGCACGAAAATCATCAGCTGTTTTCATTGTACCCGGAGTAATTGAACAAAATTATACGGGGCGGCACTCGTGACACAATTAAAAATGGGCCAACTTTCCGAAAACGATCGAACGTGTAAACGAAAGCCGCGGAATACGATTTTTCCCATTCGGTGCCTCGTTCGCGTGCAATACGAACTTTAAAATTAGTTAAACTCTTTAATCTTAAAATCTTATTTCCAGTGGTAGTAACGTTTTTAGATCTGAAATAAATCAAAATCGTACCAAATTCTATCGAATTTTACATTAAAGCATTTTTTGACAATTTTCAGATGCCATAAATGAGATATCATATGTATATTGACATGTTCAATTCTGAAAATTTCCCAACAATTTTGAATTTCATGTGCTCAATATTGCTATAAATGCACAAAGATCCGCAGTGTAGTTAGATGTATGTATATTCAATTTATTAAGGAGTGTACTATTGTATTTTCAACGAATCTATACAAATAAAAAGCATGTGTACGCATTTATT
The DNA here is from genome assembly GCA_963966675.1 of Lasioglossum calceatum. Classification (NCBI taxonomy): domain Eukaryota; kingdom Metazoa; phylum Arthropoda; class Insecta; order Hymenoptera; family Halictidae; genus Lasioglossum; species Lasioglossum calceatum. The sequence continues at coordinate 13,836,551 of OZ016540.1, forward strand.
AATGAACATAATAGTGATATTTCTTGTAAATAAAATATATCGATCAATCGCGATACAAGGCGAAGACAAAATTGATTCACAAGAGGGCATGAGCCGTCCACTGATACCAGGAGCACATGCTACGTGCAGAGTATAGCGCTCGTTGCCCTTTCTTTCGTGACGCGCGACTTCTTATCATCCTCTGTTACCCTAATACCAGAGACGCTACAACAAGTGAGTTTATTTGTCAATAAACCTTGACATGTGTGGTTTGCATACAACGAACAACATTAAAAAAAAAAAGAATCTATGCCAATCGAAATTTTCACGCACAATATCATTTGCATGTAAATACTTAATACACGCGAAAACAATTTCCATAATGCCTAGGTCACATGCGAACACGGATCCATTTCGTAGACGTGGAAACAGTATTTATTCAAGCAGAAATCACGAGAATTTTCTAAATGAAAATTTCATTGAACGCGTCTAAAGGCGTTCGATACCAGCTCGCCGCATTATACATATCGTGATCATTTCACGATACCGAATAGATAATAAAAAGATAAACCTTAGATTAAAATAAGAAAAATCTGAAAGTATGATACACGTTCGCGTTGTACTTATATAGATTTACATCGGAATCGCATTATCTCATAATCGAATTCAAAAATTCTGATTATTTAAAAAAAAATGCAATGCACAATGCGAAAATGGTTTCGTTCTAGTTGGAAAATCTTCTATCACGAAAAACGCGGGACTATCAATTGGATAAGAGGGCGCATAAAGAAAGGTGTAATAAAAGTTCAATGCAGAACTGATTAATTCTCGGTTTTTCCAGAAATTACGCGAGTCTAAAGCGTGACAAAGTGTTTAGGGAGCGAGGATTGTCGGTGCATCGATCGAAAAATTAAGATCGGGGATTTTCTCGGGCGTACATGTCTCTTAAGATCTCTTAAGGTCTCTTAAGTACATGACGTACTTAAGATCATCGATAAGAACAAAAGCAGAGAAACTATAGAAAAATCATTGGAAACGAACGCTGAACTATGCAAAGCGATTAGAAAAGAAGAGAGGCGCGAATACGAGAGAGAGAGTGAGAGAGAGAGAGAGAGAGAGAGAGCTGTGCAACAGTCACACGTCGCCTTGGAGAAGTTGCAATGCCGGACCGTATGGTCGTGCACCAGTAATTCCGTGGTATCTATTTCGTGCATCCTGAACAATGACTATCGTCGGTGGAAACGCTGGTGGCCCGGTGACGATGATTCTAAAGAAAACCCCGAGCATGCTTCTGGGCCGAGCATACATTGTCACGGGCCACAAAACCGGCGACGCATTATGACGTTTCTATTCGATGGCTTCGCACTGATCACACCTTTTTCGCATCTAATCCCGCGGGCACAGTTGCAGATTCGTAACCCCGAAAAAAATCCCAAGATCCGGGCCGAAACCGTCGAGAAACTCTGCGTGGCGAGATGCTTGTATCTCACGCGATAATCGCGACATGACAATTCGCCTAAGCGGCGTGCACGAGTCCCCCTTGTCTCGTGCAACACGAAAATGGTCGATCCCATTGGAATTTTTGCAGTTTCTTGTCAAAGTATGGTACGCGAGAACGATATCGTTGGGCCGGTGTTTGTCGCGAGCATCGAGCTGAATGTTTTGAATGTGATCGAACCGTATGGGACACACGTTTCCATGCACTTTTATTTCGTTATACCACGAGAATTATCGCTGGTGAAAGGAACAAACTGACCTCGCCTGCTTTGAGGAGCTGTGCATAGTTGAACTCAGGACATGCCTTCTCGTTCGACTCTGGCAGGGTGAGTACGAAGCGGAAGGAGGGCGCGAGCTGTTTGCCCTTTTCCTCCTTTTTCTCCTTCTTCGCAGCGTAGCCCAAGGACTCCGGGAACTCCAAGGTCTGCGATGGTACCCGTTTAGCCTCTGACATTCCTACATTTGCACGAACTCAACGCGGATCACGGAAACACTGCGGCAACAACATGGTCCTTTCTCTTAAACACCGCACCGACACCGCCACTCGCACGTCGCCATCTTCGGCTCGACTGTTTTTAGAGTGCGCTGTCGACGCCGCTGCCACGGTCCCGTTCTCAACGCGCGAGTTTCCAACAATCCTTGGGCATGTTTCCATGAAATCGCGATTCATTCAGTTTTGTTTTTGTAATTTGTTTGATTATCGCGTTATCGACTAAATTCAACTATCGACTACTTACTATTTAGTCGCGATACACAATCGACTGTTTAATCGATAGTTTTCAGTCGACTGAGTTGCTTTACTGGTTATATGTTCGACGATGTTGATGAAACTTTTTAAAAATCTATAAATTTATATGATACATTCTATGTTGCTATAACGGTATTTACTTTTATCTGATTTAATTCTATATATACATATTGGTTTTATACTTGCATATTAACTGAGAATAAATTGATAAATATAATAAAATATCAATTTTTGTATTGGATGTAATCAATATTTTATTAACATATATAAATGAAACACATAATATTTCTATGTTTATACATATACAATAATATACATTATACATTATACAATTGAATATACATATATATAATGATAATTAATTTTTGTAATCGCATGATCTAGCATCCAGTATCCAATCCAATCCAGCAACTGGATCGATGTAAACCCAGCATAACGATACAAATCGGTCGGTGCTGCCCGCCGCACGGTGCGGCACATACTCATACTCTAACTAATTATCAACAGTGTCGTCCACGAGACTTGCTGTTCACTGTAATTTGAGGATTATTCGTTTAATTGGCACGATATGCTGGGCAGATTATTTTCCAACGTTTACCAAAACCTCCCGTGCGTAATCAATTCATAGATTTCTTATTCGAACTACGATTGTGCGTATGTAAATATTTTGAAAACAAAAAGGTTATATTTGTTCGTAGACGATTTACATCACTGGGTCAATCTGGTTCGTCGATCATTGGCACACCGGCAATAACAAACCTATGGAGTCTTACATTAAGTAGAACAAAAATACGATATCACTTTCCTCATCCTAATGAACGTCGCCGCATAAAACGACATGGATTTTACGCCAGAATGGCAACGCTTAGTGGTAGAAAAATACTTATGAGGAGAATATTAAAAGGCCGACATGTACTTAGTCATTAATAATTATAAAATGAAAACATGGCAAGTCGTGTTCACTGTTTGTGACTTTTGTAAAATATACATTTAGAAAATATATGTATATGAAATACACGGCTTTGACCTACAGTCCTAAACGTTACGTTTTACATTCAAATTTTCCTCTTGATATGGTGCAGTAGTGCTATCATAACTAATAAGTTCCGGTTCGGGTGGTCACGCTACATTTTATTTTGCTATCTCAATTTATTGTAAACTGGTCTTAAATTTGAGGAGAGCACCTAATTTAAATTCTGAATCGATAAAACGTTCTAAATGACTATCTTGAGATATTTTATAATAGATGTTTCAATAGGAAGCTAAAGGAGCTAAAAAAAATAGTGTAACTTTAAGGAGTATTGTCAATGAAAAACAAGAATGGAATCATTGTGATATACATATATTATTTATTATAAATGTTTTAAGACAGTCTTCGCAAATTACTGTAGCGTTTATATCGTCTAGCTAATCTATCTCTACAACCATATAATAACTATTCTGTATATAAAAAATTCATTTCGAAACTCCCCATCCAATGCCTGCAATGGTAAAATCAGCTTTGTCAAACATCGCATACTTCTCTAAAATATAGGTGCTGTAATAGTACCGGTCCATATTAAAAATGTACAATCAACTTTTCTAAGATAAAAGAGCATTCAAAACACAATGCTCGGTCAAAGTTCTAAAACTAATTTAACTAGGAGGTTCGTTCTCAATATTTTCCCGATTCTTTGCAATTTTAACTGCCGAAAATTGCTGACCTAAAATCTTCATTATCTCCGCATGCTTTACATTACGATCTTTTTTTATACTGCTATAATTCTGTTTTACGAAAAGCGCAAATCCACCGAGCTCTCTCTTGGGGGTTTGTACTTGTACTGTTCCAGATTTTGTGGTTTTGTTTATCAGTAGTTCGAACTTTCCGTAGCAGTGACCACAACGTTTCTTTTCGATGTCCAGAGACTTTGAATGCCTACCGATGCTGTAACAATTTTGTACAATGTATAGTTTATTCCGTCAACCGTATTTCAATTCATAAATCTGTGGTTGCAAGGAAGAATGCTGCATGTCACAATTTCAAAAAATTTGAGTTTATGCATTAATTGACCTTTAGTGTATAGGATTTACGTATTTACCAGCAAAAAGTCATGAAAACAAATTCAAAAGGCTCTGAAAATGCAATTTAACCGATGTCCTATGTCAAAGAATTAGTAATCAAAACTCTTTAACGGCAATATCTCAAAAAATGAGAGTGTGCGACATGCGGCGTTCTTCCTTACAACCACAGAAATTAGGTATCAAATATTTTACCTGTACCCGCAGCCGACGCATTTATACGTGAACTTAGTTTTAATTTTATAGTCATGGCACCTGCGAATCGGTGGTAGGTCGGGGAACGTCTTTACGGCTTTGTTGGCCCTAAAATGTATCCACATCAAATGGTTTTCAACATCAAACGCAGCAAATGAGTGCAAAAGTTCGAGCCCGATTCCTTGTTGATACATACCATCCTGTCCAATATGGACCATGTCCATCAGAAACACTGTTTATTAACCAGGCAGCAGCATGACACATTTCGTGGATTAAAGTGTCCCGAAGTCTATCCGGTGTATCCAACACCTGTACAGAAAAACGATGGTCTTAATTTATCTTCAACATCATCTTCATCAATGTAATCGCATACCTTGGTCGACAGAACTATTCTCGATGATCGCACAACACCCCCAAGTGATTTCACTGATTTCCTGTTGTAACAGAAGCCAGCAGTTCCTCTCATACGAACATTCCATTCGATGCTCATGTCCTTAGGTAATTGCTCGTCAAACACTTTCTCGTTATACAATTTATACAAATAATTGCATAGAGTCTCCTTATTATTTTTAAAGTCCGTTCGGTACTTCTTAGCCTCTGGATGCGCACTGGCAATCGGCACATTTTCAGACAAAGATGCCAGAAAGCTATACGTCTTTTCACATTTCCGGTTATCAGAATTCGGTCTAACTGCAGTACTTTTTTTAATCGTTTGCCGTGGAGGTTTTGGAGGATCTGAAAAATTGTTCAATCTTATTGATCTGTCATCGAAATGATTCACAAATCTGTATTACCTTTCTTAACTACGCGTTTCGGTGGAACATCATCGCCAGGATCAAACTCACTGGTACTCGAGCTTTCGCTTTCACTTTCATCGTCGTTGAAATACAATTTCTTCTGTCTTATATTGTATTTATCGTCTCGATTATTCTCTTCATCTTTTGCTTCATCTTCGCTGTCCGTATCATATATTCTTAAAGGTCTGTGGAACAATTGTCTTAATTACTGAATTCAGCATACATTTTGCCTAGACTTCAAAAAATATTTTCGCTACCTATGTACACGAGGCGGTACTGTTGGTTTCGATTGTATATTGTTCGCTGATGTGGGGTTCGTCACCGCAGTGTAGTATGAGCTTTCGCCTCCACTTTCTGACGACACCTCATCGTTGATGAAACTGTCCCTCTGTTTGCGACCCACACGAGCGTTTCTTTTGGTCGAAGGCTTCAGCGGTCTCAAATCTTCTAGAGCTGTACAATTTATACATTTTAACGTGAAATGTGAGAACAATAATCGAGTCAGAAATACTTACATGCACTGCTATCCTCATCTATGGACTCCGATGAACTTATAATCTTCTTGGTTCTTGGTTTCCTGTAATTAAAATGAAATCCTGAAGAAGTAGGTGTAATTTAAGACAGTAAAAATATTAGAAGAATTTAAAAATACTATTTATTATTTTCAACCTATTAAACATATTAAGGTAGAAAATAAATTTCTATTTCACTCCAGTTTGTTGCAATTCAGGTAGAAAATTTTTGTTTTGCATAAAGATCCGCTGTCTGATTATAAAACAAAAGGTGATCTTTCGTACCTTTCAGTTTGAACTGCTCTACTTTTCATATCAACGGCTTGCTTCCTTGGTTCCGTTTTCGGTAGCAGCTCATCTGCCCTCTGCCTCCAGGATGTACCATACAATTTGTCCAATATCTCTGCATAAGCTGTAATATCCGTATCTGGCACTTTATTTATAATCGGAGTGGACATTACATTGTCGACACGTTTGTTAGTTGGTGTACGAAGTTCGAGAGCATTATTTCTCGATCGTTTCGTATAATCTAATATCGTAGTCTGTCTTGTTACAGAAGTTTGTACTATTTTATCGCATTCTTCGTTGGTCAATCTCTTCTCAATTGTTTGCGCTTGGCGTATTCTGTCTCTATTATTTGGAGTTTCATAGTTCATTTCTAATCTCTCCAAACTACTGTTCCCAGAGCTTACGCCACTTTTGTTGCTAGCAGGTACCATACTGAAAGAGCTATCGCTTTTGGAATCGGGGGAATTGGTATGAAGCCACTCTGAGATTTGCTTCTTTTTTCTTGCCGATAGTTCAGATATTGCACCTACATTTGCGTCCACATTTTGAGTATTTAATATTTCGTTCATACGATTTCTATGGAAATTATTCAAACTCCTTTTGGAATCTTGAACAATGTCGCTGCTGGAACTCGGAAGAGTTTCATCGATAATTTTGGTACTTCCTATTAAATTGTCCCTGAAAGAAATAGCTGGATGTCCAGCATTGTCCGTACTCTCATCGACTATTTCGTTATCGTCTATGCTCTCGTCAATTACTGCATTTCTGTTTATTCTTGGCGACTCGTAAGCCACTTTCGGTGAGCTTATATTCTTCAGAATATTTCGCACGTCTCTGTTTGTCAGCTTTTTCTTAATCTCAATTTGATTCCTAATAGCCAAAGCTTTGTGAGGCTTGTCGGTACTTTTGCCAGCATAATGCGATACATTCTTTCCGTGTTCCTGAGTGAAACTGATATGTGCACTCTTAGTAGAACTTTCCATACGTTTTTCAATCGAATCTCTGTCGCTGGACAATGCTGTAACTCTTTTATTCGTCTCCGGAGTGAAACTGATGTATGTACTCTTAGTAGAACTTTCCATATGTTTATCATTCGAACCTATTACGCTGGACAATGCTGTAACTCTTTTATACTCTGGAGTAAAACTGATATACGTACTCTTAGTAGAACTTTCCATACGTTTTTCATTCAAATCTCTCTCGTTGAACAATGCTTTAACACTGTTACTCTTCTCCGGAGTGAAACTAATATACGTACTCTTAATAGAACTTTCCATACATTTTCCATTCGAATCTCTGTCACTGGACAATGCTGCAACTCTTTTATTCTTCTCCGGAGTGAGATTGATATATGTACTCTTAGTCTTAACAGAACTTTCAATAAATTTTTCATTGGTATCGCTACTACTAGGTGTACCACTATCAGATGTAAGTAAAATATTCCTTCTTTCAGCAAAGGTGTTTCCGTTTTTCTTACTGTTAAAAAAACCAATCTTATTATTGCTACTCCACAACTCAAGCATATGTTTCTCCTCGTCGTTCGAACATTCAGAATTCGAAGAACTGTCGATAAGTTTCCCGTGTTTCGAGTTCAAATGTTTAACAGATTTCAATTTCGTTTTGGGAGAGTGCTTAGGATTATCACAGTCAGAACTAGAGTCACTTATTACTATAACATTTCCATTGTCATTTGCGACAGCATCTCTACTGTCAGATGAAATGGAATCCTGAGTCACTTTTAGACAAAAGTCTTGTGATTCGCTGAGTGATTTTTCTTCCTCCCTGTCGGAGCTTATGTTCAACTTTGTATGCATGTATCTCCGCTCCATTTTGAGTTTGTTTCTTCTTTTATACGTTAGATCAGCCTCTGTAATAACCAGGTAAATATTATCGTATTTATTGCACAATATTATTATATATTGACAAATTTGAGTAATAGAAAATGTATAACAATTAGAGTACGGATCTTTATGCATTTATGAAGAAATCGGTTGGGTGAAATATAAAACAGTAAAAGATTAAACAGATTCAAGAATGTTGTATTGTTGCTTTTGATATAACAAAGTCGTTAAGCAATTTTTATGTTATTCCTGCTTCCCACAACCAATGCAAAACATTATTATTTTGCATAAAGATCCGCAGTCTATTTAATAATAATATCGACTTACTATAGCTGGACATCTTTGCTGGCAGCTCGAGGATTCAAGTTCCGTTTATTTTTTTCACAAGGATATAATATATAATACGTAAAATGGAACAGTACAAGTACCTTATTACTCCTGAAACAGTAACGAAGTAGACTTTATACGTTTCTTGCAACGTGCGCTACAATTCCTTCTGAGAAACTATAATAAATCTCTTCGGTACGTGAAGGGCAAAATGGTAAACAATAACATTGGACGAAATTCCACGAAATCATGACAAGCAATTCAAAATAATTCGAAGAAAAGATATCGGAATATATTCTTTAAGCTACGTACTACGTTTATGGATAATGAGATTGTTTTTAAACATACCTTTATCCACAAAATTTTTAAATAAAAACATTCAAGCTAAAATCTTGTACGTCCATCGTAGTTTGAACGTTGAATCCGTTGTTGGAGTGTTGATTCAGTGTAGCCAACTGCTAAAATGTATATTTTTTGTGCTAATACGGCTAATACGTGAAGTTAGGTACGCTGTAATTAGTGATGGCGCGAACTTTTGGATCACTCGTGATTCGATCATATTCGTTCCTGATTACGATGATTTTTTAGAGTGATTCGTGAATTTCGTGATCGCTTCTGATTGAAGGAAAGGGACACAACCTGTATGTTTTATAAAAAAAATTGTGAGTTACATCGCATCAAACTATCGTTTGTATTTCCTATGGTATGGAGAAAAGAAATAAGGTACGGAAAAGAGAATTGAATATTCTTTTTAACCACGGCTCTTTTTAATTAGCAAAATGTTCTTGTATGCTTCGATAGTATAGCTAAATATTCCTATGATTTCGAAAAGATTGGTTCAATATATTCTTCGAAATAAATTTTCCTAGGTACGTCAATATTAGCATTCTTTGGAATAGATTCACAAAAAGAAATATTTTAAGTATTTCTCAATAATGCTGTAAAATGTTTATATAATTTTTAAAGAAATTGTTCCGGTATATTCCTCGGAATAAATTCGCAAACCTGGTTACCACCTGTCATTCCTCCTGCAGTATAATTTAAATTTCGCGCCGGTTTCTGTTGGTATTTAAAACCGGCGCAAAATTTAAATCATTCATGCTGCACGCGGCGATGCAACAGAATGATGAAACATATTCACTAGAAAACCCTGAGTCATTTTTCCTTGATTATTTTAAAATGACTTTTAAGCAACAAATTAGAATGTGTAGTTCGAAGTTCCGCGGTATTAGCAGAAGGAAATCATAAATAGCGAGATATTTGTTCTTTCCGACAATGATTTATGAATTTTCCATAAAAGGAAGCTCCTGGATCATTAATTTCAGTTCGACGTACTCGATGCACAATTTTTCTTGCTCTCGAAGAACAAATGATTCGAAATGAATAGTCGGTTAAACGTCACACAAGTTTATAAAACATAAATACGAGCATAAATTTGGACATCCATTTTGATGAACTCAAACAATTCACATTTACGTTAATTAAACATATTATTCAAGAGTATTACGCTACAAATCAGCGTTTTAATTGAGTAACATAATCAATTACGGCAACGACGAAATAAGATTAAAGCTCGCTCCGTAATACATAAAATGATGCGGCAATATTTAATAAATTTCTGAAATATTAAAGATCTTCTTAAATTCTATTTTGCAAAATCTAGGAGTCGCTTAATTGAATGATCTCGGACGTCAAGTAATTACCGATGAGTGATCGACATGCAGCCCCGGAAATGCTGCAATTAGACCCTCGAAATACTCTCTCGTGTGACTCTCCATTCGCGTCGAGATCGATTGCATTCGAATAAATAGCCAGGTTAGGGATGCGGTGCTGTGTGGCTCAGAACCTAATATCATTATCGGCGAACGCGAGTGGAATAAATGCCGCTGCGTAGCCCCATAATGCTCCAATTTCGAAAAGGGGAAGCCCTGGGGCAAAGCTAACATTCTACCTGGTGAAAAACGCTGCCGCGAATAGAAATTGCAGGGTTCAAAGCGAAACAACCCCGAGAACAATAGAAATGAAATATTCATCGATCATCTGAACTCAGGACATCAAACACCAACGAAGTTGGGAAGCTATGAATCGAATAACAATTGTACAGAGTTTTGAAAAGAAATAATTTGGTCCGGGAAGAAATGCGTAAACAACCAGCATCGAATGAATAAAAGATACAGTTGAACTTCAATGGCTAGACATGAACTCCAGATCTGAAAGTAAAATGACATTTCTGTTTCCGGCTCGAATAAAATAAATTCGTCGCGGAACTTCTCCGTGAAGTCGGAGAAAATTCGCGGTGAATTATGCGAATCTCGAACGGATGACAGGTGAGTTACGGCGGTTTTTCGTCGGGAAAAACTTTTGGCCTTAATCCAGATGTTAGTTAGAGGGTGTTCCCAACAGTTTCGACCCTCGCTGATCGGAGATCACGCTAGCAGAACACTTACGATGATAAAGTCTTGTGGTTAGCGGCGATAAGGATCTGGATAACAGCAGCTCGCAGCTCGACTAAATCATCTTCAGCAGTCTCGACCTGTTTCCCTAAATATTTGCACCTTCTCGTTGCATCACGGGTCAAACGTTCATCAACGATTCGTTCGAACTTTGATTCCGAACCTGAACTCACTCGTCGGGCTAATTTCGAATGAAAAAGGAAAATCCTTCCAGGGCGGGTAATGAAAAAGCTTCGTTAAATCTCCGTCCCGTGTTTCCATCGCAAAGTCCGATATGGTAGGGTTTTAAGTAACGTTCCCGCCCCAATTGAAGCGGTTCTTGTTTTCTGTACCTGTTATCTATCAAGGACCGCTTAATCCTCGGGAAAAATTGTGAAAAGAGATCGGGTTCCGAGGTTCATTTTATTCTGAATCGGGTAGTGTCATTGTGACTTCTTTTCTCGTACTCCCCTCTTTTTCGAAAATTCAAATGGGTGCTGTTTTCGCTTTCGGCACGGTGGAAACGCTGCAGAGAATTCCGAGCGAAATTGGGGATAGTATTAAAACGAATGCTATCAAGTTCTCATCTCGAATCGTGTTTCACGCGTTGATGCGAATACGAGATCGGTATCTATTGCGAAACGCAAGGGAATGGAGAAAGGGCAACACCGGAAGCGGGTGGAAGGCTTTCCCGGGGACCAATTTAAACGACCGTTTATTGCACGAAGTGTTCGATATACGAGTCGGAAAATTTAGATGTTTTTGCAAAGTATCCCTTCTTCATACTTTTCAAAAAGAAAAACTCATTAGAAGAAAAATATCCCTTGAAATACGTTTTTCTGTCAATTTTAAAAACTTTCACGACTATAATAAAAATGATAATTGCGCAAAGATGCGCAAACTAGTAATTACCTTTTAATGGAGAGTTTTCTGAAGAGCCAAGCACAGCGGCAAAAACCGTCAGCTTCCGAAAACGCTACCGCTAGCAAAAGCGGAAAGAGAATGCAGGCTAGGTTACTGCGGAACCGGAAGTGGGACTTTATGGGGGACAAATTCAAACGACGGTTTATTGTATAAAGCAGCGTTCGATATATTAATGCGTGTGTCCGTGACAGGATCGATGTACAACGAACGAGTGAAAATATCGTATTTACACGAGACCACGTTTAATAAATTTGCGAGTGCGTGTCGATGATGGTCTGCTCAGCGATCTGTACGCCGGTACGTGATAGTGCAGAAATTGACAAAAGTGTCAGGGTTCGTCGCGACGGCAAATCCGGAAGCGTTTATACAACGGGAAGGGCTGTGGACAATTCCAGATGATTAATATCCCGACAGCTCGTTTTCGAAAAGTTACAGATCATCCTGGTGTTGCAAAATATCCCACGCATCTAGCTCAGCAACTTGTCAACGCGAGCCTGTCCAACTTATCTTCTCGAAATCCTTGTCGCGTGTGGTTGCCCTCAACAGCACTGCCGTTCCACTGAAATTTTGACAAATAAACATTGACATTGACATCCGTGGAACATCGTTAGTAGACTGCGGATCTTCGTGCAAAATCAAAATTGTTTGAATTAACACTAATGAAGTTCTAGTGTTGATCCAGTGAAATGCAATCTTAGTGACAACATATTTTCGAGATTTTTTTTCTGAAACAAACGTAATAAACAGGTTTATTTTTTATCACAAAATACGATTTTATGAATAACACCGTATTTATCATTGATGCTAATCTTTTTCTTTTTCCACCACTAATTCTTTTCATTTATAATTCATAATTACACTGCACTTTGTAATTGTATTTGGATAAACTTCCGAAAGCGACAACCTGAATATTTGTGGGAGTCACTGTATCTAAAATTCATGGAAATCGGAGAGGACCCACATCATCGCAAAAATGCATAAAATCGCAAGTCTAGGCATATTAGGCATAAAACTTACCACTCAATCAGCCAGCACGCAGGACACTCGAGACTATATTTCCTCTGAACAATTTTCCGCGTCGAATCCAAGCGTGGTAGTCCTCGAGACGTTCGCTATCCTCGATCGATCGTAGCCACGCATGTGAGGTCTAGTTTTTCCTTAGGCCCTCGGTAAGAACGTTAGGACACATAAACCCTTTCTCTTGACAGGCTAAGTCAGGGATTAGAAGCGTGTCCCGATGGAGAGGAGGTAGAGTGCCTTGCACGGTTTACAACGTGCGACACTTTCGGGGCAACGTTGTTACAATTAATGGGACAAACTAACACGCCGAGGGGATCAAAAACAGTCTTCGAGGTCGGCCCTTAGATAACATTAACTCTCCGAGGACGCGGATAGGTTGTCTGGTTGCTTCAGTATGATCGACGTTAACTACTACAGCCACGTAGCGTGTGGCTCTTTTTAATTAACAAAAGATTGGTTCGATATATTCTTCGAAATAAATTCACAAAAAGAAATTTTTCTAGGTACTTCAATAGTGCTGTAAAATGTTTGTACAATTTAGAAAAAAATTGTTCCGGTATATTCCTCGAAATAAATCCGCAAAACTGGTTACCACTAGGGACGGCGTGCTCTGCTACTTTTGGATCACTCGTCATTCGATCACGTTCGTTCCCAATCACGACGTTTTCTCACAGTGATTCATTATTTTCGTAATATCATTAATTACGATGTCGAAACAAAATTGCAAGTTTCAACGCATAAAGTAAAGGAATAATGAGGAACAATGATAAATAATGAATAAATTCACGGCGATTGATTTTGCACGCCATCGCTAATTACCACCTGAATCCCGACCTCGTGTCTCATTAAGTGTAAGTCCCGGCTTTCCGTCTGCGATCTCGTCGCTTGCCAGCTCGTTTTCTAGTCGATTACGCGTCGTGGTAACCTGAAGTCCGTGTTCTTCCGGTTACATCGATCTTGCGGCGATCGTCGAGAAGATCGCTGCGCTGTCTCGTCCGAGAAGAGGCTACAAACCGTGGAAGCCTTGCATCCGGCTCCGTTGTTCGCGTGCACGACTGTTACTTCAGCAACAAAAGGCTCCGTCGTTGATATCCTCGATATTTTTATGGTCGATCGAGGAATCGCTCCGTTTCCTGTCGCGTTTTTCTCCGCCATATTCGCCTCCATTGTTCGCGAGTGCAATTCACCCGGCGCCACGCGTTAAACTTTTTCCGCTCTGATCGACGGGTTGTATCTGCGCTCGAAAAGAGACAAGGATCAGTCAGCCTCGAACACTGCTTGCTCTCTGGAGAACATCTGACAGTTTGCGATCGAACCGTCTCGGATAGGAATTGCACAATACCATTTGAAAGATGTGAAACTAAATAACCAACCAGTCTCTAAAGTATGCACTTGGGTGCTTAACATGTCTCAGAATTTCTAAACATCAAACGTTAAGGCTGCCTCTCACTCATTACAGCAATATCTAGCATCTCATGGTGAAACTATTAGTATAGCTCATAAACCATAGCAAGTTATTTGAACATTGTTTTGCTAACTTTAAATAATGATGGCTAAAGCTAAACTGAGTCCTCAGGTGTAAATCACTAAATATAATATCAAAAGTGTAGAGAGCAACACTGCTCTGGGAAACTTTTGCCCAAAAACCCTAGGTTAAATACACAGGACTCAACTTGTCTAAAAACAATCAGAATTTCTACACACCATTGCTTAGGGAAAATAGGCCAAAAACTGATTTTTCGATTTTACCCCGTAACTACCCTCCCGATCGAGATATAGGGTTGAAATTTTACACAGTATGTTTTTTCTTGATGCTCTATCGAATGACCCGTCGGCCATATAATTCGACAGAAGGGCACTTTTGACCACCTTTCCTTTGTGCCTTTTTGTAGTATCATACTGTGTAGTATCATACATTCCCAAAGGAGAATGTATAAATGTTATATCTATATTCTGATATGACTTTTTTCCATCTAAAATGGCCATTCGGTACACTGTGTACTGCTTGTACTGTCGGAGACAGGGATAATGAGGTAAAAGGGACAGCAGCTCCGAGCAAGAAGGTTCGAGCAAACTTCTCACGTAAATCCCGTCCTCGAGAAAATCGACATTGATCACTTATTTAAGCGTTCCTTGGAAAGTTACCCTTGCGTAACCCCTCGGTCCATTTGGACTCCGAGTTTCAAAGAGTTCGGCTGACTACTTGTCTCCTGGAGTCCTAGAGGCTAACTTGATTTGTTAGGGATGCGAGTGTAATGCTGATGGCGGTTTCAAGGCGGACGACGACGAGTCGAGAAGCGTTTTATCTGGATTTGCGGAAGATGGTGCGAGGGGGTTGATTAGGGGAGATAAGGCGAATTAATTACGTTGGCATGTGCTAATTGAATCGACTTGGGAATCGGTTCTCTTGGTCGCGTTGCTCGAAAGGAATTTTTGTCTTTGAACACTAACTGATCTGGGTAATTATTGAGACACCTAGACACCAGGCAATGAATTCGTGAGAAACATAAGTCTCCCACTGATTAAATGCAGCAGAATTGGTTTTACCGTAATTTCCTCGAAGGCGGAATTTCGCAATAAAAATCGTTTGGACGAACAAATTTTCCTCTCGGTTAAGCCACGATTCTCGATGCGCATCTGCAGATGGATGTTCCTCGGAACAGTTTTATTCGTGATTGCATTCTCTCATCTCAATTTCCTGCTTCCCTTTTCTAATTTACCGTGATCGTTCAAGGCATAGTTAACTGCGGACGAAAAGCGTGGCTTTGACGGCGAGTGGCTGCGAGTGGGAACGAAATTACAAAATAGAAATCAAGAAAATGTTCATACAGCTGCACCCGTCTCTGCGCCTGCGAAATGAACAGACGTTAACATAATATTTATGAATCCTTCTAGAGGCTCGTCACATCCTCGAACATCGTTAAAAATCAATTCACAGCGAATCTCTCGTCAAGCAGATACCATCACCTCTGTGCAAACACTCGAACAAAGCGCAAACCTCATCAGCATTTAATTTCCAGCCTGTTTAAGCTACGAAACCCTTTATAGATGACCGACGAATCGGAATTCAGTTAACAATCCTGGCTTAATTGTAAGCAGAAGGTATGCTAATTAAGTGGAACTATATTTTTCATAGAATTGGAATTGAATCCGAAGAAATAATATTATCGTGCCGATTCCTACGCTTCCTCGCTTAATTGAAAAATCCGTTGTCGAACGGAAAGAAAACAACAAAAGCAAAGCGGATTTTCGAATCGCTTATCCAAGGTTCGGCTGTTTCAACGTTGGGATTGGCAGGCGGTTTCACCGACTCCAGATTTGACCGACGTCTTTGACCGTCGACGAATTTAACCAACAACGATTATTAGTCGACAACAGTATTATCCGATAGTAACATCGTTTCTAAAGATGGTGCTGACATTTTACTCTTTAGCTATTCTGCACTGACACCTTTACTTTTGTATAAGAATATAATTATATAATTATTACTAGGCTGCGGATCTCTATGCAAAATAAAAAATGTTTGCATTGATTGCAAGACATAGGAGCGAAATAAAAATGTCTTTCTTCTTTGAATTATCTGATTCAGCTGAAGCCGATGCGCTGATGCCTTCAAATCTTTTTAATATGTCATAAAATCCGCAGTCTGATACTATAACAAACATGTCAAACTCATTTATCACCAAGGGCCTCATTAAGTATTATAAATTAATTCGAGGGCCGCAATAAAAAAAGCAGACTCGAAATAAAGAAGAAACGCATTGTTTTTATTAACATTACAGTTACACATACAAAATAACATAGTGCAAACACAACAATATTACAAAAATACATATGAAGTATAAAAGTTGTTTTTTTTTCAAGTTTACTTTATTTAAATAAAACTATTTCATTTTTTTGTTTCGAAGAAACTTGACAACGGTTTTCAGTAACGAAATTTTCAGAATTCGGTTGAATTTGTTGAGTTGTAATTATTTTTGAAATTGATTGCACACGCTGGTCTGTTAATCTTCACATTTCCTCAGTTTTATGAGGGTTGCACATAGCTGAAATTCGCCTAATTGCACATAACATGTTGGGAAAACGATCGACAGATAAATAATTGTAGAAATCTGGAATCCCATCATACATATATTTTAGTTTCAATACGGAATCACCCTGCATTTCGATTAATTCCAGTTGTAAATTGTCAGCAACAGTTTCAAAGTTTTTGGTCGGGCCGTAGAGTACTCGTCGACGGGCCACGTGTTTGACATGCCTGCACTATAAGAACTAGATGCAGTCGGTTAAGGTTGTTGTGAAATGTTGTTAATATCGGATAATACTGTGTTCGACCAAAGTCGTTGTCGGTCAAAGACATTGTCGGGCAAATATAGTCGGTGGTTTTCGTGGGACTCGCTTCAACAAGGGTTTTCGGCTCACCTGATGCTGCGCTGATTGCTAGTGTTCCTCCTGCAGAACACCTGTGATCCTGGCTTGGATGTCAGACCACGCCCGACGCTCGAATCCCTGACGCTGCTTAGATCAAGCCTCGTGATCGAGGGCTTCGCGGGATAGCAGCACAGCGTTTCCTTGAAAGCCTCCCTGTACCTCGCGCTCATCACGTTGTACAAGATCGGATTTATGGACGTGCTACAGTAGTAAAGGCAACCGCTCGGTACATACAGCCAGCCGTTGATGTCGGCGAACGACAAGTCGTCCATGTACACGTACATCAGACGTTGAGCGTGGAACGGTGCCCAACAGATGAAGAACGTGATCACCACAGCACCTGAGGACCAGAAGCCGAAGGTTTCCTTATCGAGCGGGGCTTACGGTTGTTATTCATTCATCTCGAAGCAATATTGCGCTAGATAACGCCCGCAGACGCCCTCGATCCTATGATTAGGGCGTTATTCTCCTACGTGAGCCCCTCATTTGCCCGAGCGATTAAACGCGGAACATGGGATAAAGTTGATGGAATTGTATCTGCTAATTTTTGGAAAAAGATGAACGAGATCATTTTTGGAACTCTTCCTTCAACAATTTTAGTCGAAGTGGGATCGACTGAGCATTGCTTTGAATGCTCTTTCATCTTATAAAAGTTGATTGTACATTTTGAACATGTACGATCATTGATAAAACTGATTTTACCATTGCAGATATTTCTTTTATTATGTACAGAATGAAGTTATTATATGATTGTAGAGGTAGACTTTTAGCTAGACGATATAGACCCTACAATAACTTGTGAAGACTGTCTTGGAACATTGATTCCACAATGATTTCATTCTTGTTTTTCACAAAATTGTATAGAGTGCAACGAAGAAAGATAAAGTTAGAAAAGCATGTAACTATCTTTTAACGTGTCACTTTGGCTCCGAAGTGTGCCCGAAAGGAGCAAGAACGTCTGTTTCCGGGAACGAGCAGGTCAGCCAGTGAATAGAATCGCAGCGAATAGAGGATGGTTGAATTACAAGCTCTCCGATCGTCCTCTCCAACATCCTCTCTTCAAAAGAGGGATGAGGCTGTTCTGACAAATCCATGTTGCTGTTGGCACCGTTTCAGCTGCACCGTCGAACAGATTGCCGTTTCTTCGGCGGAAGAGAAACGCGAACTTCAAAAGCGTTATCGCGTCTCAGATTTCTGACAAATCGACCGAAATCCATTTTCGCGGAACCAACCGTGGCTAGCCTGACAGATAGCAGGATCGTTGTGCAGTTGCATAGAACAACTGCAAATATTGACGGATTACCGAGGCTTTCGTGATCGATAAAAATCGTAGTAGATTTTTCCGAACCCCAGCCTCACCCGGCACAAACGCCTCTCATTCCAGTTTACACATCAAATCGAGTTGTTTCTTTTTTTGAATCGAAAATTCATCGCAATTTCATCAATATTGCCTCGAACACTGCCGCACCTTCTTTTCTCTATACTCTCTCTGTTTTCTGCGCGTTTCGACATTGGTTTTTGAAATTTCGAATATTTAAAAGAAATGAGTTTATCAGTTATTTCACATCACATTATTTTAAACTAAACTAATTCAATGTAATTTTTACGATATTGTCGAAAACGAGCCGTCGGGAATTCATTCAGTGTTAATGTCCTTTCCTTTTAAATATCTCGAAACAAGAAATATGTATATGATTTAGACCACTTTCATAATTATGGGCACATATGTTTAACTACTAACATCCTTAATATTACCGAGCAACCACAGCCAATAATTCACAGATAAATTGGAGAGGGCGGACAGTTCCTTGGCAAGAACGAATGGGGACCGCAATAAAACGAAATTTACGGGATCAAGATAAAAACGCGAATTGCACAGAGACCAATCTCGCCGAAACTCCGACGAGCTTTTCGAAAAATCAAGAAAAGTATAGCTATCATGCTCGTAATAAAGCAAGTTTTTCTTGTCTGGCAACAAGTGATCGTGAAACTGCGGATAAAAAAGTAACACTACCCGTAGAAACGAATGTCACACTGCGCGATGGAGACTACGTTTCCTTTTAAGAAATGGACGAACGCTTGAGCAGCTCGCTGTACCAGTTGCTTGCTAAGCTTACAATTAGCAGGTTCAATGTTAAGATTTTGATCGAGAGACTAAAATGCAAGGTGTCAACATAGCACATTTACTGAGCATTCGTATGATGGACCTCCTGGAGTGCGCCTGTGTGGTTTCCCCGTGCACAGCTCCTGCCAGGCTGCTGATCTGAATCCTCATACCCATCCGGATGTAAAGCACCGCGATGAACGCCATAGGAAGCAAGAAGAAGAGAAGACAGCTCATCTCGTACAACGGGAACTTGGGCATGCTCTCCTTCGGCGTCGTACACACCGCCGAATCCAACGAGTCCACGTCCGACCCTGGAAAACAGGAAACCGAAGTAAAACTTCTGAAGAGCCAGCGGATCGAATAACGAAAAGCCTGTGCTCATTGCGTATGCTCTTGGAAAGCGATCATGCTTTCGTATTGTATTTATTGTATTGTATTGTATTGTATTTATGCTTCCGGGGAGATTGTTGGGAATATCGTGCGCGAAGGATTTTCTCAGGCTTCGGAATTTTCTTGACGGCCTCGTATAATAGCTTCGACTCTTAGGAGAAGTTTTCCTCCGGGCACATATCGAGTTTCCTTGCATCTTTGAATACACTTCACGAAATCAATGTGCGGCTGGCTTGTTTGGAACTAGGTTTGTGGAGGGTTTTATTTTGCTTTTGTTAACCCCTTGCTGTATTTTACCGAGTCAGACTCGTCGGGAAGATTTCAACAAGTCAGACTCGTCATGAGCATTTTAACAAAGTCTAACGAATATGAATGTTGTGTGTTTCTTTTTAGATGAAATAAAATTTGATTCGTCTGTAATCAATATTTAAGCATCAAAATAAATATAGCCATAAAGGTATGTAGGATCTTTATCCATGTACGATAAAGACATTTTAATCACTGTAATTTGTTCGTGAACATGTAGATTATTGTAGATCATTCTTTTCCACGATAAATGCAAAATGCCAGCCATGCATTTTCTCCGAGGTACATTATTAAATTTGTTTGTATTTAATTGATCACTATACATTTGGAAATTATACGAGAAGAAATGGTTTTTGAGTTAAAATCGTTCCGAGTTAAAAACCTACCCTGGCCGGTGGAACGCTTTTCAGTTTCCCGGCAAGAACCCGATAGAAGAAAATTGTCGCGACTGGCTCCTATATTTCAAGCCCACCTTTTGTCTCATCCTCGCCCATTGTTGAAAAGATTTATTCTACCCTTCTCCGATTTTTAAAATGATTTATTTCGTCTACCGTCGAGTCGCAGAAATGATGAATCATTTGCATAGCAACGATAGGATTTAGTTTGCTCATAGCTACAGTGTAGTTGATCCGCCCGCGGCAAGAAGTTAATAGAATGGTAATTGGAAAGCGATTTTGACACGCGTATTGCAAGCCGCGTGCATTCGAATGACGTTTTCCGGCTGGCGGGTGTTTCCCTCGCGTACGGTCTATTAGCAAACCCAGCCCGGTAAACACGTTCTCCCTCATTATTTATATCAATCAGTATCGACGTTCCCGCGGAATTGCGAACGGTACCGTATTAATCGGTGTAACGCGAAATGGAAACTTTACTCGTTACCAGTGCCCGGGGAGATCCGGCCTGTCCTCAGGACGGTTGTTTAAATTTCTGCGTTCCGAGAAGTTGTTTCAACTTCTAATGACACGTGTAACTTCTCGTGGAACTTCGGTGTTGAGACCGACGTCGCGATTGCTATTCGAAAGCGACGGATTTTTGCATTTGAATTTCAATAAAAAGGAAGATAGACAGCGAGATGAAATTAGCTCGTTAATTCTAAATTAAGGGGGCAGCCATTTCTCATTTCTGAATAATGCGAAGGTGGATTTTTTCAGAAGTCAAAAGCGCTAGATAAAAGATCAATCTAGGTCGCAGTCGCCCTCAAAAGTTCTATTTTTACGTTTACGTGGCGTAGTTTGCATTATTCAGAACATTACTATCGCATTAGCTATCGTGAAGCTGCGCATCTAGCTATTTTCATAAAGCTGCGACAGCTAAAAAAAGAAGTATAAATTGTTAACATTTTCAGGTCCGTCAGTATCTTTCTTCTGAATTGAGCACTGTAAATTCCAGCTCAATTGCAATTTCAACTCTATGAATTTTGCAGCTCTTAACACATTTAAAAATGCAGGAATTTCTTTGAATTGTAATCCCGAAATGCACACCATCTGGAGCAAAAACTTATAAAACCAGGAAAGGTGAAAGATGAAGGGACGGATCGGGGGGATTCAGGGGTTGAAATAGTTCGAAGACGTTTCCGGGAGTGTTCGGGATTAGTCGGGGATCCGAGACTTTCTCCAATTATCCGGAATGGCCGAAGTTAGGCCAAAGAACGCGGCTAGGGGTGCGATTAATACACGTCGCTAGTAAACCACGGTTACGAGGGGGCGTGCATACAGGGATACTTACAGTTGGTCCTAAGCAGAAACTCACCAGGCGGATACTTGACGTAGCAGACGGTGATGTAGTGTGCGAATGGCCCCGCAAAAACCAGAGCGACCAGCCATAGGACCAGGATGATTCGCAGGGGACCTTTTATGCCAGGCGCGTAACGACGAAGCGGATGACAGATCGCCACGTATCTCTCCAACGAGAACGCCACGATCGTCAGCACCGATACGTAAGAGGACCTTCCATGGGGACACATAGAATATGCATCGATTTAACGTATCAACTATTGCGTAACTCTTTCTATTTGTCAATAGACTGTGGATCTTTATGCATTTATAACAAAAATGAGTAGGTTCAATTTAAAACAGTGAAAACATTAGAAGAGCTTCAAAATAAATTTCTGTTCCACTCCAGTTTGTTATAATTCAGGTAAAACATTTTTATTTTGCATAAAGATTCGCTGTCTATTTAAAATTGCTTCTTATAGGGTCCATTTACGAGTCACAACTAAATCGTTGCAACTACACATTTTTAATGGTATAATATGTATTAGGTGAATGTTTTGCAAATGTTCTTTTTTTTCTCAAGCTCATTTTTCCGGAGTTTTCAAGGTCATCGATATTTTTATGTCATCAAAAATAAAGGAGATATTTAGGTGACTACATTTCGGTGGACCTGTGCATATGGTGGAGCTGTGACGCGTGTCGTTATAAGAGTTGTCGCTCCCCTAGTTCCTCGCAGCTCCACCATAAACGTACAGTAGCAGCATGCTTTCGCATTTCGCAGCGACTCACGATTCCGATATGTACGCTCGCAGCTTGCAGATCGCTAATCCCCATCTCCACGGGTACTGCTCCCAAAGTTGACTCAACTCGAAGGGAATTCCTGGAAAAGAATCGGAAACCTTTCACCGGATAAAAGACCGATCGTCCGTCTGTTTTAATAGAAGGGTGGGGATCCTGTCGCATCGAGAATTCTCGTCAACCGCGTTGGATCTTCTCGATTCTAGATGGACAATTCCATCAATAATTACCAAACTGCGGATTTTTATGGAAAATAATTTTCTGCATTAAGTGCGAGGTACAGAAACTATTTGCATAGACATTTACCTCTTTTTCATTAAAAGTTAAAAAATAGTCTTCTTGAATTCTCTCGATTTAGAATATTACCATTTGGTATTCATTATCGATCATAGACTGCGGATTTTATGCACTTATGGCAAAAATGAGTAGGTGCCGTTTAAGGCAGTGAAAAAGTTATAATGATCTAATAATGTCAATCTAATGTGATTAAATACACGTGAAATAGGGATCTCTTATTGAAACGAGTGCAATTGTGCAATAATCTTTTCAGAGTTTGGTATCGTTCTCCGAAGCGGAGCATTTCCATCGCATTTTGCGCGGGCAGGTATCTAGAAAGCGTGCGGAGCAACTCGGGAAGCAGAAAACGACTATTTGAGGCTTCGTAGAATAGTATTCGTTTATGAATACTTGATGTCGCATTTCACCATTTCCGGAGAAATTGGCGTGTTTCGGAACGTCAACGGAATCGTGTTATTCATGCATTCTTCCTCTCCGACCACAGCCGCGATATCGAGCGAACGAGGAGCGGTGGTGCAGTGTCTTTGAGGAGAGTTCGCTTTTATATATTTTCTCCTCGAGTACACGTTGCACAGAGAGCTAGAAAACCAAGGACGCGTGGCCAAGAACAGTATTTCACGGGGTTCGCCTTAGAGGATTCCCGGTTTTGGAAAGAATACTACTACTACGAACAAATAAATAAGAAGTCGTGGAACTGCGACTGAGCTTCCAGCTTCGACGCGACAGGAAAACCAATAACAACCCGAACCGATAAATTTGAATAATCGATAAACCGTCTGGCATTAAAGTATCCAGCGTTATTTTTCATTTAACTATTGTTGATAGAAATATTGTTGATACAGTTTCTCCGGGCGGAGGCGCAACGAGAGCGTCGGAAACTTTTCTATCGATCCATTTTCATGCCATCTTGAGCTCGATTTCAGAACAAATACAATTTTGCTCGTCCAAGAAGTTGCCTATGTGCTGTAGCAATAGAAAAGGTCGTATGTAGTATTGCACACGTGGGACCACATGGTTGAAGGCCACATCTTTCTTTCCTTCTTTCTTTTTAGTGATTTAAGCTTGGATTACTCGGGAGTAAGGTGCTGTTTCTAAATAGCTCTATGGACTGGACAGTCTGTTTAATTGCTATAGTGTGTTACGATTACACAGTGACTTCAGTTTTCGCGTGGCCAGTCACAATTCAGACTTAATCCTCGCATTTCGCCAGATTTATTGAACACAGTCTGCGGGAAAGTTTAGTGTCGAATGAATTAACAGCAATATAAATTGTATGTTGAACAATTAACCATATTTTAAACGTCTATAGGTTTTGCAATCCAAGTTTACCGTTTTGCAAGTCAAATTCAACCTCATGCAAATCAATTTCACCTTTTTGTAGATCTGTTTCAGCCCTTATGCAAATCAATTTCACCCGTTAAGAATATTTAAAATTAATTAATGCATATAAGTACTTTCATATTAATCAGATAATGGCTACAATGAATATACCTATCTACACACAGTTTTCATACATTCCAAAGTTAATGAATTGGTAATTACTTTTAGATATAAGTATTCGATGTACAGTGGTTCACGAAAGTATTGTCGAACGCCCTTTGAAACAGAATAACTTTTTTATAATTGTACCAAACGACCTGATTTTTTATAATCAACTAGAACCATTGGTTTATGAAATGATATGCAAACAAGATCTGCCAAAAAATTATACTTTACAAGGTTACATGCAAAAATAAAAAAGGGATTTTAAAAAATTTTTTATTAGGGCCCTTAAAGATCTACAAAACATATATTTTAAATTTTCTTTAAGGACCCTAATAAAAAATTTTTAAAAATCCCTTTTTTATTTTTGCATGTAAGCATATCAATATAGATCTATATGCAGATCTACAAAACATATATTTTAAATTTTCTTTAAGGATCCTAATAAAAAATTTTAAAAAATCCCTTTTTTATTTTTGCATGTAACTTTGTAAATTATAATTTGTTGGAAAATCTTTTTTGCATATCATTTCATAAACCAATGCTTCTAATTGATTATAAAAAATCAGGTAGTTTGGTACAATTATAAAAAAGTTATTCTGTTTTAAAGGGCGTTCGAATACTTTCGTGAGCCACTGTACATTTTTGCAATAAATAAAACTTCGACGCGAGCGAATCAAACGAATAAATTCCGTGGAAATGATGTCCATAACAATTCCGCAGCGACTTAATGCGACCGGGCGATTTCGCGTGAGGATGTCCGCCATTAAAGGGGAACGTTCATTGGGCAGCAGTGCATCCGGAAATTTTTCCTGCAAAATGGACGAAGGAGAAGGAATGCCTTCCGGTTTCTCGATGTCATTAAAATCTCGTCGCCACCCGCGGGGCTTCGGCGCGAAGATGAAAATTGCTATCGTCACGAGCGTCCGAGCACCGTTCATCCCTTATGCGAAACTTATCAGCATGTCGATTTCAATTTTACAACCATAGACGTTGGGAATCCATTCACGCGTGCTATATTCGTTTTACTTTCAAGAGGCGCGCGTTCTCGCCCCTGCGAAACACGCTCGATATGCATGTATGCAAATGCATGCTCGACCCCCGAAGGAAATGCAATATTTTCCGAACAACAGATTACAGCTCCCGTGGTGGCGCATATTTTTATGGAACACGGAACACGCCTGTTTACGCCCGGACGGGAAATAACAAAGCAACTGGTAAACGGCCCGACGAAATACTGTTAGTCCATGAGAAAACTGCTTGATTAGACCCCGCAAATTGTTGATTCTTCGTTCCGGAATTACTTCTTCTTGTCCCCGCTTGAAATTCAATTTACGACTCTTTCTCTTTCTCTTACATTCCTGCGCAACCGTGTTGGTTATTTTTCCGGATTTTTATTTTTCCCATTAACCAGATCAATCTTTAATACAGACGTTTCTATTCAGGCTTGTAAATTAAGATTAATCTGCAACGCTCTCGCCCATATATTGAGCGTAGAACGCTGCAAAAAATTATCGCATGAAAATGAGTCTCATTTATTCACCACGGAGCCCAGAAATTACCACCTGTTCACTTCGCTACTCTCTTCCACCGCCAAAATCATTTTTCGTACGTTTTAGTTAAGATTTATTTACCTACGATCATTTTTAAAAAATTGAAAAATTACTGAATACGTGGCGGAACGTTGATGTTAATTCCTGGACTGCGGATTTTATGTAGGGGAAGAGGGCAGCCGTTCGTTTTTCACATGCAAACATTGTGACAGCGACTTGGATGACGAAGAGGAAGATCATTATTGAATCCTTCCATTCATTATATTTTTTTTGTACTTTTCTTCGCCATTCTTTGCTTTTTTTCAATTTTTTGCCATTCTTTTTAACTCCTTTGGTCACTTAATGTCACTAAAATAAATAAAAATTCATTTTTGCATAAAGTTACATGGGTTTTACTTTATATTTTACCACTTTTAGTTGATTTTTCCGAGTGTCTCACAACCCAACCGCTTTTTTCAGGAAGCCAAAAAACATGTCCTCGGAAAATTGGCCATAAAATTTTACTTGTTCGTCAAATCACGAAACTTTTTACATATAAAAGTTGCGTATTTCCTTCACCTTTCCAACGGTATATAAAACTCTTTGATATCTTCATCAAGCAAAAAGTTACAGAGCAAAAACAAAACCCGTCTCATAACCCAACCTCCTCCCCTATGTACTCGATAAGACGACTAAAAAAGATCGCACTTAAATTTTTAAGCTGTCGTTTTAAAGAGAAAACTTCCACCTTTAAAAATCGAAGTGTAAAATGAACCGGGATCAAGCTTACGGGAAGAAATCCTCTGTAACCATGTCCGAGGATCGTGCACGAAGATCGTAAGCATAGTTCCGAGTTCCGAGGCTAATTCAATTCCAGTAACCGAGGTTAACCTGATTTCCCACAATTCCGCCATCCAATAACTCCGTCTCCCCGATCGTTGTGTTTCATCTTTATCGGAGCGAAGAAACTTGATCCCTGGGAACCGCAGCTGGATATACTTTGAAACAATAACTGCGGAATGCATGATCGAAATCTATTGACCTAAACTCATTGTCAGTGGGATTGTGGATTTCCTGGTGCCAAACGAACTTTCGGGAGCTGTGTCTATCGAAATAAAGTGGCGACGTCGCATCACCGGACTACGCAAATAGACGAGTGTAATTGTTGAATTAATTAAGGTGCTCAAGCGAAGATAACGGGTCCGCGGGATAAATGGGGCCGGGAGAAATTTACTGGCTACAGGTTAACCGTTCGAGACACTGCTCGCTCTGATATAATTATAAGAAGAAAATGCACAGACGCGTGTTGCTGCTGGACGAGCAATCCTCGAATTCCGTCGGCGCGTTTTCGGCAGTTTCATTAGGGTAAACTGTCTAAATATGGTATAGTCGCCTATTATGGCACACCTTATATCTTGTCAAGGAGAAGTCGCACTCTAATGAGAAAATCTGTGTAGTGTGTAGTCTCCACCAGTTGTGTCTCCACGTGTTGAATATTTTTATGGTTAGATTTTCGATTGTATCTTTTTCGAGGAAGGTAAGTGATTTTGATATGTTTTAACATATCTGTGGTTTCAGTTTATTTATATTAATGTTTGCTAACTGTTGGTTTCGGCTGAAATTCATTTTCTCTTTGTCAGTAGCTAGTATTATCAGTCCACGTGGAGTTCCCAATATGGCAATACATACCAAGGGTTCCCTAATATGGGTATAGCTATTGACATTCTTGGTGTGGGTGCCGAATATGGCACTAGCTGTCATATTAGGGACTCAAGGTGTACCGTATTAATAACCCCTTTCGCTGGAACCTGCAAATGACACACCACAAAAAAATATTTTTCCCAAGCTGTATTAATTTTTGAACAAACTTGACCCCAGAATCTTATAGGAAGGAGATGCATCTGCAACTGGTAATTTTTTGGTCGAAAAAGAGCATTCTAAAACAATCAGAAAATAACATCAACAAAAAATGGTTCAGATTTGGGCACTTTACCCTATACATTAACAATACACCTCTTTAAATGCAATTAAGCGTTCATTATTATTAGACAGCGGATCTTTATGCAACATAAAAATTTGTTGCCTGAATTCTTCTCGTAAATGTTATACATATATTCGAACATCTGTAAAAACTCTGAAAAATTTTCTGGTCATTCAATCTAGATTGGATTCGAAGATTGAAGCTTCCTCTTTACAACGAGCCCTTACAACTTGATGCACGATCTTTTTTTGCTGTTCTGTGGGATTGAAGCGAGGATCTGATTGACAGATCTAAAGATCACATTGACATCGAATTGACAGTACCTCTCGGTCAAAGCTCAATAAAACCACTAATAGAAATCGTACACCGAACTTTTAACTGTCGTTATGAAGAGGATTCTTCAAATCCATGATACATTCAGTCGCGAGAAACGTTTTTTACTGTTTTTAAAAGGTATGTATGAATACATTGTACATCCACTGTATATTTGTCTGTTGCAAAACACAAGTAAATCAAGATTGAATTAAATTGATCTTCTCAACATTTTAGTTATAACAACAGAAATAATATCGTGATCCTCAGCGACATGTCGATATCGTTAGAATTTCTATTTCACGCTGAGGATTTCCACTCCCCGCGGCATTTCCAAGCGAAATTGCTCCACAGATCGTGGGCTGGCAAAAACCACGACGGCGCACGAACAAAAAGACGGAATCAACGGATGTAATTTGCGGATGTAAACAGTAAATGCTGCGTCCCCGATGCAAACAAATCCATTGAAGCGGCCTGACAATCCCACGGCTCGGCCGATACAAACAGAATCGTAACGAGTCCGAGGTCCTCTCGAGGAAGATCGGAACAGCCATTAGCCGACAATTAACGCCGAATACGTGACGATACTGTTAAGCGGAAACCTTTCCCGCAAAGGAATCAGCTCATTAATCGAGCCACGTGTCTGTTCCAAAAGTACGAACTAATACAAAGAGGAAAAAGGTACTTGCCTTTGAAAAGCATCGGTTTAAAGCAATAATAAATAAATAAATATATATGTATATATTTAAAAATGTATACAAATATTTATTTTCACAAACAATGTCACCAATGGACCAAAAAGGATAATACAGGTATTTTTTTACTAATAACGCCACCAAAATCTACCAAATAGAAAGAATCGACAGCATTGTGGCCAATTAAAAATTTCTCAAAGGCTCACAAAAGTATTGCGTGGACAATCATATTATTTTAGATAGTGTTTATAATATTTGAATTATCCTAAACACCACACACACGCCTATAATCCATCCCCATCATCAATGTAAGTAGTAGTAAGCACACATTGACAATGATGTTGAAACACAGCGATCGGCAATATCATGTTATCTGCAGGTTCCCGCATCAATTCTCATTTGAAACTCGTGTCACAAACTTTTGAACGAGGGAATACGGGGTGTGTGCTCGCGCAACCCTGCTGCCCACGAACTTTCTGATCCTTGACATTTCGGTTCACCGGTGACTCCTTCAAATTCGAATAGAATTCGAAGCGACCGGCCGTCTATTAACCTTTGAAGGATCCTGATCCTCTTTGGTTACGCATTCAATCCTCTGTGTAGGAGGTTAATAATGCATCCCGCAAACAGCTACTACCCCTGATGTTTTCCATTCAATCTGTCTGCCCCGACTTTCCAAGAATTTCTATTCGTTTGATTATGCGTGGAACTCGCGTAGGAGGCTCTCAACGAGGCTTTATCATTTCAAAAATATGTTCGGCACCGATTGTATTACATTCAGATTTATGTGAAGGATCTCATCACTTTCCAAGAATTTTTAATGATTTATTTAGAAACGGACAACGTTGGAAGTATCTCGTTTTATTATCTGTTGAATATTTCTCTGCAATAAAAAATTTCATTTGTGAACCATTTTATACATGTCGTCCGGATTGAAAACCGTTGATAAATTAAATCAGTTTTGATCTCTCGTTGCTAATGCTCTCACGATGGAAGTAGAGTTAATCGAATCTAGATATTGCTTCGATATTTTTCGATTAATCCATCGGTTCTTGATGGATTTGTTTCATCAAACACAGTTCATCCTAATCTGTTTCAATAATTTCGTCTGTACACCTTTGTGGGATTAAAGAGTTTATAATCAGTTTGTCCTATTGAAAAATGTCGATTAACGATTCAGTTATTCAAAATTGACAAATCACGCCTTAATCTATACAGGGTGTCCCAAAATTCCTGCACATCCCGGAAAGGGGAGGTTCTTGAGACCATTTGAAGCAACATTTTCCTTTGCAAAAATATTATCCGCGGCTTTGTTTAGAAGTTATTAACGAAAAACACGGACCAATCAGAGCACGACTTAGACGCGAGTTCACACAGTCGGCCAATAGACGGTTAGCGCACCGGGCATTGTGGTCAAGTTAGCTGGAACACATATAATTGCCAGTTTGTAAAGGGGTGCCTGAATATGTTTTTATCCCGGAAATCCTTCAGGATCACGTGCTACAAATTAAATTAGTCTTATTCCTCTGTCCTCTGTAACAGTCGAAAAATCTCGAAACATAAAAAGCATAAAAAGCTGAAATTTGGTACACAGCTAGTCGTTAATTCAAAAGGGTGCACGAATATGCTTTTGTCCCGGAAATCCTACAGGATTAAGTGCTAAAAATAAATGATAGATGTCTCTCGTAAAAACCTGCTATCCGTCAAGTGCAGAATTAATTCTCATCCACTAAAAAATGTCCATCATGTTCCTTAGACTGTCAAAAATCTAACTCCCGCTATCTCTCGTTTAAATTCGTCTCGGCACGGTATAACTGTCACGGAACATCAGAGTTTAACCGTAATAGTTGCAGCCGCGCCGGAGTAAAGGGTTGGAACCACCCTTCAAACTTCCCAGCTGCAAACTTGTTGTTAACTATGATATTTGGAGAACCAATTGCGAGGAAGAAAGGGACGTGCAGTACGAAAGTCAAACTAACTTTTACTCGTTACAAAGCGGAATGTCGAGTGCTCGACAGAATCTCCGGTAAAATGATGTGCGTCAAATTCCGAGCTAAACTAATACAATAAATTTCGTTCTCCGGGTATCACAGACTCTGAACCCTCTGGATTTCACTGGCTAAAACAAATATATCTTTCGTCTGCTTCTCGCTTTGTCTTTTTACGGATTAAATCGTCAACAACCCATTTCACTCTAAATGAATTTCCCGGCATGCCTGGAGTCTCTTTTTTCGAGACCATTTAATTCCACGGCCTGTCCTCGATGCCCCCAAAAAGAGTACGCAATATCTGTACAGTAGAACCTCGGTAGTTGTAATATGAAAAATAGTACGGCAATATAATTCGACTGATTTTGAACCGAATAAATGTGCCCACAATTATGAAAATGGTCTGGGGCATATACAGGGTGAACCACGAATCGTAATCAGTAGAGATTACTGTGTTATTAACAGTCCGATCGAAAATGTTTTTACCGGATATGGCATGCTTAAACTAATACAATAAATTTCGTTGTCCGAGTATCATACACTCCGCATCCTCTAGATTTCACAGACCAAAACAAATTTATCTTTCGTCTGCGCATGACGCGTGGAAAAGTGGCAATATACCGTTGCACTTTTCGCCTTGACTTTTCCGAAACAGAAGATTTCACTGTCGCACGGATGCAGCCGACAGTTTTACAGATTAAATCGTCAACAATCCATTTGACTCTAAATGCATTCCCCGGCGTGCCTGGAGTCTCTTTTTTTCGAGTCCATTTAATTCCCCGACCCCTCCTCGATGTCGCAAAAAAGAGTCCGCAATATCTGTACGGTAGAACCTCGGCAGTTGCAACTTAAAAAATAGTACGACAATATAATTCGACTGATTTTGAACAAAGGTAAGTTACCCAACCGTAACACGCCTTTAATAAAATTTTGATACGATATAGAACTCGAGAAAATATTTCACACGTATTTTTTTATAGCTGCCAACATTCGTGCTGAGGGGGTGAAAATAACCGTCAAAGTTCGAGTAAAAAATCCATTTTATTCAATATCTCCAAAAGTACTAGGCGTTGTTACGAGCCAGGATCGCGAGCAGCACGAGTGGCCGGCGAAGGGTTGCTTATCCTAGGAACATGGTCTCAATTTGTTAGTTAAGGTACGTGGATGAACCCTATGCGAAATTAGGGAGCCGCTAGAAGGGTGAAACTTCGTGAACGAACCCAATGCGAAATTGGGAAGCTGCTAGGAGGTTGTAGAACAGCGCGGACGAACCCAATGCGAAATTAGGGAGCCGCTGGGAGGTTGGATGAGAGCACAGACGAACCTGATGCGAAATCGGGGAGCTGTTAGGATGCGGACGAACCCAATGCGAAATTGAGGAGTCACTAGATTGGATAAATCTCTGTTTGGACAATTGGTATGTCGCGAACGAACCTGATGAGAAATTAGGGAGTCGCTAGGATTGTTAATAGGCCCCGTAACTAGTATAATTTAATTGATACAATCTGAGCGATAAGATTGTACCGTGTGGGGACGTTCAATTACTCGATTAGGATATTGGACGATAATTATGGGTTTAATGAATTTGCGCAAATTATCAAAGAACACAAATACAGGGTGGGGCACTATAAACAGGTCACCTGAATGACTCGCTTGCTTTTGAAAATAGTAGAAAATGCATCGGACCAAACTTACTTGATACCGAGGCGCTCGTAATCTGATGTCATTAATTTTTTTATAGGTGGAGACGTCAAGGAGATATGAAGGTCAACTCTGTTTTTTAAATGAAATGAGGTATTTTTTAATACATCAATCGATGCAGCTGGACATTCGTTATAAAAAAGTACTAGCCTATGTATGTCGAAAAGTTAGTAGTTCAGGAGATATTTCAATTTAAATAACACTCTAAAACACCATTACTGTCGTACTAAGACGTTACACTAGTAAGTAAACGCTAACGTCTTATTGTTAGTACGACAGTAATGGATGTTTTAGAGTTGTTATATAAATTGAAATATGTATCTCCTAAACTACTAACTTTTCGACATACATAGGTTAGTACTTTTTTATAACGAATGTCCAGCTGCATCGATTCATTCCATTTAAAAAAATGAAGTTGACCTTTATATCTCCTTGACGTCTCCACCTCTAAAAAAATTAATGACATCAGATTACGAGCGCCTCGATATCAAGTAAGTTTGGTCTGATGTGCATTTTCGTCTATCTTCAAAAGCAAGCGAGTTATTCAGGTGACCTGTTTATAGTCCCCCACCCTGTATATTTTGATTACAAGAATTTGTATTACAATTGTGTACTTGTCGCGAACAGATTGAATTTAGAATATAGAGAATCGAAAGAAGATATTACCTAAACTAGGATTCACGGTGTTGACGCACTGGCAATGCGGGGGTCTCGGAGCACCCTTATCACTGCCTAATAGACTTTACACTCGCGGAATCTATACGGTTAACTTTGATACGAAGGTGAACTTTAGCCCAATCTCACTAGTTGTTGACTTCCGAGATGCAGCACGACGCCGCGCCGCGACACGATTCGTGACTACGATAGTACTAGCCCGCGAGAGCAGAAATGCAAGGGCTTATACATATACCCCTGCAATGACGGGTGGTACTTGCCAGTACCCTTGGAGTGAACATTCGTATTTTGTCAAAGTCCAGTTGATCGTGCGTACGTTTGGCCCCTAAACTAGACAGCTATGTGAATTTATCGAGGCTGGCTCTGTGCGTTTATCTAGAACGGTTCCTGTCAGAGATGATCTTGAACATCTGTTCGTCATCCGTTACAGCGTACACGAAATTTCGAAATCCAATTTGTCCGTTTTTAAATTACTTGATCTTTGAATACTCGTAAACTCATATTTTTAACATTTTCACTCAGACCACTTTCATAATTACGGGCGTAAGTGTGGATCGTGGATCGACGATTTCGTCGGAAAAAAAATTCAACGCGAAACAGTAGTGCCGAGAGTAGAATCGAGTGAAAGGAGTTTAATCCTCGAAAGTCAGACGCTCGGCCAGTTTAATATCTGTCTTTTCGATCGCTGCTGCAAGCTGCGCGGCTATAAACTTACAAAATACAACTCCCGGTAGCCGCGTCGTATATCACGATCCCGGAAGAATTTCGAATAAAACAACGGCCCGTATTTTATCCGCTGCAGAAATATCACCGTACACAGAGGAATCACTAGCACTGTGCATCATAGAAATTCCGTCTCCATCGAATATTCTTCGTGACCCGCTGCGACGACAAGGGAATCGTTTTTCGATAGTTTGGCGACTGTTGCGAACGGACGAAGATAAAGCGTGCTCGTGCGGTTTGTCCATCAAGTTCGGTCGATTACTATCCTATTAGGAATCAATGATTATGCTACTGCCGTCTCTAAATGCGATCCAGCCATTGCACTATCGAAATATATTTTAAAACGCGAACTCTGAAAAGAATATTTGTACCGACCATTTCAAGGTTTACTAACTTATTATTCAGTTTTTCATACGACGATAAATATGGATCCAAGATTTTCCATTAGTTCTAGGTAAAACACGTGCTGTATTTTTGTTACATTTTTCAGAAATAATTTGTGCTCTCATGTTTCGTTTGTTGGATGTCACAGGCTCTCGATCATGTATTTTTTTCTAACTGCGTGCAAGCTATTGTATTTCTATTGTTACATTTTTCTTCCTACCATGCTGTTGCATCACGATGTTGACTGTACGGAAACTGTGAAAAAATGGATTATTTTTGTTGTTCATGGTCTTTATTCATATTTATTTTTCTAATTGATGTTGAATCAATTTTATTTGAAAGCAAAATTCGATATCTAAATATGAACTGAAGACAGGGGCCTTTAAAGATCAGCTATTCCCTTAACATATAATAACCCTGTAGACACTGTAGACCAGGGATGGGCATTTTTGCCTCAATTGAGGCAAAGCCGTCCCCACCGTAGCGCCTACTGTCCCCCACCAGCTTCCGTCGTTACTATGAAAGAAAGACTGGCTTCGTCCGTCGCAAGCAGTGCGCAGGCCTCGTGCATCGGAGCCGCGAGGAGCGCCACGGAAAGGAAGCTTGGTGGGGGAAGCAGGCGTTTGAGGGGCCCCACCCGTGCCCATGTTAGCTGTAGACTATAATAGCATTTCTTCATGAAGAAGCTTCATAATTTAATAAAATGTCAAGATGGAACTTGAAGATCGGCTTGGTTCTTGAAAATTTAATAACCCCGTGGACTATAATAGTATTTATTGATCAAAACGCTTCATAAAGTTTGCATTCTTCAATTAAACGAGATGAGATATTCACATTAGGCACAAAATGAATTGATCAAATGCAAAACACTGAAGAAAATAAAGTATGCAAAGCAACGAATAAAATAAAAAGTACAAAGCATTTCAATAAAATGGAAAGTACAAAGCATTGAATAAGATGAAGAGTGCAGAGATATGAATAAAATGAACAATGTAAAAAAAATTTCTTTCATTTTGAACGACAAGACAAATTTTATTTTGCATAGAAACCTGCAGTCTAGTGTATTTACCACTGGGAGAACGTTTAATCTAACAATAAGAGCTCGTTTCGAAACCAGTATGGCCGATTCCGGCGTGACTAGCGTTCGACAAGGAAATTCCAAGGAATATTGTTTTCATCCCTCAACCTCACTCACCCCTGGTTCTTCGACCTATTACCACAGAATGCATCGCAACCCTCTGGATGATTAATTACCGAAGGTATTGCCTTAAGAAGACCGTCTTAAAAATAGACGAATCCACGTGGTTGTTCGACACGCCGGAAGATTATCGATTCCGAAGTAGAACAGCCAAGGTACACGAACGGTTTCGCGAAATTTATTGTATCTGATATCGTACGCTGGCCACCGTTCATTATTTATTCAAATGAATTAACCCACTGTGTCCCATAACGTTCAGTGTTGTCTCTCGTTGACCATTTTACAGCCGAGGGCGAATTTACAACCGCGATATTCGCACGGCTTGACAGCTTTTATCTTTGATCCTTGCCGAAACTTTACCCCGAAAAGTTTCTCCAAGATTTAATGCAATCTCTAATGTTGTTGACTGTCGAAAAGCCAGCACGGAAAATACTCGCAGGACAAAAGGAATTAATTAGCGAGATTCGGCACTGCAGAGTTAAAGTTTGTTACAGTGATTAAATACATTGCGACCGGAGTTAATCTTTATGTGACTCTCGTTAAAGAGATTAACAGATTGCAAATCGTTATGCAATTTTAACTCTTTGAAGTCGGAGCTACATATTGTAACTTAATTTCATTGTACATATATATTTCTCATTTTATGAATATGAAACTGTTATGATACCTCACAAAATACTTAAATGTTTATATAGTAATTGATTGTATACCAATTAACATATTTAATAATGTAGACAATATTTTGAATAATGGTGAAGCAATTTTTAGCTGACGACTCTGAGTCACCAAATTCTTTTTTCTCTAACTAGAAGATTCGCTGTGGGGTTTGTTATTTTCATTAATTATTATACATGTTTGAACGCACAAGGATCCGCAGTCCAGTGATTAAGTTAATGAACAGTAATTACTACTTCAAGTCTCTCTTTTTAATCGTACAACCACCACGTCGGCAACTTCTGCAAGAACTAATTAGTTAACGAGAACGTTACAAAGCCGAAGCTTATCATAGTACCGACAACTTCAACTACATAGTTTGGATCTTGTAAATCCTGTTAGTATGAAAACAATTGATTGTTAAAGATGAGCAAGAGGAACTGTGTCAGCCACGTATGATCAACGTGGTAGACTCCGTGGGGAATTTGTAATCAACGCAACTTCGCGACAGGAATTCACCCTTTGAATTAACCCTCATCCCTTCTTTATTTTCGAAATTGAACCCTCAAGCATTTAATATTTATTTTCTAATTCGTTGTTAATTAAAATATGATTTTTCACGTTGTTCATAACTGGCGAAATAATATACAACATACTCCATTAGGAAATTACTCGTTGTAATTAAGCTAACCTGTTAATAATTGCGTATATATAATTCATTAGAACATAATTGTTATAAATAACTGATATACAAAGCAATTACGATTATGACTCGATTTAATATTAATTTGGAATCACTGAAACATTTATGAAATGTTCGCTAGGGATTGTTGAATAGACCGGAGCGAAAAAACATTTTCTTCGAAATCGAGAACGTCCCACACGGGAAAAGTTGTCCATATTATTTTAGCTTCTACAAAAATTCGAGCAGTGTTCAATATACCGGAACAAATTGCAATAAAAATAAATTTCCAGGCGTGATTAAAGGGTCGCCCGAAATTGAGCCAACAAACCTGTTAAATCCTGGAAACCAACGATTACTAATTAAACCGCAAACTAAAACCACGTGTACTTACCACACAATAAAAGCAACAGATCAGACAGCGCCAGGTTGAACAAATAATAATTAGTTGGTGTTTGCATGATCGGCAGTCTGTAGACGACGATGCAGGTAGCGAGATTACCAACGATCCCAGCAATTAGTATAAAAACGTACACCACAGTGACAGGCACCAGAAGTCTCCAGGACAGGTGCTTGTCACCTAGTATTCTCTCCAAGTACTCGGTCTCGGTCTCGTTCGGCAGCACGTTATCGGTGAAATTCGTGAAAGAATGTCCATCGGTAACATTCATCGTTCACAGATCTCTGGCGCCTTCCTCAAATAAAAACCATCCAACTATTCACACTGTGACACCTCCTTTAAGTCACGCAGGAGTACCCCTTCACCCCAAACACGACAGTCATGGTTGCCGATGGTATTCCTTCGGGATCGACCGGTGAAGTCATTCGTGAGACGAAGGGATGAGACTCGAGGGATGAGGTTCAAAAACTGCCACGTGTTCTAGAACTTCCGGTAATCTCTTCATGTCTCTTGAGCCGGGTACATTCAGGCCCAAGGGTCGTACCCGCGACCCGCACTTAGAAATCGTACCCGCGACCTGCACTTAGAAGATCGTACC
The DNA here is from genome assembly GCA_963966675.1 of Lasioglossum calceatum. Classification (NCBI taxonomy): domain Eukaryota; kingdom Metazoa; phylum Arthropoda; class Insecta; order Hymenoptera; family Halictidae; genus Lasioglossum; species Lasioglossum calceatum. The sequence goes on from OZ016540.1 coordinate 13,874,215, forward strand.
CGCTTCGAAAATTAATTTTTCACCGCCACCGAATATTTCTTCACGTTCCGCGGATCAGGAAAGTTAAAATGATCGAATTTATGTCTCTAATTGTCACCAGGGGACCCGATAGATTCAGGTCCAAGGGTCGTACCCGCGACCCGCACTTAGAAATCGTACCCGCGACCTGCACTTAGAAGATCGTACCCGCTTCGAAAATTAATTTTTCACCGCCACCGAATATTTCTTCACGTTCCGCGGATCAGGAGAGTTAAAATGATCGAATTTATGTCTCTAATTGTCACCAGGGGACCCGATAGATTCATGCCCAAGGGTCGTACCCGCGACCCGCACTTTAAAGATCGTACCGGGTTGAAAAATAATTTTTGACCGCCACCGAATATTTCTTCAGGTGTCGTGAATCGGAAAAATTAAAATAATCGAATTTATGCCAGTGCTAGTCACCAGGGGCCCCGATACATTCAGGCCCAAGGATCGTACCCGCGTTAAAAATTAATTTTTCATCGCCACCGAATATTTCTTCATGTTTCGCGGTTTGGGATAATTAAAATTAACGAATTTATGCTGATGCTTGTCACCAGAGGGCCCGGTACATTCAGGCCCAAGGATCGTACCCGCGTTAAAAATTAATTTTTCACCGCCACCGAATATTTATTCACTTTTTGCAGACCGGAAAAATGAAAATGATCGAATTTGTCTATTCTTGTCACCAGGGAACCTGGTACATTCTGGCCCAAGATTCTCTTCATGTTACGTGATATGAAAAAGGATAGAATGATCAAATTTATGGCCGCGCCTGTCAACAGAAAGCGAGGTAGGTTTTAAACGAAGGATCGTACCCGCGACCCGCACTTAAAAGACCGTACCCGCTTCGCAAACCGTCGACAAGTGACGCCGCGATCCGAACGTGCTGCTTTTCACCTTCGCACCGCGCGCTCAGCCACTACGCATCCAACCCCCGGACTTTCAACCCCCGAACCACGACTTAGGCGACCAATAATGTTCACCGAAGCTCGAGGAACAATGCCGTTCAAAGGGAATCTCGTGGGAAGGTTAAGAAGCGTCCGACTGATAAAGCCCACTCGCGAGACTTCTTAGCGCCTTTGCTCCCCGATGGGGATGAATGAAATTGCACGAGGTCTTAGCTACTTGGAAAAATTAAATTGTCTTCGTGGATGAATGGTCGGTTGTAGATATTTAGGGAGAAATTTCAAAACTGATCCGGAAAACGGGAAAACCGTTATCTTTGTAATATAGTTGCATACACCGAATTTAATTAGCATTCGTATGACAGAGAAGAATTTAAAAAAGTAATTTCACCGCGTAATGAACTCTAAATCTGCAATTTTTGTCTCGGTAATTAACTCAATTTGATTTTATAGAATTTTTTGGCGCGGCGGTACGCCAAATAAAATTATTTCTCAGCTTTGTTATTTTTATTAGACAGTGCAAACTCGAGGCTTTTATGATTTAATGGCGCGGACAGTTATGTCATATTATTTTTGGACGGAGCAGACACAGCGGCGAATAATCGCGAGCGACATAATCTGAATTTAGAAATGTTTTGTTTTTAAATAGTCCTGCGCGAAGTTTCTGCTCTTCTTTATTAAATTTATTTCGCCAACTATTAGGTCGTTCGGAAAGTCCGTCGGAAGACCAAATAAAATATTCTTTTTAAGAAAAATGATGCGGAGACGTCACCGATCTTCAATATTATAAACACTGCCTTCTTATTCAGAATTGTTCGGAAGCCACAGACAGCTTAGTTGGCCAACAAAATTCCACATTAAAACGCTTAATGTTTAGTTTTAATTCAAGCAAGCCCCAGCACCAAACTTAGCATAAACAGCCCGCTAATCCCATAAATCCTGAATAATTTAAATTCTCCTTTTCTCCGGTATGGTATCTGTATCCTTCAGCTCAAGCGAACTTTATTATATTTTTAATGAAAGCGATACTCTCAAACAGCTTCGGGGCACAAAGACGTACTTAATGAAATCTAACCATCAATAAAAGAGTCGGAGCGGGGTCTGCTAAAATTTATTCAATTGGCTTTCCCGCAAGGACGACTCTCTTAAATTTAATTTTCACTGTCGGATTAAAAACGTCTCGGTGTTCTTGGCTGATCAAGCGTGCTGATCCGCAAACTACGGCGTTAATTCTACGGATGCTCTTCCCCTTTATTTTCTGGGGTAAACCGATGAATTTTGTATAAAAATCAAAGAACTTTCGATAGAAATTAGATAGAGCGTTGATTTCTTCTTTAAATGCAACCTGAAATATTGCATAATATGGGAAAAATAGAGATATTGTGGTACCAACGTTTTTTAACTTTGAAAACCTGTGTTAAACTTGCAGAATTACAAGAAAATTGTGGTTCATCCAATACGGACAGATTTTTTTGGCATGCTATACATCATTTCCCGTGGATTTTGTCACGCCGATTTCAAATCTGGTCGCAAAACTTGTCTACCACCTCAGGATTTTGCACACAACTGTTTTTTGCGAAAGAAACTAATGAAATCGTCATTTTTTTCGTTGAAACAATTTGATAAACCACAGGTTTGAATAAAAATAAAAATAATGAAGTATTTGAACGTTCCTTTGAAAGATTCTTATTCTGTTGCAACAAAACATTTCTCAACATCTTAATCTTGAATAATTGACTTTCGGCTAGAAAAAGCGGGTTTCCTTCTATAGTATGGCGGTCGCAATAGCAATCGAAGCGGACCGAGGCGAGGGTTTATTGGCTCGATCGTTCGACGCGAAAACCGCGGGGAATATAGCCGTTCGAACGGAAACGTAACTGTTACATTTCCACGGGAATGTTAACAGCGGTGCGGCCGATCCGCGGACTGTATTACATATATTTTTATCGAAATTGCGTGGGCCTGCGGTATCGGAAAAACATCAAAGCAACCGTGAGAGAACTGGCATTCGAAACAGTTCGCTCATTGCATGCCGGAAATTCGACGTCGAAAAACGATCCAGTGAGCCTCCCGGACGCGAGTTGTCTCTTTAAAAGTGTATTCAATTAATGAACGGGTCGTTCGTTAATGCCGTTAAACGCCGGGATATAATCGTTATTAAAATATCGAGTGAGAGAAACCGCGTTAAATCACGCGATACACCTGGCAATTAGGGTCACCGGGAATTCGAAAATAATGCCGGCATACTCTGCCACGGAGTTATGGATAACTTATTCAACGTCGTCTTGGCAATCCCTCCAGGGACGACAATTTCGAACGCCGCTGCTAAAAGCGTCGGGAATTATTGTACGCGCCAACCCCGATTAATAATTTCGTCCGTTTGTTCGCCCCGGATAAGCGAGAAACGCTGCTATCGCATCATTCTAAGAGAATCGACTGAAATTCAGCTTCGACCTTTATTACTATAATTGGAATTATTACTGTAATTGGACTGCGGATTTTATGCGTTTACGAGAAAAATGCGAAGCTGCCATTTAAAGCAGTGGAAACATTAGAAGACTTCAACCCTTGGCACTCGAATGGCTCATTCTTAAAACTATTGTTTACATTATTAAATTCGTTCGTATTTAAGAAATTACTAGATTACCCAAACATACACATTCGCGTATTATACGAGATATTAGATCAATTTCATATGCATAAAATGAAAGAAATAGTATAGAATAGAAACATTCTAGAATGAGAAAATGTTTCGTTTTTGAGTTAAAATAGCTCCGAGTACAAAGGGTTAAAAATGCTGTTATATTATTTTCAACCTATTAAACGTATCAACAAAGAAAATCAATTTCTGCCTCACTCCAGCTTGCTGCAATTCAAGTAAAACATTTTTATTTTGCATAAAGATCCGCTGTCCAGTAATAATTGATTGACGAAACATTTTTGTTTTTAATCGTTCTTCTGCGACGCTCTTAGCAGCACGTTTGCGACGTTCTTCTTCCCGTTTCGTTGTGCAATTCAGGTGCATTGTGCTCGTAGACTGTTCGGTGCAAGTCTTTTATTCGAAATTTATTCGGCAATGAATTACAGACGTCGAATGGGGTGCTGAAGGGTTGAACTAACACGAAGTGATCGATTTATCGGCACTCTTCATTGATCTTCGAACCGACAAGGATCTTCCGGCGTCTAGAGGTCCTCGTTTCAATCAAGAACTCCCATTGTGCTGCGTAATCACGAATCGTGTCCGATCCATTGTCTCCGCTCATTCATCTCTAACCACCATTTGCATACATTTGCATAATCTGCTCGTTCCGAAAGAATTTCCGAGACGCGCGTTGCGTTCTAAGCATTCTTGCTAAGATATCAGTCATTGCGTCCCGTCTCACCTGGTGACACGATCGATTCTGCATCCGGATAGCGCCGTTGGGAAATCGATCTGGAAACTTGAAACTGCTTACGTGTCTGTGGAGAAACCGGTATTCCTTCGTTAGCGTCGAAATTCTACCCCTGCCGTTGACCAATCGTAGCGGCGATAGAATAGCATCCACTGCTCTTGAACTTCCTCTTGCCTTACCAAGTTGGCGACGTTACGGAGAAACTGAGAAGAAGTTAGATGCATCGGTTATGTTCTTGTAGTTAGTGTACGTGCATTACTTGAGAATTGATAAATTTGAATCAACTGTATAAAGGCTTAAACAACCCAGATTGAGCATGACTTATTTAATTTTTTTTTTTAGGGAAAGGTCTGTCGTGTTTTAAAGCAGCGGTTATGCCTCCCTAAACAAATTTTTTTTCCGCGCCTCCCTATCTTTTAATCGATATAATAATATAGGCACGTTTTAACTTAAATCGGAAAATACTGAAAACTACAATTAACGGAATAATAACATGGTTTTGGTATAACAATACGAACATGCATATTTATTTTTATATTAAATTACTAATTAAACTACATCTAATGCATCAAATATTAATGCGAGTGTTGTTGTTGTTTATTGACACAAAGTTTATCAAATCTTGGGGGCAATGTGGAGAGTGCCACTCGTGATTCTTTTTCGACTATTAGCCTGGTTTGATATTTGGTTTTCATTGCAGCCATTGCCGAAAAGCCCGCTTCGCATAAATAAGACGTTACAAACGGTAGAAGCACCTGCATTACTTCGCAATACAAAGATTCATACTCTCCACTAAGATTCACCCAAAATTGAATTATGGTTTCATTTTGAAACTTTTGTTTCAGTGTGCTGTCGCATGATAATTCTATCAATTTTTCTTTTTCGATGGTTGTTAGCTCAAATTCACAAAACCTTTGAGAAATCAAGGTCTTTTGAAATAATTTAAAAAGTGCAACACTAAACCATCCAAGTGATCAATAAAAAGATTTTGGCTTGCTTCAATATTGGCTGTGTCCCAGAAATCTTTTAAAAGTGAAAACATATCCAACTCATTCTTTCGTAAATTTGATTTCCATAACTCTAGCTGTTTGAACATTATTTTTTTATTAAAAATTTTGGCGCCTCCCCTGTGGGGCGTGCCTCCCCGGTTGGAAACCGCTGTTTTAAAGAAAACATTTGAATGAATTTATACATAGAACTACATGTTTCATATATTATTCGATGATATAGTTTCCATGATTTGTAACAACTTGTTGCCATCTTTCAGATAACCTGTCAATTCCGGTTTTCCAATCACTCATTAGCAACATCTGCTTTTGATTTACAAGCAAAATTACCTGCTTCTTTAAAATACGACAGGATGTTTATGCAATTTGCAATTTTTTTAGACAAATTGGGAGCAAGCAGAATCAAATAAAGTGTTATTATACTTTCAGCGGCATTAGCCATTGTAAATCCAAAATAAGTAAGAAACGTACTGAAGTATATCGAATTTCATATTCCAGGACTTTTTGAAAATTTTCATACGCCATAAACGCATAAAAATCTGCTGTCTACTAATAATACACCGTCAAATGTTGTCCTCCACAAAGAGAAATTGAAATTTTATGTATGATACCTGTGATCCTCCCTCTCGATCCCCATAAAGTTTCGTCTCGATCCTTGAAAGGATCATCTATCCCTCGATGATCACTCGGTAACAAGTTTGGTCGTCTCGTCACTGGCATCTTGATCGCCAACGAAAAACCGTATCGCATACTCTCTGGGTCGTCGTGTCATGGTTTTCCGTAATAGATATTCGGTGATTTCTCCCCGAGTGTACAACGCATACTCGATCGCTTGTCTGGGTAGATGAGTTTGGTGGAACGGACAAAGTGGATGAACCTTGTCGCACTTGGGATCTGGATCGCGGATCGGCTCCGTGTACGAGTCCAGGATTAATATCAGCGTGCCAAGTGAGAAAATGTAGAGGAAGAACTGAAAAATATTTTATAGTTACAGGGATACACAATATATATATTAGATGATTGCATAAGATCATGTCCGATTTGAAAATAAAATTCAATGGTTATTAATCAATTATACATATAGTCACCATTCTTTTCTAATTGTAGAAAATTTAACCATTTTTTAATTTTAATCTAACCAATCATTAACCAATCTTTAAAATTTAACCATTGAATTATTATTTTTATCGGGCACGAACTTATGCAATCATCCGATATAATGCTGTCGCATCAGTGGAATTTCAATTCGAAAAGTTTGATCTATTCTCGTCGGTGTTGAATTTGATTCGGAGAAAAGGGGGTGTGGACCGCGGGAGAGTTCGTGACGAAAACGAGATACCTCGTTCATTTAATAAATTTAATAGAACAGTTCGCAGCGAATGTTTTCGTTTCTGTATTCGATTAGTCGACGGAATGTAACGCTTGCGAACTTCGTGCGAAACGAAGTCGAAACTTCGCACAATGCGCTAATGAATATGGTAGATAAAAAGACGACCGAATATTTGCAAGGATTCCTTGACTTGGTTGGGAACGTCTTTCGAGATACCGGAAGTAGGACAGTTCGGTTACACTGTGGTATTCAAATGGCAGATATGATAATTACGTCTTCGATGGCTCTCGAAAATTTTGCAATTTTTTAACCCTTCACAGTCGGAGCTTTTTTAACTTGAAAATGATTTTATTCATTTGATGGATATGAAATTGTTATAAGAGCTCATACAATACTTAAATGTGTAGTGATTGATTAGATACCGACATATTTAATAATGTAAACAATATTGTCAATAATGGTACAGCAATTCTTACTGATAAGGGTTAACTGCATTTTGGAAGCACACCACGAAGATTTTTGGAATTAGAGCAATTTATTTCGTTTTCGCCACAAATTCGTGGATCCTAACGCCAAGTGTTAAGATCTAGAGACGATGTTTCTCGCAAAATTTGATCCGACTACGAAACACGGACTAGCATGCGATAAGACAGTGGCCAAACTCATGAACGTGGACAAAAACGGAAACTTTCGGCCAAAAGACCGTTCTCTTTCGAGATTCCAAGTTTCCCGGGCTTTTACCTTCGACGTCTTCTGACCGAGCATCGACATAATAACGTTTCTTCGTTTTTGTCCGAATTCAGTCTACGAGGAAGCTTTTAGACGGTAAGTAGTGGGATTAGAAAATGTTGGGTTCTGAAAAGGAAATGAGGAAAAATCAATAGCCGCGAGAACTAGTGGGCACCGACGGAATCCAAGAATGTCAATGTTTGCCAAAGGCGATATTACCCATTGCAAAGCCTTCTCTCCTGTTAATTGCCGGAAAACTGTTTGCAGGATGATCAAGAGAATGCATCGATAAATCCAGCATAGAACTTGGATCGCGATGACGGCAATCGATTCCGCGAGACAATTCAAACACTCCAGAACGAGCACTAGCATTCTCGCATGCTTCGGATAGTTTTGCTAACATTCTCGCACGGGGTGAAATATCGTCGCGTCAGAGTATTAGAAGCACAAGTTAATTTAGGTTACATCGTACATCCTCGAACAAAGAAACCGCCTGCACCCGTCTGTATTCGTTTGTTTCATTGAAAAATTCTTGTATACGTACACTCGACGTCTATGGAATATAATAAAATGAAAATCTCAATGAAGAACAGTCGCGTCCCAGTTCCGACGTAACGAGGCCTTTAATAAGAGAAATAGAATCTCTGCCGGCTTTTTAAATTGCTCCGTTAAAATGTAAATTTGTACTAAAACCAACGAAATAGCTTCAAGTACGAATTTCGCGTTCATTAAAACGGGACCAGCGCTGACACTGGGTTTATTAATTCATTTCTCGGGGGACTGATTCGACGAAAGTCCGGCGTCATTTCGCCAAAGACGAAAAAGAATCACTCTTTTCAACACAGACATCCAACCTCACGAAATCGAAAGTATAATAATATGAAAAACCTAAAGAACCTGTCCAGGCCCTGATGGCATTTTTAACATTTTTGTTGAAAACCTTCCCGACTGTGCGCTTGAATTTCTAGCTTATATTTTCAACGAAATTTGAAGACGTCCATAAGACGTCGTTGTAACGTCTGAATAAGACATCTTAAGGATTTCCATTTTGAGACGTCTTAAAAACATGTTTTTCGAGACGTTTTAAGGACGCCGTCTTTATGCTATCTGGGTGTTAACCAGTGCGAATGAAAAATTTAGCGAAGCAAGACAAAAAATTTTGATTGATCTACCAGGGTTGAATTAGCACGAAGAACGATTCCCGACTCCAGTATTGAAGATTGCAAGCAACAAAAGTTCCACATCGTCGTCGATCCGTCGCATCCGACGAACTTCTGGCATTGTCAAGTTGCAGGCCCGATTCTATCATCTTTCCTCGAAGTAAGCTCATTAAGAAGTTCGAATCCTTCGTCAATCGAACCAGAGTGGAACTCGACTCGGAAAGCAATCGCAGTCCCTGTACCCGATGAAAAATCTCCCCGAGGGAGAGACGAAAAAGAATTGGGAGAAATTGGTTGTCGGCGTGGGAAACTGGCGTGGCCAGTTTCGCGTTCGCAGTTTCCGCCGCCAATTTAATCACCCCTCCCGCTTTTAATAATTTCGAGCATGACGCGCGATAAAGCACCGTGCGTTGTCTGTTCGTTTCGTGCGCTGTCACCTGGACCTGACGAATTTTTCAAGCAAGCTCTGACGAACCGCACGTGATCTCTAGTACAAATGGTTAGCGGGAAGGAACGAGGTCGAAACTGGCTCGAACGGACGCGAATTAACATATTTATACACGAATTAAAAAATCAGTAGAAGTCAGAAAATTACAGTGGAAATGTCGGGGAATCGAATACGAATCGGAATCGCCTGGCAAAATATGTTGACAATTTTTATTTTGCATTAAAATCCGCAGTCCCATTAATTCGTTATCGCGTGACCAGCGTTCGGCCACGAATGGGCTCGAACGCGAATTTATTTATCCGCAAATCTGGACCTCAAGTTCGCCGATTCTTTTCACGTCCCCAACGTCGTATATTTATACGCGATCTTATTTATTCCTCGGTCGATTCGCTCCCGATAAACATGCGATATGAAATTACGATGACGCGAGTATATTCGAGTACACGACAGAATTTCGCGGATAATCCTTTGCTTCGTCGGGAATAGTTAAGGGGTTACGCCACCCTGAGTCTTTCAAAAAATCGATTTTTTTTGTAATTTTCCTTTAATTTAGAGTTCAGGGAATAATTTAAGCCATGGTAGAGTGAAGTTACAGTGCTTAGAAGTTCGTGCGGCAGTCGCCGTTTCCGAGCAGCTAGGTGGCGTTTCCAAGTCACACTTTTCCTTCTTTTGCGTTTTTCTCGAAACTACATTTCTACAACTGCTGTAGCAAATATCTCGGAAACTGTACGCCCGATTTACTTCAAATTTAATACACATAATTTTAATAACATTATCTATGGTGTAGCATAGGATTTTTTTGATACGATATCCCAATTGTTTATAAGAATCGTTCAAATATTGATTTTTTGGGTAAAAATTGAATGTTCATTTTCATTTTCCTCGCATTTCTACGAAAATGGCTTTTTCTTAAAATCCCCATGCTACACTATAGATAATTTATCTAAGAACAAGAAAATGTTCCTAATTTTTTAATTTCAGATAACCATGGGCATTACAATCCGTGACACCATCTACACGTGTTTTGACGGAGGAGCTATGCAAGAAAACGGATAACTCCGCCATTTTTTAATATTTTTTTGTGAAATTTTTACAGAATAACCTTTAATATATGCCCTAACCATATATCATAATAAAATAATTGTCACAGTCATACTTTTTGAGATAAAAATTCGTAAACTTTGATGTCATTTCGACCGCCTCAGAGTGGCGTAACCCCTTAAGACTTTATCTACGGCAGAGTTGTGCTAATTTAAATACTAAATAAACTAAAATTAATATACTAAATAATTTATGAAAAGAATGGGCAAGAATGTAACATCGCCTCAAAAGTTCTTGCGATGTTAACGAGAGAACTGGTATTTCGAGATTCTGTAATCTCGAACAATAAACTCACTGTTCTTTTTCGGGAACTCGGTACTCGAGGATGCATCCACGGCGATGCAAGTTTTCTGTAATCGAGCAGCGAACGCAATTTTCTTAACGCGATGCATATTGCGCCATAAAGGTTCGCGAGGTAGCAACACGCGTCGCATAACCGACGGAAAGCAAAAAGGAAGAAGAGGATCGTACAACGACTAATTGACTGCCGTTGGTATGTTTCGCATACTCGTCGCTCCGCATTTTTATTAAACAACGTGAACCTTCTATGATACAACGACATCGGAACTGATCAAAATTCGTAGTGACATATTGTCGGAGAATAAATAACAATCGATTCATTTACAACTAGTATTTACAGCAGTTCTGGACTGGAGGGGAAGTCGCAGGGGTTGAACAAAATTGACATGGTCGTGTCTACTGTTTAAAACGTAAAAGCATTCTTGGAAAGAACTCATTATTTACCGGTTAAGTTCAATAACTTACGTATTCAAAATACGTCGGCTTTCAACACGTAATTGTACATTGTGAAAAGATTATTTTTCAAGTAGCATCGAACATGTTCTTGAAGAATTATTTTTCTCAAATGGTATCAGACTATTTAACTCTTCAACTCTTAATCTTTTATCTCGAAGATAAGCACGCTCAACTCGTTGCAAAATAAAATAAAAAAAGTTCTCGTCCACAAAAGGTTGAAAAACTTCCACAAAACACTACTTAAAAATATCAGAAGAATTCTGTTCCCAAAAGAATTCCCAAAGACACAGATCGTTAGTCCAACCCCAAAAATCGCCCTCTCAATCGCTCAATTTACAATAACTATTTACAACGCCGATCCAACGAATAACAGTTCCAGAATTCAGTACAAGATTCATCTAGATCACAGATTGCTGCTCGCAGTGGAGCCAGTCTCTTCCACAGTCCTCTTCGGTAGAATGCTCTTGTTGCTTGCTTGTTCCCCAGCAACGGAGTGCATTCGATCAAGAAGTGGTTTCGACGTGGCGTCTTCCTTCTTCAGGTTATAAGATTTACGAGAAGCATTATCGTTCTCGTCCCTCACCATGCTCTCCCTGCTCGCCTTGAATCGAAACATTTCTTTCGCCTGACTGATGGTGTACCTGTGTAAAAATCATCCAATTATTCACAATACTCCCTCGCTCGTGCAAATCACCAATCAATCCGAATTTCTTAACCTGACGGACTTCTTGAAGTTCGAGCCACGTGCTTTCCCTCGAGGATTCTCTTCGGACACCTGCGACGATACTCTAGCCTGCCAGCTTCTTCCAGGAGACTTCCTAAACCCGCAGCAGATAGTCTCCTTGAACGCCTGACGATACTTCATGCTCATCAAATTATACAAAATTGGATTCACCGTGGTGCTGAAGTAGTACAGACAGCCACCCAAGACGTACAGCCACTCGTTCAAGTCTGGATAGTAATCCGAGTCCTGGCCGTACACGTAAAGCAGCCTTTGCGCGTGGAACGGAGCCCAGCAGACAAAGAACATGATCACCACTACACCTGCAACAACCGATCACGTTAGTCATTTGATATTGTCAAGGGAAGTTGTTTGCAGGCTTGCAGCTGGGGGTACTTCTTGAGTGTCTACAGGAGACATTTACAGGTTTTGCAAATCAATTTCACCCTTTTACAAAGTATCAGATGATGAAATTGATTTTGCAGAAGGTTGAATTTGATTTGCAAAAAGGTCAATTTGGAGTGCGAAACCTATATCTCGTTTTTGTTTATTTTTTCTTAGTTTTTCTACTTTTAAGATTTAAAAAGATGATCGTTTCTATAAATGAAATAGATCAGGGATTCTTAAACTTATGTAGTCCGAGGCCCCCTCTTGAACAACATTTCTTTTGCGGACCCCATCCCAACCCTAGGCATTTTACGTCGTTCTTGAGACTTAATTTCTGGTTCAATAATCTCATAGGCACTACGTTATAATAAATATTGGTAAAAATGTATTTGCAGTCGAATAAAAATAATTAAATTTTTACTAATTATTCTTTAGTTACGTTAATAACTTTTCATTTGATATATAATTATATATAGATAATTCAATGAGTTATTTGAATAAAAGCGAAAAGTTAGGGGATGTAAAGTTAATGTCAAAATTGTTTCGCGGACCACAGTTTAAGCACCTCTGAAATAGACGAAGCTTGTGCGAAACGCAGAAAATCGGCGTGTGAAAGAAGTGATTACGTGGAATATCGCTCATCGATGATCGGAATGGATCGTGGATGGACACAGATGGGAATGGATGACGAATGAAGAAATTAAGCATCGTATTACACAGCATTCTGACGACTGATCTCCGGTATTGAATCTGTTTGGACTCTCCGTGGATCGCACTATGCACCACTGACTTCAGCGTATCCTGCGTGCTGCTCCTAATCTTCAAGCCCATTCTTGTGTAAACCACCAAGATCACTAGCATCGGTATCATGAAGAATATGATGCTGCTCAGCTCGTAGAGAGGGAAATCAGGCATGTTCGGTAGGATCATTGCGCAGATCGCCGAATCGCTCGAATAATTTCCCGAATCTGCACGACAGAAAATTTTTTTTTTAATTTTCACAAGGTATATGTTTGTCAAATAGAAGGGAGCAGATAGTTCACCTGGAGGGTACTCGACTAGATTGACTTTCGTGTAAATCGCGAACGGTATCGCGCAGACCAATGCGATCGTCCAGGAAACCAAGATGAAACGAATCGGTCTCTTCAGACCGCTCATCGTGTACACGCGAAGAGGATGACAAATGGCCAAATATCTTTCCATGGAGAAGGCCACTATCGTCAACACTGACACGTAAGACGACCTGCGGAATCAAACCCATCGCTTCATCCGTAAAAATCCCAGTGGAATAGGAGGACTGTGATCAGACCAAGCAAGATCCTCTCCGAAGAAATTGAATTCACATAAAGAGGTTCTACTTAATCGGTGTGTCTGTGGTGAAATCATAGGGCAAAGGGTTAAAGATAACTCTTCGGCACACCGATCTCGACGTAACAAAAAGCAATACATCATCTCCCAAGCAGCCAACACCGGAAGAATGGTACATTTTTAATCCCGCTGTCCTCCTCCATCATCTCATTTTTCTTCGAGTTACAGCACTCGAGTTTACATTATTAACACTAAACCTACCGAGCCTTAAAAGTAACTGGCATTTACATGTTCCCTTAGAAAAATGACAATTTAGACTTTGTGCGACTTCTATTGTAACACGTGCTCCACTAAAGATATCTATACAATCATTTCTTGTGAAATCATTTTTATTATTTCAATAATTGTAAAACAAGAATCTGGAACCGATCATTCTGACCGGTGATGGTAGGTTTAGTGTTAGCCGAGCAACGCGCAGTAGTGGTCCGAGAACGCGATTTGCTTTTGACTGGCCAAAAGTCAAAATGTCATTGGATCTTTATACAAGTTGGTAATCAGATGTTTTTGAGGTCACTGATATAAGTAATCTGATATAAAAAATTAAAAATTCATATCGACATTTTTCAACGTAATAAAGTATATAATTATATTTCCGATGTTACTTCTAAATTATCCAAATACTTCACCATCGGTAATTCGAATTTCTCTTCATCAGTTGATTCCGTATCACGTCAAAATACCGCGAGCTTTTATTTCTTAATTATCGTATAAACTACAAGGCTGCAGCAGGCTGCATCTAAAATTTATATGCTCTTATTCGAAATTGTTTAAACTTTCATATAAAACAAGTGTGATGCTTAACACTCTTATACATTTTTTTAAAAACCTTTCCAAAGTTTAAATTGTTAATAATATTGCAGCATTTGTAAATGGGAAACTAATTAAATAATAAAAACACGCCTCTTAATATATACAAAACATTTATTCAAGCCTGTTATATAATGCTCTATAATGAGTTCTTAGAATAATTAGTTTCACTTTGAATTTCAGAATTAATTTTGTCTGTAGAACGTTACCCTCGGTTACACAATTCTCTGAAATTGATAATATTTTGGATTTTGATGGTTTGAAGTATTTTTACTTTATAGCCAAAAAAGTTTTTCAAAATGTTGAACTTCAAAACTTGACTTTTGGCCAGTAAAATCGCGTTCTCGGACCACTGTGCAACGGCAGGAAAATAACGGAATATTTCGCGAGTGACGAGTACAAGAAGACCTTCCTTGGTTGTTCAGGATAAATATTCTTACATTTCCGACACGTATGCCCTGATCTTGCATAGGCCGGCGCCCAGCGTCCACGGGTACTGTTGCCAAGCGTTGCTCAGCTCGTGAGGTAATCCTGAAAGTCGAACAAGACCACGATAGTGATCGACCCGTTCGGATTATAATCGATCGACACGGTTATTCCATTTATACGGTATTGTATAATACATTGGTATTCTTCGACAGCCACCGACTACGTATTTCCCGGCGGCTGTTTTCTACAACGTGTTATCTGTGATTTATTTCCGCGACGCGCGCGATTGACGTCAGGTATCTTGGCTAGGGGACAAGAGCCGACTCAAAGCAGAGCCGAGGTACACAGACGCGTTTTCCCGAAAACAGATTTACGACGGACTTGCTCTAAGCTCGACGGATAATTAACATGCGAACGTCACCGTGTGTTCCGCGAGCAAGGCTGACAAGAAATTGCACGCAACGCGTATTTTACAGAGCTCTCCATAGAAACAAATTCTGTAATAGAGAGGAGAAGCCTCGAAACTAGTCGCCTGTAATTGCAAAATTATTTTCTTATTGATTTCATCTAAAGCAATAAAGAAAATTAATTTTAAATATTTTTAATGGGTGAAATTGTTTTGCGAAATGGTGAATTTGGCGTGCGAAACCTATGAATGATATATATTTCTCACCTGATAAAATAGAGAGGTAAGAAGAAAATTAAATCTGTGGGAGATCGCGATGAGGGAAGTGTTGAGAAGCTCCGGGAAATGGCATCGCCTAAATGATACAACTCTAAACACCTATAAGATTTCGCGTCCGGCCGGTCCCGCTGATTGCGACGAGCTTGCAGCGGATTCGCGCTTTTATGGAGATACATATTTCGGGGAATTGAAGTGAAATGAAATTTGTCGATGTTTTCAGTAAATCGGAAACGAAGTGAATTCTGTATTGAATTTTATTAAACGCCAGTCTCACCGGTATATTTCTGCAATTTCGTTAAGAGAATCGCGCAATGATTTCCACCGGACAAAGGAATTTATACACATAACAACTCGTGCGATGTAATGGCATCGGACGAACACTTTTTTTTCTTCTCTGACGATAAAACGTGAGCGACTCGTTCGGAAACCCGAGTCGATTTCCGACGAGAAAATTTAATGGAACCGGCAAATGACACATTTCGTTTATCCCTTGTTCATCCGGAGAAGAAATGAGCGTCTACGTTTATTACCATGTTACGAACAATGTTCGATATCGGTATCGCGAATTTCTGATCATTGTGGATGTGCGTGAACGACCCGTGGCTTATCTGGCAAACTATACGATTTCGATCGATTTGTGGCTGTCGATAATGCAACGTACAGCTCGGTCGATGTCTGAAGAATGTCTGCGAATGATTTTTCAAATGATTTTACGCGCAAATTGCTAATCAATTACTAAACATTTAGGTATTGTATGAGCAACAGTAAGTGTACAAAGTATTCGTACACCTTTTAATAACTAATAACCTTTTTATAATTGTACCAAACGACCTGGTTTTTTATAATCAATTAGAAGCATTGGTTTACGAAATGATATGCAAAAAAAATTTACCAAAAATTACAATTTACAAGGCAGCATTTAGGAAAATTTAAAATAGATCTACAAAACATATATTTTAAATTTTCTTTAAGGGCCCAAATAAAAAAGTTTTAAAAAATACCTTTTTTATTTTTCGTAAACCATTGCTTCTAATTGATTATAAAAAATCATGTCATTTAGTACAATTATAAAAAAGCTATTCAGGTTCAAAGGGTGTACGAATACTTTCTGCACCCACTGTATTATACCAGTTTCATATTCATAAAATTTAAAAAATTCATAGAGAATGGAAATATTCTAGCTGGGAAGAAATGTTTAATTTTCCAGTTAAAATAGCTCCGAGTGTAAAGGGTTAATGATCAAAAATACGTATTTGTGTTTCACGAAACGGTTCCTTTTTCCATTACACAAGCTCCGCTCGATCTAAATCTGTTTCTTTCGAAAACTTTTCTTTATCTGTTCTCGTCGCAACTTATAATCTGATAACACTTTTTTAGAAAAAGTTCCACGGTCCGTGTAATTGAAACGGAACCAATTAAAAAGTTCTGTAACTCTTTACGTTTCTTTCGATTTCATAAAACGATTAAAACTGAGGAAAGAGAGAAATAAGTAGCTTCTATTTCCAGCAACAGGCGCAGACAATTTTGCATATCCGCGGTCTAATGATAACGATTCTGTACTAGCGATCGTGGTTTTGTACGTTTTTGTACTAAAAGTTAATACGAATCAAAATGCGGATACGTGTATTTAAATACTCGTAAAATAGGGGTCTCTATTGCGTACCACCTGACAATGAAAATTCTAGTAACACGTTCTAATTTACGTAGTAGGTGTAGCCAAATCTGAGACACATCCAACGATAGTTGATAACTACGAATCGAAGTTTAACAACTCACGAAGATAAGAAGGCTTGTCTAAAAGAATCTCTAGATAACAATTATGATTTCTAGATTCCCTAACGAGCTAAACAAGAAGCGAAGATGTTGCCACAGTTTTACTTGTATAAAATTAAAAATCAATTCTTGCTTCAGTTTATAGTTATCTATCAGATTGACCGTCATCGTGAATCTTGACGTCACGGCTTTCCTCTTACTAATAAATCGTTCTAATTTTATCTAATTCTGTGATTGCAGAGTCAATTTTTCCTCGTTAGCGTCTCAATAGCAGCAATCTTTGCTTCTGAAAGGTAATCAAGTTGCCAGCCAACGAAAGATAGTCTCTCCTACTCGATAAGTGCTTGCATAGGTGATAACGAGGAAAAACTATATTTAAAAGGCCCTATGATTATTAATAGACAGCGGATCTTTCTGTAAAATACAAAGTTACGCGAATTGCAACAAACTCTAGTGAAATAGAAATTTGTAATTCTTTCTTAATATTCTAATGTTTTCACTGTTCTCAATCACACCTACTAAAATCCGCTGTCTAATCATTAAATACAGATTGACAGCAAACCCAAAAATCACAGACTTTTCGCGAATTATGTTTATCAGTTCCCGCGATTGCTCTGCGTGGATTCTGATCTTCTACTCAAATATTGAAGAAAAGAAACGTCAGCAATTTACGTAAACGACATACGCACGAGCGTTTACTTTGTACGAGTGTGTACTTTCGGATGAAAGTATTAGGTCATTCTGTAATGCGTGTCGTTTTTTATTGCAGCTCACGTAAATGAATGTCAATATTTCGTTTACACCAAACGAGCCAGAAGAGTTGTTGACTCAAATTGAAAGCGATGCTATTGTATAAATGCTCGTCACAAAATTAGCGTCATCGAATTATCAATTTATCGTTGCTGAAATTAGCTAGATTGTAGTGCAAGGTGAGCACTTCGTTATCGAGTAACAACCAATTGCTATCAATACCCCTGATCGTTTCTAAAAACGAGACAGACGGGAAACTCTTTTTTTGCACTTGAAGCTGAGAAGAACGAGAAGATTTATGACTTGAAACTTTCGAGGACCGTCGGTCTCGCTCTAAAAAAATCAGTTTGACTCATCCGGCGGTTAGAACACGCAATTCCTACCCTGCGAAAAGTGACGCAAATAACAACGACAACCGACAAACAGCCCACTGTGCAGATAACAATCGCTAATGTACACACCGCGGCGAGATTAATTTAAAGCCCTTATCGTTGAGCATCGTTGAAGAACAGCGGAGAGAAACGCGATCTCCAGGACCTCTCTACAGGAGGATCCTTTTATCTGTTCTATAAATACATAATTCATTTCGCACCCGTTTTGAAACCCTTCCGCCTTGAATATTCATTCTCTCTCTCTCTCTCTCTTTCTCCCTTATCGTTTCTTAAATGTACATTCTCAATGAAGAAATCTAGAGATACATAATGAAATACTTGATCCTTCTTTTTTCTTTTGTTTCCCGACGCTCGACGGAGAACTGCTTTCTCGTGGAACAAGTTCAATTTCACTCGCAATTTTTACCGTTATCACGACAGCCTATTATATTATCAACTGTGAAAATACTCGTTCTCTTAATTGAAATATGGTTCCTGGTCATTTCGCACCCCTTGAAATCCTTCCTCCTTGAATATATTAGGTTGTTGCATATGAAATGTCCGATTTTTTTTTCAGTGACATAAAACAAACGCAATTTTGTGTACCCAATGTATTCTATCTAGAAATTTTATGTTTCTTGATTGTATTGCGGTAAAAATAAAATATTATGGTCATTCACATCTTTCATTTACAAGATTGTTATCTTGATTTTGTAGTTCTATTTACCATCAACGACTAGTACGTTATTTAATCACCACATTTTGACCAAAAATCACACAATGCTATCGTTAAATAAGTTATTTTTCCAGACATATAAAAGAAACACACGACAGTCGCGTTGGTTGACGTTGAATTAAATTTTATTTAAAAGTAAAATTATACAATACATGTAAAACTATAAAAGTAACAAGCACGTGGTTGCCTTACAAAAACGACAAGAATTAATTTATTTAGACTGCGCGATTCTTATTATAATAAGTGCTCTAATAAAGATATTTATTAAATCATTTCTTATGGAAGCATCTTTATAATTTCATTAATTCTGAAATAAAATATCTAGAACCAGTCATTTGACTGGTCGTGGTACGTTTAGTGTTAAGGATTAGATTTGTGCCTCAAAGTTTTATAATAATGAACCTACAGACTGTAATAGCATTTCTTGATCGAAACGTTTTATAAGAATTACATTCTAAAATCGGACATTTCATATGCAACAACCTAAAAAATTCTCTCTCTCTCTCTCTCTCTCTCTCTCTCTGTGTGTGTGTGTGTGTGTGTATCTCTACCTCTCTTATCGTTTCTTAAATGTACATTCTCAATGAAGAAATCTAGAGAATGCGTAATAGAATATTCGGGAACTGCATTCTCGTGGAACAAGTTAAATTTCAAGAGCGCACACGCCCTTGCAATTTTTGCCGTTATCACGACAGCCTATTATCAACTAAAAATACTCGATCGTTCGTTTTCTCAACTGAAATGTTGTTACCGTTTTAATGAACCACTCGACAGAACTGTGATTTAGGGGCAGGAACGTAAATCCAATTCGCTTATCGATTCCCCCTCGGGTCTGTTCAACGAACACTAATACCCGCACAATGTACTCGTTTTCCCTCGATTAAGCGTCCGTCGGGTTTCATTATCTCCGGTTTTCTCCGTGAATCGCTATAAAAGCGCGAATCGGGCCGTACGCCACCGGAAATTCCGTTCTGGAACGACAGCCGACGCAAACGCGACCAAAGGGGACGAAGGAATGATCAAACTTAATCAAGAGAACCATTTCGCTCCTCTTCTCAAACAATCCAGCTCTGATTCGAGACCCGAGCTCGAAATATTATTGCGTTTTTAAAAAAACATTCTGCTCGTCGAGGAGAGTAGGGAGTTTTTATGGAAATATTTAGGAACCCGTTTAACGTGCTGATTACTGCGTGGATTTTCTGTGTTTCTCACATGTCTTGCCCGTTTAATTCGTATGAACGATCACGGGTATTAATAATTATTAGTAGACAGCGGATATTTATGCAAAATAAAAATTTTCTACCTGGATTGCAACAACCTGGAGCGAAATGGAAAATTATTTTTTCTCCCAATATGCTTAATAGGTTGAAAATAATATTGGGTTGGCAAGAAAGTAATTTCGGTATCTTAAGCAATGAACTTTAATTAATAAAATATTTTCCATTTTGTTCGATGATCTTTTGCCATCTTTCATCATTTCATCAGTTCATCATCATTAGTCATTGTTTTACCATTCAAAGAGTTTTGTAAACTTCGTGACAAATGGAAAATATTTTATATTGATTAAAGTTCGTTGCTTGAATGAAAGAATTGGGTTTCATTTCACCTTAAAATACCGAAATTACTTCTTCCAATTTATTTACTGTTTGAAATTACACCTACTGTTTTTTGTCATAAATGTATAAAATCCGCTGTCTAGTTACTTGGTAATGAAGTGTGCACCGTTTACTATAATTCAATTCATCTCGGAACGAATATTTGGACGATTAATTGATTCGCAAATCGAATGTAATGTTGTGCGTATTCGGATAGTGACATTAATACAGTGTAAACCGGAAATAGATGAGGACTCACAATGGCGGACTCACCCAGAACCAGTAGAATGAGATCGGAAACGGCTAGATTGAGCAAATAGTAGTTCGTAGCAGTCTGCATCGAAGGATTCCTCAGGATCACAGTACACGTAGCAACATTCCCGAAAATCCCAGTGACGAAGATCGTCACATAAGCGATCGTCAAAGGCACCACCATCTGCATCGGTAAATACTTCGGACCCAGCACCTTGGTCAAGTACTCTACCTCCGTTAGGTTCTCCAGGTCCCAATCTCTCCAGAAATCGTGCAGATAGTTCTCGTTTGACGTCTCCATTATAGTAATTCCTCGTAGATTCTACGTCAAACGGAATTCGCGAGTTGGATAAACCTTTACAATGTTTGTAAATATCGGTTCTCGAAGAAAACCATGCGTTCGGAAGAGTCAACGATCTGATTTAGAATGCACGCTCGATATCTGTGGAAAAGAAAGAAGCCTAGTAAATAGACGAAACATAGATCATCGAATCAATCAGTCTACGATCGATAAAAAGTGATCACTTTCAGTCATCGATTAGGGTTGAAACCATTGACACAGCTTCCGGGTTCGGATTTGAAAGTTCAATCGGGAAGAACGTTGATAGACAATGATCTTCGCAAAGTAAGAAATATTTAGC
The DNA here is from genome assembly GCA_963966675.1 of Lasioglossum calceatum. Taxonomy (NCBI): domain Eukaryota; kingdom Metazoa; phylum Arthropoda; class Insecta; order Hymenoptera; family Halictidae; genus Lasioglossum; species Lasioglossum calceatum. The sequence continues at coordinate 13,895,582 of OZ016540.1, forward strand.
TCGAGCAGTTAAAACCGTGGAAAATATCTTTGGAAGAAATCGCAGCAGGTAAACAAAGCATGGTACAATCTAGGTAGCTCGCGATAACATCAAGCAAATGGTTGATCGAATGGCCAACAATCGAATCATTCGATCTTCTAAAATTAACTCGGTGCTGCATCGGCTACAACGAAATTCTTCATGAATAAACTGCGGATTTATGGATTTATGAGAAAAATGAAGAGACGCAATTTAATGGCGACTCTAAGACGCCACATTATTAAATGTGTCGGTACTTATAATCAATTACTAAACATTTAGGTATTGCATTAACGGAATGGAAATATTCTAGGTCGGAAGAAATGTTTAATTTTCAAGTTCAAATAGCTCCGAGTACAAAGGGTTAAAGAAATAGACCAAATGAATTGAAGAATGTCAATCTAGTAGATTTTACTTAAATAAAAATTAGGAAAGGAAGAATGAAACTTCTGTTTGACTTTTTATTTTGCATAAAGAGATTCAAGAGCTGCATCAATAATTTCAACGCAGCCATCGCAAGATCAAAATCTCCATTGGATCAAGAAATATAGGTTTCTCAATGAACGTACATTTTAACCTTTCACTCCATCCCGAAAACGATTCCCAGTCTATCAAAAATTGAAATGTTAGCTGCAGTTCAGCGGTCGACTTCCAATCGCCATTGCGCCGCAGATCCTCGTCTTCTTCCTTTGAGCCTGGACCCTCATCCTTGTATCAGCTAAGGTAGAATTGGAATGGCTCTTTATTCGAAGAACAAAGAGACACGATTATCGAATTGATCGCTGTCAAAAGGAACACTGTAGCTTCGAAGTATCACAGATTCCGGGAGATAACGATCCGACTCCCGAGGCCCGATGGTAGCACGTGCGTCGTCGTCGAAAAACGCGAAATGAAATTCGATCGGGGAATTTCCGTTGTAAGACGGACTGTCGTTCTTCGAGCACGTTGATAGATCGGCGCGAACGAAACCAAAATAAACAGACGACGAAAGGAAGGTTGAAATTGGAGATTCGGCGGCGCTTTCGCTAGCTGCCGATCTGCGTGACTGAACGCGATGCTCTCGGCGACACCTTCGGACACCGCGACAACAACCTCGTCCTCCTGATTTCGCTGATAACGGAATCAGTTTAACGAGCCGTTCGATTGCTTTAGAATCTGCGATACAGCCGATCGTTTCGTCAACTGATGCTGCGCCCCCGAAAGTACTTGAATGCGCAACCCTGTGCAAACTGAAGGACTCTGTTTTCAGGAAACAACTTGAATAGCAACAGTTGCTTCTACTCGATACTTTTAACCGCCGGAATTCGTGCCAACCGATAAGATTAATCGGAGACAATGCGACGATAATTTTTCATTTGATAACGTGCATTTACGTCAAACCGAGGATAATTAATTATTGCAAAATTGTTGTTCTTGCTGATCGAAAGTGGACAACGCTGTCCCATTGACAGTACAATTCAAGTAACAAAATAATTTATTACATACTTCGGTGTACAGTTTTTTATAGGAGTATATTTATATATTATTTACAACGTCGGTATGAAAATATTATGCAGAATCGGACTCGTCGGAACTCGATTCGCTATCATTCTCTGTCCTGTTAGGTTGTAGTCTATTTGTATTTACAAAAAGGTCTCCTTCGCTGTCGCTGTCGTCTTTATTAGGGATCTTCTGATCCGATCTCTGAGATTCGTCGAACTGTTTCGGCCAACATTTCTGAGATCGGTACCACCTCTGGTGCTCCTAAAAAGTAAATTACTTCTTTAATTACTCCGCAATAAATTAACATGACTAGATTAGTTTGTGTTTAATAAATTTAAACGCAAAGGGATGAACATTAAGAAGAGGAGCATACCCGTGTTAATATCTTAACGATCTCTGCCTTGACCTTGTCCCCCTCCAGTATCGGCTCTACGAGCACGAAATCCCCCCTCTTCACCCAGATATTCCTCCTGAACTTCGTCGGCATCGACACGAGATACTGATTTCCATTAGGATCTTCAACTTCGTGGAGATTATTCCCACGAGACTCGAGTATCCGCACAATAGACTGCGACTCTGTGGGAACACTCAAATCCGCAACCTCCTTAACAACATGTTTGCGTTTGGTTGCTTTGGACATCCTAATCTGCAACCTTAAAGGCAACGAAAATACACTATTTTCATCTTAAAGGAAAATAAAAGAGTTCACATTATGTGTTGGACGATAATATATGCTACTCCGACTAAAAATACTACTTCGATTGAACAGACTTATAGCGCATCTTTGATCCTAATCTCCCGATCTAACTCCTCGAGCTCTTCCTCTTTATTTGCATCGTGCCATGGGCCAAAGGAGCCCGCAGACTTCTCTATGGTGGCCCATATGTCTAAGCTCTCCCCCGGGGGAACTTCGTATCCATTTTCAAGACCTCGAGAGTTCGAGGGCGTTTTGCAATTGTCCTGGGACTCCTTGCGCAAGACCGTGTCAACCTCCACTGATGTGAAAAATGCCACAGACATCGGAAGATCCTTCATGCCCACTCTGGAGGCGCAAAAGCACCTAGTTAGTAGATTGGTGACGTGCATAGCTAAAGCTGCATTGTACTTGTACTGAGATGGAACAAGATATCTGACCTCATCGTGGAAGGACAAACAGAATCTTATATTATCCTTCATCAACCACTTCATCGAGACAAGCATCAAGTGCAGGAAGTCAACTGCACCGCTCTGAACCACCCAGTTCACCTTGGTGGGCAAGCCGTTGCTGTTAGTCTGCGTCTCCAAGGCTCTGGTTAGCCTGCATTTCAAGAAAGGAGTGACAGGATGAGGACTCTCTGCGATATCCTCCAGCCTGTTGAACATTGCTGATTCCGAGCCACCTACCCACTTGCCTCTTCCAAACATCTCTTGCACTGTCTTACCAAATAGTTTGGCTACTTTGTACGCATCGTAGGAGGAGTACTGCACATTGTCTAGGTCACAGCTGATATTCTCCTCCTTCAGCCTGTACACCTTCTTGCCTTTAGTCATGGTGAACATCTTCCTAGACTTTGCCGCAGCCTCTGCGTCTGTCATGGTCGGATTAAACTGCTTCAGCAGTCTCTCCGCGAACTTTTGACCTGCTCCATAAATTCTAGCATAATTGATAATTTTAGCTTGACTTCTCGATATTCCAACAGCCTTCGCCGTGACACTGTGCATGTCTGTTTCGTTCGATTTAGTGCCGATCAGGGTCATCCAACCAAAAGGTGTGGCTCCGTGGATGTTTTTATAGTAAGCGTCTCCTAGCATGGATGCGATCCACAGTTCCTGGCTGTCTACATCGGCTCCGACGATATTGTACCCTGGAGGAGCTTGTATCATCGCCCTCAGCTCAGAACCAACGCGATCCTCGTGAGCATTGGACGCAGTCATCCACGTTGCCTCCACTGCACGCCTCGTCAGCGTCCCCGTGACGACTACCAATGGAATAATCACCCCATACTGAAACGACTTTGCCGCACCCTTAACAGTATCTGGCAAATGGGACGTGTCCAACCATACCACAAACTGCGACATGATTCTATCTCTGTTGTTCCTCCAATAGGAAAGCATTTTCGCGATTTTCAATATCTCCGCCGCGCTGCTGTCCGATCCAGCAAGAACATTTTCAGAGAATTTGTTCAAGAAGTCTTTAGCCATGGGATTACCCACGTTGTAGCTCCCTCCATCCTTGTGTGGCAACTTTAGGAAATAGCAGCAGTCGTCTATAATTGTGTCGCACCAGATTGCGCTACCTTTGTAGATCGCGCTAATGTCAATGTCTTCTTTTTTCTTCTTTTTCTTGGTGTACCAGTAGTCTGGCTTGTGCAGATTGCTCTCTACGTTCTTATTCAGAGTCGTCATTGTATACTCTGCTTCTTCAGCGGAATGTTCTGCTAATCTTAGAGGACACTGGGCCAACAGCTGCTTTATAGGTATCTTAGTCTCTACATTTTCGTCCTTGAACGGTACCAAGATTCCCCAGCCCTTGTTTTTTATGTAATGTAATGGATAGTTCTCCCACGTGAGATTCAACAGCTTCGGAACGATTTGCATGGAAGTGCTTAGGTTCTGTGGACCTGGAGCCCAGTTCTCGTCGCTCAGCTTCGAGCAGAGTTTCCTGTACCATGCCGGATAGCCTAACATGTGCGGAATCTTAGCAGGCAAGAGCTTCCTCGTTTCTTTTAAATACCCAAACTCCTTCTCCAAAGGATCTTCATCTCCCTCGTCGTCTGTAAGATACTTCTGCGCATCAGTCTTCTCTTTCTCCGTATCCGGTGGTACATAGTTCTTTTTCAGATTCGCGTACATCGTCGACGATTTTAATCTAATATTCTGTGTGCTCCAATCTTCATTCCACATCCACAGATCTTCTTTATACTTCTCTTCGTGCATAAGACGACACACAGCATTGGCTCTTTGAGCCAGAATAAAGGTAGTTTCATATTTCAAGTCCTCGAACGTAGACTCCGACTCATCTATGTACTTCTGCCAATTCGAGTTCGTCGGCAAGTACGCAGATCCAAGTTCCAGCATCCCTGCCAAGGTAACAGGATGGGGAAATCTTTCCTGGAAAACAGGAAACAAACAGCATAACACATTGTGCGTTGCAGCTACGTCGTTCGCGCAATAGGTCATTAAAAAATTGAAGTTGTCTTTTATATCGCTTAGAGTACCCTCTACAAAAATGTTCCTGGACTCCTTGTCTATTTCGTGTCCGCAATAAAATTTATGGACCTCTGCCAGACTGTTTAAAGAAGTCTGCATCTGCAAATCCGTTTTCTCCATGCTGTCCTTCTTCCCGCTTAAAAGTCCTCGTTGGTAGCTGCTGATCCCACCAACCGATATGTGAAGAGACATCGTGTCGACGAACCTGAGGCCTGTGGAATTGATCCAACACTGTTCTTTGATCTTACTCCTATCGAACGATACGTTATGACCCACTACAATCTTCGGCTTCTTGTGAAAGTTGGTCAGTCTCTCTCCATGCTCTGTTGGCTTGCTTTCCATTGGTATCAATTGATCCATAGTAAAATGCTGCCCTTCAAACTGCGTACTTACTCCGTCCATTAAGGACTTCGACACCCAACCGTACCACGCTTTATTTGTTACAGCGGTGGCGATTGTTGGTAGAGGCCCCTCTTTCATGCAAACTTCTATATCAAAAATTATACCGTCCTCTAACGGATAGTCTACAGGTTCTACGCTGTTTTCCGTGTACCTGGTCCAGCCTTCTTTAAATACCCATTGATCCGGCATCTTAGGAACTTCTTTCATAATATCATTGATAATCGCTAAATAAGGTCTAACTTGTGCTTCGCCAATATTATAAAAATGTTGCTCTATATCGTTCCCTTCCAACGGAGGCAACCGAAGATTTACATTTGGAAATCTAGATGCTTCCTCAGTCTTTATACCATATACATTTAGATTATCTTTTATCGATTTAATTTCTTTAGCGGAGAATTCTTCTTGTTTATAGAAATTCTTAAATATCTGTTCATGCAAAGGCTTTGAAAGCATTTGCATATTGATCGCATTCACTCTCATGTTATCGTCGACTTCTACATTGGTTTTGTTTTCTGTCTTTTTTACTTCCGCAGTTTCTACAATGGTGGTTACATTATTGCTATTGTTTGTTGAGATTTTTGCAACAATTTCAGATGTTTCCAACGATCCTCCACCTTCATCGCGTATATTTTTTGCATTTTCAGGAGGTGTTGAGACGGAATTCGATATTTTGACAACGATATTTTCATTACTATCATTTTGATGATTTCCTTTGTCGGCACCTTTCCGAGAGGTTAGGGTCGCCGAATTCTCCTTCACTGAATGCCATTTTCCTTTCCGTAAAATTTTCTTCGTGACACGTTTGTAATCGCTAATATCAGCGTTATACTTTGCGGCGGTGGATTTGCAACAATTAGAAATACGTATCACGCAACTTTTCATTTCCAGTTCACTGTTTTCAACTCTGTTGACGATTTCATAATAAATAGCAATGTGTTCGACACGTGACTGAACAATACGTTTCACAGTGATTTTATTATTGCATGCTTGAAAGCTTATTAGTAATAAAGTACATTAAATAAGAGCCTTACCTGTTTATTGTTAAATAGTACTATTCAGAAAATAGTAAACGTTTCAAGTAAACCGATAAGTTTAATAAACTTGACGAAGTTGTGTGTCAAACATTTTGAACTTCAGCATGTCGCCATGGTCGCCATGTTTTGTCATTGAACGCGCAATTTCAAAACTTTCCAGCTTCTACAGACAATATTTCCTATCGGAAACATCTATTATTACTAATAGAACAAAAATATAAAAATTTATATGTCGCGTGGAAGTCTGGTAGCGTAAAAGCAAATATATAAATATAAAGGAGATACTGGTAAAGTAAAAAATAAGAGCCTTACTAATTTTCTATAAAATCTATTAATATAGGAAACACCAATTATTATTAATATATAAAATGCATACCGATAGAATGAATAATATAAAAAGATCGATAAAATAAAGAAAATTATAGCTTCGATGGATTTTTGAAACATCACCTATTTATATCATTTCTGTTGCGTATAGCACAGTGATCACGACGACATCTTCATAGCGTCTGCCAGTTTATTGTGTTCATCATGGCTTCGACGGGTTAGTGTAAATTTAATATGTAATTTTATGATTTGTTTCAGGATTCTATCACGGTAGAAATGTTGTAGATGTTTTGAACGTGTTCTCGTTTGTCAGGATCACGATTATTCGTTCGGTGTACGCGTATAAACAGTATAATTACATTGCGGTTTCGTGGTTGTCACATTTGACGTTTCTCGTCGTGTGTTGCGTGGAAATTTCTGCGAGTTTCTGCGACGTTTCATTAATTTAACGATGGTAATGGCAGAATCATTTCTTTCCGCAGAATCCTCAGCCTGCGAGACACTCGATTTAAGCGGTCAGGGACTTAAAAAGCTCTCCCGTTGTCCGTCGGATGCAGATATCAGTACATTGATCTTAGACGATAATGAGCTCCAGCGTCTCGATAATCTTGATTCTTATCACAGAATTACGAAGGTAACGCGTTTAAACGTAACAACTCAACCATACAATTAGTTTCTGTATATTTTCATGCTATGGCACAGTGTCGTATTACGTGTTTCTTCCATTGACATGTTAACAGTACATAGTATGTTGTGCAACAAACAAACCTCGCCCACTATTTACTAACAAATGTACAATTTCAGCTCTCGATCGTAAGAAACCAATTGTTACGAATGTATGGTGTATCGAAGTTACATAATCTTGTAACTCTGAATTTAGCGAATAACGGTATCTTAACCATAGAAGGCATTAAGGATATGATCAATTTACGAACTCTTTGCTTAGCTGGCAACAATATAAAGGTATACTTGTTTACACGCTTTATTGTTATGGTAGTGGCTCGTTTGCTGCAACAATAACGTAATTTGAAGTTCGCATAACGTTAACGCAGTCTTCTTAGACTGAGAAATCATAATCAAACAAGAATATAATAATTTAGAACGCTGTTGCAGTGAATGAGTGATACAGTAAGTCCTCGACATATGCAAATTCTTAAAAGTGAACCAGAAAACTAATTGCAAACTGTGAAACTCGTTTTTTGATTGCCAGAACGGAAGCTTTGTCGGTTTTATATTCTATATATCTTTTATATTCTAGCATTTCTTGACAATTTTCAGGAGCCATAAATGCATAAAGATCCATAGTCTATTTATCACTGATTAATTTTCCATGAACATAGTTGGTTTATTTATATTTTCCTTTCAAATGAAAGCGCTGGAACGAATTAACCGTGTAAATCGAAGACTTACTGTATTGTGGCAGAACGATTTTATACGTTTGTTAATGTTATAATCATTTGTGCAGTCTATCGAGCATTTACACACAAACACAAAATTGGAGCATCTAGATTTGTCGGAGAACAGCATCAGCCATACCTCAGACATTTCGTATTTGAAAAATTTAAAGGTAATATTATTTTCGATTTGTGCATTTACGTTAGTCGGGAGTGTATTAACAATGTCCTAACATTTTAGGAACTTTTCTTGCATAACAATCGCATCATAACATTGCGACAGTGCGAACGCTACTTACCCACTTCGTTAGAAACGTTTACGTTGGCGAATAATAACATTACTGATTTGAATGAAATGTCACATTTAGCTAATCTGAAAAATTTGATACATTTCTCGATTGCGAATAATCCGTGTGTCAGTATGACAGGTAATAGTATGTATCCTTTTTACTACGTTATATATTTGTTATATCTCTATCTAGATTATTAGAGATGGATTAGTAGTGTAACGAAGACATTCTCTTACATATAGACAAAAAGAGATGTGATATTTTACTATATTCAGTATTACGTTAGAATTACTCTTTCTCATAAAATATCATGCTTGTAGAAAGCTACACACGATAAGAAAAATGTTTATACTAACATAGTAGATTTACAGCTATAGCTTATTCTTCTTAACAAATAGCTACTAGTGGGTTTGACTATCGTCCTTTTGTTATCAATTGGTGTATGAGCTTAATATCGATCGACGGCTATCCTGTTGATCCTATCGAAAGGTAGGTCATTCTCTCGATGATACTGTAAGTACTTAATAAATGTAGTGGTATCTTGGTCGGAACAGTCGAGATTGATTTGAAATTATGGCCACTCAGTTTAAAGGCAGAGTGGCTATATTCTCAGGGACGCGGTAGACAATTCCGTGTTGGTGAACATGCACTGCTTGCACAATACTTAGCGTCTGTCTGCCCTCTCTCCGGTGAGTCGCTCGAAAACGAGACCGACAGGAAGCTTAGGCTGATTCTGAGTAAAGCGCAGCATCATCAGCAGCAATTGAATCAACAAAGCGACGCTGGAAGTGTGCACAGCTTGAGTAGCGTCGGAATGAGTCCTTCACCGGCCACTAGGCGTAGACTTAGTCATATCAGGACAAATTCACCTAGACGTGCCAGTGAGTCCAATTAATCCACTTAAGGTTTTCTCTCTTTAATTTTCTTCTACGTAACGATCAGGAATCAAAAATTTCTCTCCATTTCGATCTGTAATCGTGGACTAGCAGTGATGTACACTTTCCAGTCGTCATGCACATATTATACATGTCCTAGTATATAATGTGTTTTCTCTAGTTGCGCCAATGTTGACATACTATGAAGATAAATGCTTACAGTCACCAAAATTTTACGAAGCAAAGTACTGTGTGTGCCATTCACCTTGTAAAGGTATCCAAAGTCAGAATCAGGATATATCACATACGGCTATAACTGCGTTACACGGACATGTGTACGAATCTGAGACTGCTCTGCTATGCTGAAAAACAGCTCGAGACTAAAGATCCATGTTGAACAATGTCTACACACTACGAAACGAATTCCACCTTAGATTAATGCACATGTTTCTGTCTCTTGTGCCTAGTATGTAGTATGTTTTTACGGATTGCTTTTCTTTAAGCTTTATAGCGCTAACGACTTTGGAGAATGAAAGATAAAGAACGGTGTTATGATAAACGATGCTAATTAGAGAATTTGGTTAGCGGATTATTCGTTTGACGATTTGGAAATACATTTCACGTAGTTCACAATTCTTCTATTGTTTCTTCTAGTCTTTAGTCGAATATCATTTGCACGCTTACGCTAGCAGAGCTAGCCCCAAACAACATCCAGCATAACCGAACACACCTATTTACTTAGGAGACAAATTATAGATATAATATACATATACATATACATACATATATAAAATGCATGATACTTCGTTAGGTACCTCGAGAAATTCATTAAGAATACGATCTCCAGACAGGATGATAGCTAGTTGTCACACCGACGCCATGGTCTCATCGTGTCATACTCTTTTGAACGAAGATCACGAGACATTAATGACTCAAAGCTTGGATCCAAATATGCTGTGCGGCACTTTGAACAATAAGATGCTGGGTAACCCTGTGTCAAGTATCGAAGGTATATCGACAGCGAAAGAAAAGTTATCAATAGGCTGCGGATTTTATATAAAAACATTATAACATCCATATGTTACTTTCAAATTATTAACATTGTTAAAGATAGAAAGAAATTTTTACATGGTTTTTGTGTTTTGTAATTGACGAAGAAAATTTTTATTTTGCTTAAAGATCTGCAGTCTAGTTACCACTCTAGTTTTATCCAGCATTTATGATAACGACGATTGGTTTGCAGAAACATCTAGTCCTCTACAAGCTGCGACAAAATTGGTACCGGTTCCAGAATCATTAATGAGCCCAGACTTCCGCCCACCTTCCGGTCTGTCACGCGTGCTGGCGAAAACACCACCGAGTAAATTAACATCACCGTGTCAGATCACGATGCCCAGTAAACCCATGACCGACGGAGATGGCAAAGCCATTCCCATAATCAACACAGTGAACCCAATGGCAAAAACGAATCTCAGCGCTATAAAAGCGAACGCACTTGTAAAAAGTAATTCTGCGACCAATTGCAACATTGGCAAGCCAAGTATTGCTAAACCTATCGTTACGAATCCTAGTAATAAATGTCCGCATAGCGTGAAGATTAATAACTATGTTCAAAGTAAAACGTTACCGGGACGACGGAGTACAAAGAATTCGCCAAATCTAGGTAGAAGCATACAAAGGCCGAAGAGTGCTAATGATAAACTTAAAAGTAGTTTAATTAAGAAAAGCGGAGACGGGGACGCAGGTAATGCTACCCAGAGCAGTGATGAGGACAGCGAAGTGTGCCAAGCGAAGTTGGACAGTATTCGCAACAGGGCCATCCAGAGAAGACAAGAAGACAGTAATAAAGGTAAGAGGTTTTTCAAAAGTGTCGCAGAGTTTTCAGTCCTTGTTACGTCTTCCATTTTGAAAGCAGATCAAGACGAAGCGGAGAAAGCAGCGATATGCATCCAGAGGATGTGGAGAGGCTACCATACTAGGAATCTTAATAAAAAGGCAACTAACGTTTTGAAGACTATCGAAATGATGAGGACGATTAAATATATCCAGTACGATCAGCGTTTCTGTATTAGCAGACTGCGGACTTTTATGCGAAATGAAAAGAGCTGCGTAGACATTTATTTCTAGACAGTGGATCTTTCAACTGGAATGAAATATTTAACACGTTTAATAGGTCGAAAATAATATAACAGCGGTTTTAAATTCGTCTAATGTTTTCGCTGTGTCGAGTCAGACCTACCCATTTTTGTTATAAACGCATAAAATCCGCTGTCTATTTATTTCTCTTCTCAGTTGTTTACTTTAAATGTCTTCGCTGTTACTCATGTTTCTTATAAATGCATAAAATCCGCAGTCTATTATCCATCAATTGATTAATTACAATGTTGCACGACTGGTCGATCTTTTAGAAAACTTTCGACCGACATGGAGGCCACCAGAACAGCTTTGGAGAGCGAGCATAAATTGCAGCTATTACAAATGCAAGCGATCAATGCTTTATGGAAAAAAGTTGTTAGTCTGCAGCCTACTAGTAATCGAGAGTCTGCGAATAATGAAAATGAGAATCTAGCGCAGAATGTAGACGTTGTAACCAATTTAGCGCAGACATGTAATTTATTGCATACTCAGGTAGGTAATATATAAATTACGCGATTGTAGTTTATTCGAACGTTTTCATCGAATAATTTTGCAGGTTCAACAATTACAAGATTCCATGTCGGAGATAAAACGATGCATGTCGAACATGCAAACGAAACAACATCTGATCGACAACGCTGTCGCAACTCAAACTGAGATTTCTGCTGTTCATACACCGGCAGGCGAAGAGAACTCGTTTCCTTACACACGAGCGCACAGACCACAAACATTGCCAATTCATCAAACGATTCATGAAGGCAATGAGAACAAAAGTTTTGCATCGAATTTCATCGACAGCGTATTAAAGAAAGTCTCCCAGTCCACTGACACAACGGACGACGAAGTTAATACAGATATATTGAACTCTAACGAGAATCCAGAATTAATAAATTCAAACGAACACGCGGACATGTTCAAAAGCTGCGAGGAGATCGGTGATCCTGAGTTTAAAGATGTAGCGTGTAGCGACGTGAAAGAATACGATGTAATCGATAACGCTGTCATAAATGGCGAGGTTTGCGAGGAAACATTGTGTAAAGAATTGCACAGTTTAATCGAGACAGAAATCACGTCGGAGAATGGCCAAAATCTTGATAAGGCGGAGAGCCCCGAAGAACTTGAAATAGAACAAGTTTAATTTGCAAAAATTCGTGAGGGTGCAAAGTCGTAAGTTCGAAGTAGAAGTAATGAAAAAGAAATTACAAATTACAGCGAACAGTGTTTGAACACAGAAGCGAAAAACGATATCTAACTAAAAATGCTCACTGTACATATAAATTACAAAATAGCTTTTATCGTATTCCGACAACAAAGTTTTATGATTTTAGTCGCATGTGTTTCCTACAGTTTGTAATCAAGAAGGATGTGATATATACTTTGATCTTGGATAAGTTCAAAAACTTTCTGAGATAAAGTATTAAAAGCTGAACAATTACCAGTCGCATAATTTTTAAGAACAAGAAAAGTCACATCGCTAAACAGTTTTATCATGTATCGTCGTACATCGTGGTCATTGAAGCAATTTCGAAAAATTGTCCGTCCACATATCTGGCTCCTGAAAATTTCATCGATGTACAAAGTGTGTATTAATAACGTTGCGTATCGTAAAAAAAAAATAACTTTGCTCCTTCTTAAAAATGACGAAAAAATGTTATTGTACAGGATGAACAATGCGCTTGGCATCGATACATTCTAATGTCGTTCGTCAGTTTCCAGATCGAAATAGCTGTAGAATCATAGAAGTGAATTTTGATATATAAATGCATTCCTTGTAAGTGGCAGAAGAGTTTTTCAGTTTTGTTAAGATGTTGCCTGAATAACATTTTTATATAGGTAATTATTCTATTTATTTTCTTATTTATTTATTTATTTATTTTGCTATTTCTTTTAAGAGATGCGAGGTCTAGAGAAAAATGATAATACTGGAGACGGTAGTTAGTAACAGAGTCATTTTTAATCTAGTCGTGCAATAACTCCTATGCTTGTAACTGCTGTAGATAATTAACTAAAACTTGTTACATAGGTATACAATGTTATTAAAACAAAGAAACAGAATACCTTTCAACGAAACAAAGAACAAATAATTAAATTGTTGAAAAGAACCGTGAGTTTTTTAATTATAACAAGAAAAAGAGAGAGATTGCATTTAGCTACCTTTCGTATGTGCCGTGAACTTTACACATCTGTTTTTTATTTACAGTATTTAGCTATATAAAGAACTCACGTTCTAGGATTACTACTGTAACGCAACAAACTACGTGTGAGCTCCTACTAAAAATAATACCATAGTATTTATTTTGTGTGGCATGGTTTTGTCATGTGTCGCATAAAGACATTTTAACACTCAGACTTGTTAAAAACTTGATATAAGTGTTCAATAAATGAGTTGCATACACAGAACATTGGGTTACGATTTGTTTCACATTTTGTTTCTTTTTTTTAAATTGTTTTTTAATTAATGTGTCTATCTAAATCTCGTATGAAAATTGTAGGAAAATAAAAAAGAATAAGGATGTTCAAATTATGGAGAAGTAATTATTGTAAATACCTGAGCAATATATTTATCATAACATAGTATACGCAACATTACAAATTTCTTTTACATAAGAAAATACGCGTGGCCGCATCATCTTGAAAATTTTACATCAATTCATTCTGTCCGTAATAAACTATTAATAGTAAAATGATATATTAAAACATATATCATATATGACAAGTTTACAAAATACATTAAATATTATTTATAATTTATACAGAAGTTGCTACTACAAGAAGATGTAAATATAAAATATTGTTATACATATATATATATATATATACTACTACATATATTGGTTCTACCAAACAGTGCAACTTTCTATGTACTCTACCTTGTTTCCATAAAAAGCTGGACAATAATAACGCGAACGCCCTGTATCATTTTTTTATATATTTACAAATCTATTAAAAAATACTTTGGTTTCATTTGAACATTCTTTGACACGATGCTTTCTCAAGCACTAGATACGAATTCATTACTTTTTTAACCTTTTCCATTTCCGCTAAAATATCTTTGTTATTTGGAGAGCCTTGCAGCGCTTGTTTTAAATCTCTTAGGCCGAGATCATATTCGTTCAATCCCATGTACGCTTGACTTCTACGAAACAATGCTTTACTATTGTTCTTATCAATCTGCAGAACCTGTAAAAAAGATCGATGTTAAGAAATAATACAATTACATTCCGAATACTCTGCAAAATCTTACTTCTGTACATAGTTTCAATGCTTCGCGATGTTTCCTTTTCTTTAGTTTAACAGCTGCTAGATTAAGTAGTATAACTATTTTAGTATTCGTCGTCAGGTCGTCAGAAGAATCTGGTTTGTCCACCTGTCTCGTCATCCACTTATAGTAACGCAACGCTTTCTTATATTTTCTACCTGCATCCACATAATTTTTTCTCGAGAAATAGTAATTCCCCGAGTCTTTTATCTTCCTGATAACTTCCATTAGATGTTCGCTCTGCAAGCATACAATTAGAAAAGTTTGTCCCAAAGAATAATAAATGTTTTTCCAACGCGATACTCACATCAGTTTCGTTCTTGTCTGCAATATCATCCCAATCCTCGGGCCATGGACAGAAAACATCCTCCGTACCATCATTTTCCTCCAAACCCCAATTTTGACCCGGCTTGATTTCGCCACAGTCACTTATATATATTTTCTAAAGGAAACAAAGTATCCAAATTACTAAATCACTGTAATGAAGGTGCGAATACACCAGCTATAACCAATAACTTGCAACATTTTTTGTGGAAGCGAGATGACCTCTCTTGCAACAATAGCTCTTGGAGAGAGAAACAATATCTATATATACAGGGTGAACCACGAATTGTGACCAGTAGAGACTCTGTTATTAGCAGTCTGATCGGAAATGTTTTTATCACATAAAAGCATTTATCGTAATTACAGCAAATTTTTTTAGCTATAGAAACTTTTTTTTTCATAATTTTTCAAGGTCACCTTCAATTTTTTTATGTCTATTTGTTAGAAGATATCAAGGCGAATTCGGTAAGTATCATAACGTAAAAAAAATTGCAAAAAATTGCTCTTTTTATTTTTTTACAAAAATTTAAATAAATAAAAACATTTTGATCGGACTGCTAATAACAGAGTAATCTCTACTGGTCATGATTCGTAGTTCATCCTGTATAATTGCCAGTTCCTCTGTGACTTAGAAAGTTGAAATTTGGTACACAGGTTGCCTTTAGTCCAAAGGGATGCACAAATATGTTCTTATCCTGGAAATCCTTCAGGATCAAGTGTTCAAAATAAATTAGTGGCACACCTCCAGAAATAAGACAGCCGTTGATTTTTCAACGGGAATTATGCTAGTATTTATAATATTAGCAGACAAGTGTATGTGCTTCCGTAAGTTGCTCTTCCAAAAATGTTGGGAACAGGTTACTCACTAGTGTATTCACATGTTTAAAAACATTGAAGTGTAAAAATTGCATTTCTTTACCTCAGTCGGTATATCCTTCACTGTCGGAACATGAGATACTTCGTGAACAACACCCATACCTTTCAAAACTTTACCAAAAACTACATTGGTATTATCTAGGTGTATACTGGGTGAAATGGTAATGACGAATTGAGAACTGTTGCTATTGGGAACACCCTTGTTCGCCATACTCAACAATCCTGGCGATGAATGGGACAGTGTAAAGTTTTCATCGTCGAATTGCGGTCCGTATATGCTTTCTCCGCTGGTTCCATTGAATTTTATTATATCTCCACCTTGGATTACAAACTGTGGTAATACTAAGCACACAAATATTGTATCATAATGTGTATTATCTGTTGTATTACCTTGTTCAAATATTACTGGAAATTGTTATACCTTTATGGAATACCGATCCTTTGTAGTGTAATTTTGTCCCGTTAATCCCAATACCTTTTTCTCCGGTGCACAAGGCACGGAAGTTCTCTGCTGTCCTCGGTACAACATTCTTGTACAGCTCTATCACTACTCTTCCGACTACGTTACAGTAGCGTTTGTATCGTAGAAAACAAATGTTGTGTTGGTAATTATAAAAGACAAGTTTTGATAAAGAAAATTAGTTCTACTCCAAAATGATTGTATGTAACCCTATGTTATTATTTACCTTTCTCAGACTCGATAGCTATATCGATAAAAACGATCGGATTATCTTTATTCGTAGGACCTCGATTCTGTGGTGAATCTTCCATATTTTCTTTAGTATATATCCATTTATGAAATTGTTTTTCACAATTTTGTTTGCCTGCTCAACTATATACTGTAATGAATCATTAATATGTGGTGCTGCCCTCTAATACGCGTATATCATTCGAGTGATTTTGCAAATCACTCGTTTGTAACATAACATTAACACTGTTCGACAACAACTTGTCGATAATCAATAGATTATTATATAGATTTCGACGAACTCTTTTATTTTATCGATTGGAAATGGAATCTATAAGTTTTATAGCTGTTTTGAAATCGGTTTCCGAAGGAAGAGGACAAAGTTGTATGTAGTCAGATTTTGTCTCGGACCTTTATAATTGTTAATTGTTAAAGTAAACTGAAAAATATCTGAGAAAATTAGTGCGGTGTATGCACTTTGGACTCTCTCGATGTTGCTTACGCAAGTTTCAATTTTTATAATGATATAAGAAAATATGCTGTTACATATATTTGGAGAGCCTAAAATATAAAGAGTATCGCTCTAAGATATGAGAGAAGCATTCGCGTTTTATAGTTTTTATTCTGCTTTTATAGTCGAGACAGACAGATTTTTATGTTTAGTTTCAATTAAATTGTTTAAATGGATTAAGAAATTTAATTCTGTGCTCAATATATCGAAGTCCGTAAGATTCGACGACTGATTGTTGAAAGGCAAGACAATTAAAATTTATTGAACAATATTATTTACAGCTCTAAATGTTCGATTTTAAAAATAGAATATCACGAATTAATATGAATATCTTTTATTTTGTAGAAAAACTTAAATGTGAAGTAAAAAAGAAAAGGTCCCACCGAGATTTGAACTCGGATCGCTGGATTCAGAGTCCAGAGTGCTAACCATTACACCATGGGACCTCTCAAGAAGTCGTTTTACCGATATTGTATTCGACGTACAAAATCTATAAAAAAAAATTATAGTCTTTTATCATATATGCTATATTATCTGCTATAACTGCGAAGCAGAAAAATATCGGTGGAACAACGACGAAACTTTTTATTTTTAATTATTTGCTTGTAAAAAACTTTGATCAACATATTTTTAACATTTTTACGATTGAAATTACGTGGAACAACTTTTTAACATTTTTATTAGACCCATATAAAAATGTAAAAAATTTAAGCTTCCAAGCTTCTCGAAAAAACCTAGATCATTTAGCGCAATTTTAAAAAAGTTATTCTGTTGTAGGGGATGTTTTACAATTACGCGCGAGGCACTATAAATATTGAAATATTAGTGTAGTCCGTAACATTGCGGAAATTATTGACAACTTCAAGCTTTCAGCTGTGACGATATAGTCGCTCGACCTTGTAGTCCGCTTAAGGTAACAATGAGAGGAATAATATATTAACACAGGTATAGATAAAAACGTAAGACATACTAATGTGTTTGTATTGTTGTAATAAGTATATAACAATGAAGTTTTTTGATAGTATAACATATAATGTACTTATATCGCTTTGCATTACTTTCTTAAATACATTTATATGTGTTTGTACATATACACATATATACATACACATACATACATATATATAGAGATATATGTATATATTTTGTATGATTAAACTTATACCATTAAATTCAGTAAGAATTTTCCTCTTTACCGTAATATACAAACAAGCGATTCGGATTATCAATACACAGATCATGTATAATCAAAATTCTAAAAGCTTATCTAACGCTAGAGTGTATTACACAATATCACTATTAGAACTTTTACAGTTTGATACCTGTCTGGAAACAGTGTTTTATACGCTTTCCATTTTTTATTTTTTCCTTGAAAATAAATTTTTTGTACTTGTAAACATCAATTTCATGAGTAACGAACTTACATACGTGTCCTATATGTAAAGAAGCGATTCAATTTCAATCGAAACAACGGACAAATTAACGATAGTCCTTGTCAAAAAATTCACCGACACTATTTGAGCAATTAAAAATTTACATTTTATGTGATGTGTTGTTCGTGTGAATGATTAACACATAAAATGATGTGCATAAAATCATTTCTTCTTGATCGTCGTTTTACTATTTTTTCTCGTTTATTTCGTTTTACAGTTACGTGAATTTGGCAAATAGTTTCAATAATTTCATTCAACTTCGTTTTCTAGTAATGGAATAATATGGTAGCCAATATAAAGTATTATTTTCGAAGGGTGTGGTTATATATTGTACAAATACAACCCCAAATAGAAATACTGTTTCTTCTAAAGCCAAGTTAGATAAAGGTGCAGATTCAATGGCTTAATAAAAGAAGAGTAAGCGTTCCTGAGCGCTTCCAGGCAACAGTCTCCAGCCACGTTTAATGTTTAAATATTGCATAATTGCTCGTGCACAAATCAGTACTCCTGTAATTTAAAATACATTATTATTATTTCTATAGGATCAATATTTTCAGTTTACAGTATCGTTAAAGAGAATGTGGGGAACTTGAAAGGGGTATGTGCATAGAGGAAATATTGCTACGGAGAAAAAGGAAAGAAAGGAATATATAGAAAGATAGGAAAAGATATCTCAAAGCAAAGTGGGTACGAGGATGTGAGAGTAGTATTTCAAAGAAATACAAACCAAATCCCATTATCAACCACCACAGCCATGAATTTTCATGAGAAGCAAGGTCGGTGGAATGTTTCACGATCAATGTCCATTTTGTCAATGATAAGCCGAAACCGGACAGTGCTCCGTATCGAGATGCGATCGTGTGACAGAAGCACATCAATAGTAAAAATCCGATCCAATTAAATAAAAATGCAACTGTAACAAATAAGAAACAATTTATTTAAGGCAACTGTCTGCTGAGGTGAAAGGATGAGAACAACTTACCCAAAAATGCTGTAAAGAACATAAAATCGGTACCAAGCAAGCCACTTTCCGGATCGCCTTCTGCAGCTTCGGTGTCTATAGCGAGGATCGTTAACGGTTGCTGTGGTGCTCTAATGTTTCCTGGCTGCGAGAAGAACATAAATTAATACACTTGTGTTGTTAACTCCTTTAGATCAGGGAGTTCCAACTTGGTCCCACTCTTCCCACAAAGTGAGACAAAGTTCTATGGCAACAGTGAAGTCTAAGAGTGGGGGAAGAAGCTAACGGGGAAGGGGCCGCATATGACTCGCTCGCTACAAGTTGGAACTCACTGCTTTAGATAGCCACAATCGTATCAGAGTACCATGTGTATTTGAGGATGGGGTTCTCCCTGTAAAGTTTTCTCACGCTGCACTTCCTCGTAACTGGGCAATTTGGTAGCTACTTCGTAAGGAGGCGGAGCTGAGAAATCTGCTTTGGGCGGAGGTATTTCTTCCCCGTCAGCCTGGAATAATAATCAACGAATAACAACCTATGCAACTATACATCCGTAACACTTAATAAAAATCAATCGTACCATTCTACATTCATTGGATGTTTGTGCTGCGGCAATGTTTCCCGAATGACTCAGAATGTCATTCTGCATAACAGATAAAGACACAGTTAAAGTAGGTATCTCGTTTTGACGGGATGGTTCCCCATTGGAATCATTATTTGTTTGTGGCGGCTGAAATCGAATGACAAATGCTTCGTTTAGAGGATGACTCACTAAGTGAAGGGTGAGAAACGGTTTGATAAGGATGCGTTTATCAGGCAATTAGCAGGCAAACAGGAATTCGACTTTAATGGTTATACAACGTTCAGGTGATTGAAACGATGCAACGAAGAAGCGAAACAATGTTGCATTGAAATTTCACGGGTAAGAACAAACGATTGACAATCGGCTGGAACAATGTTTCCTCGAGAACCTGTTCGCGCGAATGCACGTGTACGATTTGCGTCATAATACACGATAATATTATTTAGCCTATCTAGTAATATGCGTTTATCAAACAAAAGATGCTCAGGCAGTCGACACAACCGATTGTAAACCAATCAGTAGTCTCCAAAATATTAGATATAGAAATTCTACGTCGTGATCGGTGCTATTTGTGAAACATACCATATTGTAACGAATATTATTATCCATCGCTCGCACGGAATACTGTGAAAACTACTATGGAAAATGCTGTATTTATCCGTAACGTTGCTTTCTAAGCCAGCAAAAGTTCTTACAATCGATGGCTGACAGCTGGCTAGGCTGTACCGTCGTGACGGTAGACTTCGTCGCACTGTCACGTCTATTATTTCTATTACTTATCACAAATCACAACCTTCTTATATCTATAATTAACAAACAATACCAACCTATCGATAGATTAAATTTTATATTTCCCGTGTGTGTGTATCGCAATTCATACATTTCAATTCAATTTAACATAATACAAGGATCAAAGTGTAAGATAAAAGCCGATTGGCCGCCGAGCGTCATTGGAATATTAGAAACCAGCCCGTAGGACGGGAGTTTAACGAACCGGAATTCTCCTGTACCGGAAACACCAGATTTATAATTAACGATTTACCAATATCAGAATTCGTATGAAATACAGTATTATTTAATTGGTTAAGTTCACGTACGTATTTATTCAAGATCGTCGGTACGAATAATAAAAATGTAAACGATCAAAATGGACGCTCGCTTGACTCACGCGTTTTGGTGGGGGTAATTTGGATCACGTCGTCATGCACAAACGACGCTCTACTCGTCAGTCAGTCGCTTGCCGATCGTGACAGAAGACAGAGTGTTTTATAATGTCGGAAGTCTTCAAACTGGGTGATCTAGTATGGTGTGTACTTGCGATGTGTTGATTATCGAATGTTTCTCATAGAAAAGTAGTGGGATCGGTATTCGAGTGGTTACTAATCGATTGTTTTGTGGATTTTCAGGGCGAAGATGAAGGGATTTTCGCCTTGGCCTGGCCGGGTAAGTGCGAGCTCCACTGCTAACGGTTAACTATACTTTTGCTTTGTACGCGCCACGAAGTCAAACGCGGCCATCACATTTGGCGGGAACACGTACCCCCGTAGCTTACCCCTGTTTTTCATTTTTCGAATAGCGAGTCTCGTTCTAGCCGCTTATCGACGCCACAGTTGGCCCGCATTACATATCTCCCGCCACACCCGACCTTCGAATTCAAATTGGCGCGCAGACTACGAAAATATAACCTAAATCACGCTCCGTAATTTCATCACTTCTTCCACGATGTTCCGACACCGACTTTCGTGTTTACATTATGTACTCTTTACACCCGACGAACCTTTCTACGTTTTTTATTTCTTTTTTGAAAGCCGACACGTTGATCGTTCAATGTTATGTCCGACTTCTCCGAAACCGAATATATATAGTCGTCGTTGAACGCAGTTCGCGCGCTAATTACGATTTCCTTTCCCGTACAAATAAGAGTTTAATATTTTCATCTGATCATACTAGTTCGTTTAGTTTACTGTGTGTGTTTTACTGTGGTCTTAAATCGGCGGAGAATAGGTACTGGAAATAACAGCTTGATTAGGAGCGTTATTTGTATTTGAATTTGGAGCTCACGAAAGTTGTGCGATCTTCGAGACGAGAAAACGGTATCTTGTTTTATCTCTTATGTAGCCAACCAAAATGTTTAGATTATTTGAAAGCTTTTGTATTTAACATGTTTGCAGAAATTCTCATTTTAAGACTAGAAATTAATATATTAGAATGAACAAGAAGAAATTGTTGAAAAAAATGCAGTAAATGGGTACCCGGTTGGCTACATAAGAAAAAAATACAGGAATGTTTGCTCATTGGTTCTTCATTAAAAATTCTTTTTTATTAAGTAGACATAGTCCGAAATAAAATATTAATTTCCCCATGACATCCTAAGGTGTCGAATCCTTCAAAGGACTTAAAGAAACCGACCAATACTAAGAAGGGGCCAGTTCAATGCATATTCTTCTTCGGGACAAATAATTAGTAAGTTTGAATAATGTATTTCAGCTTACGCTTTTCCGTTTCTATCGAAACTTACCATGATATTTCTTATAGCGCATGGATCGAGGAGTCCAATATTAAACCATATCTCGAATACAAAGAGACTCTTATAAAATCTAGCAAGGCCGGTGCATTCAAAGATGCGGTAGAGGCAATAGAAGAGTTTATTGCCAATGGAGAGGTAAGTTGTTCGACGATAAAGATACAACGGATTTTGTATATGTTTACCTAACTATTATGAAAGAGAACGTTTCCAAATAAAATCTATTACAATTCCATTCTTCTGTTTTACTTGTATCGTAGCACGTAAACGAATTGCTAAGCTCTCATGATTTCTAAGTAAAATTAATTTTACTATGCAGCAATGTTATTTGCTCTAGGTGTTTGAGGATGGCTTAGATCCTGACTCCTTATTTGACAGACTTAAAGAAGAGAGTATGTCTAAGGAGAAGAGCGTAGTAAAGACCCCTAAGCCTCGTAAGGTTAGGTTCATATTATAAATCATAATTTTGTCATTGTTGTTTACAATGGTAGACTAGACTAATTGTACCCAGATGTACGAACAATACGAAGTAATTATCAAAATTATTGATTCAGGAGACACCAAAAACTAAGAGACTAGACACCACTGCAAGCGATGCTCGACGTCCAGCCAAAAAACAGCGCAGAGAATCGAGTACGAGTAACAGTAATAGAGTAGGCAGCATCAGCCCGGCGATGAACCATTCGACGCCTCTTAGAAAATCAGGATCGTCTCTCCTTAATAGGCCTGCAAATATTGCTAGACCTGTAAGTACATTTCACATATTATTTCATTATTTTAGCAGATAGAATAACCTTTTTTTTTATCAGTATTGTACAATGAAAATAAAGCAATACCATTCGTTACCACCAGCCATATAATATTTTTTGTTAATGTAATTCTTTCTTGCCCCGAGTAAACTTTGTTTCTTCTGCTAGAAAATATATAGTTTCATTTTTCTTTATGGACAAAACACAGATCCTGGTTTTTTTTCTGTTGTAAAATTACAATTTTTTTGTAATTGTTGATATGGAAACAGTAATTAAAGTACTCACCCTTTAGTGTTTGTAGTAATGTAAAAAATACTATAATACAGTTGGATTGATTTTACCATAAAAAATTGTACAATGTACATTTCTTTTTAATTTTTATTCAACATATTTTTTCCATACTTATTAAATTTTATTGGAATTAATTTATGTCTACATGTTCGAACACTATTCTTTAAAAAATTAATTGCAATTTGATAGTACAAATTATTTTTTATTTATATTCAATATATTTTTTTATACGATCTCATTTTTTTTTCTATGTACAGTATTCTCAATTTTTGAAACCTATTATTTTTTTAATTTTCTCACGTTCATGCCAATTTTATTTCACTGCTGTTAAATGTTGCATATTTGAAAATTGACAATTGGTAAAATTTTTCAAATATATTCGATTGATCAGAGGATGTATCGTTAATATCTTGCTACCTTGCACGGCAGGTGACACCGCCTTTAGACGTGGAAACGTTATCGCAAACCCTTAAAGAGAAAAACATCCTTCCGTCAACCTTGAAATTTGGTTTCCTCGGTTTGGGTATCATGGGTAGCGGCATCGTAAAAAACCTGATCAACAGTGGGCACAGCGTAATTGTGTGGAATCGGACGCAAGAGAAGGTATGTACGATTCTTTTGTTTATGACTTGATACAACGATTAACAATAATCATATGCAACTGCAACAAATACTAGCAGTATTATAAAGAACATTGTCGTGTATTGATAACTAGAGAAAGCAAGATTTACCATTAATCCATTGTAAATAATAAGAACTCAATTTTTACATAATTCTCTTGACATAGTTGAATATAAAAATAATTAAAAACCAGTACCAGTGCCAGAGTACCAGTTACACTCAATTTTTCAATGAGCACAGGAGCAATGATTATAATACAAATAAAAATGGAGACTTTGGTGTAAAATATTTTACACGAAGGTGGCGCAACTAGCTTCATTATCATCTTGCTGCTGCACTGTCAGCAAGTGCAACGCGTCTCGTTTCTTCAATTTCGTCCTCGTTAAACGGTGTTAACGATGCGCGCTGATTTCTTGTTTCGTTTTTTAAATGATCCTTTCGAATGTAGGGTGGGGTGAATGAAAGGCACGTTGGCGAACAAACCCGTTTATTAACTGTAATTGTTGTCCTGTAAATTGACCATGTACTCGAACGTGTTCTATCGGAAATGATAATCGAACGCGGGAAAAATGTAGATCGTTTGAAAACGGCAGGACCGTGCGCGGTCATTTGAATTGTAAAATCATTCGACGGCTCGAACGCCTCGCGTGATGCGTATCTGTTAGAAGTTTCGGTACTTTTTCTTCTGAGAATCCGTCACATAGAAAATCATTCGTACGTTCACGAATTTCGGATCTGCGCGCAGGAACGGAAATAGAGTGCTTACATACACAGAGAGAACGCTTGAATTTACATTAACAATCGGGACATAATTTATATAAAAATGAAACCGTACAGAAAGGGTCAAAAGTAGAGTCACAATTGATTTCCTGTAAATTAAATCGTGATTTAAACAAATACAACAAACGCCACTCCACTTTTGATCCACCCTGTACACGTCGGTGTATTGGTGGAACGACCGACAGGGGACGATTCTTCATGAAATAATGAGTCGAAAGTTTCATTCGAATATTTGTAAAGCCCGCGAACAATCACGTGTAGGATTTTTCGAAGAGTTTCTCGAGAACAGAGTCCCGTTATTCGGAATTATAGTCTCGACTTTTCACTCATTTTTCCATTAATCGTCCCTGCGAGTGTACCGTTAATGATGAATCAGCCTGTATACACAGTCGCTCGCGGAAGAGCTTGATCAAGCCACTGGGATAATGAAGCGCTTTTCTTAAGACGGGTCTAACCATTTTATTTGACCTAGCATACATTTATTTTTTCCTCGCTGTGTCGGTACATATATTGTTTCATTTTAACGTACACAATTTTATTCAGCATAAAGAAATTTTTTCTTCTGCTAAACTGGTATAGACTGCAGATTTTATACTTTTATAATAGACGCGGTGCGGTGTAGTAGAATAAAATGAACAGATTGACGAAGGGCTAATTTTTAAAAAGAACATTTTTTGTGGAGTTCTGCTTGATGGAAAATTGAAATCTGCATGAACCTCCACGGTCTATTGAACATCGATTTGAGCACTTGTATTTTTCGCAGTAATTGTTGTTGCGATCTAACCGTCGTTTATTTGAGCAGTTGATATGTGAACATCACAGTAAATAGTTTTCTAGCAGAACAAGTTGCAAATGAATCGTTGTAGTTAATTGTAATTTCACTTATTTTAAAGTTAGCCGATTAATTGGTTAAAGGCGAACATTTTCCTATCCATGTGACTCTTGCAGATTCGCGAGCGACTGTATTCTTAAATGCTCATTTGAGCCGCGTCCGTAGCCAGGCCCGAAATCATCAGATTCCATAGACAGACGCGAATATTGTACAGTGGTATCGAATTATCGGAAAAGTTTCAAAGCGTCTTGAATTGCTAATCGAAAGTTCCATTAGCACTGTACAATATTAAGTACGCGCCACTTGAATCGATGATCCTCCGCCATTTTGTCGGCATAGTCACATACGATTTCTGCTCCCCGTTAACACTGCGGAGTTTCAATACTAACTAAAATGGACAAGCTTATATTTACACGGATTTTAATTACGTCGAAGTAATTTTTCATAAAAAAGCGTTTCTATAATGTCGACAATTGTGAAATGAATAGTTCAGAGTCCGCCATCTTGACGGCCCCAACGATCCTAGTGTAACTAGGGGAACTGAGGAGAGTTTCATACTTGTCCGACATTCCCTTATAATTAATTAACATTTCTCTAGAACGCCATGCGCGTTCACAGCCTGGATTTCTCCGCGTTGGGGCCCTTAAGGGCTCCCGGGTCCATCAGACAGAGCTCGAAATGATTTAAAAAATGAACAGTTCTGAAACTTGCGAAACTTGATTCCCTAACACTAAACCCACCGGACACTTTCAGCACCTGATACGTGTCTTACAAAAATAACAAGACTGCATCCGATTTTGACTCTCCCGATTATTTCTAGCGTCTATAACAGTAACGAAAAAAATCTGACATTAGGTTCAGTGTTGGGGGGAGTTCCTTTTATTTTAAACAATATCGATTTTCAAGTCCCGCCCTCGGGGGGGAATACAGTAGTCTAACTACAGACACACCACCATCATGTGAACTCACGTGCTCATAGTAATGCGTGTTTCACCTATACAATGCGTTATTATTCCGTCTGTATGTAATAGTATGCGAGCTCACGTAACCTGATAGTAATGTGTCTGTACCTTAATCGACGCTTACGGCCTAGAGGAACTTCAGATCAAACCGACAAAAATTGTTATGCGGCTCGAGTAGTAGTCTAACGTAACAAAATGCATATACAGTTAGGAGCATAACTGATCGCACACACTTTAAATCAGAATAACTTTTTTACGAATGGACTTATGAATGGAAAATTGTAGGAAAATTTTGAAAATTGAACATGTCATTTCTGACATGAACATTTCTCCTCTATTAAAATTATTAAGAGAAGAAACAACATTCTATTTGGTTTCTACTTCTTACTATCGACGCAGATAATTTTTATTTTGCAGAGATCCGCACGACTTCAATTTCTCTGTAAGGCTAGAAGAATTAGTTTAGTAAATCACGTCTAATAAATATATTGAAAGATGCATTTGGTCGAAATTGTGAAAAAATAATAAAAATTGATTTTTACAACTTTTTTAGCTGGGCCTGTAACGAAAATTTCAGAGATGTTGTGTTTAACTCGCATAAATTATATACGTTCTAAAAATGTCATTGAAATTGGTTAATTGGTTTACGGATTATAAACGATCAAAAGTGGTAAAAATTGCAATTCTCCACGATTTTCCGCCTATAACTGCCATTTTTACCACTTTTGATCGTTCATGATCCGTAAACCAATTGACCAATTCCAATGAAATTTTCGTACGAGTTTATAAAATACATGTTTGAAATTTTAGTTATTGGCCTAGCTAAAAAAGTTGTAGAAATCAATTTTTACTATTGTTTTTCACAATTCCGATGTAATGCATTTCTTCAACATATTTATTAGACGTCATTTATCAAACTAATACTTCTAGCCTTACAGAGAAATTGAAGTGGTACGTATCTTTGCAAAGTAAAAATGATCTGCGTCGATAGCAAGAAGTGGAAACCAATTAGAATGTTCTTTCTTCCCTTAATCATTTTAATAGATGGGAAATCATATATTGACATGTTCAATTTTCAAAATTTTCCTACAATTTTGAATTTCATCTACTCAATTTTCCTATAAATGCATAAGATCCGCAGTCTAGCGATCAGTTATGCTCCTAACTGTAGTGCACACACGTCACTGTTGATAACAGGGGCGACGAGTTTCATCGTTTTCCGAGCGTGATGCAGTTCTACGCTTGCTCCCTCATGCTCATTCGCGCGCGCGCTATTTTAGCCCGCTGCCAGCTCCTGGCGAGAGAGCTGGCCAGCTGATAAAGTACGTCTGTCGCCAGCTAACTCATTTACCCAACAGCGGTAACGAGCGTTTAACGGTAACGATTAATCCCGCAGACCGATTCGAGGATCGGAACTCTTGGACAGCATTATCAGTGAACAAACGCTTCGACCTACCGGCCAGGCTCATTGTTTCCCAACAGAGACCCTGAAGAAGTCTACAGGGTCGTTAGAATCTCGGTACCTAATTATTATAGCTCGTTCGGCTTCAATTTGTCGTTTTATTAGGTTCTTACAGGAATACGGCTCGGTCGCTGTTGTAATAAATCGGATTTTACACATTTATTGCAGAAGCTAGCACGTGTCATTTCGAACAGTACAAATATTAGAAGAATTTGAAAATACTGCTATATCATTTTCAACCTATTTAACAGATTAAGAAAGAAAATCAATTTCTATGTCACTACAGTTTGTTGGAATTCTGGTAGAAAAATGTTATTCTTGCGCTAAGATCCGCAGTGTAGTCATAAATATTTTCTAATTTTAAGTGAAGGCTTTTTCGTGGGAAATTATTGAACGAATTCGTTCATTCGAGTACATATTATGTTTAAAATTGTGCTAAATCTAAATTAATGCACTCTTGACATGTTTACAATCCAATATAGAGTCTTTATATTTTAGTGTACTCAAAATTTCGTATTCAACAATTAGGTAATAGAGATAATTCGATCATTGAGCCGCTCATTTGCCAAATCCATCAACTCCAGAGAATAATCAGTGGAGCAGCCTCTAGTAGCATCGTTATATGAAGAACACATTGAACTCCTGTTTCTTGTAATTGACTCAAAAAAATTGTACATTTGATTTAAAATGCAAAATGAAAAATCAACCAAGCGTTCGACAATCACGTTAGCCCTGAAGCGGCTCAAATTGGAATATCCGGCGACGTCTCCGTCATTTTGAGAGCCACTGTGTCAGCTGAGCGAGGACTTTGCGGTTTCGGCCTGACATTGACTCCGGCGTCAGTGAAATTTGACGAAAAGGTCGTGCGCTCGGTTCATTAACGCTTACACATTCTTTCGGACATCCTCGTTCTCTAATTTCCGAAACTATGAAAAAAGTGTACAGCTAGATAAAAGCGAAATTCAAGGAAAAATAATGTCTAACCGAGGCTCCCCATCTCGCACTAAAAACTCGGCAGTTCCGATCGATAATACAAATTCGAGTTTCGCATGTAAAGCAGCAACTTCAATTCGAACAGTATCATAACTCGACCGTGTCAGATTTCAAATTGAAACATCGATCCAATGCACTACTTAAGAATATAACCGCAGCCAGAATCTAACATCACAGAAACTATCGATTGCCGGTGGCTTGTGCAGAACGAAACCACGTGGGCTTCAACGGCGAATATCATAAATTAAAACGTCTCGTCCTTGTGCGCGTACAAGTTCGCGAGGTATACTTGGAACTAACGATAGGGCACGGTAGCAAACACACTATGTACATGGGAATTATAAGAAGTTTGTTTTACCGGTTCCAGCGTGTATAGCATCTTCAGATTGTTAACTCTTACATTCGCACTCGAAAAATTGCTGTACCATTATTCATAATATTGTTTACATTGGTAAATATGTCGGTATCCAATCAATTACTAAACATTTATTTATAGTATGAGGTATTGTACCAATTTCGTATCCATAAAATTGAAAAAATTATGGGGACTGGAAATATCCTAGCTTGGAAGAAATGTTTAATTTTCGAGTTCAAATATCCGAGTGCGAAGGGTTAAGAATAGCGTGTACTCTATGTAGGGTCCCGGTTGCTATCGTAGTGATAACATTTGTTGACCTGAACGTTACTTTCGTTAGGTACCTCCAGAACTTCGGCAATTCGGCTAGGGAAACAATGACTATACTAGAATAAATTCAGCGTGGAAAGAAACGAAAATGTCTTTCTGTTCGCTTGGGATTGGAGATTTTTAGCACCGAGCTTCCAAAATTGATTCAACAGGAAATATTACCAGCTTTATGTTATTTCCATGTTACTCTTGGGAACTTCGACATAGAAATACTATTTCTAGCGTGGGTTAGGTCCGGGTGAATAAATTTGTAGAAACATGCTCTGCAACCAAGAGCTAGATCTTTCCTCATGGTCTCGCGACGTTATCTATCTCTCCATATCGTCATTCTTGGGAATAACAACGACATAATAAACTAAAAAATGCATTGGGAGCATGATAAGTAGACCGCGGATCTTAATGCGTTTATAGCAAAATTGAGAAGATGAAATTCAAAATTGTTGAATAATTTTAAAATTTGAAGATGTTATACAGGGTTGCGTATCACTATCGCCATACTTGTTCACGGATTCGTTCAATGATCTCTCTGTGCAGTTTGGTTTAGCATGCTACCTCGTATCTTCACTTTCAAGTATACACGAAAGCCTAAACGCTCGATCCTCCACTATCTCTTGCTTATCGCTGGGATCTATACTCGGTCGATCTAGTCCGACCGGCACTCTAGATCGAAAAATTCACGCAAACGAGACTCGATGGCGGTCATCCATTCGACGAGCGACTGACCCATGTTCCGCGACAAGTGTTCTCGCGTACTCGTTCCGAGGGATGATAAAACTTTATCTCTACGAAGTCGATCCAAAAATAACGTCAACCACGATGCACAAGTTAAACTGCGTACACACCAGGAACCTGGCATGCGAGATCGTGTTTCGACAATAAACGATGATAGTAAAAATTGCCATATCATTATTCAAAACAGTTTTAATATTATTAAATTCGTCTGTATTCTATAAACTGTGAAAAACTCAACTGTTGTATGAGAAAACAGGTTCAATTCGATTTGCACTATGTAAAGAAGATTGCACAGAATAAAAATGATCTGGGTTGTGAAAGCGATGTCTTGATTTTGGAATTAAACTCGATGCAATTTTCACTCCAGAATTCGAGTATTTCGTTCGGTCTAGAATATTTCCGTGTCACGTTGTCGCCTTTCTTACGGTGTTTGCTCAAAGCTCAAAACAAGATAGAAAATCGTCGTTTCAAACGTCGTTCCGGGTTCTTATCTAGATATCCTCCACAGTCGAGACTGCCCGGTGCGGTCGAGCACGCTTTATCATGTATGTACATCGTTCTTTTTGTAGAAATAAATTCAATCGTGAAACACAGAACAGAACTCGCTTTCCCACGTCGAGTTCATTATATCAAGCAGGGTAAACTTGTGAAAACGAAAACACGTGTCCAAGGATTTCGAGGGGGAAAGAGGGGGGCAGTGGAAACCTGCGGATAAAAAAAAGTATCCTACGAAAATTGTTGGTCTTTTTACGTACAATAAGATCCCATAATAAAAAACAAAGTTGACCTTCAAATGACCTTGACAACGCCACCCAAATACAAAATTGATGAATCCAAATCGAATGTCCGCGAAGTTGAGAAGCGTCGCGCGACGATTCAGGTGTGTACGTAGCTTTAGGCGTGCAGCTCGCAGCTGGTGGTGACGAGAGAAGAATGGGGGAAAGGAGGGAAATAGAAGAAGAAAGGAAAGAAAACCGGGAACTGTCGACGCGATACTATGCCGCTGCCGCCTCGAATTCAAAGTTTCACGGTTCGGGGAACGTAATTAGACGCGCGATTCTCGCACAGGCGCAGGCGTCACGCTGCGTTGCTTTATAGGCTGTCGAGGATACAAGAAAATTTACTCGTCCCACTATCTCGTTCGATGAAAAACACAATAATTGGACTGCGAATCTCACGGGTTTTGGGTTTGAAAAATTTATTAGCGTGTCCTCCGACTGTTAATCCATCCAGAAAGCAACCCCTCGTTCGTCCCTCGTGTCAATTTCAAATATTGTTCACTTATTCCGAATAAATAGTATGCGTTGTGTACATCCACTTATATTAGGTGCACAAAATGCGAACAATCTTAGTTTAATGTTATCACACTTCGTATTTGAAGGAAATTTTCAAATGTATTATTTATATTTCCATCATATTGATTTCTTTTTTTCATAGCAGGGGACAAATGAAATTGGATAAAATGAGGGATGAGGGTGAACCGAGCCGTTCGTTTGCCAAAAATCGTTCAACTGCGTCAAATGAAAAATACAGAAAATTCACGAGACAGTGTACATTCGTTTTTCAAAGTTCTTTCAATTTCTTTCTCTCACGATCAGCGATATTTTCGTCTGGTTATCGGCAATGTTAGTCTGATAGGTTCGTTTGTGAAAAGGTCAGCATTGATCGAGTGCTTTGGCAGTGGACTGTGAAAAATTTCAGGAAAGGTGGTTCATCGTTTTGGCCCACGAACAGCTCGATCATCTTTACAATCTTCAATTTTGGATTTCCCGATGGACGATGATAGTTCAGAAGCCGGATTCAAATTGATAGACACTACTTATTTACTCTAGTACAGTCCAACGGACTGAGTCCATGCAGCAGAAGCTTTGAAAAAATAGACTTCCTCTAAAAAAATAATTGAAATCTCGCTAGGTCCGCGAACGAACAGCCAGTACACTTGCACCTTCGACAGCGCGAGAAAGAAAATTGAGCCGGTGTGCACACACATACACTCGCACACGTACACACCGAGAGACAATTACATAACTTTGGTTGATGTTTATGCTATATTTAGCGTTCCCATCGCACGCGCGCGATTACAATCAAGAATAACCGCCCGCAGTCGAAAAATAATTAGTCGTGATTCGTGGAGACCACCTGAGCTTGTTTGATATTGGTGTTCCCTCGCGAAACATTTATGATACATGTATCGTACATACGTGTACACGGTGTCTCCGAAATCGTCGCACAAAATCACGAATTCTACGTGCAGAAGCTAGTCGAAAAGAAAACGATCGTAACATTCTTTGAAGCTGGAATATTTCTGTGGTTGCAAGGAAAAACGCCCCGCATGTGACAATTTCAAAAAATTCCAGTTCGCGCATTAATTGAACTTTATAGTACAGGATTTACGTATTTACCAGGGAAAAAGTCAGGGAAACAAAGGCTCCAACATGCGGCGTTCTAGCTGACAACCACAGATTTATAAAAGACATTGAAGTTCCTCTAGAACAATGTAAGGTGGGATTTCTTCTTTTCAACCAATTCTGCCTGGTAGAACCATCGAAGGGGTTGCACCGCGATTTCAGAACTGCACCGTGTGCCTCGGCTCCACCATTTTCCGTCTCGTTTTAATCACAGAGAGATGAAGCGCCGCCAGGTCGGCGCAGATAATGCAAAACGAACGAGCCTAGTCCTCCCTGCCGGATGAAAGTTTAAAGATTATCTGAGCGAGTTAAGCTATCGTCGGCCGGAACGGAACGGTTGTCCGACTTCGAACCCGCTCGCGTTGCTCCGATTCGTTCCCGTTCCAACTATGTACTACGGAACATGGTCTCCTTTATTTTCTTTCTCTCGAGCCATCCAGAATCTTCCGGAAGTTTTATCCAAGAACGGTAGCAGCAGCTCTATCATCGCGCAGACACACGCATACACACGTAGGGTGGGAAAGAAACGTCGCGCCCTCGATGGCTTCGAATATTCTTCCATTTAACGGCCGCGAGACGGTTCTCGCGCTGCAAAGTTTTCCCAAAAACAAGTTCGAAGCTAATCTCGGAAGACTAGGCGAACAAAGCGCGTGTCTAGAAACTGAAGAGAAAGATTGCCTATGTTAGAAAGCCGATCGAGATTCTCGAAATCTCGAAAAGATCTTCTGGGTGGACGATGGTTCGGGTTTCTCTAATCTTCGAATCGAAGAGCTATCTTCGCTTCAGGTTCGACTGTGTCTCCTAGCTAGATGATTATCGTTGGATGTGTCGTTGGACATGGTGCGTTTAAGTACGGTTCCTTCGCTCGGAATGACGTGTGTCTGTTTTTTAAATAATTAGATATATATATATTTCTATCGTTCGAACAAGTTCCATTTTTCGCTAGACAGGAAACAGGTTTGAAAGTAGCGTGTCTCGAGGTTGCGCGGCCGGATATTACAGGATCTAAGCGTATCCAGAAAGTCGCACGGCGCTCGCCGAGAGCGAAAGAAAGCGCAGAAAGTTGGATTTCAACGGAAAGCGACGGGAGACCACTGTCTTTCTTTTATGGCTGACAGATCTCGGTGGTCGGGCGAGAGGTCGGGCATCGATCAGTCGGTTTTTTGGTAAATCGTATCTCGACGACACGTGCCGGTTTTTGTTTTTTTTTTCAGTCTTTCGCTCGCTCTTTCTCTCTCTCACTCTTTCAACAATGAGGATCCGCGCGAGCCTTGTTCTCTCGCGTCCTTGAAAAATTGACAACTAGGCGGAAATCGCTGCTCGAGTTATTACCTTCGGCGATGTTGGCTCTCGTTATTTGGCAGTAACGCTACATCCTCTCGCTCGTGTCTCTCTCTCTCTCTCACTCACTCATTTTACCGCAATCAGTAAACTCCGGTTAATCATCGCGGATCTTTCGCGCGCGATCAGCTAGACGGGTCCGAAGGTCGTTCGCATACACTCTTATCAATGGAAACCATCGATCATCGTGGATCTTCGCGTGTGATGGATACAACAGAAACTCATTTTCAAGGTCGGCGGACAGGTTGCAAGGTGCATCGTGTTCGTTATCAACCGGCGAGGAGTCCTTGGAAACTGTCCGCTAATTTTTTTGACTGGGTTTCTGTAGGTACACATACACGCGCGCGGTTCACCGGATGTCTTCGGGTAGGACGTTCTCCTACAGTCTCTTTTCCCTACGTCCACACTTACCGGTGTAGAGGCACTTCTGTGTTCACGCATGTTCGGCCTCGCGTCGATTCAGCTTGGCAGTGCGGATCCCAGATCCACGATCAGTTTCAACAACGAATTCGAAACTATCTCTCTCTAGTCCTTTAACAGCCTTCTAACTCTCTCTCTCTCTCTCTTTCTCTCTCTCACACACACAGACACACACAGCCTTAATCGTCCTCATAGTTTAGAGCTTGGTCTCGCGCGGCAGGTCCGGCATGCTGGTGCTAGGTGCGAGAAGATCGAGCGTTTCCGCGGGTTCCTTAGGCTGTCTTCCTGGTATCAGGTCGGTGCTCAGGCCTCTGAAGACAGACTTGACATGATCCGCGTCCCTGTACACCGACAAAGAGCTACCATCCTCGTCGATACTGTGCAGCATTAGAGGATGCGGCATAATCCCGTTCATCAAAGGTGGCGGCGGACCAGGGTCCTCGATGTAATTGATGTGGATCCCTTCGAGGATGTTCCCGCAACCGTGCGGGCTTACCGAGGACAATTCCGTCGGTGTATAGTACTCGCTGTTGACGTCTTCGAGGCTGGCACCGTTCGCCAGGTCGATGATCTTCGCCTTGAAGTACGTGTCCAGTCTTACCGACGGGCCGCCGTCGTCCTTCGCGTCGAACACCATCGAGTCGCTCTTGCCGCAGCTGCCGCTGCGACAGTTGTCGAAGTAGAAGCTCGGTAGGTTCTCCAGCACCTTGTTCAAGGTCTGCTGCTGGTACTTGTAGCTCTCCCGGAGGCGCAGCACCTGGTGCGCGCTGAACTTCCGGATCTTGTTCCTCTGGAAGACGTAGTTCTCGCGCACCCAGTTCAGCTGGCTCGTCGAGTAGTCCCGCGCCTTTCTCACCTGTTTGCCAGACAGAAACAACTACTCTTTCAACCGCTCCTCGTGATAGAATCTTGGAACAGGGTTATGCTAACTTTGTGGAGGATCCTGTGGCACAGGAGAGAGAGGGTCTAGCTAGGTCCTACTTGAAATCGTTGTTGTCTTTCTCGATTTTTGTCAGACTTGTTCTTGAGAACGTACTCTACTTGTTTCTTGCGTCGGTGGTCGGACTACAATGATGCTACCGTTGCGAGACATGTTGGAACGTTCGATTAGGAGAATGCTGTTCAGTTACGGGTTAGTTTAGCGATGCTATTCGAATTAGAGCGGAGTGGGAAAGAAAGATTGTCTCGTGCCGATGATCGTTCTCGATATAGTCTGCTGTCGATCGCTGTGCCACTGTCTTCGATCAATAATGACAGCAATGCGATGGATACGTGTAACGTTGACGCCGATAATATGTTTATGTCCGGAGGAGTACAAGATTAGGATAGTAGTATTTCGAAAATGCGTTAAGATCTTCCGAGATGTGAACCGAACGTCTGAGAGATTATCGATTTACCTGATCGTAATACTGATCTCTGAGGGCTGTCAGGTGGCTCGTGCCATAGTCTCTTATGTCCCTGATATGCCTCATCTGACCTTCATAGTTGTCGCGTATCCACTCGACCTGCTGGGCGCAGTTCTCTTTGATCCGGTGCACTTGCTGCGTGTAGTTTTCGCGCAGTTTCTCCAGCTGTTGGCTCTTGTACTGCTCGATGCTGTCCAGCATCTGGTAGATCTGTTTAGCTCGGGGCGTGGAGCCGACGTGCCTACAGCACGAACACCAATTCAAGCAGCCGCACCTGTAACGAGGAGAGGAAGAGTCCTATCATTGATCGCTGCTCGATAATAGGGCTGTTATTTTCCTTCGAAGGTCGCAGATTTTCCAGCTTCGGAGCTTCGATTTCAGAAACTTCGAAGGTGATGAGAATCGAATTTTCAAAGCCTCGAAATTCGAACCATCGTGAAACGAAGTTTCGAAACTTTGAACAGTTCAAAGTTTCGCTGCTCAGTTATATTTGATACAATCACATACACCCCTACATTTTGAAAAAATATGCCACCACAGCTAAAAGATTGATTAAGTTTCAACTTCATACGATTCGAAGGCTCCGACACTTGGTGCACTTCGAAGTTCCCTTCGCTCCTTCGAATCTTCGAAGAGTCGAGGAATAAACGAAGAAAAACAGATAGAGGATGCGCTTACCTGACAAGAAGGTAGCGCAGCAGCTGTACCAGAAGCGTTAAGAGTAGAAACACGATGGCGCACGCGGCGCCGACCAGGATGCTGAGGATCTTGATTTTGTGTAACGTGATCGGATTCATCTGCAAACTAACATAGGTGGTCGCGTTGGCGATCGGATTGCCAGCGAAACACTTGTATTGTCCAACATCCTGCCTGAGCAACGTGGCGATGTACAAAGATCCATTCTCGAGGACGCGAACGCGACCATCGTCAACGAACGGCACGCTTTGTTCCCAGCCGTGTACCGGAGGATGTTCGACAAAAGCGTCGGGGAAAGCTGGATCTGGGTTCCAGTGGAGTACCTGGAGCTTCGGCGTGACCCACGTCAAGGACGGCGTGGGATTGCCGTTGAACTCGCACTCGAGCAGTACCGGGTGCAACAATAGATGTTGTTGCACGGGCGTCTTGTACGCGAGGATCGGCGCGGTGCAGTTCAAATAACGCAGTGTGTCGAACATGCCGGCGGCAGGGTCGAACTCGTCGTCGTCGCCGCAACGAAAACCGCTGCGGAACGCGGTCCGCAGGTGTTCCTTGCTCTCGGCCCATTTCACGAACCAGAACATACGACAGTCGCAGGCCCATGGGTTCCCATGCAGCTGTAGCTCGGTCAAGGAGGACAGCTGCGCGACATTCGCCGGAAGGAAGGTCAGATTGCTGTCACGCAGATCGATCTTGCGGAGGGCAGGCGCGCGATCGAGAGCACGCCGCGAGATCTCGCGGAGAGGGCTGCCGCTGATCTCGAGAGTCTGCAGCTCGTCCAATCCTTTGAGGTCGTCGTTACGGAGGATCTCAATCTTGGCGCCGGACAGTAATAACGTGTGCAGCTTCCTGACGGGTCGCCACAAACCATCCGGAAGCACGGTGATCGGCAGATGCTTCAGACTCAACCACCTCAGGTTCGACAGACTGTTAAAAGTCGCGCCGGACAGACGGCTGATCGGATTCCCTTCGAGATCTAGACGTTGCAGCGACAATAGATCGTTGAATAAAACACGCGGTACCGTCTCTATCTCGTTGTTCGCCAGCTCCAGTATCTTGAGCTGCGTTAACCCCGAGAACAAACGGGGCGGAAGTTTCGTGAGCCTGTTGCCGGACAAGTTCAGCTCCTGAAGCCGCTTGTTCGGCCGAAACGTGTGGTCCGGCAACGACACCAACAGATTACTGGACAGGTCCAGCCGGGCCAGCCCCTTCGATGGGGCAAACGTTTGAAAGGGAAGCACCGACAGCCGATTACGCGACAAACCGACCACCTCGAGGCTGTCCAGATTGTGGAACAACGATCGAGGGATTACGGTGAGCCGGTTGCCGGTGAGGTTCAGGTACTGAAGTTGGCGCAACGGATGGAAGACGTCCGACGGCAGTTCCGCCAGCCTATTGTCACCTAGGTTCAACAGCTCGAGGAACGTTGTCGCGCGAAACACGCCCGACTCGAGCCGTTCGATCCCGCTCGATATCCACACGAGGCTCTTCAGCCATGTCGAAGATTCGAGAGCGACCACCGGTATCGTGGACGCTCGAACGTTTCTCAACGCGACGTTCACCGCCTGCCGCGGCAAACCTAGCCCTAGGAAGCTTCGATCTTTGCATAATAAACTCCTGCCGTTGTCCACGCACTCGCAACCCGTCGCACATTCCGTTAGCGACTCCGTAGACGTTGTTGATTCTAAGGAAGGCAGATGCTCCTGCGTATCCGCGACATAACCGCGTACCGTAACCAGCAGAACGATTAACCACCACCACGGATCCCACACCGAAAGCCGCTCCCTCATCCCTATGAGCTGTTACGTGACGATTTTCACGCATACAACCAACAACTCCCATGTCCTGACCACTGGCGATCCTCTTCTCGCTATTCTCTTCTCTGGTGTACCTCTTCTTCACGATTTAGTCCTGCACTTTCACTCGCACGCACGGCTGGTCCTCGCGACCCAGCAGAGAGAACAGGCGACGTACGTATCCTTGGACCGGTCGTCCTTTCGAGTCCCGCGTCACCACGTGGTTACCATCGGGAACCCGTGGCTCTACAAAACAGATCGATCGATTTTCCAAAAAAAAAAAGGAACATAGAGAGCAGTACCCCTCTTCTCGGTTACTATTTACCTACCGAGGATCAAAGCCGCGAGGCGCCGACACGGCGCGTCTCTGTGTATGTGTCGATTATATGTGTCTCCGAGTGTATGTGTCAGCGGGTGAGATATCGTGTGCGTGTCTCTCGGCCGCGGGCAATGGCGAGAGACACACGGTGTTTGTGTCTCTTCTCCTTCTCTCTCTCTCTCTCTCTCTATATATATATATATATATATATATATCTTTTTTGGTATTTAACCGGTCGCGAGAAATCCGGCCCAGTGTCTTATGGACGTACCAAGGTTGCCGATGGTCTCTTCGCTGATGTCGGCGGCAGTGCTGCTGTGCCCGTGTCGAGCCGGTAACATAATTGTGCGCGCTCTAATGGAACGACCGCGGTATAGTGTCCCGAAAACTAGTTTGGACGGGATGACGATGACAACAAGGACGACACGGGGACGATGATATCAGGATGTCTCTTTCTCTTCGTGGTCGACAAACAAACGGGCTCAAAACGCACAACAGCGATCACGATCAAAAGCTACTAGCCGCGTGAAAGAACAGAGGCCGCACTCACATACGCTGGCCACGCATGCAAGAAGAAGGACCACCCGCTCAGAAGACACACGCACTCTCTCTCTCTCTCACACACACACACAGGCACGCACCCTCGCGCAAATTACACCGACGGTGTACCACCAGCGGCCTGTGTGCTGATTCTCTTTTCACGAATCCTTTCGGTGTCGTGTCTTATCTCGCAGTCCTATTTCTCTTTTCTCCTCTATCGAGGTCTCACTCCCTCTCTAGCGTTTGCTCTTTCTCTCTCGCGCGATCGTTCTCTTTCTGTCACCCCGTGCGTGGACCGTTCTGTCTGTGTGTGTGCCGCAGCGAACAGTGGCGTTAGTTTGTTCCGCGTGTCACATGACACACTCGGACATCGCGACACGACCGGCGTCGTCCGTCGCGTGTCAAAGGCAAAAACTGACTGCGAGAGAGGAGCACGGCCGACTCTCGCCTCTCCTCGTGTTACTGGCGAGCTGTAGCGGCGCACGGAAACGCGGCAACGTCGCACAGAACACCGAGGGAGCCGCGCCGACGCAAAACGACGTCTTTGCTGACTGCCTGCCTTGCCTCCTGTCTGTTAGCCTGCCTGCCTGCTTGCTTGCTTGCCTGACTGGCTGCACCTCGCAACAGAACCGAAAGAAGAACCTACGCACAGTGCACTGTTCCCTGGAAACCCGTTTTCCCGGGCGAAATTCAATTTTTCGAGTCTCATGTTTAAAACAAATCTCGTACACGTCGATCGATCACCCTTCAAACCTTCGAAATTGTAGCTGTTTTAGGTAATCGTGTGCGTGGGACCATCACTCGGCCAACGAAATTCAGAAATATATAAAGTGATACATTCATGAGCAGACAGCGGATCTTTATGCGAAATAACATGACAATTTATTTCTTATGTAACTGATTATAATCGATCGAAAATAACGTCTTCATAGTTTTACATTTTGTAATATCTTTACTGTTTCAAGTTTCGCCTACTCATTTTTGTCGTAAATGCATAAAGTCTCTTCATGAGACAGACTATCGCATTGAAAATTCGTTTCAAATCCTGAGATCACCCGGTGCATTCTGCCGACCGGTCAAATCAGGATATGTACCTGGAATCTTTACAATCGTGTTGTTCTGTCCATTGTCTGCTTTTGTTATATACCGATCTTCTCTTTCTCTCTCTCCGAGCAGAGATTCACGCGGACACCCGCACATCTACCGCATGCACCTAATTATCCATCCAATGCAGCTCGACTCTATATATCACTGTAGCCTGCGCATCTTGTGCCGGCTCCGTTTTATCGGTT
Source organism: Lasioglossum calceatum (assembly GCA_963966675.1). NCBI lineage: Eukaryota > Metazoa > Arthropoda > Insecta > Hymenoptera > Halictidae > Lasioglossum > Lasioglossum calceatum. Next base: position 13,936,210 of record OZ016540.1, read on the forward strand.
TCGTTCGGCTACCACGTTATCTTGCGACGAGTAGGTGTGAGAAAGCTATGCCGTATCTCGGATCGTGATCCAGAACGGATGCGAACGTCCGGAGATCCACAGCCGTTAAAAAAAAACGATAACTAGACTGCGGACCTTTACAAGCTGTTCCTTGTGCGGTATAATAATATAATTTGTTGGTAAACGTCATAATTCTAAACAACTTTCAGTTCTTTTTAGACATGCGCAAAAATATTTTTTAACCTTCATTCGTCCCTAATGTCAATCGTTTAACAAATCGCGGTATCGTTTAACAAATTCCTTTCATCAGTCCGAGATTCTGGGATTCCGAGCGGTGATTCTCGCTGACAGCTGGCGGCTACAGTTCCTAATTTAGTGTTCGACCGGAAACTGGCGGTTTCTTGCACAGCGAGACCTTGGCAGAGTGACTGGTGTTTGAAGATTGATTGGAAACAAAGCCACGTTTGTTGGCTATCGATTTAATACCGTGCTAGATGTTATTCGGATAGTGTCTAAAATAAGAGCGGACCTCTCGAGAACGTTTCTTTTCACTCCGCATGATTATCTTGCGAATGCCGAATAGTTTTATGCAGAACGAAATCCGGTGCTGAAATCAGCGTCCAGTTTTTACGCAGTTTCCATTTGTTATTACTTAATTTTGTTTTAAATCGCAAGATCCTGGTGTATCTTGACAGGTGATATTTCGAACGTCCATTCGTGCCTTGTACGTAGTGACATTATAACATTTCAAGCATTTTTTGTCATCGTATCAAATATGCAAAATCAAAGTACGCATTTGCAACACGTTTTTGCTTTTCTATTACCGCAACGGTGAAAATGCAGCGCACGAAAGAAAAAGTTGCTGTTTACGGAGGGGATGTACCATTGGATTACCACTTTTCTTTTTATTTTTCCATCATTCATTTCATTTCAAATAAAGGCGTAAAAAGTCATACATATAACTTAATTTTTTGCCAATAAAAGCAGAAATTCTACGAGCATTGCAAATCTTATTCTAAATAGCAAAAAATTGGCTTTCATTTCTCCTTGAGAAAACGAAATGTCTTTCCGAACAAAATCTGGTTCCGTGAGTATCGACGAAAATTTCGCGGAAAAGGTAATTCGCAACGACTCCCGTGGTTGGTCAATATTCTTGCCCAACAGGGTTTGTGTGTTTATAAAACAAAATAACCTTGATCTGAACTCGCGGCTCCACGTAAGTTCAGGCTTGATCGGCTTCGTCGATCCGATGTTTAATGCGATAAAGTCTACTTTCGACTTATCGCGCTGTTCGACTATTATAAGACGTAACACGGGTGATATCTTTGGTCGCTGTAAACGTTTGCGACATTGTTTACGACGACTATATGCCACGGATAATTTATGTAATCTCTCGCGGTGTAAATTTCAATAGGTGGAGAGAAAAAAATGATCGTGCACCGCGTGACGTCGGCAGCGTTAGATGAAAGAGCAGGATACCTAAAAATAAATTATATATCGCAGTTGCAAGTCATTCTTACAGACTTAGAATCCCCCCCTCGGTGCTGAATGCACGGGAGTCGCACTCGATATTGAATTCATAACTTCGGTGCAACTGCGCCATGGCGGGCTCTCGCATGCGTGTCAATTGTGCCTGAGCGATTCTTTAAAAACAATTGCGCTAGTTGAATCATTTGTCAGCCTGCAGATCTTTATACGTTCGCAGCGTTCGCGAATGTTTAACAGTAAATTCGCTACCGTCGGTCAACTGACCTTTATACTTTGAACTTTACACTTTATGCACTCGCCGCGGTTGCAAATTTTTTAATTCTTCCCCATATATAGACTTATGCATTTACTAGCGTAATTCCCGTTGATAAAACAACGGCTGGCTTATTTCTGGAGGTACGCCGCTAATTTATTTTTAGCACTTGATCCTGTAGGATCTCCGGGATAAAAACATATTCGCGCACTCTTTTGGGCTACATGTGTACCTCAGCTTTCTATGTTTTCTGTGTTTCGAGATTTTTTTACCGCTACAGTGGACAGAGAAATAACTAATTTAATTTTAGCAATTAATTCTGAAGGATTTCCGGGATAAAAACATTGGCGCATCCCTTTGTGTTAAGGACTACCTGTGTGAGAAAATAAATTTCTGTATCATTTCAGGTAGAAAATTTTTATTTTGCTATCATATCAATTTCGTATCCACATAAAATGAAGAAAATCCTATGCAATGATATTATTCTAGGTCGGAGGAAATGTTCAATTTTCAAGTTAAAAATGGCACCGACTGCAAAGGGTTAAGAAAGGATATAAATTTCTATTTCACAGGTGTGTTGCAATTCAGGCAGACAATTTTTATTTCAAAAACTGCACAGTTTCTGCCACTATATCAGTTGGACAAAAAGGAATAAATTCAATCGCATCAGAAACATTAGAATAAATTTAGTCTTGTCATGATTCCAATACAATACAGATCGCATCAAACGCTCTGTAGATCTAGTATTAACGTAGTCAGCGGTTTGAAAATGTGCGAACACGTGTCAGGAGCAATTAGAGTTCGCCAGGAATGTCTAGAACGATTCGTTGCGTGAAATCGCAGACGTTGGGTAACGAACAAAACGCGAATCCTCGAACGTGCCAGGAAATGGCGAGAGCCTTCTCCTCGTTGTTATTAATTAGGCGATTTTTAGCCGACGTATTTCTGCCCTGGTAAGCAGCTTGGCAGTGTTCGCAACTGTCACGAGCCTTTCGAATCTCGTTTCGCAAAAAGAGAAAGAGCGTTGCTGTTTGCAGTTTGCTTTCGACTTCGTATAGTCGGCTGCGCGCTTTTATTGGACGGAGCTCATTAGAGCCCAAGTTGCCATCGAATAGACGGAATCGCACGCTCAAGGATAGATCGAGCCCGATTTCAGGGAATCACCAGTCCCATCCCATCCATTATGCGAATTAAATAATCGAGCGGTGCAACGTTGCACTGTAATCCAGACTGCAACAGTATCGGGCTTTGAATTTTTTGGTCCGTCATCTTGGTCCATTAGTCTATGAGATTGCACAGGTTTTTCCTCCAAATTCACCCTTTTGCAAATAAAGTATTTTTAAGTAATTCAAAAAGCAAAATCAAGTCAAATGTGAATTAATTGTAAAGGAATTCAAAATTTATTTAAAAGTAATTATCAATTCATTAACTTTGTAATGTATGAAAACTGTGTGTAGATATGTGTATTCATTGTAGCCATTATCGGATTAATCAATTTAAAAAATAAATATATAATTTAATCTAAATAAATAAGTAAAATTAATTTTAAATATTCCTAATGGGTGAAGTTGATTTCCGAAAGGGTGAATTTGTTTCAAATCCAATTTCGAACTGTTCATAACCCAAATTGTGCTAACACATTCATATTTTCATTTCTGTGCTGCTGTTTCGATTGTAATTTGGTTGTAGATTTATATTTAAATCTGGCTTAAGTCTGGCCAGTGTATCAGCCGCGATTAAGCACTAGAATGTTTAAACGCTGATAAGGAACAATCGCCGTAACGATCTGCCCTATTATAAAACGAGTTAACTGTCCCGCAGATTCGATTATACAATTTTCGTTTGCCACGTGGCGTCCGATGAATTTTAAAGAGGGGCAGTTTGTAGTTTCTTGCAATTTTAAGTGGAATATAAAATACCACCGACTCCGATGTAATTGTATGGCGTCAGTTAGGTATGGTCAGTGAGCTTACAAGTTTATACACAAACAACTAGCACCAGTAAACCCGTGTCACTATCGTGCGAATTTATATTCGAAATTTCAAGCGACAGAAAATTTCCAAACAGATTCACGATATTTAAACTTGCTCACGATTTTTACTTCAAGAAACAACTCACATATTTATACGCGTCCATTCAGGAATGTTATTTGTGATTTCGTGTGGTTCGGTAACCCTAATTCTCAAGACGTTGCAACATAAAGCAACACGACAATTTCGCGGCTCTGAGAACGCGTCTCGCGATATTGTAACGGAGTATCGTAACAGAACGACGATCGTAAATAACGCCGATTGATTGTATTCGCAAAGTTAGGCTCGAAACACCTGACTCTCGTAATCTTATTTGCCACGCGCTCGAAGCAATACGTTCTCGCTACGTCTCCTTCTCTCTTTGTCTTTCTCCCTGTGCTGCTCGTTACGATTTGACTCGGCTCGGGTAGTATGTATGTATTAACGGTGTCCCGTTTTGAATTCAGTATAGAATGTACCGTTGCCGTCAGGTACACTGAATGATCGAGCCGCGTTTCCATCGAAACGGCGACGCCCCGTTGCAGCTCCCAACAAGCTGACCTTTGACGAATCGGTTGCAGGCGAACAATTTTCTCTTCCCAAGACAATTTTGAAAAAGTTACTCGTTTTTAAATGGTGCAAGAATACTTACCACACCCACTGTATTTTTCGGGAACAGTTTGACAGACATTGTATCAAAACATAAACAAAATTGATGGAATTCGAAGTTCCAGTGTCCGCTCTTTTAACCTAAATATCAATTTCCCCGTTTCCATCGTTGATGAGTGATCGCGGAGACTTTATTTCTGGAATCACAGCGTCCCGTCTCCGAACCTGCCAATAAGCGAGAGCCCGTTGACAGCGCGCTCGACGCTGACGTGCGTTTCAACGAGGATCTCCGGTGGAAATGCCATTAGTTTCGCCTGAAATCTTACGAATATCGTTTCTATTATCGCGTAACGTCGATCTAGAGCGTAACCGCCACCGACACCGTTGCCCCCATCGTCTCGGTTTTCACTCTGCGCACAGCCCATTATTTTCACAGTCACGAAAGCCGTTTCGAAAATCCGTTCCATTATCGTCCGGCAACGACGATAATCAGCCACTACATAATGGCCTGATTCGTTATGCAGAGTCTCTCGAATAATTCTCAGTTTTAATTCTCATTTTCAAATTGTTGTTACGAATGAATTCTAACTTCGATAACTTCGTCGTATCTTCGATGCTAAACATATGAATTACATTTCATTTAAAAGAATTCTTCTAATAAATTAATTTTAACTTAGCAGTAGGGGGATGACTCAGAGTCAAAATATTGTTCACATTATTAAATGTGTTGGCGTCTAAACAATTGCTAAACGTTTAAGTATTGTATGAGGTATTATATCAGTTTTATATGTATAAAAAGAAAAAATCATATAGAATAGAATTATTCTAGGTCGGAAGAAATGTTTAATTTTCGAGTTACGGTAGCTCCGTGTGCAAAGAGAAGAGAGAGGGTTGAGTCAATGTTTATAGAAAATTAATTTAAGATTTAAGAAATGTAAAATACGCGAAAAGAGGAAAATTATTTATAGAAAATTAATTCCAGATTTAAGAAATGTAAAAGACGAAAAAAGGTATGTAAAATGTGGCCGCGTACGAGTGGAAACGAAGGTAACCTCGCGCAGCTAGAATTGCATATCAAAGTGCATTCCCGAGGTCGTCGAACGAGCCGAAAAAAGATGGCCGTCCACCGGCCCGAGGAGTATAGCGTTGCTCATAGCGATTTTCTATAAAAACCGTGCGTCGACCTTGGTGGCGTATCAACAGCTTTTTACTCGGAAGAAAGCCTGGGTATTCCTGTCCACGTAGCCACAATGTCTTCCGCGAACGATTCCTCCGATAATACATAGCAGCCTTAAAGTCAACCATCGGGGGTCGACTATGTGCCGCTAACTTCGGTCGACAATCGATGCCGTTGCATAGCCCTCCTTGACCAGAGATATTAATTATAAATGTCGCTTCCTGTCCGAGCACAAACGAGGTTCTTTCGAGCCATAACTAACATCGTTTCGTGCTAAAATTCCATCGTCAACTGATCTATCAACCCTCCAATTAGCCTGTTCAAACCCTTTCCCTAAAACTACCTCCACCAAAATGTAGGAATTCTTGATTTTTCAACAGAATTTTATTTTATCTTAACACAGCGATTTTTCGCAGCAACAGGAATTATTTTTATTGTCCATCGATATCTCGTAAGACAATCAATTCAGGGTTGGAACTTTTTAATAGATTCCAAACCTTTCTTTAAATAATGTCCTCGCGCTGCAAGTATTGATTGCGATACATATAGAAAAGGTTCTTCAAACTTTCAGTTCGAATAGAACGTGGGTATAAAACATAGAAATATTTTTCTATTATTATACAAGAACCGTTTTATGGATCGATGATTTTGTTCATTCATTCTTTGCCTTACAATTTGATTTTCAGGATTCGGATTGAAACATATTGTTGGATAGTGACATGAACACGTTGAAATAATTTTAACTAGTTAATTAGACACCGCTGTACTTCGTTAATGAATGATGAGAAAATATTGGAGATAACCAATAAGCGCTTCAGAAACAATGTAAAACGGATATGCAACTATTTCTTTCGAGACTCGATGAACCAAAATTGCATCTCTCCCTGGCATGCACCGGTTTATGCACGTCGCGTGCACCGGACGAATTAGACTGGCACGAAAACGTAGATCGAGCGGAGCCGAATGTTTATTAAAACAATCGTGTACCCCACCGAGGAAAAACCAGGAATCCATTAGCATGATGAGAAAGAGAAGAACGTGCCGCGCGAGAAAGTCACCTGTCCAAATTGCGCGCGTGTACGCGATTATCGGGACGACCTTGGCGATAACTTCCGCGACCGACGTGTAGTTTTGAATACTGTGCAATTTGGATGCGCGAATATTCCGCACCACGTGAGCCAGAGGGAGAAGGGGAGAGGGAGAGAGAAAGATAAAGGAAGAGAGAGGCGAGAGAATGCTGTAATTTAGTTGTTAGAGAGACCAGCCACAGCGAATAACATTGGATAATAGTCGCCGTGCGTCGTGCATCAATTTTCACGCTTTGAACTTCATTTGTACCGTTGAACTCTCGCCTGGAACGTCCAGAACGCTATTTTTCGAGTTGCTACAACTTTTTCCAGATTTATTCAGATCATTTCTAAAGAATTTCTGAAGAAGATTTCTGTCCAAGTCGTATATTTCATTGAATTAATTTAGTTTCAAATAATGTGATGTGAAATAACTGACAAACTCATTCTTTTTAATTATCACGTAGACCACTTTTATAATTATGGGCACATTTTTGTTAGATCGATTTACCCCACGAAACGAACGGTAGAAAAATTTGATAAACTAATACAAATATGAAATTGGAGAACATTTTTGTCGTGGAGAGCCCGATTATTTTTTGGAGACTTTTTCGAACCATTTGCTGAATAAATTATTGCACTTTACATGAAAATTATTTTAGAGAATTATAATTAAAGAATTCCGGAGTGGAAAGGTTTCATACGGCATACATGTCAGCGTGGGTTGAATGTCGAATGTCTTCGATCCGAATAATCTTCGTGGAACGCATTCGCCGTGTGACGTTCAGATAAAGTGTTATTATTACTATCAACGTCATTATTATGCAATTCCAATAGATATTATATTATCGACCTCTGCAAAATGTGAAGAGCGAAGGCGACGCAGATGTGAGTGTTAAATAAATAAACGTCGATTTAGCCACGCTCGAGTGACATTTCTGGTTTAAAGAGAGAGGAAGGTTCATATTTCCGATCAAATATTGGCTGACATCAATTTCGCAGAGGTCTAATAAATTCAATAAAGTTCGAAGCTTGGCGAACCTTGAAACACACATTTTTCGCCGAACAAATTTATAAAAACACCTACTCAGTTTTTATACGCAGGAAAACGTAGTCGCTTTCTAAAGGCAAACAAACACATTCCGTCGATTTGAAAATGGCGTGCCAGATGAATCATGCATCTGAATCCTGTATAGAATGACAGAACAATAATGCGTTCTATAAAAATGCAATACTTCCTTCGAAATGTAATTGTTCTACCTTCAATCCTATCTTTTCAATTCTATCGTTTATTTGGTTCATAACCGAGAACTCTTGAGACTTGTAATCTTATTGCAAAGGATTAATAGAACAGTTTCACTTCGCTCTACTAATACAATCTTCATTTTCTTCAGAGAATTACTTCAATTTTAATTCTTGTTTAGCCTTCAATACTATCTTTTCAATTATATTGTTTATTTTGTTTATTACCGAGAACTCTTGAGACTTGTGATCTAATTTCAAAGGATTAATAAAACAGTTTCACTTGATTCTAATACAATTTTCAATTTTTGTCAGAGAATTACTTCAATTTTATGATTTTTATATATATATTTTATATGACTTGATGAGGTGAAATGAATAAAAGTGTGAATTGTTTAAATGGATCTAGAGATCACAGCAGGATAAGAAACAGATCGCGGAGTGGCTTGACATCTCCAATAAAATGATCATGAACAAGATTTGTACCGAACAAACAGACAAACAAGAAAGCGAGCTAATAAAAACGTGGTAATTATCCACGAGTGACAAGAACGTGTCAACCATATGAAACTATTTCGAAGACGATCGTGACAAGAGCGAAGCTGTTAGAAAACCAACGAACAGCAACGTTTCGTTTCAGAGTACAGTAGGATCGGTTCTCTCGGATCTGCGCGATAACGAACACGTGGTAGTACAGTTCCTATGATATTCTCCAGTTGCGCATACAGATACGCTTGATAAAGCCTCTTCGGGTTTCTCGTTCCTTCGAGCCCCTCGCCTACGCGTATTCTTTTTTATAACCGACGGTGAATTTCGCGTCACAACCGTAAACCGGATTTAACAACGTTGCAAAATATCCAGCCGGCGTTATCGCGTTTTATCGAACGCTTCGGGCGGAGCTAGTTTGCCAAATGGCTGATCGAATTACGGGGCCCATGATCGAATCAGCGATCGTTCGTTGGACTCTTAGACGTCACCACATTATGCTCACGAAATTAAACAAATGGTGTACCTACTATGTACTATGTCGCTCTTGTATCTTGCAATTAATGCAGAGTTGTTGGTTTGTGCAAAATAGAAAGCGTACAAGTATTCATACACTTTTTAAAGGCGAATAGTTTTTTCAAAATTGGACCCAACAGCTTGACTTTCAATGTCTGTCGTCTTTTTCCGCACCTATCGATTTCGATGAAACTTTCACAATACATATAATTAACACAGATCTACGAAACGTATGTTTTAAATTTTCGATTTAGGCCCACATCAAAAAGTTGTAAAACTTTTAGTGTTTTCTCTACAATTCCGACCAATTGCAATTTTTGGAAAAATTTCTTCTCATATCGTGTAGTGAACCAATTGCTCTAACTTCTGAAGAAAGTCAAAATCTTATAGTCCAATCTTAAAAAAGTTATCGGTTGTTTTTAAAGCGTCTGAATATTAATGTGAGTCACTGTACATGTACAAAGTCTTTGTACAATTTTTTAAAAAATTATTTACACATTAGCTAGTAAATTAATCCTTGTAAAATCTCAAAAAAGCTCAAGCTGTTGGGTCGAATTTTGAGAAAGTTATTCGTTTTTAAAAGGTGTACGAATATTTACAGAGCCACAGATTGCATACCAGGCCGAGTCGAACCTGTCGGTACCAATTAGGCTACTTTCCCGTAGTATTACGGCGCGTGTTTCGGACCCCGCGATCTCATTCGAGACTCGAAATCCGCTCTAGGCTCTAACGAGATTGGATTCGACCTTGATCGGCGAACTTCTCGCCGTAGGTAGTAGCTCGCGAAGGCCACGAAAACTCAATTTTCCCCCTTTCTCCGGCTGCACCGGTGCAGGTCATGGCCAAGGGGAGCAGTCTAAGGGGCAGGACCATCCGGTTTCCTCCTCTAAATCCATTATGTCTGCCAGACCAGCCACTTCCCGTCCCTTTCTATCCTCTCCTCTCATCTCCTCTCTTCACGGGGTGAAAAAAGGCGCATAATCGGCCGGTGATTCGATATGTTATTCCGCAGGACACCTAGGAACACTTCGAGAGGTGCGAGCCAGGCATCGATCGCTCCCTGCGACGATGTTCTGATTGTGAGCGTTATCCTTCCTAGTACTTGTTCAACGAAAAATGGAATTGCGACACCCCACAAAATATGTTTGTCCCTCGTTAAAAAAGAATTAGATCTTCTAAATCGATTACAATTATCCCTCTGCATTCCATACAGAATAAACAATGTAAACTCGAATTGTGTGAAATATGGAGAATTTCATATTTATCATCTTTAATCAACTTTCACAACATTGTCTTAAAAATCGATTACTTGTGTCAAATTTTCAAATGAAACACTTCATATCAATAACAAAGATACACGAGATATCTCGTCCATTGTAGCGAAAGGGTTCGAAAAGGATTCTACATCTATTACAATTATCCCCCTGCATATGAAATACTGCAAATATGGATTATTTCATATTTATCATCTTTAAGCAGCTTTCACAACAATAACACGTCTTGAAAATCGATTACTTGTGTCAAATTTTCAAATGAAACACTTCATATCAATAACAAAGATTCACGAGATATCTCGTCCATTGTAGCGAAAGGGTTCGAAAAGAATTAATCGGTTCCTAACTGGCGTCGGTCATTTCCACGGCCGCTCGGCAACGTTGCTCCCAGACATAGTAATCTAGGGTTAAAAATACAGCTCCAAAATACACCATCCCGTCCCTGGTGCCCAGGACACGATGCAGGAAGTAATTGGGGTCGCTCGCGAAAAAATAGCCGATGGACATATGTTACCCGATTCGCTTTGGAGGACGAAAGAACGTCCTTTGAAACGTTTCGCCCACCCCTTTCTCTCTTCGCATCACGCGTCTCGGAACTTTCCTGAAAACCCTGTGCGCCGAACGACGAGTTACGTAATCCGAGAGCAAGGTATCTTTAGAAATGTTTGCCGATGAAAAAACAATGTGCACCGGCGCGGCGCGGCACGAGAAGAGAGGACGCTCTCTAGGATGTCAATGCAGCCGTGCACTCATAACTCGGAATTGCAAATTTCTTGATTACGCGGAAGGAAGCTGTCTCTTTTTCTCTCCCTCCATCGTGGGTCGATATTTCTTTCATAGAAACGCATCGCAAACACAATTCCCGCGTGTATGTGCGACTGTGCACCGTCGTTGTGTGTTTCAAGTGCGCGGCACGATTAAATGCAATTTGCCTCGAGCTCCACGAAACGCTATCAATCTCCTTAGGGCGTTTCTTTTGCGGGGATTCGCCGTCTTCCTGCGCGCTCCACTTATCGGGACACGCTGTTACGAAACACCTGTTCGTCGATAATCCCGTGTTCGTTTTCCTTTCGGGTTTCCTGCTTTCGTCGGGTCGCTAACTGGAACTAGACCAGACGAATGGACGGGCTGTTCCTGATTTTTTCAGTTCAACATGATTGTAAGGAAAACGCGTGCGTATGACTGAGAAAAAATTGGAGAACCATCGCGTACAACAAAGAACTAGCTCACCATAGACCTCAGAATATTGTTGGCACCCTATAGCAATATTTTAGAGATCCAGAAAAGCTCCAGTCTCATATCTACAAAATTCATAATGAGTTTTCCTGAAGGAATGATCATAACTCGGCGAATCCCAAGTCCCAACTGGCTTACCATAGACCTGAGAATGTTGCTAGTACCCGATAGCAATATTCTACATTCTACAGATCCAAAAAAGCTCCAGTCTCATATCTACAAAATCACAATGTATTTTCCTGAAGGAATGATGATAGCTCGGCGAATCCGCGAATCCCGAGTCCGTTCGAAAGGGAACGCGGCTCGTCGGTTCGCGAAACGCCTTTCTTGATTGCGTAATGTTCGCGAGCTAGCTGGAAGGAAACGTGTTCTCGTATTCGAGGCGAAACGGAACCAACGATGTAAGAAAGGAAAGGCCTCTGCGGTTCGCGGCGACCCGATAAAAGCGTCGGTTGCCAGTTGCCAGCGGAGAAGAAAGAAACAGCGAAGAGAGGGAAGGAGAGGTAGTGAGAGAGGAGAGGGTCTCTGTACCGTGGGAGGGAGAGGAGAGGGCAGGAGAGAGAGCAAAGAAACCGGGCGGCGAGACAGAGAGGACACGGTCGAGCGTCGCGGCCAGACGTGAGTAGAGCTCGATCAGCTGGGAACGAGGCGGTGTTGCCACGTCGACACGCGTGACCCCCGGCCACCGAGCGTGTCTCCGCTTCGTGGATCAATATTGCCGAGATCCGGCAACCCTGCGCCCGAACTGCTATCCGAACTCTCTTTATTTATACGTGTCGCGAGGGAACAGCGCAAGCCCGGCCCGGCCCGCGCGCGCGCGTTAGACCGCCTCTCTGATCCTTCGCTTCGCTTTTGTCCTCCGTCGCCTTGGCCTTTGCCGGCAACCGAAGCCTCGATATTTTTCGAAAGGTTCACCCTTTACACTGACAGGTCTTCTCAATTGGAACAGACCGAAATACACGGTGTTTCCGAAATCTTGGTAGCAAAAGGCTGTCGTTCTACGTCATTCCAAGCTGAAATAAATTGACAAATGAAGGGACAATTATGGACAATCATCAATTATATCGATGTAAACATTTCAATGACATTGAAAAAATTAAAATCTCTGGCGACCACTGTCTCGCTGTTGCCGATCGGTGTCTTCCTTCTTGATATGTGCCCATAATCATGAAAGTGATCTGGGTTATTACACATTATTTTAAACTAAATTAATTCAATGTAATTTTTATGATTCAACACTTTGTGGAATTCATTTAGTGTTAAGTTCCTTTTCCTGTAAATAGTCTCGAAACAAGAAATATATGGGCACACGTGTTCGTTCATCTTTTGTTCCTTTATTTTACTTATAACAACACACACGCATCCAGACAATATATTTTATCGCACATGTCTTGATATGTTTATTACTGATATTTATAATTTTAGATTAAATGTAGGTGTACAATAAACCCAAATGTTCTTTTCATATATGCACATAGAACATTATGATCATATTAAGACGTCGTTTTAGCGGTAGGTCACGCACATACGCCCCAGCCGATTCCTGTTATAATAACACGCGTATTCACAGAATCTTGAATCAAGATTATCTCTACAACGAACCGTAAAACAGAAAAACGTTATTCTTCTTTCTTGACATACGTATTTTCATATGCAGAGTCCGTCACCTATAAGGTTACGACGATAAGAACGACGATAGCACGAAGAGGAAGTGCTATTTACAACGCGTGTATAGCTGGTCATCTAGCAATCGCCGCTTTGATCGCTGCTACGATGTAAACACTTTCATTAGAAAACAATAGAATGTTCTGCTCTCATTGTCGCTCTAATCATCATTGTAGCTCCAACATAAACGCACCCTTAACACTTTTTATCTTCCGGAAGCCGATTGATAAGATTTTTAAAAATCATTTTTTATACAATAATCTCAAGCAAAACTATTAGATTACGTTACCGGGGGTGTGTTGCAGGTTGCAGCTTCATAGTCACCGGTAAAATACAGAAATTTTGATAACCGACTATACTTATCAGAGTAACGGTAAAATGGAAATGCTAAATGTTAATCGCGTGTGCCGCTGCCATGCTGAAATTCGGCCAGATTCGCCGAGACAAACAATTGTCAGTCTGTTTAGGCTGGCTCGTCGCGCAAGACCGATCGATTGCAAAAGTCGTTCGACGATGCCCGCTCTCTCGACTGGTTGAATTAATACCGTCGCGTGGACGAAATATTTTTAGGCCGACGCATATAGACATAGACACTATGAGATCAGGGACGTACCAACAACGTCAAGTACAACGAGCTCGACCGAGTCGAGGAGACATCGGCCGAGAACGTTCACACACCGTTCAACCACCCTTCGATCACTCTCTTTCGCTTCTACGACAGTGGCCAGGCCGTTCAAGCGAATTTGTTTCTTGCCGATGGTCTGGAAGGGTCTGCCGAACTGCACTTCCACTGTTTGCTTAGTTAGTCAATATTGTGCAGAAATCACCTGACCGAGAAATCTTGCGTTTTACACTCTGAGAAGCTGCTTCATTTCCATTCTAATTGTTTGTTTACTCGACGAAATAAGTATACCAAAACATTTCTACAGGCTGAACCACGAATCGTGATCAGAAAATCTTTTTATCAGATGTAGCATGGTTTCAAGAGAGCTTTCGCGAGATTAGAGGAAATCTTTTGTTAGCTATTTTTGTTTCATGATTTTTCAAGGTCACCTTCAATTTTGCAAATACTATCATTTTTTTACGCCTATCTGTTAGACGATTTCAAGACGAATTCGATAAGTATCGTAACTAGACTGCGGATCTTTATGCAGTTATGGTTTATAAAAATTGTCAAAAAATGCTGGAATATCAAATTCGACAGAATTTAGTACGATTTTTATTTATTTTTGGATCTATTTACGGAGAAATTGGTTGGACGAAATATAAAACAGTAAAAGATTGTAAAAATTCGAAAAAGTTGCAGTTGCTTTTAATCAGAGGTGGGCATTATTTAGCGAAACAAATATTTCAAATACTATTTAATATTTTAGATTTTATTTTGCTGAAAGAAAATAGTATTTTAAATAAGATATACAATTTCGAAAATAAAATATTTCTATTTCAACAATCAGAAAGACAAAATAAAATATTTTACTTTTTGCATTGTTATAATTAGACTGCGGATCTTTATGCAAATCAAAAATATTTGCATTAATTGCAAGACACAGGAGCCAAATGAAAATTTTTCATTAAGCTTAATTTTCATATTAAATTAAAAGTAATACACCAATGTCCTTAAATCTTTTTAATATTTCCACTGATTTTAATTGTATGTACCCATTTTTGTCATAAATGCATAAAATCCAAACAATTTACACCCATAAATGTATTGAATTCGAACCATTATTTTCAGCAATAATACTTAAAATTGAAATTGAAAATACAGACAAAATACAAATATTTTCAATATTCTTCAAATAAAATACTATTTTCAAAAAATTACTGCCTCAAATAAATTATTTCATTTTCAAAAATTACTGCATCAAATAAAATATTTTATTTTCAAAAATTACTGCATTAAATAAAATATTTTTATTTTCAAAGTTGTATACATACTTTAAAATAAATAGAACTATTTACTATTTACTATTTAAAATACTATTTTCCCCAGCTCTGCCTTTAATGTAACAAAGTCGTTAGGGGATGAAATCAATTTGTATGTTATTCCTGCCTTCCACAATCAATGCATAAAGATCCGCAGTCTAGTTATTACCAATGAAAACAGGATTTCATGTGGTACCGTTTTCTTCAAATCTGTCTACAAAATTTGAAAATTGCATAAACATTCGCAGACTAATCGTAACATATTTAAAAAAATGCACTACGCAGCGAGCAAGCGTTCCCTCGCGTTTTCTTCCGTGTATGCAAATTCTTGACGTGTCACGTCAACAAATTACGTGACCGATGGTACACAGAGCGTCATCATTTTTTCTTAGCTCTTGTGAATATATTTCAAGCATTCGTCGAATATTCATCGATTTCACTCGCGGAAAAACAGAAGTAAGAAATTTTTACCGATGTCAGCTGCAGGAATAATAAAATGGAACTTACAGGGGGAGCGTCGAGTTTGGCGGACCTCTTGCCAGGCTAAACCACGTTTAATCCTCCCTTGTTGAATACGGCGATCATCCTCCTCCATTGTCTGCATATTGGCGGATCATAAAAGACACACCTCGCGCGAGGTTTCATAACCGAGAGAATGTGTGTTCTCGCCGGCACCGTTCTGTTTTACTAAAAAATTCTCTTCAATTTTCACGTCGCCTCGAACGTACATTTTTACCATATTAGTGCGGATCGATGATGCAAATACGAGAAGAACTGTTGCACTAAATGGGTTTCTTGATCTTGCGCTGCTTTGTTTCGGTGATCGTCTTTATTTAATGTAAGAATAACGTCTCGTACATGGAAAACAAAATAAATCTATTATCCCATGAAGGAACTATTGGTTTAATTTCAGTTTGCTTATAAAACCGTTGTTTGTTTGTTGATGGGGTCGTCCAATTTTTTTCAAACCGCAAAAACGTGTTTTGCTTGTGCCTTTCTCGCTTCTGAATAAACTTCGTTGATTCATTTCTATAAAGTGCGGTTTATTTTAGTACATAATCTAATATATTCTAATCAAGAAAGACATCAATTTCTATTTTATGCCAGTTGGTTGTAATTGAGGTAGACGATTTTCATTTTTCATGAAGATGCGCTAATTATCGCAATAAAATTGTCAATTCTCTATTACAACTACAGTTAGCATCGGATACCTGTCAAGTAAAATGCAAACTCATTGCCTGCCAGCAAACGTACGAGTATCGTTCTTATGTTTATCATCTCGCTCTGACAAATAAAAAGCGAAGAGGTTCACTTGTACTATACACCGTGACCAGTTTCGCGTCTTGTCTTATCTCTTTATTGTCTACATACTATCTTGATCTTGAAGATTAGAATTCGCGGTTGGATAAGGCCGCTGTTTGCCCGAGATTAATTCGTTGCCCGTGACTTCTGCAGGTGTTCGGAGCACGTACAAACTTTAAAATAACCCAGCGAGCTATATCGCAGCACAGCTTTCGGTAGAATGTCTGCCATAAGTACTCCATGAAGCGTGAGCGAGTGGCTAATTACTGTCCTACCGAACATGTATACTCTATTTGCCAATCTGCTCTCCTCGTTGTCTGGTTATTGCCAACGCTCGCATCAGCAGTTCGGTCAAATGAAGTTCGCAGTCAGTTTCTGCCGATAATGATCGATACTAGCTGAAAATCAGCATTTTTCGAAATATAGAGAGTCCCTTTTGCTTGTCGAGTGTTTACCGCAATCTACTTATTCATCTACGTGGGCGTAGACCTATAGCTACCCAACAATTCTTTCGTGTTTGAACCTGATCGATCATCTTTTTCTCTTTGAGGGCTGCTTGAAGACCTGCTACAACATTACCCAAAATGACTTTTCCACTGCTAAACAACAATGGGAAATTTGCGACAAGCAACGACGAGGATCCCTAGCCGAGCAAGATATTGAGAAACGTATCGAGAACTCTCGGGATTCCAGAGGAGTCATTCTCGCATTCCGATAAATCACGCCTTTCCCCAGGAATTCCCACGGTCCTCCGTGTCCGGACAACCCTGGCCCGCCACTGTTTCATTTCCTGATTGCTCGACGGGGCTTAACAATCGCGCGAACTTGCCGATCAGAAATTTCATATTGTTAAACCGTTTCCGCGGCGTTCGCCGTCACCCGCAAAAGGTCGATATACTCAGCCCCTCTACCCAACCCAGACCCGCACCATTCTACATCCGCCACTTCTGCAGCTTGTGCACTGGCGCCTTCGCGCTGCCATTGAAACCGACACAGGATGTCCCTCTGATCGCGTTGACACCGAGAATCAACTACTTCTTACAGGAAACCAACGAAAAACCCACAGAAATCCCGTACAATGCGCAATCACTAGATTGCGGATCTTTATGGAAAATATAAACGTTCAAAACTTTGTGTTATTATTAGACTGCGGATCTTTATGCAAAATACAAATTGTCCGCATCGATTGCAAGAAATAGAAAATGACATCTACAATTTTAAAAATTTTCCAACAATCTTGAATTTCATGTGCCTCAATGTTGCTATAAATGCATGAAGATCCACAGCTCAGTTAATATTCACAGTTCCACTATGAACACAGCAAAGAAAGAGATCGTTCAGCAACTTTCATAAAAATCCATTCGTACAACGCCTTCTAGTCACCCGAAAATAATAAACCTAGTTCTGGCGAGAACAGAGATGCTAGTCTCAACTGTTCAAACAAATAGTCTTTGCAGAAGCAAGCGTATAAGCAATAGGTTTGTTTGAGAGAAGAGAAATCTTCCAGAACAGCGACTAACTAAAGATATGCTAGCTTCGTTTAGCCGTTTAGCGGAAGATCGAATTCGAATTCTATGGCTCGCGTGATGGCGGACGCTCCTCGGGGATAGCGTGTCTGTTCATCGTTCACCTTTTCCACCTGCCGAACGAACGTAACTAACAAGTCTCTGGAGCCAATTTCCTCGAAATCGAAGGCTAGAATGAAGAAGCAATCAATATTTTTAACTTCTGCGTGGGGTATAGCTCCATTTCACTGTAGGAAAACAACCGGTGGTCATCAGGGCCGTATCTAGAAGACCCGCACGCTTTCAACCCGCATTATCATTCAGTGTTTTAAAGAGATCTAGCCGAAAACTTAGCATAACACAAAAGCTGATGGTAAACAGAGGGTTAACCCTGTTTCATAATGGATTATGCACTGCCGGAAACACTTTTCCTGTAGTTCCTGCCTTCCTTTCGATCAGCACGTGTACACACGAAACTTTCCGGGTGTCCTAGTTTTTTTTCGAGGCTGGAAAAACGGAACACACGAAGATATAAGGGCAGCACACTAAATCGGGATTCCCACGCGCACGCCTCCAGCCGAGCCGTAGAACTTCAAGGCTAAAAAGATTTCCGAAAGCTTTGTGCTTCGTGCAGCTCGATAAAATGAAATTTTAATTCTATAACCTACCGACAGCCCGCTGGGACCTTCTGGAAGCTTTCCGCGCTCTGGGAATTGCCAATTCCGAGGACTCTCCGCTCTGAAACGTAACTTGTTCTCGTCACTGTAATGGTTTCTGCCTTTTCTGTCGGTATACAGGTTTTGCACTGGAAATTAACCCTTTTGCAAATCAATTTCACTCTTCTGCACATCAAATTCAATCTTTTGCAGATAAAGTGTTTTTAAGTAAGTCTTTGTGAAAAAAATCAAATCAAATGTAAATTAATTGTTAAGAAATTCATACCGACAGAAAAGTCATACCTGATTAATCAATTTTAAAAGAAAGTATTTATTGAAGGGTACTGAGAGTACTGAGTTTTATGTTTATAATTAATGAGTGGTAATTGATTTGCAAAAGTGTGAAATTGATTTGTATAAGGTTGGGCTTGACTTGCGAAAGGGTGAACTGTGAACTTTGGGCTGCAAAACCTACATTTCACACAATAAATAAAACAGTCAAAATGATGGGGTAAATGTAGCAAATAAAATAGAGAAAAGTTCAGAGTGCAAATTGATTTTTAAGATCCCCTCGTTCGCAAAGGGTTGCAGTAACAGTGAAAATTTTCATCCGTAAGATTGCTGACGAATTTATAGAGGACTGTGGGCTAATGTTGATGAAATTGCGAGTTGAATCGAGCAAAATCCAAAGACGCCGTGCTCAGTGAATCCGCCCACGTGTTACGTGGGTTAGAAATGCTCGCACACGGCATGTAACAGCGAATGCTTCCTGCCTATGTACGGTTACGCGTGGCACACACCGTTGTTACCTAAAATGCACAACCGCTCGTTCCCGGTCTGGCGAGGAGTGAAAATTATCCAGGCAATTAGATGCTGGCCGCATAGTTATGGCCCTGGTTCGCCGTAACACAAATCGTTAGGGCTGAAGAAATCGTTTAGCCGGTTGCGTGGCAATGATACAATAGTTTTTATTAACGGCCTTACCGCTGAGCAATGCCTCGGATTAACTCTAGAAACTAGGCTAGCGATGCTCGTTCATTTACAGCTCCCAAAAACCCGCCAAACATTCTTCAATCGTTCTCAGATCTTTAGTCGAGTCTTTTCTTAGTTGAAATCCGCAATTCAAATCTACCATTTTTGTGTAAGATTATCAAATGAATTGAGTATTACATTATTTATAAGTAGACTTCGGATCTTTATGCAAAATAAAAATGTTCTTCATCGAGTACAAAATTTTGGAGCCAAATAAAAATTGTTTCCACTGTTTCATATTGCGTCTGTTCGTTTTTGTCATAAATGCATAAAATCCGCAATGTGGTCATAATGAAGGTGTGGAAGTTAGGGCTTCGTCAGCAGATAGAATATTAATATAGCCATAAAGGTGTGCCCCTGGTGCACGGTAGTTCGCGATGAAGTGGCCGCGAGAGAGTGGTAGGGCCGAGAATTGCATAAGTAACACCGAGGGAAGACACTCGAAACACTGTGGAGCCGACACTTTCGAGCGTTACACGTTCTCGGAAGAGCGGAACGCATATTGGACGCCGACAGAATGCAATTCCGGCCGTGTTATATACGGTTACATTCGTCCCTGGAAACCGTTGAGTTTCCTCCCTCGTGGAAGCCACACAAGTCGGTTAAGTTGGTTCAAGGTCAGCCTCGCGCTCTGTGCCACACTCCCGTCGCCGTTTCCACCGAATTTATTTGCTCTCGCCAACTATCGTTGCGATCCCTTGCAACAAAAAAAGAAAACGTCAAATAACGTTGGCGATTCCTTCGCCTCTTGGCCAGATAAAAAGTGCATAAAGCTTAATGTATTCGAACCGTATCCTTCGAGCAATCTGCACCCTCTTCTCTTCATCGGACAATGTTCTGCTCGCCAGGCTGAATTTACGAGGTTTTTGATGAGGCCAGAACTGCAAAACTAACCATTTGCATCAGAAGGAATGGTAAATAATGCCCTTGTCACCAATTGTTATTTTTATTACACCATTTATTCTTTTATCGTGTCTGTACGAAAAAAATTGCTCGGATTAACCCTTTGCAGTCGGAGCTACTTTAACTCGAAAATTAAACATTCCTTCTGACCTAGAATAATTACATTGTATATGATTTTTGTAATTTTATTGATATGAAATTGATGTAACACCTCCTCCAATACTTAAATGTTGAATAATTTATTAGATTCCCACGTATTTAATGATCTAAGGGTTAAAGTTGTACTATCTCAAGACGTACATGTAACAGTAGAAAGAATATTTTCTCAAGGTCATTTTTAACAGGATTTCAAGGTCATTGGTATTTATTTACACGAAACTTTGTGTATGTTCTTAGATATTATTGTAAAGCGTGAAAAGACAAATCCAACGAGCTCATAACCATACTGTTTCGATTATTCAGTCTCGAGATATTCGTGTCTGAAAGTATCGGTTATGTTACCTTTCAGACACGAATATCTCGACACTGAATGATCGAAACAGTATGGTTATGATAGTCGTTGGATTCGTCTTTTCACGCTCTACAATAATATCTAAGAAAAAACACAAGGTACCGATACAATAAATATGAACGACCTTGAAATCTAATTGAAAAATCACCTCGAAGAATATTCTTCATATGACATCGTTCTGAACAGTAAATACGGCAGACAATGAGATAATCCCATTTGGTTGAAACACCCTGTATTTAATTAGGAAAATTTGTGTAATAATGACTAATGCAAATGGGTTAACAGTGAAGTTTAAAATTGAAATTGAAGCTCCGAGGATTACATTCAATTCTGTGCGTTAACATAAGGTTCGCGCAAAAACATGTCGCTGAAACACGAGCAAAACGGCGCCACAAAAAAAATGTGTAGGGCCGACATGTGGGTCAGGAAATTCCAATTTGAATATCGGTGGGAATAGTTTGCGACACGGTGTTCCATTAACACGATAACATTGGCCGTTTTTAATTTTTCTGAACTGCCGTTGGTG
Source organism: Lasioglossum calceatum (assembly GCA_963966675.1). Lineage (NCBI taxonomy): Eukaryota > Metazoa > Arthropoda > Insecta > Hymenoptera > Halictidae > Lasioglossum > Lasioglossum calceatum. Next base: position 13,957,593 of record OZ016540.1, read on the forward strand.
CATACAGCGACTCCCACTAATGTTCAGACACTTAAAAAGACGAAAACTTTTTTAGAACAATTTGTTTGGTACATAATGTGACAAAAATGTTTGAAAAAAATTTCAAGTTTGTCGGAATTGCAAAAAAAATACTAAAAGTTGTGTTTTGTAACATTTTTATGTGGGCTTATCTGGAAAATTCAGAACACACGTTTCGTAGATCTGCATCAATTAAACATATTCTAAAAATTTCGTCAAAATCGGTGGACGTTGTAATGAGCTACAAACGTTTAAAGATGCTAAAAATTGCAATTTCCGACGATTTTATTTCAATGTCTGCTGTTTTTTCCCGCGTCAACCAATTTCGATGAAACTTTCACAGTGCACATAATTGACACAGATCTACAAAACGCATTTTTTAAATTTTCAATATAGGTCCACATAAAAAAGTTGTAAAATGCAACTTTTAGTATTTTCTTTGCAATTCAGATAACTTGCAATTTTTTCCAAAAAATTTTTTTCGTTTTTAAAAATTGTACGAATACTTTCTACACCCACTACATGTGCATCTACGCTAAATAGACGCGCGAGAGTGTTTAGGAATCCGCACATGTATCCCTGTACGATTTGCCAAAATAAATTGGACGTGGAAAATAATACAGGTCAGGAATATAAACGATCGATGTGTATACTTCCTGCTCGATTACCCTTCGCGCACGTGCAACGGAACAATGGAAGAGGAGACGAATCAATTTTTCCATTCGTTTCCGGTTGTGTGTATCGCTTGACCGTTGTTTGTCAGTCGAACGCGTTTACAGTTCTTCCGTGGCCTTGTCTGTAAATATAAAAACCAAAGCGATCGTACTTTGCAGGGTTACAGTCAAGATAAATGTTTGTTTATTAACCAAAATAATAATAATGCCTACTTCGAGCGTTGTCTGGTCTCGTTCGTTGCTTTGTTGACTAACCGTTACACTGGTTACGTTAGTGCCTCTCTTTGTGATCCCGGTGGCAAAATATGCAGTTGGTAACAGCGTAATAATTTCGTTCGGTATCTGTATAAACGCTCGTAAATCGTAAACTGTTAGCACATAGGCTAAAGAAAAATTACTGGGTCGTCGATGAACGCGGTAGAGATCGAGGAATTTCTTTGGAAAAAAATATTCGAACCGGAATGACGAGTCAATTCATCCTCGAGGTTTAACAGGTTCGAAATATTTGCAATCTCGTTCGAGGAGCGTACGCTGTGGAGAGCAAACGACGCCATTACACACTTGCAAAACGCCGTATCGATTTTACTACTGGTGGCTGGGAGGCGAAAGTCGTACTCGAAAATGAAAATAGACACGGTCAGGTAGACGGATTCGTCGAAATTAGGTACAATGGTTGACGCTACAGCGTTTAAAGTATACGTAGGTCGAGTACAGCCCGAAAATCGTTTGTATAAATCCGTTAGGTCTCTACAGTCCCGCGAAATGTCTGGTCGTTTCTATATTAACAGCTCCCTGCTGTGCTATCGTCGGTTTCATCGTATCGGGACCTCTAGAAACTTCTAGAATGTCATTGAAAGTGCACGCATTTCGTCGCGGCAACAGTAAATAGCATTGGGCAACTTCAAGTCCTTTGAACCATTGATAGGTGGGTACACCTTCCGACAGTATGCGATAAATATTTTCAGACCGTGCAATGGCGTCGTTTGCTGATGTGGCAAGCGAGCCAGCCGTGGGGGGCAGCGAGTGTGACGAAAATGGCGGCCAAAATGGCCACTGCGCGTCGTGGCGACATCTATCGGTAGCGTTATTTTTCAATGATAGTTATACTTTCGTCTTGCGTCGTATGGTGTCGCCACGTGGATAAAACTGTCTAGGGATATTCCCCAGGACACGCGGGAGATAGCGACACCGTCTGGGGAAATTTCGAAGTACTCACTACAATCTATGGCGTTTTGCAAGTTTGCCATCTATGTAATAGGATCGAAGACCTTTGGGAAATAAAGATAACGAAACGGTTTGAATTAGTGAGAACTATCGATAGTTATCGATAATGATGGTGTGCAATATATTTTGTATAATACAAGCGATTATATTCTGCCATTTTGGTATTCTTAGGAATAAAATAGATTTGTAATTTTACGGAAACCTGTTTATTCATATTTATTTATGCAAAATAAAATATCCTTTCATCCCTTAATGACTTTGTTACGTTAAAACCAACAATATTTTTGAATTTTACTAATCCATGACTGTTTTATAAATCATCCAATTAATTTCTTCATAAATGCATGAAAATGCAGCAAATTAAAATTTTACATTGTCTTCTTCAATTTCATATGATTGTGTATTACGATTTAATCAATTTGTAGTTTTGAATTTGAAAGATTTACAATGATGTTTGAATTTGAATTGGAGATGACAATGATATATCGATGTTTTTTATCATCCGAATTTGACGATCGATATATAACTAACTAACTGTTCGCTTTTAATTTCCAGTGTGCGGATTTCGTGAAAGCAGGGGCAAAACAGGGTTTAACGCCATCGGACGTCGTATTGGCTGCAGACATTACATTCTCTTGCGTGGCTGATCCTCAAGCTGCCAAAGACGTGAGTACTCTCCTTCTTAAATTTTAAATACCTTTAAACTAATCGAAATGACTACAGGGAGATTAAAAACCAATCGACATTTTCAGATGGTGTTCGGTAACTGCGGGGTGCTAACAGAAATCTCCCCCGAGAAGGGGTACGTGGAGATGACCGGGATAGACGCGGAAACGTCGCAGGATATTGCTGAGGCGATAACAGCGAAGGGAGGCCGTTATTTGGAGGCGCAAGTACAGGGTAGCAAAACACAGGCACAGGAGGGTACATTGGTGATCCTCGCAGCCGGGAATAGAACGTTGTTCGACGAGTGTCAGTCTTGCTTTGAGGCAATGGGCAAAAATAGTTTCTACCTTGGCAAGGTGGGCAACGCTTCCAAAATGAACCTTGTGCTTCAGTTAATGGCGGGGGTAACCCTGGCCGGTTTAGCTGAGAGCATGGCGCTGGCGGATCGCGCTGGACTCCAACAGAAAGACGTGTTGGAGGTGCTGGAGCTCACATCATTGGCCTGTCCTGCGATTCTTGACAAAGGGAAAGGTACTGCGCCATTTATATTGTACCGCGTTAGTCGTTGGGATAGGTTCCGACCTGAGCAACGCTAGCTTGCGAAAAAGATGTGGCTGTTAGTCCCCTCACCACGTTCACTCTGATCTTTTCTTCAGCACAGGCCCCACGATGCTGCACTGACAGGTAGTTCATATCTGTAGTGGCAGGAACAGTGTCACTTTAGAGTTTATAGAGGCATCCGTAATATCATTTTATAGAGCCTAGACGAATTTACTTCTAAAAATATTTTTGAAAGATTGACTGAAAGATTAAAGATGTCTATACTATGTCGATGGAAATTTTATAATTTTCTTAAAATCATTATTGTGAAAATACTGCATTTTTTAGTTATGTCACTGTTCTTGCCGGGGTGCGTTATGTACGTGTACATATATGTATACGTAGCAGCGGTGAGTAACCTGTCGGTGCAGCGTCGTGAGACTCGTGCTGAAGAAAGAGTCGGAGTGGAGGACGTTGTGGGGATTGACTCGCCGAGCAGGCGAAGAGGAGAAGCAGCCACATCTGATCCGCGATTCAACGTTGTTGGACCAATTTGTACAACGTTCTCGTTTTTTTTTAGCCATCATCGAAGGCGGTTTCCCAACGCAGCTACCGCTACAGCATATGCAAAAAGACTTAAGACTCTCTTTAGGTATAGGCGACCAACTGGAGCAGCCGCTACCGTTGGCTGCCGCAGCGAACGAGGTCTACAAGCACGCTAAACGCCTTGGCTACGGCGAACACGATGCCTCCGCTGTTTACATCAGAGCCAGGTTCTAACGGAGCATGCATCGTCGAGCTTTCGCTATACCATATTTATTGCAATATCTAAACGTTGTTTCCCGTCGCTACCAGAGAAGAGTAGTGCGCTATTTGCCGAGAAGTAGCGGGTCACTTCGGTCGGGCACGCAAACAATACCGTTGCGACGATTTCGATGTTGATCGCCACGAGGTTATTGTCGGAACAACACGTTCGGTTGTCGCTGAAAGGAACCAGAAACGAATTCAACGCTACCGGAACGCGTTAAAATATTGTACACTACGTTCACAAACATACACACACAAACATTCACGCGCGCGAACACATGGCTGATTAATGAATGTATAAACGAACTTGTACGGTCTTTTTTACACGTTTTTTTTGGGCAAAGGAATGTTTCATTTCTTCGTGATATTCTTTTCTTTTTTTTTGGGGTTTTCCTTTTTTTTTTCTTTGACAACACTTGGCGACTACTTTTCTCGAGAACTGCGTGGGTTATGGTAAAACCGATCTCTCGAATCGCATCCCGACTTCGATCCCGTAAGACGCACCCCTCGCTTGGAACAAACATGAGAGACTTGGGACGTGTCGAAAATGTGCCTTACGATACCCGTTCGAAGCAAGGCTTTCCTTTTCCCTCGGTTCTTCTTTGCCCGATTCATCGAGCGGGCTGATTGATTTCGTTGCTTGTGATTGATACGATACTATGAATTGTAGATACACACGACGAGACGATGCGTAGGAAAACTATCATTAGGGAAAAGGGAACGATGGAGGTAGATTATACTCTTCGTTGGTGCAATCATAAACTGTTAGGGGTGTGCAAGAACCCGGAAATGTAGGGATTTCGATGGTCGGGTCGGGTTCTCGAAGGTTTCGGGATTCGAAAAAAGATTCAATGAATAAATTTTATGTGGGGGGGAGGGGGTCTCGGAAACGCCTCAAATATCAGAAATCTCATACCATGATTGATTTTAAAGCGAGTTTTATAATGGTAATAGAGTACTGAAACCATAAAATTTTCTAGAATCTGGAACATTTTTGAGAACTTGTCTCGATCTCGAAAAAAATTCTCGTCTCCACTGGACACGATATTTTCGGGTTCTCGCACACCTCTATAATTCAGCGAAACATGGTTTTCGAAATTGTAAAAAAAGGAAAGATTAATTTCTGGCAGTAGCGCCCGGAAGCGTTCGCTCGATCGAGTAACGGAGAGAGGAACAACGTTTTTGAGTTTGTCCTGTCCGCCTATCCGCTGACAAATGTTTTATACGGTCGTTTTAATTTCCGCCAGCCGTGACATAGTTTCTGAATGAATTTTCAAGTAAATTTTAGCTGTTACAACATAATGAGTTCTCTCAAGACTTACTCAAAAACGTACGAAAGTATTTCTGTGTTCAAGTTATGCGACCAGCGACGTTTCCGACGGAATGTCGCCGCCGTTTTGTTTCGCATTAGCAATTAGAAACGTGCTTAAGGGCGTCTCTTCGGCTTTTTGTTATGAACGACGTGGCTCCTAATCGATTAGCCGAGAACATCGCCGAATCACAATTCAGTCTCGGTAGTAACACAAAGAAAGTGGAGGAAAAAAAATAACGGAAGAAATATCGAGCATTAATTAATATATATAAATATATACGTACGTTGCTATGTATAGAGGCTTTCGGACCCACAGAGCGTGTCCCTTCTATTATATTATCATTACTAGACTGCGGATCTTTATGCAAGATAAAAATTGTCTACACCGATTGCAAGAAACATAAACTAAATCGAACGTTATTTCTCCCTTAATGATTTTAATAGAGAATTCCAGTTTTGAAAATTTTTCAACAATTTCGAATTTCATCTATTCGATTTTGTTGAGAATGCATAAAGATCCGCAGTCCAATCATTACTATGATTCATTGAGATTCAATCGCCACTCGCAGAAGTTTGAATGAAACGAGACGGAATGGGGGTGTTGTCTAGTTAACGAGAAAAACCGACCAGTACACTCGATCCACGCGACACTGTATTTTCTCACACGGCGCGAGCAGGAAAACCGATTTTTTTACAAACCAGATTTTTCTACCGACTCTCAACGACGACTGCTGCTGGTATCGCATGTTCGGGAAAACGAACATGAACGATAGGAACGTTGCTCTGCTCTCTCTCTCTCGTGTGCATGTTACGACCACGGTAAACAGGGAATAAAAAAAAACAGGGGGGAACAAAATCTTTACTGATGTGAGGGCACGTGAGAGAAAACCGGCGATATTCCGTTTCCGTAAAGTCGCTGAAGACTCTCACGAGCAGATACGCGACGAAGTCGAGAGCGAGCCCGAAAGGTTACGAGTTTGTTGTTTCACAGACTCGAATACGAAAACACGAGACGATCAGGCGAGTTTCCCTTAACTAGGGACGACAGATCGACGAGGATATCTGTCCCTCTCGATCACCAACAATGTTCGCTTTACGGGTCTTCCTCGCCCCTCGGGTACCGGTAAATATTTTTCTAGAATTCTGTGACGAAGAATCCTTCAATTCAATCATCAAATCTCTCTCCTTGTCGAACTCTTTCTTTCCTGGTTCATATATAGACGGGGAAACTCGTGACGCTCGCTCGTTTTAACAGATTTTCGGCCGCGCGGTCCGCCGCGCGACATTTAGCTGTAACAGTGGCTAGGCGCCCATATCACGTACTGTATATGTAATTAGATTATCGATATAGTTTTAATGTTACAATGATACGTGGTGCATCTACGAGATGAACAAGAAAAATGATGAAAATAGAAAATATTAAATATTCTACAGCAAAACATAAAGAAAAAAATTATATATAAATATATATATATACATATAGCTAGTATAAAGTGTATAAATCACAGAGAGGGAGGAATTCCGTGTGAGTGCGATCGCGTGAGTGAGAAATACGTCATGAGCATTGCGTCAATGACTGACGTTATATGTTTTGTCATGAAATACACTGGTTTTTGAATAAATATCTATTTGAATTACGAACATCGATACTTAATGGTGTGCGTGCGGCTTGTGAATGTACTTTTTTTTCTCATACACGAACTTGTGCCCTATTAGTATGTTTTGTCTAAATGTTTTTTGAACACCCGGTAGATATCTTCAATTTTTTCTTTCATATTAATCTACTCTTAGCTACATAGATATACATTATATATTATATTAAGTTTTAGACACCCACTGTACCTTAAAAATTGTATAAGAACGGAATATTGTTTTTTAACATTCATGGGGTTCTTCTTTGTTTTAATAAAAGTTAGATTATACATCAATAAAAATGCGAGGCGCAACATCCTCTCGTAACAATGTAGACATAAAAATTACTATATTTTATATACTATTAAGCATATATTAATATAAAGATTATTATCATACTTGCCTTACCTGTTCTATATTCCTCGGAAACAAATTAGTGTCCCTGGTGAATTACGAAAAGGCTGCATTTTATTACAACTACAATCTATACATATTCTGAAACAAGAAACTCTATGTATGTTCAAGCTTTTTCCTTTCTTTAGCAATTTTAATCAAGTAAATCATTTTTGTTTTAAATGCGTCAAGTCTGCAGTCCAGTCACAACAGATGTCCACCGTAATCGTGCAACCTGTATCCTACATGTGGACAGTTGTTATGACAGTCGAGGAACATCGGATCTCTCGCTGGAAGAGCTTTTTATCAAAAGAAGGAACTTCAACCATGTTAAGATTTCTTTTTACCTACAATAATATATAACTCGAGTATTCGATATAAATGAATTATATTTCATTATAATTCAAATTTGGGTGAAGACGATTTTTTGTTATTAATAAAGGATGAAATAAAAATGGTACTTACTAATTTTTTTCGAATGTAGAGAACATGTAAATCAAATCTGACCAAAATATCCTATAATTTTCTAAATTTTAATTAATATTCTTATATTTTCTAATTTTTCAAGTTTAAGCGGGGTAATTGTTTTCAAATTTCGCTTCTAGAGCTGTCCATAATCACCCCACAATGTCTCAATTTCTTTTTTCCAACAATTATTCAAACAGCATATATATATGTATACATTTAATTTTGCATTGAAATATTATCGTATTATCGAATCACAACAAATCGTTTTTGTATTAAACGTATATAAAGTCTACACTCATCCAGTCATAAGTAAAAGATGGCCACAGTAATCATGTAACCTGCATCCTACACATAGACATCTATTCTGACAGTCGACAAACATCGGATCTCTCTCAAGAATATCTTTTCCTCAAAATCAAGAAACTCCAGACATGAAAAATGTTTCTTTTCATCTACAATAATATTAATACAAATTAGTTCAATTTCCCTCTTGCTTCAAATCACGCACAAATCGTTTCAGCAGCAACCGTACACAAAGTCTGCAGTCCAGTCACAACAGATGTCCACAATAATCATGTAGCCCATATCCCACACGTGGACATCTATTCTGACAGTCGACAAACATCGGATCTCTCAAGAATATCTGTTTCTCAAAAAATCAAGAAACTCCAGGCACGTAAAAATTTCTTTTCATCTACGATAATATTAATACAAATTAGTTCAATGTCCCTTTTGCTTCAAATCACAAATCGTTTCAGCAGCAACCGTACACAAACTCTGCAGTCCAGTTACAACAGATGTCCACAATAATCATGTAATCCATATCCCAAACGTGGACATTTATTCTGACAGTCGACAAACATCGGATCTCTCTCAAGAATATCCGTTTCTCAAAAAATCAGGAAACTCCAGGCACGTAAAAAAACTTCTTTTTATCCACAATAATATTAATACAAATTAGTTAAATGTCTCTCCCGCTTTAAATGACGCCAAATCGTTTCTGCAGTAACCGTATACAAAGTCTACAATCCAGTCACAACAGATGTCCACAATAATCGCGTAATCCATATCCCACACGTGGACATCTGTTATGACCGCGTAGGATTCTAACATCTACATTCCACATGTAAAACAAACTGCAGAGATTCAATTCGATGCAAGAACTCAAACACTCAAATTTTCGTTAAGAAAAAAGCTCGAACATGCTCGATATCGTTTACAGCGATGTAAAGCACGTGCCGCGCTCGTTCGGTTCATAGGCGCCGCGAATAGACCGAATGATATTGCATGATTGCAGAGGAAGCCGGCTCGTGTGCGCACGCGTCTCCTCGGGTTGCTCGTGTTCCGTGCGGTGTGCGTGAAAGTACGGTTTGTCGGTAGTGGGGATTGAGGGCGGGTGAGGGAGCTAGAGGTGGGGGCAGAGGGGTGGAGCAGCCGCCGTCTGATGACACCTGTAGCTCGACCCCCACGATCAGTTCAGCCGCGACCGTCCACGCGCCGTCTTGTTACGACGTTTTTGCACGGCTACCACTCTAAACCGATACGTGTACACATTCACGCACATCTGCACACACATACAACACAGCCAAACTACTCGGCGACAGCCAACGCTCACTCGCACCTACACATGCACGCAAACATACAGCGACAAGAGTCACACCGACAAAAGTATACCGTCGACGGATTTAATTCACGTGTATGTGAACAGAACACAGCCATCCAGCGCACACGTGCATGAAGCTGATTTTTACCCTTTACCCGCGTGACAAGAACCAACCCGTGGTGCGCGAATCTGCCATTATTGTCAGCGGAACTGTCATCGCACCTCGAGTGTATCGTTCGACTACTCGGAGGGGAAGAGGAACGGAGAAGACGACGGTTCACGCGAGTATGTACCGCGACCATAATAACTCCATGCTTCACAAGACAGATCGACATTTCGCGAGTATTCTTTCTCCCCATATCGACCAGCCTTCCGTTCACGTACGCCGTTGACAACTGCCACCAGCTCCCTCTACCCGTCTCCGCCAAAGCTTTTACGCTTACGTTTGATTCCCCGGAGCCGATAGCTTGTTGTAAGGAAAAACGCCGCATGTGGGAATTTCAAAACATTTGAGGGGGTAGACTTGTTTCTCGGATTGCGAGGGTGCGGGATGCTCCTTCTCATTTCTCGATAATGCAGAGATGGGGGGTTTCAGTAGTTAAAAGTGCTAGATAAAAGATCAATCTAGGCCGCGATCGCCCTCAAAAGTCCCATTTTTACGTTGACGAGACGTAATTTGCATTATTCGGCAGCATGTAGCTGTCGCAGTTTTGTGATACTTAACTGCTGTCCATAAGCCACCGGACACTTATTCAAATTTGGACGCAGACGATTTTCTGTTATTGAAGGACCGATATTATGCAAATTAAAATGGTACTTATAAATTTTAATTATCATTCTTATATTTTCTAATTTTTTAAATGTAACCCTTTGCACTTACAGCTATTGCAATTTCGAAACCGAATTTTTCTTCCGACCTGAGTTGTTAGTTCGCTTTTGACTACTGAAAAACCACTTCTTTGCATTATCGAGAAATGAGAAGGCGCATCCCCTTCTCTGAAGTTTAACCCCTTAAAGTTTTGATTACTAAATCTTTGTCACAGGACATGGCTCAAATTGCATTATTTTCTTCAGCCTTTCGAATTTATTTTCATGACTTTTTCTCTGGTAATGACGTAAATCCTATACAATAAAGGTCAATTGAATGCATCGACTGAATTTTTTGAAATTGTAACATACGGCGTTGTTCCTTGCAACCACAGAATTCATTATCCGCGACATCTGAGTAATTATTGACATTGATAACGCGAGAGTTTCGGCTCCCCGTGAGATAGGATCGAAGTGAACGCTCGCAAATAACGGTGGACGGTTTTCTTGGGTAGTGTTTCTTGGCACGATCTTGCGTACGACCTTATTCCTAGGGAATGATCGGTGGTGTTGCGACTATGCGCAAGAAAACAGAACGTGGCCCGTATGCCCGGCAATGCGAGACGAACGCCGCCGTCGCGGAGGGGCATGTGTCTCGCGCGTGTTCACCGAGTCTTTCTCTTTCTCTCTCGGTCTCTCTTTCTCTCTCTGTTCTCTCTGAAGCAGCACACGGAAGCGCGAGAGATTCCAGAAATTGTGCTGGTGCTCTCCGCGTGTATTCCCGTCGTGCGCGCGACAGTGAAGTGTGCACGGTAACTACGTAATCGCGTAGCGTTTCCATGCAAGACTTTACTTGCCGTCGCGTTCGGAAATATCAGCAGGAATTTTCATTGGGCGAGCCTCTCCGTAAGTATCGAAAGTTACCACCAGCGCTGATGACTTTTGTTTATGCGAACAACGTCGTCGCGGTTTCGTCAACAGACATTATTCGATCTTTCGCAACGACGATCGCCGCCACGCTTATGGCTAATACAAATATGTAGCTCCCTGCGCGCGTCAATGTTAAGGCCGGTCCGCATTTTCGAGTATTTCGGGTCTATTATAAAATTATTAAATAGCCGGCGGGAGATTCGAAGAGTCAGAGGAAGTTTAAAAACTTGCATTACTAGCCCTTCGGATTCGAACCAATTTAATTGGAAAATCAAGACATTTCTTACACCTGGATTAACTTTATCTTATGTAATCTTTTTCACATTGGGCACAGAAAATTGAACAATTCATAGGACACAAATGAATTTAATAATATTGAAACTGTTTTGAATGATGCTATGGTAATTTTTATTGGCGCCTCAGTCACCATTCGAGTGTAAAGGGCTAGGTTAAAGGTACCTATTGCTACAGTTTTACGTTTTACTGCGGTATTTTCCCCCTATGAGGTTCAAATACGTAAAACTAACTATTTTGATCTGAATAAATTTGTACAATTCAATGAGAATGTATTCTCGTTGATGAGGCAAACGAAATTGCCGATCATATCCTCACATTTTTATAATCTCAACATTTGAACAAACATTCTTCATACGGTGAATGTACGTATTACTGCGGGTGTAGGTTTTACTGCGGTGCTTTTCCTGAATAAATTGTAAATTTTCCTGAAAAAGTGCCAATCATTCACATATTTTCATAATCTCAGGATTTGAAAAAACATTCTTCATAAAAGGTGAAATTAAGACTATTTTTCTTCTATCTCGATCGCCAAAGGACTGTTGCTCACATGATTGTACATTCTTTATATGTATTGCTTTAACTTTATAACGTTCTATAAAATGCTTACACATTATTATTGTTTCATGATGAATTCGGAATAATATTAAAATATAAAGGACGATCTGAGTATGATACCGCAGTAATCGGTACAGTTACCCTAGTTTGTAGGTGTCGATAAAATCACAATGCAAACACCACTTTCTCTTTCGTGGAATCTTTGACCATACGGGGCTTAACGAGAATGAATCTTCGGTCGGTGGCAGCGTCTACTTAAAATCCGGCGATTCCGTTCAGCACAAATGGAATCTGTCCACGCTATTTCCTCCACCATCGGTCTGTCCCCTTCACCTCCTTTTCTACGCTATTCTACCTGGTGTGCGAGCGGTCCCGCGCACACTGCCATCCCGAGTATCTATATTTGTCGGATCCCCTTCTATGATGTGTGGTCACCAATACTCGGCCATTGTCGTAGTACGTGCATCACGATTTCGCTTATTTATCCTACACATGTGCACTTGATACGCGCGCAGATACAGCACGCGTCTTATTTACCGAGCGACCAGAGAAAGAGACCAAGAGAGACGGAGAGGCCAAAACAGAAAGAGGAATCAAGAGATAGCGCTGTGAACGACACAAGCTATTTTTCAGACTCGGTACATATTGAGCTCGGATCGACTTCGACATCTTACGGAAAAATGTGTATTTAGACGCAACCAATTACGAACTGTCTTGTCTAATTCCCCACTCGCCTTTTAAACTTCTGCGCAAGACCCGCCATGGTGTTCCTTGGTAAGGGATGTAGACTTTTATGGTGAATTATGCTTTTGATTTTTCACCGTCAAAAAAATAAAATCGATAACATTTTGTACGTATTACTGCGGACGAAAAAGAGCCAGCCATGTATCAATTACTGCGTACCCATTGCTGCGGATTAGAATTCGAAATATACGAGCGTCGAAAGGCAAGAGAAGTTTTTTTCTGTATATCTGTATTATATCGAAGTAGGTATCTAAATAATAATAATAAAAATTTCTTCTATGCAATTTGAAGCAATATAAAGAATGTAGAATCATGTAAGCAACAGTCCTTTGGTGATGGAGATAGAAGCAAATTGGTCTTATTTTTATCTTTTATGAAGAATATTTTCTCAAATCCTGAGATTATGAAAATATGAGAGTGATTGGCAATTTTGTTTGCCTCACCAACGAGACTACAACCTCGTTGAATCGTACAAATTTATTCAGGATAACATATTTATTTTTACACCCGTATATTAATAATATACAGCGAGTCCCACAAATATTCGGACACTCTTAAAAAGCCGATAATTTTTTTACAATTGGACCATACGATTCGAACTTTTTTGGGAAGCTAGAGCAATTAGTTTACTACAGGATGCGAAAAGAAATTTTTCCAAAAATTGCAATTGGTCGGAATTGTATACAAAGTACTAAAAGTTACGTTTTATAACTTTTTAATGTGGGCCTATATTGAAAATTTGAAAAATACGTTTTGTTGATCTGTGTCAATTATAGGCACTGTGAAAGTTTCATCGAAATCGGTTGACGCGGAAAAAAGCGACAGGCATTGGAAGATGTAAGAATCTGCAGTGATAGGCCGAAAATCGTGAAAATCTGCAATTTTTACCATCTTTAAACGTTTGTAGCTCATTGCAACGTCGACCAATTTTGATGAAATTTTCAGAATATGTTTAATTCACAAAGATCTACAAAACGTATTTTTTAAATTTTCAATATATGCCCGCATAAAAAAGTTGCAAAATGCAACTTTTAGTATTTTGTATACAATCCGATCAATTGCAATTTTTGGAAAAATTTTCTTTCACATCCTGTAGTAAACTAATTGCTCTAGTTTCCCCAAAAAGTTCAAATCGTATAGTACAATATTTAAGAAGTTATCGCCTTTTTAAGAGTGTCCGAATATAGGTGGGAGTCATTGTATTTGTACACCCGCAGTATATATAATAGGTGTTACCCTATTAGAGTTTCATTTCAATTTAGAGTATTCGTTGTAATCGTGACTCGATATTATAGGTCAGGGGATTCGTTAGCAGATCGGTCCCCCACTCGCTTGCGTGGGAAATCGCATTATCTCGCCGTTAACAAAATGGAAACACTGGTTTTTCATTGTCGCCAATTCGGCCGCGCTGTGTGTGCAGCCGGATGAATAATAAGGAGTCGAGACGCTGGCGGACGACGCGTCATGTATACGGTTACACGATGAAGCAAATGATGGCATATTCGTCGGCTGTGTCGGTGGGTGTTGCGTTCGTGTCCGTGCAATCGTGTTTGCATCGTTCGCCGGCTGGTAGGGATGGATAAGTAGAGTTAGGAGGATCAGAACTTGGTGGGGGAAACAGTGTGGACAGGTTGCGTTCGTGCTAAGCCGAGTCTCGTCGCCTCTCGCATTCCGAGACGCGGATTCCGGAGCGGTTTTCTTTTAAGAAAGACAGAGGCTGTTGGAGGAGGGATCGTGCGCTAGAGCGAGACGGAGGAAGAGAACGAAAGAGAAGTGGAACGCTTACGGTACCGATTTTCCAGCGAGCATTCGAGTCTACGCGTTCCTCTCCTTTTTTTTCTCTCTCTCTTTCTGTCTGTCCCCCCTCCCCTCTTCCTTCGTCTTCTTCTTCTTGTTCTTCTTTTTTCCTTGTTTCGTTGCAAACTGGATAGTCTGGTCGACCACGGCGCCTTTTTCCACTTCGAACAGCGCCGTGAACAAATACACAAGCCATAAGGGTAGAACGATCGTTGCACCTACAGCTGCTTATCGACTGCGTCACGATCCCACTTAGCGTACGTCCTTGAATCACGTAACGCTTTTACTCCTCGACTTTTCGCATCGTTACCCATCCCTCGAAACCGTCTTCGTTCGGTGATACCGATCCAGGATCATTTTCCCCTTCCGATCAGTCGATCTTTACGAAAATTCATAATCGTACAAAGTTAGTTACATACAGTGAATCACAAACGTATTTGAACGCACTTTAAAACAGTATAACTTTTTTATTGTCGGACCAATAACGACCTGACTTTTTTGGAGCAATTAGAATAATTGATTTACCAAATGACATGCAAAGAAGATTTTTGAAAAAATGCAATTGTTAAGAATTACATGAGAAAGTAAGAGAGGCACCATTTATAACTTTTTTATTAGAGCCCGTAATGAAAATTTAAAAGATGCGTTTTGTAGGTGTATATTAGTTATACACATGCTGAAAATTTCAACGAAATCGGTTGACGCAGAAAAAAACAGAAACTGACCAAAAGTCGCGAAAAACTATGATTTTCACCACATTCAACCACTTGCAGCTCTTGGGTATATTAACCGATTTTTATGAAATTTTCAATATGTGTATAACTAACATAGATCTACAAAACATATATTTCAAATTTTCATTAAGGGGCCAAATAAAAGTTCTAAAAGGCTTTTTTTATTTTTGCATACAACCTTGTAAATCGTAATTTTTGGAAAATCTTTTTTCCTATAATTTCGTAAAATCAATGCTTCCAATTGCTCACAAAACATCAGGTCGTTTGGTACAATTGTAAAAAAGTTATACTGTTTTAAAGTGCGTTCGAATATTTTCGTGGCTCGCTGTATGGTCAACTGGAATATTTTGGTGGTTATGGGATGTCGCAGGAGTAGCGAGGTCGATTTGTTCGTCGACGGACCGCTGAAAAATGTTAGCGACTCGGCGAGTAGGTCATTTGCCCTTGTTATGCCGGATACTTTCGACTTGGGCTGCCGGCGAGAACGGTACATCGGTTCGTAAAAGGATCGCTGCCTGTTTGCGTGTTTCTACCGGGCTGAGTACGCTATTATTACGATTTAACGTTCGACGTGTGGCAACACTAGTTCCACACGGTACTGGAGATTTTCGTGAAATTTCAGGGGTCATGAGCGTTATTCGATTGATAGACGGCAGAACCTCACGTACGCTAACTAACTGGGACGCTGACATTGATTTTCCGACAGAAAATAACAGTAACGAAACAGTCGTAAAATAAACGGTCTTTTTGTCAATTTTTTGTATTTATTACACTAGAATTGCCGAGCATCGAACACGACCAATGTCCAAATTGTTTTATTTTGATCTCCATTGTAATATGCGCCCATAATTATGAAAGTGGTCTAAGTCGTATCGTCGGTCTCATATGAAAATTGTCTATGTCAAAAAAAGTAAATTTTACAGGAGGCGGAAAAAACGATTTAAAGCGAAACTATTTTGCGTTACACGGATTTGCTTTCAAACTATGTTTATACAATTAGGTTGGAAAGAAAGTTCTTGTGGTTTTTATTATAAAATCAAAATAATAAAAACCGTAAGAACTTTCTTTCCCACCTAATATGTAGACCCTAATTAAAACAGTTAACAGAAAAAGTTACCCTCAAATCGTAGAGATTGAATTTCTAACAAGGCGAAGCTTAAAACCCAATTTTCATAAAAAATGGACTTGGGCTGGGAACTGGGACAAGTTACTACTCTTTTTGAAGTAAAAACATCAATTGCAAAATTTGTACCGAACAGACAGACAAACAAACAGACAGAGAAGAAAGCGAGCTAATAAAAACGTGGTAAAATAGAGAAAAACTTTTTTTTTCCCTTATTTTACGTCGCTTTTTGGAACTCCTATTCAGGGTTATTTCGCGACGGGACCTACAGTTTTCATAAGGTGGGTTCCGAACCACCTTGGGCACTACAGTTTAAATATAGAGAAAAATTGTAGAGGAAAACATCATATGTCATAGTACGTCCTAACTTCCTACCAGATGCAATTGCACTGCATTCTTTAATGTAACTAAATTTTTTTGTTAAACCCATCGATCCCTTTTATTGTCCTACGTATAAAAGTACTAAACTGAGGTCATCTAAATGTCAATACTTCGCGAGATACTTGACATTTTGTTGTGTCAGAGTAAACACGGCATTAGTTCCTACAATTTTTGTAGCAAAGTACGTTTCTGCATGGTCGCTTTAACCCATTGCATCATAAATTACAATATTGATTAACTTGTTCTACGTTAACATCGATCAAAACAAAGAAATCGGCTACTTATGCTTCTATTATTTTTACGCGCCTTCGAGCCAACAGTCTCAGAAGCCTCGGTGAAAGTGCACAGATGAGATAGAGCCTATAAGAGAAAGGAGTAATTATAGCTTATGACACACTGCTGCAACGGCTAATTTTTTCATCTCGGAGAACACATTCATTTGCGTCTCTTTCTTTCGTTTAATCGTGGATTATTTCGAACAATCTTCCACGAAACTTCATCGTTTACAATTTCGACCACGTTGCTTCTTGGCACGGTTTACAACGCCGCGTCACTCGCTTGGAATTTTGAAAAATCAACCGCTTCTCGCGTTACAATAACCTCCTGGGAATACGAAATTTCACTCTCTGCTTCCTTTCCACTATCACTGGTTATATCAATTATTTTATTCGATCTATTTCTTTGGAAATATGTATTTCCAAATGGACAGGGCTCGTTTGCCCATGGTTACCATAATCTCTTCTGGGAATACGGAATTTGTCTGATTTTCTCCTACCTAGCTATTGCACTCATTGTCGAAATTAGGGTTCCTCTTGGGGGTCGATGGAAATTTAAAAAGGATCTATAGTATTCCAGGGGTCTATCGGGGGTGGATGATAAATTTTTCTGTCTTAACATTTTCTTGAACTTTTCAGGAATGTAATTATTCGATAGTAATATCCGTTTTAATACATATAAATATTGAACATTCTAAAGCCGAATGTCATGTCGCTTTTATTTAAGTAAAATAAATAGTAAAAATGAGAATAGTACAAAAATAATGAATCATAAATCTAATAAAACAAGTCTTCTAATTTTTTGTTCATATTCTCAGTCAGATTGTTATCTTTAAGTTTTTTATGTGCAATTATTAGTATTATGATCAGACTCTGGATGTTTATGGAAAATAAAAAGTTTGTGCATCAATCGCAAGACGCAGGAGCTAAATATTTTATATTCTTCATTAATAATTTTACTGTGGAGAAATTAATATATTGATACTCTTAAAGTCTTAAATTGCACTCGCTCATTTTTATTATAAATGCATAAAATCCAGAGTCTAATTATGATTATGTTGTACGCCGTATATTATACAGAAAAATGTAAGGGGGTCGATGCAGGAAAAAAGTTGGGAACTCCTGGTCTAAATTATTATTCAATCTATTATTTCTCTTTAAACATTGAATTTAACGAATGATAAGAATCATTGACAGATCGACGAGCATCGACCCAATACCGACAAATGTTTTTTCGGGCTCGTTCACCCTGCGGCTGCCAAAAAAAGTCGTGCTCGCGTCACGGATTTACATTGACAGGTCACTGGTCGCGCCATCTTGGAATCGGCGGACCAATCGTGCGATCGAGCAGGTAACACGTGGTTCCTCGATGTACACGGCATGTGTAGTTTGCGAACGGTAAACCGAACGCGCGGTGCACTCCGTTGTTCCTGCGTTCTCTCCCGGGTTCCCTTAGTTTATAAATAAACAACGCGCTCGATCGACTCACCTGGCACGTTCCGCTTTCAACCGTGACACTTATCTCAACGTGTTTCTGCCCCTGGAAGACACGTGTGCGGACCACAGGTCTCGGCCCTGTTCGATCACAGCTGATCCCTACTGATCATTCATTCTATATTCCATTCCATTCCGGTCTGTGATGGACAACCATTACTAGACAGCGGATCTGATGCATTTGTAACAAAAACCAGTAGGTGTAATTTCAAACTGCAAGACCATCGGAAACTTTAAGAACCATTAAACATATTAGGAAAGAAAATCAATTTCTAATTTCGTTCCAGTTCGTCGCACTTCAGGCAGAACATTTTTATTTTGCATAAAGATCCTCTGTCTAATGATCATAAACCTTTTGGATTTTATGGCATTTATAAGAAAAATCAGTAGGTGTAATTACAAACAGCAAGACCATCAGAAAATTTTGAAAATACTGTTATATTATTTTCAACTTATTAAACATGTTAGGAAAGAAAATCAATTTCTATTTCGTTCCAGTTCGTTGCAATTCAGACATAAAAGTTTAACTTTGCACAGAGATCCGCTGTCTAACCGTTCAACATCGACAATTAAGTCGATCGTCGAGTATAAATCTGAAAGAAAGATTGTGTACAATTGCAATGTACGCGTATCGCTTACTTACCGAAACTGTAACAGGATCGTCGGGGGTTAGGAAAATTCACGAGAACAAGCTGCAGCATTTCCCGAGTACTTTCACCGGAGCTAGATTTTGGCGCCAATCGCGTTCACTGTTGTCGACCGTCCACGGAGAATGTGAAAGGCGAAGAAGTACTTTCCCAGAAGAATCCGTTCCTATAACGTAAATCGTATTCGAACACCGACCACTTCATTCCCGTAGTGACATTTGCAGCAGAAAGTCTTTCCTGCCGGTATGCACCGCCAGATGGCGATCGACATTATGTTCGAGTGTACACCGTAGTCAGTAAATCATTTTAATTCCTAAGAGCCAGTCTTCGAAGTAATAACGTATAAAATTTACATAACTCCTGAAAATAGCGACGGAAAAGCGTAATGATCATCCATGGGTATAACGAGTGTCGTGTACAGGAATAATTATAATCGAATGCGAAGTAGCTATGGGAAGTTTGGCGGGCAATTTTTCGAGAGAACGGTATGGCGCATGCGTGCAAGGGATGGCGGGACGAGTTGTTGATAGTCGACCATGGTTGGCATTAGTGTCCGCACGTGTCGGGGGACCGCTGCGTCGGTAGACCGTGGGTTGGATTAAATTCTTGATAAAACGTGAACTGTGCATTCATAATTCGTTTTTTGTCGATTGCATGTTATATCGGGCGTAGAGATCTATTAATTTTTGTGAAGTTTCCTTCGTGAGTGTGAATTGTGAATCGCAATATGGCCAGGAACGGTGCAACATGCCAACGGCGTACCGTGTCTTGCGTGGTTCACGGTACAATTTACAATTTGATTTTGCACCTGTCTTATTTCGAACCGCTAATCGGTAGTCGATTTCCCTGGGAATTCATTACTTGAAAACAAGAGACGCGCATGAAATGTATAGCAATGTATTGCTTCATGTCCTTGAGTTGCCATTAGAGCTGTTACTTTTTCCAAGCTTCGACTTTTTCGAAGATTCGAAGGATTCGAAGGGAACTTCGATTCTCATCACCTTCGAAGTTTCTGAAATCGAAGCTCCGAAATTCGAAGCTTACAAAATAAACATTGTGCAAAATTAGTATTAGTGTGTATACCAGTTTAAGTTACTAGCATTTTTGTCATAAATGTATCAAATACGCTGTCTAATAATAATTGATTATTCAAATGACAGACTACTGGCATCGAATGGCCGACTATTTGAAGAATTTATCCACTGAAAAAGATGTCAACATGAATTATATAATTGTGGTGGTATTTGATGATACTTTTTAACCTGTTTTTCGATATTCTATAATTGCTGTAGAAGGCGTTCTTTTAATTTTACTTTTCCTTAATTTTACTTTGCATTTTATGATTTTGTCTTTGCGGAACGCTATCTCCCATCACTAGACTGCGGATCTTTATGCAAAATGAAAAATGTTTGCATTGATTGTAAGACACAGATATCCAAATGAAAATTTCTTTCTTCTCTTAATTGTCTTATTAAGGTGAAACCAATATACTGGTAGCCTTCAATCTTTTTAATATGGCCACCGTTTTAAATTGTACCTATCCATTTTTGTTATAAATGCATAAAATTGTCAGTTTACAGCAAGAAAAACATTTTTGAATATACGAAACCTGAAAAATTGACTTTTGGCCACGAAAAACGGGATTTCAGCCCATAGTGCACTATGGGAGGAACATTGCAGGGGGAGAAAGGGCGACACGGTGTGGGTAAAACGAGAATTTCTGCCTGCAGGTGTCCAGGGGTGCAGGATCACGGATGACGCCTGATGATCGTAGTCGTCGTGGCTGAGCTAGTTGGCTGAGGAAAATAAAAACCAAACCCGCCGCGCCGCGCCGCGCCGTCTAGATAATTGCTGGGAGTCGGCCGTGCAAAACATATTAGCGACTCGTTGACAGTGGTTGGATGGCCGTTATCTACGCGTGGATGAGGATGGTTCTTTTACGGGGAGATGCTCCTCGTCATGACTGACGATACGATTGTATCGATACGATCCGTGACGTGGATCTAACGCGAACTTATAGTTTCGGGTATCGCGAGTGTCGATTTTCAAACCGATTCGAAAAGCACGAGTTCTGTTGTTCCGTCGGGGAAACGATGAGTTGCGCAGCAACATAGCAAAACCGTGTAGCCATATACCGCGGGGACGGTGAATGGAAAGTTAACAGATCACGCGACAGTGATGCAGTGCCGTAGTGTCAGTGCCAAGTGCCACGTGCCTATTGCTTGGATTACTTGAAGATGCCGTCGTCCGGTGGATACTATGACGACAGGAATCCTCTGCTCAAGGGCACCTTATCAAGGTGAGTTCCACCGTTCTTTCTACTTTCTACGCAATCTAGCAATCCATGGAGTTTCCAGAGACCTTGGAATTTTTTCATTTTTTTGTTTGTTGATGTTCTGTACTTTGATCATATTTTGTGGATTGCGATTGTGGATTTTCTTCGAGATTTTAGCAGGCGACGCTGGAGCAGTCTTGCAACAATTAGGCTGCAGATCTTTTCGCAAAATGTTCTACATCGATTCTGTGGAACAGAAATGAACTACCCAGTGATACATCAAATTAATATCTTTGATTTTAATTAATGTTCTTTGATTCACCGTGGGAGAATCGTTTTGTGTTTTGTTTATGTGTGCTCATAATGATGAAAGTGGTCTAACAGTTACTAGACTGCGAATTAATTTATGGCTTATAAAGATTGTCTAAAAATGCTGGAGTATTAAATTCAACAGAATTTAGTACGATTTTGATTTATGTTCGATCTACGAATGCTATCACCAATGAAAATAGTATTTTATTTGGTACCACATACATACTCGTAATAATGGGCACGTGTATATATGTTTCTGTACGAGATGTAGAGCTTATCGTTCGCGATAGGAACAAAATGTGAGAAGGAAATGTGATTAGGTTTAAAGGGCCTAATGTTGTGGTAGGGAGAGAATTTTTCTCAAGGTCGTATTTCTTGAGAAGGGGACTGTACATTTTGATTGCTGACTTTTAATAGCGAAGTTCAAGATGAATTCAACGACCTATAGTATTCTGATCTCCGTATGACTTTCAGATTAATTCTTTATTTACTAGAGTGTTTGCTTCTTCGAACCTGATTTCTTGGTATGTACATATCCAAAATGATAAGCGAGGTAAATAATTATGGTGCTTCAGATAAGTGGGATATGTACTTTCCAGAAAAATGTACACTCAGTTTGTACACTTGCGGTGACGTACATTTCATTTAAGTATTTCACCAAATTTATTTCTTTTAGCTCTCCTTACTTTGCGAAGGAAAAGGATAGAAGAAAATATGGATTCAATAGAGATTGATACTCAGGGTTGATACTACTGTTAACCCTTTCACTTTCGAGATATTCGAGAAATATCTCGTCCATTGTAGTGGAAGGGTTAAAATAAATGGCTAGTCACAGGGGGCTGTATTTTGCATACTGTTTACATGTACCAGCCTATAGAATTCACGTCTACTTTTTCTAAAAAGGATGGTCACTATTATCTCGTCATAATGGTATCCTCTTATAGGTTTCACTAGAAGGGTTGTTAAGCAAGGGTGCAATTGTTGAATAATTCATTCCCTCAAAGTGACTAGAGTAGCAACAGCTATTTAAACCTGCACAGGTAAACTATGACGCGTGTTGACCGTATATTTAGGAAACAGCCTGGATTATGGAGACAAATTTCGTTTGGTTTCTGGTGGAACTGGTAAAACGGCTGAGAATATACGATTCCCGTTGCGATTCCCAGAAAAAGTAACGACCGGCGAAGGATCGTTGATAACGAGCGAAGGAAAGTGTGACACCAGAGATTCATTTTAGCCGATTACCCGACCAGTCGGTTGATCTCCTTGGTGCCTAACCGGTCTTCGGGTTCGCTTCTGTTTTTAAATACGTCGGCCTCCGCTCCACGCTCTCTCCCTCTGTGTTTCAAGAAAGAGAGAGAGAGAGAGAGAGAGAGAGAATCGCGGAGCCTCTGTCGCTCGAATCGAATCGAATAATTCGTCGATTATCTCTCGAACGGAGTAACTCGTTCCACCACTATTCTCGCAAACGTTAATGGACCCCGTCAGGTCTACGGGCTTATACCGGGTGATACGTTCGTGTTTGCCAATAGACTTTCTTTTCTACTTTCTTGGCGAACCGCTCCGCCACTTTCTTGCCGGTAATTAGCACCTTGTTTACCGATTGCTGAAACTAACGTACAGCAAATCCTCGACTTAGGCGGCTTATTTTTTTTTTATTTAATGCAATTTGAATCTCAATGTAGAGATTATTTTGCCAGGCGGTTCATTCGTTCAGACACTTTCCGCGCTAGTCGAAAAATGTTATTAAAACACAAATGTCACAGTTCGGAATTGGTTTTTCCGATTCGCTTCTAAGAATCTGTGTATTGCCAGGGGAAGCGCCAAAATTTGTTAATAAGAAATTAATTTTCGCACCATAATATCTACAAATAAATAAATCTTAACAGTTTTTAAAACGTGTCTATACATTCTTTTTCGGGGAGTCGTAGTAGCATGAAGGTTGGAAACCGGTGGCGTAGAACGAATCCGTGTAAGTCGAGGACTTACACAGTTTGTTGCTATCCTAGGGGTGCAGGTGTTTCATAAAAATTGCACTTCCTGACATTTCCAATATGCCAAGTTGTTAAAAGTAGATCTCGCTGTATAAACAAACGGGATAAAATCATGGTTTAAACGCTGTGTGCAGATCGAAGTTTCTGACGTGCACACAACGCATTGCGCGAAATGCACCGTCAGCGTTCCCCTCGCTTCGGATATTGGTTAGGGTAATACGATTACAGGTTCACTGTTTAGTCAATCGATGCACCTTAACGAAGAAATGAGAACCTTTATCCATTACGAGATTGGAGGGGAAACATCCACGCGTGAGGTACTCTTGTGGCATTGAACGATGCACTTGCAATAATTTCGCGGTAGCGTTGCCAAAACAAAGGAATCGTTTAGCGGAAGACGATGAAAAGTCAACAACGGGTTAACAATAAAATTATTTTATACGATTTTAGTATCGAATTTATTCATTGCAACATTTTTACGGAAAATTATACATGCTTTCGACAAATTCTTGTGCAACATCTTTACAATTTTATGTCGCACACATTTACGTCACAATGCAAAATATAAATTTTCTGCATCGATTGCAAGAAAAAGAAGCTGCATACACATTTATTTCTTCTTTTTACAATTCTCATGACTAGACTGCAGATGTTTGTGCAAAATACAAATTTTCTGCTTCAATTGCAAGAGAAGTTCCAGAGAAGGAGTTCCATACACATTTATTTCTTCTAACAATTTTCATGACTATACTGCGGATGTTTATGCAAAATACAAGTTTCCTGCATCGTTTGCGGGAAAAAGAAGCTGCATAGACATTTATTTACTCTCCCAACAATTTTAACGACTACTTGAAGGAAAAAGCAGCTGCACAGACATTTATTTCTTCTCCTAACAATTTTAATAACTAAATTTTTCCCAAAGAATTTACTTTCACGCACCGCATAGATCGATTAGACGAAAGTTCTCTAAAAAGCTTGTATAAAAATTGTCGATCAATTGATCGTAGGGGCTTGTCTGTAGACTTTCGTTGTGCAAGAATGCCAGCAACATTTTTCGGTTTCTCCGGTGGACAAAGAAAGAGGAAAACCGGACACCTCATCAGTTTCTTTCTCGACGAGCCAAGCATTCTCGTTCCAAAAGTGTGTCCTAACGGTACATACAAGCCGAATCGCGTCGCGTCATCCTGATTCCCGGTAAATGGTCGAGGAATCGGTGTGTACGATTCCTTGGTTATATAAAATCGACGATTTTCGTGAACCCGAGCAAGCAAGTTTCACCGCGTACGATCGGTAAACAAATGTAGATGGAATTACATATGTATGTATGATAGGTATTGTCTCGCGCGAACATTGCTAGCTCACATCGTTAACCGGCTGCCATAAACCTCGGATTCAACGTAGACCACGTTCTAACACCTCGTGTGTGTGGCTTTTGCTGTCCTTGTTGTTTTGTTTTACTACCTTTTTAACCGGTGGATAATCGTACAGCGCGATATAAAAGAATTTATCTCGTTAGTTTGAGAAAAACGCAAGCTAATCAACTTCGGAACAACCGATGCGAAACTCTTTCTTATGACGGACTTACAACATTGCCATTGTTTTGATTTTTTTATTGACGCTTTTATGCCGTATTTACTGTGGGGTAATCGGCGTCTGATTGCTTTGTCTATTCCTTGATTTCTTGATCGTCGATGATCGAGAAGACTGTATTCCTTTAGATTCTCTGCGATTTTTATTGTAACGCGTGTTTGAATAAAGAACATTGAATGATTACTAGGGCTGTGCGAGAATTTGATGGTCGGGACGAGTCGGGTTGGGTTCCGAAAGGAAGTGGTTTCCCCTGGAAGCAACTTTACAATTTCAATAATTGCAAAATGAAAAATATGTGAAATAAAAAATCATCTGACCGGCAGTGATAGGTGTAGCGTTACTACGCACGTTTCTGACCTCTCGACGAGAGAGATCCTCTCTATCTGGCGCACTATCCGAGCCACAACATCAACTAAAAGAAGGCCGGCCGAGTTAAAACGTAAACGGTTTCCGCCAGTTTGCAAACATCGAGTCCCTGGAGCACCTAGCAACGCTAGCAAAGTGTGCATCGCTCAGCTATTAAACTCCGCGCGTCGAGGCAAGATAGTTAATGGACGAACGCAGTTCAGCGAACCGTGTCACGAGCCAGGTACCCAGAATATCGTAATTGGTCGACGCGTAGCTAGCCTAAACGAACGACGCGTGCACGGGCCGCTCCAATTATTCCCTGCCGGTGTTCTACGCAGTTCCTTCGGTCGAAAACGGCAAGAATCATTTTTCCAACTCCGTCCAAGTTTCGATCCGATGATCTCGGTAAAGGGGGATCCCGTGGAACTGAAGGGGATATTGTTATTTTTGAGAATTTTTTTCGGAAAAACTATTGAACCTTTAATGAAAAGCAAAAGAACGATTTTTGTAGATGACAATCCAGAATTTTCTTTACAGTTACAGTGACTAAAACGCCTTCATTCCCAAAAATGTCGTAGGAGAGAGAAGAAAATTTATATCTTTTGTATGGCTACATTTATTTTAATGCTTAAATATTGTGTTTGCAATTGAAAATTTTTAAGAAAGTGGAATCAAATAGAATGTTATTGTCAGTGTCAATGGCGTTGGTAGATGAAAAATTAATAAAAATCGTACCAAATTATATTGAATTCTGTATTCTAATATTTTTGGAAAATTTTTATACGCCATAAATGAATAAAGATGCGAATCTGTATGCATTTATGGCTTCAGAAAATTTACAAAGAATGCTAGAACATAAAATTCGACAGAATTCAGTACAATTTTAATTGATTTCAGATCTACAAAGGCTAGTACCACTGAAAATAAGATTCCATTTAGTTCCACTTTCTTAAAATTCGTCCAGAACAATTGCAAATTTCATGAACATCCGCAGGCTATTGATTACAAAGGAATCAAATTTGATTTCATCCATAAAGAAAGGCATAACGTTCAGATCTGTTAGACTTCGTTCAAATCTTCATCGTGAGTCTGACTCGTTAAAATACGACAAGGGGTTAAGACAGCCGGTTAGGTGGAAGCGTGACGAGTGCATCAGCTGACAGTGACCTAAAAACCGACAGGTATCGATAGGAGCCGGTGTTTCCGCATCGACAGCCAATCAGGCCGATTAGGCGAGCAAAACTCGCGGCAGAGTCGATAGCTGCTGACGCAGAGATGCTCTCTTTTTTCCCCGGAACGACCCAGAAATCGGTTGAACACTGTTCTACCGGTTTTCTTAGTTCTACCGTAAAGGAGGATGATTTCGAGTAGATAGGAGACGCTGCGGAATTTTTGCTCCGTCGATGAAAGTCAAACGAGCACGCAACAAGTTGAGATTAGGTCGGCGTCCTTGGCCTCGCCGTGCAACGCTGAAATTCGTGGATCGAGGCAACGGGTATAGAGTTTTGATCGAGATGAGTGTCGTAATTGGAAATGTGGGACAGGGTCGCCCGTACAAAAATTATCCGTGTCTCTTTCGTGTCGCGGTAATTCCCCTTTTAGTTGCGCGATTCTCGAAATTCCCGTGGAAAAAATTGATTTTGTACGAACTCCGTCGATAACACCCGATCGAGATCCGTGGAAAAATCGAATGAATGCGATACTTTAATTCTGGAGGGATGTGAATGAAGCTTCAGTCCTTCAACACTAAAACTACCGAGCACTGAAAGCGATTAAAATGTTTTAGCTGATAAAAATGACAAGGCTCTAGTTATGTAGTTTTCGTGCAATTTTTATTGCAATATGTGCTTGGATAAAGAAATTTATCGAATCATTTTCCATGTAAGCAACGTCATAATTTCAACAATTACAAAAGTACAAATATGAGACCAGTCATTTGATCGGCAGTGGTAGGTTTAGTGTTAACCCTTTGCACTCGGAGCTATTTTAACTGGAACATTAAACATTTCTTCCGACCTAAAATATTTCCATTTCCTATGATTTTTCAAATTTTATGGATACGAAATTGCTATAATATCTCATACTAAATGTTTGATAATTGATTAGATTCCCAGAGTCGAACATTCGAGAGCTAAGGGGCAACTCTTGGAGGATGGACGCTTTTGATTCATTTTTTAAATGTATAACATTAGGTCAGTGCAAAAATTCTTGTAAATGTTTCACTCTTCTCTAATCCTTTAGAATCTAATTTGATGCACTTTCTAAAATATGAAACTAAAGCTAAACATATCTCTTCCTTAAGCAAGGCAATTAGAAACCCATAAATGTTTTCATATATGTGTATCTAATAACCTAGGCATCAATTCTTTACATCATTCTGATACTCAAATGGTGATTAGTAGACTGCGGATCTTTACGCATTCATGGCCTCTGAAAATTCTCAAAAAATGCTAAAATATAAAAAAATTCACAGAATCTAGTACGATTTTTATTTATTTCGAATCTATAAAGGTTACTACTACAACAACAGAGTGATTAAAAAATCAAGATAAAAACGAGGTTAAAAAATTCAGGATTTAAACCAGCATAAAAGAATGTAGGATTCAAATCAGGAGAAAAAATTCAGGATTCTAACCAGGATTGAAATCAGGACAAGACATTGAAGATTAAAATCAGGACAAAAAATTCAGGATTAAAATCAATATAGGAAATACAGGAATAAAATCAAAATAAAATTCAAGATTAAAATCAGGTCAAACAATTCAGGATTAAAATGAATTTAGGAAACGGAGGGATAGGATCAAGATAAAATTCAAAATTAAAATCAGGATTAAAATCGGAACAAGAAATGCAGGATTAAAATGAGTGTAGGAAATGCAGGATTCAAATGCATGATTTGAATGCAGGAATAAAATCATGAAAAAAATCGAGACAACGTTCAGGATAAAATTCAGGAATAAAAAATCAGGATTGTGACTGTTCCAAACCATGTTTTTTGGACAAACAACGAACGAGCTTCCTAAAACCTGGAATTCTGAATAAAACGCAACACGCGAAATGAAATGAACGAACCACGCTCCACCGATTGCGGTATAACCATGTTTGGAAAGCTTGCTAGAGTTGACAGAGTCTCGGTTTCGCTTCTTTCTCCGGAATATCTGTTCGATAGTTTTATCTCGTTGCCCTCAGTGTTTTCGAGGCGATACGGTGTTCGGATTCGAGTGTACATCATCGGTCTCTCCGTTCCGTTGCTGTAATCCACAAGTCCCCTCCTCTCTTTCTCTCTGTTTGTTCTTGTTTCCATGCGGTAGCCATTTTTTTTGCGTTCCACTGACGTAACTCATTCCATTCAACTTTCTACAAACAACGCGCTCCCGATACACCTCGTATACGCGATTTCGCTGACTAGTTTGTAAACACTGCGCCGCCACTGTCGACCTCGCGCGAGTATCGTTTTTAACGACGGAGTACAATGTCGCGATAAGGACACGCGTGTAATATCGTTGCCAGAGCGCCATGTAAACACGAGACAGTGAAACAGAGATGACAACCACGGTGTTTAGAAACGGGAAGCTTAGAAGAAGCTCCGGTTGTTTGAGTGGCCGAGTCCCTTGCGCGAGTCTTCAAGCTGGCCAACGCGAAGCTGAGTGAAATTTAAGAGGGTAAACCGAGCTGGAGCACCTGGATAAATGATTGTCTCGTTTCCGCTGTTTCATTCTGTTCTTTATTTATTTTGTGCTCTGTTTCATTTTTATATCCCGTGCCGTTTTGTTTATATATACATACATACTTGGACCAGTTTCATATAAAAACTCACTTCAAAATACTTTATTTGTAGATAGGTGTAAAACCTGTAATTATTTTTATATTTTATTTCATGCTGTTCTCTAATTCATTCTTAGATTAACTTGTTCACAGGGAAACCTGTTGCTCCGTTCAACAGCTGATAGTGTCATGCAATTGTATTATTTTCTTTTCGTGTGTCTAGCGTCTAGACCCACCAAATTGCTACCCTTAAACTTATGAAGGATCATTACCCTTTGTTTCTCAGGGGTAAAACCATCCCCTAAAGCGTCCCACACACAGCCTCGCAGGTTCCACGCTTCTCGGAACCACTAATAGCTACGAACACTCATTAGAATTACAATTGACGTCTCTAAGAACACTAATGGTTTTAAATTCCCCAACGTCTTGAAATCCTCCTTTCCCATGCGAGACACGTACTTAAAGACAACGAGTAGCTCCACCACAGTGGTCGAAAGCCCCGTTAGTCCCGAATGTAGATTTAGGCAGAAACATAATGGTCAGATTTTTATCGGGCAAAAACCTTAACTCGATGGTCGATTTCTCGGCGCAGGAACGGCCGAGAAGCAAATCGTGACGCGAAGAGAAAGTTGCTCTAAGCACCGGCAACAATGCCCAATGACAGTAATCGTTCTGCGACGATCTCGAAACCGTCTCCTTCTGGATTTCCGTATATTTTTTGGATAGAAAGAGAAGCAGAGAACAAAGAGACACGAATTGTTTTTCAACAAAGTTCAAATTCGATGTTGCCTGCAGAGTCCACCACCTAGCTGGTCGGCCGATTGCTCGGTTTACCGTGTGTATTTTTAACGAGCGACACAGTGACGCAACATTTTCCACGCGAAATGGTGTCCCACTGGCTCGTTAAATCGCTTCATAGTCGATTCATTCAGGTTCCGCGTCCTCCTCTGTCGTTCCTAGGATCCGTTTAAGTAGAAAGCTGACTGGCAAGTTTCCTCGGGGCTTATACTAGTTTATCAACCGGACAATGTTACGTCTCGGCGCGTGTAATTAAGAATTCGAGACCGTTCGACCGCTCGCGTTTGCTTCACAAATTTCCTCTTCGTTTATTTTATAGAAATGAATTATTCTTAGAATTTTTACGGTAACAGGCACTCTTAAATAAAGAAATCAAGAAAAGATAACTTCACTTTGACTCGGTAGTTCTTTTGTTAGTAATTCTATTATTTCAACTGGGAATATCGGCAGTATGTCGATATTTTCCCACCGATACCGTTACAAGCCTCACGCGTTTTATTTTGTTATTTTAGAAAAACCTTAGGAAATTTAAAAACCGCGCGTTTAGCGTATTCGTATTCGTTGACACCTGTCCTCGCGGTCCAACAATCGAAAACAAGGAACCACGCGGTTTCCGCTATGTCTAAACGGTCTGTAAAAGGAGAATGAGCGGCGTCTCGGTGACTATCTGCAAAAATCAGAGCGGAGCAAAGCGGAGTCGAGCATGGTCGAGAGCGGATTCGCGAAAGCTCGTTAGAGAAGCGTGTTAATTCCGCTGGCTGGCATTACCGAGTTATGCGCCTCGGGCCGCGAGTATCGGCGATAATGCGCTCGCGTGCGCAACACACGAGAATCTATAGGCGTCGCGGCGCGGAGACGAGCGTAAATGAAGCGAGGCGTGAACAAGGGTGTCCACGCGGACCGAACAATCAAACAAACGGGACCGTGCGCCCGGCTTTTGATGCCCCGTGCGAGCTGTTAACTCTCCTCCCAGACTATCGCGCCTCTTCCCTTTTCAAACGACGTGTGTTTTCGCGCAACGAGTGCCCCCATTGTTCCCAGTAATTTCAATACGTTTCCGTCGTACACGTTTCGCACGCTCTTGCGAGTCCGGGAGATGAAGATCGGTTTTCCTCGTCCCGGTCCGAGATCGCCGAACAAGCCACACGAAACCGGAAGACGAATCTTTTTTAGCATTTTTTTTTAGTATTTTCCAGGGCTTCGGAGTCGGTAGACAAAATTCTTAACTCCAACTCCGACTCCAACTCCTCTTTTTCTTTACCTCCGACTCCGACTCCGACTCCGACTCCGAGTCTCAAAATTGAAAGAGTATGTACTCAAAATAATTAAGAGTTGTAATAAAACTGAATAAATAGTTGAAATATTGTATTAAAGTCTAAGACTATGAAACAGATAACTCTGATACAACCCAACACGACTCTTACTTTCTCACTTTCAGGAAATAGTTAGAAAATACTACTGCCATAACTTTAACTGCTTCTCTTCTACATAGTGCCGAGGTATACATGTCACGGCAAATGTGATTAATCCGGTTATTATACATAATCACCAATTTATTACATTTACCGTACCATATACATTATACAATACGTCTATACTGTAGATCGAATATTAGCAATTTATTTATGTATACATAAATCTATTAATAATTTATAAACAAAAGAGCCAAAGTTGGAATTGGAGTCGATATATTTTTTTCCAACTCGGACTCCGACTCCGGGAGTCGATATATAGCTTTTTCTTACTCCGACTCCGACTCCAGTGATCAACAATTACTCCCAAACTCCGACTCCGACTCCGACTCCGACTCCGACTCCGACTCCGACTCCGACTCCGACTCCGACTCCGACTCCGACTCCGACTCCGACTCCGACTCCGACTCCGAAGCCTTGGTATTTTCGGGTGACTCAGAGTCATCATTAAGAATTGCTGTACCTTTAAACTGCGGATTTTATGCATTTATAACAAAAATGAGCACGTACAATTTAGAGCAGTGGACTTGCGACAAATATTTATAGACATCAATGTACTAGTTTCGGCTTAATAGGATGGTTAAAGGAAGAATATAATTTTTATTTGGCTCCTGTGCCCTTCAATCAAGGCGAACTTTCTTTATTTTGAAAATTACTGCACATTTAAGCATCGTACGAGATGTTCTGTCAATTTCGTATCTATAAAATGAAGAAAATCATACACAATGGAATTATCCTAGGTCGGAAGAAATGTCTGATTTTCATATTTCAAAGTTTGATTCAAATAAATTCGTTAATAAATACGTAGAAACGGGTCTTTCGAAATTTGGTCAGTAATTTGTTGACGGAGGCCAACAGTGTTGTTTCACCTTTTCGCCAACGTTGCAGCTACCTTTACAAGGGTGTCGATATGGGATCGAGTTTCATTGAAATTACCGACTCTGGTTTGACCGTTTAATTTGCGTCGACGTTTACCGCGGACAGCATTAATTGACAACAGAGTCCTCTTCCCGTGGTTGCACTTTCGTCGTCGAAAGGTCGAAGTATGTATTTATGTGCTTACGCTATTATCGTTATACGTACTTACGTTGGTCGTGATGCACACGCGGCGCGAACTTCTATCCATACACAGTTATTTCTCGATGTTTTTTATTCGTTTTTTCCGCATTGAAAAAATAAAAGTTACCAAGTTACGGGCAGAGCTGGGGAAAATAGTATTTTAAATAGTAAATAGTAGTTTAAATAAGTAAATAATCCTATTTATTTTAAAGTATGTGTACAACTTTGAAAATAAAATATTTTATTTGATGCAGTAATTTTTGAAAATAAAATAGTTTATTTGATGCAGTAATTTTTGAAAATAAAATAATTTATTTGAAAGTAGTATTTTATTTGAAGAATATTGAAAATATTTGTATTTTGTCTTTATTTTCAATTTCAATTTTGAATATTATTGCTAAAAATAATGATTCGAATTCAATACATTTATGGGTGTAAATCGTTTCTTAACGGTAAGATAGACTGTACGTTTATGTGGTTTCTCAGAGTATTATGATAATCCAAAGAGTGAAATATTTTATTCCGTGTTTCTGATTGTTAAAATAGAAATATTTTATTTTGGGGATCAAATTGTTGAAATAGAAATATTTTATTTTGAGGTTCAGATTGTTAAAATAGAAATATTTTATTTTCGAAATTGTATATTTTATTTAAGCAAAATAAAATCTAAAATATTAAATAGTATTTGAAGTATTTGTTTCGCCAAATAATGCCCACCTCTGGTTTCGGGCAGCTTTACCGACAGAACACAGGATACTTATTTCGGGAAAATTGTGTCAAATTGATACGAGGGACGGATGAGGATTAATATAAACAAAATTCTGACACGCGGCGTTTTTCCTTGCAACCACAGATTCTACACTTCAACGATTCTACGAACTATCCAAAGGGTTCAGTTCCGTTCAACTTGTTCCCGCGGAGAAATTAAACTCTCTAAAACAGTTGCAGACTACTTTGCGACGTTTTCGATCGTTCGTCCGTTTTGCTCGACTCCGTTGGGCTCGGTTTAGTGCGAGAATTCCTCTCCGATAGCCGTGGTGGTGGTCGTCAGCTCTGGCGGGTATCGAACGGTGTGGAACGTGGAATACGAGCGAGATAATGAGAAACCACGGGGGAGAAAGCTATGGGCGAAGGCCGAAGGGTGAAGGGTGGCACGCGTGGCGGAGATAGGGTGAAAAGGTCGGGCCGCGGAGGGTGTAGAAGATAGCGGTGCCCTTTTATTTTGATTATCGCGTAGCCGTAGGGCGTCGTCGCACGGAGAAAGAGAATGAATCGAAAGCTTTCCTCTCTTTTTCTCTCCCTCGCGAGCTTCGCTGGCTCCGACACAAACCGAATCGAAGTAATTGCTTTAATAGGTGTAATTAATTAGTCCGCTGATAACTCGTACACCTTGACCCGGGGGAGGAGCGATTCATCGCGCGAAAGCGATAGGAATTATTGAATCCTCTGTGCTGTCGTTCGTTTTTCTCTTCTTCCGACTGTTTCTCTTCTTCGTCGAGTTGTTTCTCTTCATGGGCATT
Organism: Lasioglossum calceatum; assembly: GCA_963966675.1. Lineage (NCBI taxonomy): Eukaryota > Metazoa > Arthropoda > Insecta > Hymenoptera > Halictidae > Lasioglossum > Lasioglossum calceatum. Next base: position 13,991,847 of record OZ016540.1, read on the forward strand.
TTTAAATAATCACGCGCAAATGAGACTCGACCCTGCAACTAGGTGAATGGTGGAAGGGGCAAGCCTGTCCTCTCACTTGATTCGATTCCGCGAGCTACGTATCCACCGATCCGGTTCAGCATTGCCATGATTCTTGCAATTTAAGCTTCTTTCAACAGGAGCTTGCGCACAGATACTGATTGCGTACGGCTGTGATCTGCTTAGGAGCGCAGTCTGAATGCATCAAATCCGCAGTCTAGTATAATTAAATCATTTTTATATTAGTAAAAGACAGAGTTTTTCCTCAATCTAATGAAGGCAACAAGTGCTCTTTGCCTTCCGACCACAATGAATTGCCTCAGGAGTCGAGTTCCGGAGCGAATAACATCAAAGCAAGGAAATAATCACTCAATTCTGCTGAATTATCTATCTTGCTTTCTACAGAGCGCATCAGTAGGCGTGATTTCGTCCCTCTCTTCCTCTAAAATGCTCTGAGTAGGCGTGGTCTCGTTGCCCTCTCGGTATACGACGCTCCAAGGAGCGTGGCTTCTTGGCTCCCAATTTCTACGCAGCTCGGGCAACAAGTGAGCTCGAGTAGCCTAATTTTATTGCGTATGTTGTACCGTCTACCATCTTGAATAAGAATAGAAGTGAATGAATGATCATAAATAATCAGCAAATCACGAATGACAAATAAAATTACAGAATCGTTGGTTATCTTCAAATTTTCTTAGAAGTACCCCACATACACTTAGCTAAAAAAACTTCTGTAAAACAAAAATTTATTTAATTTATGCAAATAATGGACAAAATTACTAATCGGCGAATTCGTTGAAGAAGGAAAGCGTGGTATAGATGAACGGGAAAACGAATATTGATAGATTGTCCCTCAGACATTCGAACAACTCAAGAAACAAACGTCTCAGAATCCATGTACAATTTTTAAATTTGACTTTTCACCTTTTTTGAGGGAAAAATACCTGACTGTGCGCCTGTGCAGATTTTTCAGTTTTCCCCGTATTTCTGCCAACAATTGCGCGTCAATTCGCGCTCGTGGCCAATCGAGTATCGCCGGTACAAGCTCGATAGCCACTCGATCGTGGTGCGAGTGTTCTCGAGTATCAATTTCCACGCGGAATCGGGAAAAGCTGGTGGTGCCGATTGTCTTCGAGGCGGGACGTCGATACATCGCGCATCGGCAATTTGCGGTGGGTTGCACGCACACGTGTCGTCGCGATAGGCGTCGACAAGGCGTCGGAACACATCGTCGACAGGGCGTCGGAACACAGCGTCGGGGCAGCGTCGGCGTGAAGCCGAGGATCGAAACAGAGGTCGAGGGACGAGGGAAGAAGACGGCTAGTGGCGCCGTGCTTCTTTTCTCATTATCTTAACCACAGGGTTCCAACGACGTGCAGGACTCTCTCTCTCTCTCTCTCTCTCTCTCTCTCTCTCTCTCTCTCTCTCTCTCTCTCTCTCTTGGTACAGTAACCTGTTTCTTCCAGGTGCTTTGTCTCCCCTATTAATGAATTCTCGTTACCGAACGGGGAAACGCGACGACGGGTCACCGTCTACGACTCCATTCGATTGGGAACCTCTTCAAGATCCCTATTCTCCGTCCACTGGAAGGTTTCTAATCTTCACACTGAACATTCAACCATCTTCTGCATTTAGATACTGTATAATAATATGTATTTATATCAGAGATTATAATTACGATGTAATTGAATTACATCGTAATTCAGTTATGTATATTGTAATTTATAATTCAGATCTTCATTCAGTTAAATTACGATGTAATTTGTAATTGCAGTTGCGTACAATTATCAAATACATTGTAATTAAATTACAATGTAATTCGTAATTGAAATTACAGTACAATTATAAAATACTTTGTAATTAAATTACATTAATTACGAATTACGATGTAATCAAATTAAAATTAAAAATTATAGAATGATAAAGTACATAATAGGTAAGAAGACGTTCAAAAATCCATGTGAAGGTTTGAAACAGAAGGAATTTATTATTTATAAATTTATAATATCTGAACAGGAATAACTTCTGCGTTACACATTTTTTAAATTTCAACCATAAATATGAAATAGCTTTACGTATTATGAACGAGGACGAGGAATAGAAACTACGCCGCATAGACAGCAAACAAGTACATGAAAGAAAAATATAAAAATATATCGCACTTCTTCAAAGCTTTGGGCTATAATTTGGAGAGCTGTATTTCAATTATATTGTATTTCAATTACACATCTGATTAAAATACTTAGTAATTGAATTAATTGAAAGGTTTGAATTGTGTAATTCAGTTACGACGTAATTGAATTACTATACAATAATTGAAACACAATGTAATTCAATTGCGTAATTGAATTGCAATGTAATTGAATCAGCACAACTCTGATTTATATATACATAATTATTTAATGCGAAAAACATGATTTTATAACAAGTTTAAGACTTGAGAATGTATTTCCACCAAAAGAAGGTGGCATTATAAATAATGCAGTATAGAACAAAGCACATAAGTTTGTTTAATTGAAGAGCAAAAACGGCTCGGCACGGAACGTGTTAGAAAATCCTCGTCCATCGTTTCCACTTGCAATGATCCTGAAGATAAATCTTCTGTATCTAGATACTGTATAATGATTAGACTGCGGATCTGTATGCGAATCTTGTACAATTATTATTTGTTTTGGATCTACAAAGGCTGTTCCCATTAAATACAAGATTTGATTTCATTCCACTTTCTTAAAACTTGCATACAAACATTTGAAAATGCATAAACATCCGGAGTATAATAATGATTTATTTTCATGATCATTGTAAGTGGAAACGTTCTGATGGACGAGGATTTCTTAAATTGACGTCATAATGAATTCTCGATTTTCCAGCTTCAACTAGCGCCCTCGCAAGTTCGAATATTCTTACTCGAAGTCATTTGAAAACATGCTTAATGAATGAAAACTGACCTACGGGTAATTGGTCATCCATATTGCCGTTAAAAAATGTTGTACATACTAGAATCATATCTTTTCATCGGCTTCATATTGTCGTCGCACCAGTTGGAAAATGGCTTCCTAGCTGTTTATACTTGTAACACTCGTTATCATTGACGACGAGCAACTAATGACCATTTTATGTAAAATCATCTTTACCGGTATGTAGGTCACGGGTTCGAGAACTTGGAATTTCTGCAGCTGGTTCACGATGTATTTTCTACCCTTAAATTGAGTGTCACTTCATGTTACCATATATTTTAGATCCTAAGAAGGAAACAGACATCGTATATATGAAATTCCCAAAATTGTCCAATTTTATTCCATCAGCACGAGAGCCTTACCAATCTATTGATTCGTTCCTCCAACTTTTATGAACACTCATTTAAAAATCCGGGAACTTTCTCAATTCTACACTCTCATACTTTGAAGAAAAATGAAGATTCTACTAACTTGACGAACGAAGTAATTTCAGCTTGAACTTCCCACCGCTTGAAGTCTTCGAAATCGTCAACTATTTTCCATCCAACAAACAATTCGGTCGAAAATTCAATAAAATTCGAACAATCTATTTTAATGAATAGACTGTGGATGTTTATATGCAATTTTTGTAGACGAATTTTAAGAAACTCGAATCAAATAAAATCTTCTTTGCCGTGGCAGTAGCCTTTTTAGATCTGAAATAAATGAAAATCGTACTATATTATGTCGCAATTTATATTCTAGCATTTGTTGAAAATTTTAAAGATCCGGAGTCTATTAATGAACAATTTAATCCATAATTATGAAAGATCTAGACTATCAAGCTACTAAGTGAAACGCCGAATCAATTGCTTCGGAGTGTCGCAACATCTGGCTTATTGATGCGAGGATTTTTACATTGTTACTGTAGATTGATCTCGGTTAGGAAGATTCACCGAACAGCTAAGCCGAGAGGCCACAATCTTATCTGAAGAGTCACACTGTCAAGGCGAAAGGTTAACCGATCGAATGCACATCAGTTTCAACTGTTACAGCTGATTCGGAATTTTCTCTTCGGATCGATCCGGTTTTTTCTCGTCGAAGGATCGAGAGGCGTAATTTTTGCGACTTTATCTGGGAGGAATCGAGGGAATGGTGGCGGCTCGATGCGCTCACGGACACCGTTGATAATTTCGTCGAAGAGAAAGGCCGCGGAGGCGCTTTCGCCAGCTGTTCGCTCGCAGTTCGCTCCGCTGTAACGGGTCGTGGAATGTAGCGAAGAATGTAGCGATACTCTCTTTAAAAATAGAGAGCCTCCTCTGGATCCTCTCTGCTGCTCGCTGATCGTTCGACTTTGGACGTGCGATAACGTTCGATAATGAACGCGCGATATCTACTTTGTAATAAATCACGGGAGAGGGCAGCTGCCACATGGTGACAATGGGGATAATGCTTTCGGGTTTGTTTCGGACGCTGTTTACGCTAAATTATTCGCTTCTCTTGTCCCTTAGAAATCTATTTCGTTAGTTTCTGTCCAGAGAATCCTCGCAGTGCGCTAATTCTAGCAGAAGAAAATTTAAATCGTTCGCTTTCAGTCGTTGAAAAATGATGTTAGCTCATTTTTCACCAGGAAAATCTGTTTCATTATTTTCAATTCATTCGTTTCAGCAGCAGAAAATTTAAATCGTTTGTTTTCGTTCATTGAAAAAATGATATCTGCTGACTTTTCATCATGAAAATTTAGTTGACCGTTTTGCAGCAGAAGTGTCCTCGCATTTCTGTAATTCTAGTTAGGGAAATGAAAAATAGCTTTCACCAAAGTCTCAGAACCCGTATCAACAACATGAAACGACACACCTTCATGTGGTTTTACAATGTAGCGACGGGTGGTCGGTGATATTTAACTCTTCTGCATTGTTCGATAGCCTCGCTGCAGCTTTCTAGATTCAATTAGGTCAAAGTTGCGACGGCTATCAAAAAATGCATCTACTCGGAACTAGATCAGAGCACACAGAACACATTAAACCGCAAATGTTCGTGACAATGGGTACGATTAAACAATGTAGAACGGATTCAACGAGCAGTCTTGATCGATCGAATTTGATGGAACGTTCATAGCAGATTAATTCGCAGATTATACAATTAGATTAGATTAAAAAATTAGACAAAATTAGCCAACAGTGTCAATAGTACAGAAGTTCGTTATATAAATTCTGTCGGATTGTTCGATAATGAAGTGGGGTTATTTGAATAGCTTGGTTTTCCCGCGAGAAAGAGAGAGAGGGAGTCGTGCGGAAACAAAGAGGCGTTAACTTTCCGCGAAGTTGCCAGAATACGCACGGCCGCAGTTCCATCGAACGGAATAATATTTCTGTACACGAAGTTAATACAAAGTGATCCAGCGAGATTTTCCCTGGCTGCATTCTGTTTGCTACGAAAACCACGGTCAAGAGTGGAAGAGGAAGAGGGAGAGAGAGAGAGATCGATAGGTGCAGCATACTTTGCAAAGCTAATGGCTTTGTGTAATCAATGAAAACAGTTATATATGTATACACCTTTGTTACAAGCAGTTAACACCGCGCACCACGTGCCGCGTAATTGAATTTTAAACGCGTGACGCGCGAACACGTGTGACCCGCGGAAAAATAACATAGGGTAAAGGTACCCTACTACTGCGGTTGTACGTTTTACTGCGGTATTTTCCCCCAATCAGATTCAAATACGTGAAACAAACTATTTTGCCCTGAATAAGTTTGTGCAATTCAATGAGAATGTGTTCTCGTTGGCGAGGCCAACAAAATTGTCAATCATTCTCGTATTTTTATAATCTCGGGATTTGAAAAAATATTCTTCATGGAAGGTAATAATAAGACTCATTTAAAATGTAATAAGTAGACTGCAGATTTGATGCATTTATGACAAAAACGGATACGAACAATTTAAAACAGTGGACTTATTAAAAAGATTTAAGGCCACCAGTGTATTAGTTTCACCTTAATAAGATTATTAAAAGAAGGAAGAAATTTATGTTTGGCTCCCGTGTCTTGCAATCAACGCATATATTTTTTATTTTGCATAGAGTTCCGCAGTCTAGTAATGAATAAGAAATTATTTGTTACTGTACTCAGGATTTCCTTAAATTTATGCCTAGATACGTAGTTTGTTTCGATACGCTCGTATATTTTCAATTCTAATCCGCAGTAATCGGTACATGGCTATTTTTCGTCCGCAGTAATACGCACAAAATGTTATCGATTTTATCTTTTAATATTGTCCTACGTTGTGTTAGATTTTAACGGCCACCAATTGTTTCTTCTGTATTCAGAACACATCATTCTTCCATAAAATGCTTACACATATTATTTCAGGGTTTAGGAATAATGTTCAAATAAAGTATTGAAGCATGATATGACGAGCGAGAGACAGGCTTCGATTTCCACGTGTTGCGTTCCTGGAAACTTCTCCGAGGAATTCGAAGGTCCCCCACGATCGGAGATTATTCGAAACCGTTCGTCGTACAATGAGATTTCATAAGAAAAGTAACCGAGACTATCGACGAACGAGTATTCTAATTTCCCGACGGTAAATTAATAACCGCGCTCGCAATCGCACGTGTGACGCACGCGCTGTCGTCATTGAAACTATCATTATCAGGCCGCGAACGTTCTGTGAATTTACATTTTCCTGCATTTATTCACGGAAACTCGAATAAAACTCCATTTTTTTTCTGCCAGCTTAAAAAATGATTTCGACGCGTCCCGAGTTGTCTACGGAAATTTACATTTTCGAATAAATATGTCGACTTTCTTGCTGACGGTTTTACTGCGGGCTTCGGTGAAAAAATTGTTTCGATGCGAGCATTTACATTTTTATGGACGCTGGAAAATTTTCTTGGTTTGACGCACGACTTACCGGAAGCCTATCCAAATGCTTTTTAAATCGTAACGACAGTCACGCATGCTTATCGAAACATACTCTATAAAAATATATATAAATCGTGTGGTTCTGATTATTTTTACATAAAAGAATATTTACGGAAATGTGCGAAGTCGATGGTACAATTTTGAAAGACTACAAGGAAATTGCTGGCAAGTAAACGTTGGAAACTGTTTGATAAGGTCTCTTAGAGTAGATAAAATTGGCGGCCGGTTAAGGTTCGCTTGGAAAATGGAGTTGGAGCGGAGTAGTTTGAGAAGCCAGGACAGATTTCCTCTAATCAGAGCAGCAGCTCGGTTGGCAGAGTCAAAGTCGCGAGCAAACCCATTAAGAGAGAATTTCAGATTGTTTCGAGGAGCAGGAGTCGGTCGTTGCGCCAACGCCCACGTAACCATGTCGTTCTGTCCGCGAATCGTCCCCACCGATCCATTCTCGACGCTTTGCTTGGCGCGTTAGAGGACAGCCTTGCGTTTCGAGCTGTTTGTCTGCAGCTACAGCTCGATTATATTCGAAAGCAATTCGCCTGAGTTTCCGTCGAATCCGACACCTTCAACCTGCATGCCACATATTCATATTAATCGTGGATCGTCGCACAGTGGCCAGAACTATTGTAACGTTATGTTATTATAGATCGTTGAATTCGTATCGATACCAGTTAGAATATTATGAAGCAAGAAATTGACATTTTAAAAATTGAATGACCTTCATTTTTTATAGATACAAATTTTTCTTTAAATCTTTTATATTGACATTTGTAGAAAAGTGAATACTGATCAACTTTTGTTGGAAACATTTTTTTGTCAGATCATTAAAAATATTTGAAAAATTGTGTTGACAATGCTCTCAATGGTTTCAGCTTTTTCGAGACCTGAAATGTTACGAAATTCCATCTGTAAATAATTTTTAAATATACCTGAAGTACCTTAAAATCCACCCACGATTCGAGATAGCCCAGACCCAATTCCATTGGCGATCAATTTCTATATACATACATACATATTACGATCTTTGTAGAAAAACTAAAATGAAACGTTTAAATATGTAAAAGTTCTCTGAACATCGATCACTGTGTTCTCATCTGTAAACAGATGACGGTGATCAGGTGAACGGAGGACAGAGCAATTGGCAGATATACTTATCCAAAAACAGTGTGTATACTCGCTAAGAAACTGTAAGACGCGACGGCGCAACAATTCGTTCGAATAGTGATCTCAAAGAAAGTTGTCGAACTCGGGCGATAAATCGCGAACGCGTGGGCTCGAAGCCCGTCATTATTTCCTCGGTTGATTCTTCTCGTCTCGTTACGAATAAACGATAGCGATCGAATTGTCGCGCGACAAAGTTTCGCCGTGTGGTTCTCTCTTTTCCACCTATTCTTCTTGTTCTCGTTTCATTCTTCCCGGGTTGTAACGAGGAGAACACGAACTCAAAGTCCCTCGGTTACGATCCCTAACTCGATGAATATGAACTTGACTGTCGGAGCTGCAGTCAGGATCTCTGAATACGAACTTCTCTCGATGAAGAACAACTGTAGCGACTCCCCGGGCCCCGAGTGAACTGGCAAACGATACCCTCGTTAGGCACAGTCGAGTGCATTAAGGCTCTCCAGATTCGAACACGGTCTCCATTATCTCCGCAATCATCCAGGTGTCTCGCCTGAACCTTTGCCTAATCTGTGATCGCTAGACTAGGCGCGTTTATAGATTAATTTCGGGAAACTGGCTGGCTGAGATTCCTCTGGCTATCGTTTCCTTGTACCGACAGACTCGACGAGTCACCACAGATTCGATCACTATGTTTTGATTTGTCGTTCCAAATTATTTTATATTTTCCGAAGCTCCTTCGAGAGTCGATAAAGTTACAGATTAAATCACTATCTTGCAATTTATTACTGAATATATTACTCAATAAAATAAGCTCCATTCTTTCTTGGTTTCTTAAGTTCTCAGATCCAAAAGTAGACCTTTTCATGTTACTCCACTGTACCTGGTTTTCGATTTTTGTTGTTTATTGTATCCATAATACTCTTCATCCAGAATCGTTAGGCACAGTCGAGTGCATTAAGGCTCTCCAGGCGTTTATGGACTAATTTCGGCTATACAGATTAAGTCACTATCCCGCAATTTATTACCCAATAAATTCTTCAATACAAATTCCTAAAGCTCCTCTAGATTTGATAACAAGTTGGGACAGATTTTTTTTGTCTCCTTTTTAGTATACAGAGTGGTCAACCTAACTGTAGCCACCTAAATATCTGCTTTATTTTTGACGACATAATGTGTACGCAATTTTCCGTGTTTCTCGAGGTTTTTGCGAGCCGCGGGGCAAAGATTCATAGCCGACCAGCGTGAAGATTTAGTCTTCCTCAGGAATGGTGAAGACATATGGGACACGAGAGGCTCAAGGAAGAGCACGTGGTGGTAAAACAGTAAATCTCGAGCTTCGATCTGGAGACATCGTCGTGCTAGATCGTATAAATCGCCAGAACTCGTCTGTTGCCAGCAGTGTCTTAATCCGGGGACTCGAGTTAGGCACCGAATCAATAGTAGCTTCTAGACGCATCGTTTGCTATATCATCGGACCTCTTCAAATCGAATTCAAACTTGTTTTTAATTTAATTAAACCGTACGTCTACGTATATTTCTTCGTATCGGTCACAAATAGACCTATGCGAAAAATAGAAAAATTGGTTGAAAATTGCTAGGAAAATCCGCTAAACAGAAAGGTCTTGATCTCAGTATACAAGCGTAATGCTTTCTGGGACGTAGCACGTTTACAGAGAGCAACAATGGCGACTACCGTTTCATTCACAGGCAACTAACTGCTAACCAGTAGCGAGACACGTCTGCAGGACGTCTCTATTATATGATTAGGCGATTATGAGGCCGTCTAAGCGTGCTCATAACCGGAGAAATCTGTACCACATTCTTCCGCAGAAAGTATCCACGGTAGAGACGTGTTGCCGGTCGCATCAGCCAGCTCGAGAGGTATCGAATCTCGAACGAAGCTGTCCCGCAGTGCGGTGCGGTGGTGAACGTCTTGTTTCGACGTTCTCGATTCTTCCACCGTGTTTATTCGCGTTCCATCTAGCGGATCAGGCGGGAGGCACTCTGCCCACTGTACGACCACTTGAAAAAATCCTTTGCATCATCAATCACACCTCCGATGCTCCAAAAAAATTCTGGCAATCCCTATGGGCCCTTAAAGCCTCTTAACCGATGATTCTAGTTGATCTAGTGGCTCGTCATTGATTTAAGCTTCGGTGAAAAAGATTGAGAAGCAAATGGAAAATGGTAGAAGAGCAGGATAGTCTGGAAAACTGGTGGGACGAGCCGCATAACCTGGAAATAGGTTAGTGGTCCACGCTGCATAGGCTGGAGATCGCTGCTGGGCCAAGATTTGTGTCAGTAGTCCTTGCAGGGGGCTGGAACTGCTTGTCGATTAGGTGCTCCAGGGTGAGCAAGTTCAGTTTTAGGGTTACGATCATTTTGGAGGATGTGGGGGTTTCTAGATGGTCTGTAAGTCTGTAGGAGCTGATAGAACAGCTTTTATTAGAATTAGGGTTGCATTATTGATCAGATGCCGTGAGACATTGACATAGGGAGCTGAATTTGCTGTATGAAAATTTTAGAGCCTCTGGAAAACCCTAGCAGCAGGCTAAAGTACGAATTTCATTACAGACAGGGTTATCTAACCAATTGGATTATTGGTGAAATTTGTTTGAGGACAATTTGGAGTCCATAACAATTTTGGGAAGCGTTCTTGCTCGGCTAATTGAATGTCTAATTGGTTGTAATAGATGCTGTGAGAAATTGAAAAGTATGAAAATTTTAGAGCCGGTGGAATGCCGGCAGGCAAGAATACGAATTTTATTAGAGACAGAGTTATCTAACCAATTAGATTATCAGTGAAACTTGTTTGGGCACAGTCAGAGTCAGTGGACACGGTTTGTAGTCCATAGCAATTTTAGGAAGTGTTTAACTGAGTGCCTAGTCGGTCGTAAAATTAATTTTTCTCCGGTTGCGGACCACATCTCGGACACATCGTTCCAAGCTCTCGTTATCTAGCAACGTTTATAACCGGCGCAAGCCGTTGTACAGACGCAGGCTAGGCCCCAACACTTTCACCGGCGGATTTCTAACGCGCCGCTCGGTCTTTCGCATCGTTCACACACGTACGCACACAACAGCAACCTCGAAAACGGATGCGCGGGCTTGCGAAAGTTTATTTGGCGGAGGCTCGACTGAGAAAGACGAAATCCGAAATGGTCTCGATTAGACCGGTTTCGATTGCACGACTAATCGGTTACCGACCGATTGTTCGATCGGCATTCGCCGGGACGGTGGTGGGGTTATGGTTAACCCATTGCGGTCGCGTTCATGTTAATTGGATAATAGAGTCGGCTAATAGGGGACTCGGTCTCTCGAATATTCTTGGAATATTCGGATAACTATCTTGCGACTCTGTGCGCACATTTCAACATTGAGTTTTTTAATTGATTAACGCGTGAACCAGTTTTTCTTGTCGTTCGAAATTGCTTTCTGAGGAAAAATTGATACTTCGGATGCCGACCTGATCAATTAATTCTCATACGTCCCTCTTGTTAATTTATGTTATGTTATTTATGGGTTAATTTGCCAGAAACTTCATGAATCTTGTTTTTTAATGCGAAACACAGAACTGGACTAATCTTTATGCACTTATAGGAGAATTGAGTAGATGAAATTCGAAATTGTTGAAAGATTTTCATAATTGAGGATGTATATATATGATTTCTCCTCTATTAAAATTATTAAGGGAAGAAATAATATTCAATTTAGTTTCTATTTCTTGCAATCGATGCAGACAATTTTTATTTTACATAAAGATCTGCACATTACCGAAAAACAGCATCGGGAAATAACTGTTTACCTTGTTATTTTATCGATCTTTTACCACTGTGTCAATTTGACATCGAGGGATAGATTCAGTTCGTGAAATGAGGGATTAATGACGGGATTAATCAAATTAAGTGTTTGTAAAGATGTGCTTCCACAGATATGCATTGTCTAAAACGATCGATGACAGATTGTACTGATCTTCCTGATTCTAATGATATGCATGACCGGTCAGAAGTAGAAAGATTGTGTCGTTTACAGACAATCTGGAATTTCTCCCATTGTAAAAGACGAGTTATTTTTGCGTAACCCAGAAGAGGTGAATGTGGTCTCGCGTGACGCGACGATGGTGAGAAGAAAGGAGATACCAATCGTATCGTTTACCTTTTAAAATCGCAGACTTTTTCGTACCGCCGAAAATAACGTGGATATTTCAGTCGACGTTGGCTGACTCACGCGACGATGGCCCACGGCTTTAGAAACATTTTGTGACGCTTAAATATTAAACTAACTGTACTCCTTCGTTAAGGTGAACACCAGACAACGAGACTGTTTTCCCTGTGATCCATTTGACTCTCCAATTAGCAGATCCGCCTAGTCATTTAATTAACTAATTAATCCTGTGACCCGGGTCGCTTTCTTATTCGACTAACCGCTGAATCTGATATCCTGTCTTCGAGATCCTGGATCGAGGGATATCTTTATGCTAAATAACAATTGTCAGAGATGGGAGCCAAATCAAAATTCAATTCTTTCTTTCATCATTTCCATGAGGTTCCAAAAACCAATTATAGTTTTTTTCCCAATGAAAGATGTATTTCAATTCAATTTGATGTAGAATTAGATGTCGTTTGTATTTTGTTAATGAATTTACAGTACTATGATTAAAGATGATTATATCTCATTAAGAAGGACGAAGTCCTTAGTCTCTAAATTCTTCTAATATGTTTACTGTTTCGTAATTCACCTACTCATTTTTTCTGCAAGTGCATAAAGATCCTAATGATCGGTGAAAGGGTGACTAGCTGCAACGAAAGGTCAAAGGTTGCGAAGACTATAGAGAGTTAAAAAGATTGAGGGATTTCGGAAGATTCTCGACAGCGATTCGCCTCGAGTATGGATTACACGAACAGCGAAATTTCATCGTTCCGACGAGCACACCGAGTCAGTTGGCTCGGTTTCGTTCGCGGTGAAAGTTTGAGTGTCGAGGTGCATGGCCTCGTTCCCCGGTCTGTTATCGACGCGATGTGAACGCCCCCTAATGCAAGACAGTAGCGTTGCGCTTCGGCCACGAGTGGAGCAGCGTTTCGTGTCCAGGAGGAGGAGGAGGAGGAGAAGGAGGAGAAACAGGAGGCGGCGCGGCGCGGCGATACGACCAGCAGGAGGACTGTAGAGGGGGAAAAACGACGACTAGCTTTACCTCGATAGAGACACGCGTCCACCACCTAGCCTCCTTGAACCCGATCGCGGCCGCTTTTGTCCTTCGATCACTCGATTTCCGCTTCGCTCTCGGAGAAACCAGAAAACAACCCTCGAAATACAAGCCTCTTGATCGATTCTGACTGGAATGGATCTCTAGAAATTTAAATTTTCTTGCTTATTTTGAAGGAAAATAATCATTCTTATACAGTTCTGAAAATAGTGTTTTCAAAGATTATTGTCGGAAGCAGAAAAACCATTAACGCTACATTAAAATTGGTTAAACTGTTCCTATCAGAGATTCGAGAGGAAATTTTTAGTCTCGCTTATTAATAATTTTGTGAAATCCATTTTCTTTCTTAATATGATTAGTAGGTTGAAATTAGCATAACAACATTCTGAAATTCTTCTAACGTGTTTACTATTTTAAATTACACCTCATCCAAGATTGGAGGAAGACTACATGATCACGGTCGGTCGAGTCCTGTATTTACTATCGTCGAGCACTGAAAAAGATAATAAAATCCGGCGTATCGTCACTGTTTGTTCCGCGCCATCAAATCGGCTTCCCTTCATGGCTACCCTAAACGTAGGGGATAGGGAGTTTCCGTAACAGTTTCGCCACGTTTAACCCTCGGAAGACGGACGTTTCTGACGATCTCATTCTTGTTCGAGTTGATCCAGACGTTTATTTCTCAATTGGAAAATTCACTATGAACAAACGACTGGACAGGAGTCCGCAAAATTAACACCGAGTGTAGTTGATACTCCACACTAATTAATCCCACCGTTCAAACAAAGTTCCTCCTTCTATCCTATCGCATCAGAAAAACAATTCGTTATCATTGATTCCGATTATCATGAATTCAGACAGACGTTCCTGACGATCTCATTCTTGTGTGAGTAGATCCAGACGTTTATTTCTCAATTGGAAAAGTCACTATAGACAAACGACTGGACAGGAGTCCGCAAAATTAACACAGAGTGTTGTTGATACTCCACACTAATTAATCCCACCGTTCAAACAAAATTTCTCCTTCTATCCTATCGCATCAGAAAAACAATTCGTTATCATTGATTCCGATTGTCGTCAATTCAAACGGACGTTTCTGACGATTTCATTCTAGTTCGAGTAGATCCAGACGTTTATTTCTCAATTGGAAAAGTCACTATGAACAAACGACTGGACAGGAGTCCGCAAAATTACTGTACTCTTCTATCGCATCGGAAAAACAATTCGTTCTCCATACATGATGCTAGTTTGAAAATTGCGTTCGTCCGTCGTAGATCCTGCGAGCTGCAAGCAAAGGCCTCGGAATCGGAGAGGAGAGGAGAGGGACGATAAACAGCGTCGCGGAGGACGGCTAAGCCAGAAGAGAGAAAGTCGATTCCTCCGTTTAGCATTCCCTTTCGCGCGGCGCGAGACGAAGTCACGGCAGTCCAATAAATTCTTCAGGAAAGTTTGAAAAATAGAGGACGCTCGCTGAATGGACTGTCGGCGAGAGGCTAGTTATTCAGCAGTCTCGTCGCTGAGAGAGAGGATCCTCTCTGTCTAGCTGTTCTCATCCGTCTGTTTCTGCCGGCGCGTGAGAAAATCTTCGCCCTCGAGTCCTGCTTCTTCTTCTTCTTCCTTTATCTTGTCTCCTCTTCTTCTTTTCCTTGACGCTCGTGGAAATATCACACGGATCAGATCGTCCTGCGAGAGATCGATCCACCTACGCCACTACGAAAAAATGCGTCTGAAAAGGTTAGCAGGGTATGCTCCTTCCTGATCTACTCATTCTGCCGATCTCTGGATCCAGGGATTTAGCAACGGCTTGCCGTAGGAATCAGCTTCGCTGACGAGGATTTCGTACGTGACGAGTTTACAATGTGATCGTCGATCTTGAAAATGAGGATGCTCTCGTTTGTAACAATTCGACTCTCACTTTCTAAGGAGAAATGTTCCTGTAACTGGTTTTGGAATACAGGTGGACAGAATTGGTGGTGGGAGCGAGTAAATGAATGTGCGTGAGCAAGGGCTAACGAAAGGCTGATTTATTGTAGATAAATTTTTAGAAAGTAGAATGAAATAAAATCCTTTTTTAATGGGAACAGCCTTTACTGAATTTCCTTCGAATTTTATATTCTGGCATTCCATGAAAATTTCTATGCGCCATGAATGCCTAAAGATCCGCATTATCAATATTTTAATTTTTATTGTATTGAGCTATGAGGTGGTAGGAAAATTTTCCGACCAGATTTGAAATCAGAAAATGATGTATGGCATGTCATCTATCCGTACGTGGTATTCGATAAACCACTTACACTTCAGCTTTAATTTAAAACAAAAAAATCATCGCTCTATCTAGTTTCTATCGAAAGTTCTTTGATTTTCACACAAAAACTTCCTCACATTTACGCACTGTGCGTCGTCACGAGACGCTCGCGCGTTTTACGCCACACAAAGTATTCAGAAGTGTTGAGAAACAAAAGGACAGGCCCGATACTCCGAAAATAAAGGTGCAAGATCACGGTGGGCTCGCGGTGGCGTTTCTAAACATAGCGACGTCGCGAGAAATTAGATTTCCTCGGCGTATTGGTCCGTCGGCAGCCCGTATTTCAGGCAGCTAATAAAGCCGGCTAACCACACGGAAATCGTTCGGGGATCGTTGGGAGCGCAGTTGTTAGCGACAATCGGGCATCGATCCGAGAACGGTGGCAGATAGGGGCAGATGGCTCGACGCCCCGACGCTCGGCGACGCTTCGATGACGCTTCGACGAACGTCTGTCTCGGGGATAGGGTCTTTCTCTCTTTCTCTACGGAAGTCGCAGGAAGCGACAGAAAAACGGGGAAAGAGAAACACGCCCAACAACCGAACGAAAGCCTCGCTCGAGACGAGGAGAAAGGACAGGAAGAGCGCGGACGCACTCTCCTGCAGAGAGTTCTAAAAATTGCCCGTTGCCGATGCGTGCACGCGTTACCCTCGCCAAACTCGGCTGGAATTCCTCTGAAGACGACCATCCTCCAGCCACTGCAAAAGGCTCGCAATTGATCCGAACCGAAGAATTCTTAATAACGAATAACATATTTAAATTTGTTTCTTCCTTTAATTACACTGGTCTCAAGAAAATTCAACTTTGAGTTAACCTCAACTTCATGAGTAAATTGAAGTCTTTCAAGAAAGCTATTAAAGCTGTCCAATATAATTTGCAACTGTTCAGGTTTTATACAGGTAATAATATCATCAACGTACCTTTTGTAGAAAATTAACTCAAAAGGTAATTTAGAAATCGAAACTTTCGAAGAATTTTTGCTCGTCTTGCCGCAGTGTTCGGAAAAATTCGCTGAATTACTCGAACCTTATTTGTGAACATATTTTGTTTTCCGAACTATGCGTGCTGCGTCTCACGTTTTCCCACCCTGCAATGCAAGCACGTTCAAATTTCCACGTTTTATATCTATTTTATACAGGGTGAACCACGAATCACGACCAGTAGAGATTACTGTGTTATTAGCAATCAGAGTTTTCACGTGATAATAGCAAATTTTTTGCAATTTTTAAATGTTATGATACTTGCCGAATTCGCCTTGAAATCCTCTAACAGATAGGCGTAAAAAAATTATAGCTGTATTTGCAAAAAATTGAAGGTGACCTTGAAAAATCATGAAAAAAAAGAGTTGACGAAAAATTTGCTATAATCAAGTGAAAGCTCTCTTGAAACCATGCTATGTCTGATGAGAACATTTTCGATCGGACTGCTAATAACATCATAAATATTGATGCGAATTAAAATGCGGATATGTTAATACACGTGACTTTAAATACACGTGAAATACACGTGCACACGTGTGTTTAAATATACGCGATATAGGGCTCTCTAGTAAATACGTCGACAGTCGTTGCCCGCAACAAGTGAAAATACCAATTATCTTTGAGGCCGGTGACGTCTTCTTGCGCGCATTTCGAGCCCCGATACAATCGGTTAATCTTATCAGGATAGCAAGGTAAAAGCTTCGGAGAAAACTGTCGCGTTGCCAGCTACGAACCAGTGATCCCACGGAAACCGTAAAAAATCGGATTCAAGGTCTTCCGAGGGGGTAGCGGAAGACCTGTTATTGTCTTACATTTTACGTTCGTCCGCTTCCTGATATCGATCGTTCGAAATTACGACGCCAACGAATTTCTCATTCCACTTTGCCCGAGTCTTCAGCAGTCGACGACCGAACACAGAGAACTTTGCCAGTCGACTTGCTTTTAACTACTCTGGGAAAGTCGTATCTGGATTTTATGCATTCACGAGCGAATAGGCCAGCATCATTTCCAGCAGTACGTAATGTTAAAAGTGTTGATACTCATTAATAGACTGCGGATCTTTATGCATTTATAGCTTATGGAAATGTTAAACAAAGACTGGAATATAAAGCTCGATAGAATTTTGTACAATTTTTATTTGTTTTGGGTCTACGAAGGCTGTTCCCGTTGAAAATAAGATTTGATTTCATTCCACTTTCTTAAAATTTTCCAACAAAAATTGGAAAATGCATAAACATCCGCAAGTCTAACCATACAGTATTGAAGTGGAAAGTAGGGGACACATAAAGTCCACAGATCCCCTAAACACAGTTAATTCATCAGACAAAATTCAGGGAACGAAAATCGAGGAAGGTTTCCAGAATCGAATTTCCACGATCCATGCACTTCCGTTCCGAAACGAGCGAAACATCCGAAGGATTCAATCTCTAATGATCGGTCGGTTCCGTAAGTGAATCCTCGACATGTCGAATTAGCATAAACATCCGTCGGTAATTGTACAATCGACAAAAGGAGAACGAGCAACAGGAACAAGTCGAGAGGGAACGGTGGATCGAAATTGCAGGGAGAGATCGGCTCGACTGGATTTTTTACAATAGAATTAGCCGAGGATCGATCTTCGAGAAGGTCTAATATCGCGAGACCACGCGTCTGTTCGCGTGTCGCGGCTCAATTGAGCATGTCCGAGCTCTGGATCCGTCGGATCTCTTGGATCGTTTGTCGAGAACATGAAACCGATGCTCCAAGTGAACCGAGAGTCGATCGTCGGCCAGGATCTCGTGGATCGAGAGGATCGAGAGGATGCAACCTCGCATTACCGATGATTCTGGCCTGGTCGATCATTAAGGCGCGGTTCGTGCTGGTTCGCGGTTATGCTATTCGATCGCATGCGACACGTACCGGTCTCGGGACTCGTTCCGACGCGTTTTAAATGCATTTAAATCGATGCATATTGCGGACAAACCTGGAAAATCTCAACATTCGTTTATATCACGGTGTACGATAAATTTCTTTTGTCAAAACTACATGTTAGGAAGAAATTGTTATCATTAATCATAGAACAATAATTTTTCTGCATAAATGTTATTAATTTTATTGTTAAATTTCATTTTTTGTGAACAATCATTCAAAATAAAAATTGCCTGCATCGATTGCAAGGAATAGAAACTAAATGAAATGTTATGTCTTCTCTTAATAATTTTAATAGACCAGAAATCACATTGACATCTTCAATTTTTAAAATTTTTCGACAACTTTGAATTTCAGCTTCTCAATTTTGCTATAAATGCATCAAAATCCACAGTTTATGTATTAATAACTAAATTTAGAGGTTTGATCGAAACGAACAGGGAACACGGAAAAAATGCCGAAGTTCGTAAGAGAGAATTTCCGCTAGCATGGTCTTTACGACATTATGCTAGTCCGCTGCACCGAGCCGCGCGATCGTTCGGCGTTATTATAGTTTCTTGCTCAACGGCCGTTCGCGATTACACCATTATAATCGCGGCTCGCCGACGACCGCCTTTTTCGCTGTGCAATTAGCGGACTCCGAAACTCCCTAGCTCGCAATCCGCATGAAATGCCGCGCGTAATTTCACGATTCGCCGATGGAACGAGGAAGAGGCCTGTGGTGGCTCGAAAGGTGCCGTACTGTTGCGGAGTTGTCGCAGGGATTAGGTCATTGCATCAATCGCGTCGCTTCTTATCGCTTTTCACATGCAGAAACATTCTTTGTTTTTTATCGAATTTCATCGTCATTTTCTAATTTTTATTTTACCAAATGATCCACAGTCTAGGTACTTACATGTCAAGCTACAATTAAATTATTTGGCTTCTTTTGGCTGTAGAAAGTATTCGTACACCCCTCTTAAAAACTAGTAACATTTTTTATAATGTACCAAACGACCTAATTTTTTATAATCAATTAGAAGCATTGGTTTACGAAATGATAAGAATGACATGCAAAAATAAAAAAGGCATTTTTTAAAACTTCTTTATTCGAGTCCTCAACGAAAATTTAAAATGTTTCGTAGATCTATGTTAGTTATACGCATGCTGAAATTTTCATTGAAATCGATTAACATACACACGAGATACAAGCGGTTAAAAATGGTGAAAATCGTGATCAATTTCTGTTTAAAATCCATAGAATCGTATATCTGTCGATGCGTGTCGTTCTTTCCTGCGTCAATCGATTTCGATGCAATTTTCAGCATGTGTATAACTAACGTAGATCTAAAAAACATATATTTTAAATTTCCATTAACTTATATATGCATTGTAGATTAGTATTTTTGGAACATCTTTTTTTCATATCATTTCGTACACCAATGCTTCTAATTGATTATAAACAATCAGGTCGTTTGGTACAATTATAAAAAGTTATTAGTCTTTAAAAGATGTACAAGGTATCAAATCGGATACTTCGAAATCTCTGTTTAGAAACGATTCTGAAATCGTTCATTCATTTTTGACAACGAACAGTAAGTTCATTGTGCTGGTAACTTATTGATAATCCAACAATGGTTCAACGAAGAAATGCTGATCAAACAATTTTTATTTTACAAAACGACCCACAGTTTACTTACCTGTAAAACTACAATTAAATTGGGTACCTACCATTCTTCGGAAGGAGTTTCACAGGTTTGCGGAGGTATTCAGGTGTCTTCCTAGGTGAAAACGAGAAGCCCCTCGGCTGGATCGCGGATTTAGTGACGTCAGGACTAGAAGAGTTCCGTTAGATCTCTTCGAGCGCAGAATTGTGGGAATCGTCCGGTTGCTGAGACACGAGGCTATCTTCGAGGTGAGGATAAGCTGTTTATTCGCAGTTCCAGATGTATCTGTCTTAGCTTTATAAAAATAGCTACATAAACGTAAAAATAGGAAATTTGGGGGCGACTGCGGCCTAGATTGATCTTTTATCTACCGCTTTTGACTACTGAAAAACCCCGTCTTTGCAGTCTACTCCTTTAATTACATTGGTTTGATTTTGCCGCGATATTCACCTCGCATCTATCCACGATCTTCACCGCTCCACTATATCTGTACCCTTGGAGATAACCATCGACGTGATAATCCGCTCTCACCTGTTCCTCGATTGCCTGCCCACGCTCGGCTTTCGTTGATTTGGTCCCCGCTCTGTTCATTCACGTCGCAGTAGACAGACAGATAGCTGTTGCAGATTTGAAGATAGAAGTTGCAACCTTGTTGCATGTCGGCACCTCATTTCCCAACGATTTTTCCCCCGGTCTTGCACATTGTTCCTAACTCTCAACGTTGTTAAGGCTCTACCCGATGTGAGAATCTGCCGATTCTCTACCCTGTGTGTCTGTCGGGTCTCATGCTAATGCAGAGCTGTTCCGGCGATCATTTTCACCGAACAAGACGCTCTTGATTTCACGGCGTGTTTTTTAATGAGCATTCCTATTAAATCACTTTGTCGAGTCATATTCAACAGGTTGTTTCATTAGCTCGGCGATCAGTTAGCCATTCTTTAATAAATCGTCGATACCAAGAACGGTTCAAGCGTATCCTGGTGAACAGCGTTATCCCTGCAGTGTTAACAGCGACGCGTGGGAGGTGTCTGAAACACGTGAGAGGACCCACCCATAGAAAACACTTATCTCCACAAGGAACTGATTCCTGGTTTCATCTTCTCACGCTGTTGCAACCAAATCTATATTTGATACTGTTAGATTGGTCTACGATAATCAACCCAACCCGAGAAACATAGTGTTCGCGGACCCCACACAATGTCGCACATTGTTTCTTCCGTATCTACCTTGTCCTGCAATCTCGATACCGATAGAGCCACCTTTTCCATGGATTCCATGTCTTACGGGCTCATCTTATCTAGTGGACACCTAGGTTAGGCTTGAGCAACAGGCTTCGGAGTTCCTGTATGGCGTGTCTTTATCGCTCTGCCTATGGAGAGTGCCATGGGAGGCGTGGCTTCGTCATCCGCCTCCCTAAAGTGTCCTAAATGAAAGTAAATCCAGTATACTGCTTTTAGTAAACGTCGCTTCGCTAACACCTCTATCTAGAGTGCTCTGAGGGGCGTGTCTTCATCGCTCTGCCCATAGAGAATGCTTTGGGAGGCGTGGTTCCGTCGCTCCACCTTCATAAAGTGTCCTGAATTACATTAAATACAGCATGCTGCTTTTAGTAAACGTTGCTTCGCTAACACCTCTATCTAGAGTGCTCTGAGAGGCGTGTCTTCATCGCTCTGCCTATGGAGAGTGCTTTGGGAGGCGTGGTTTCGTCGCTCCACCTTCATAATTTATCCTAAATGAAAGTAAATCCGGTGTGCTGGTTTTAGTAAACGTTGCTTCACCAATTCAACTGTCTAGAGTGCTCAGAGAGGCGTGGCTTCGTTTCTAATGCCTTGCAGAGTTCTCTTAGGAGGCGTGTTTTCATCATACTTCGCGCAGAGTATTCTAAGGGGGCATGGCTTCGACGTTCTGCCTTTATAGAGTGCTCTTAGGAGACGTTCTATCGTTGTTTTATGCACACAGACTGCTCTAAGAGGCGTGGCCTCGCCGCTCTCGCTAGAAGAGAGTCTAGCCAAGTTCAGAGTGAAGTAACTCAGGAGAGTATTCACCCAAGTTCAAGCCGGAGTGGAAAGCCATCCATCTAAATCCGACACCGAGATCCCAGCGTCCTCGCGTGGCTGGTCGATCCAGGTCAAGTACGCGAAAACGTTCGAGTTTCGTTGCTCCTATCGATACGTTTCGCGTGTTCGGTTGCATAACAAGCTTATACCGGGCTACCGGGCGGCGGCGTCGCATCGCGTCGTCGCTCGAAACAGACAATCGACGTCGCCGTGTGTCCGTTGTCCGTTTCGCCAGGCCGACGAAGGAGGAAGCACGTTGCCGACACGCGGACCAGATAGCGGCCGACACGTTTTCGTTTATCCGGGGCTTATCTCCGGCGGCGCGGCGCTTGGACAAGTTTCTTATCGTCCGAGCGTTATTTCCATAGACAAGACCGCGGTGCCTTCTCTGATCGGTCTATCCTGGTCGAGGAACTGGTCTCTCGGCTACCCGGCGCAACGATAATCAACGATACGTAGAGCTGAGAGAGACAGAGGGAGAGGGAAAGAGAGAGACTGTACCTCTCTGGTGGGATATTTTCGTCACGTAACGCGGACGCGAGAGAAATTGTAGATCGGCCTGTCGCGACATTTCGAGGATAATTCGCTTCCAGCCGCAGGTGTTGCATCATCGGGGATCCAGGATCCACAGGGGACTCCTCGATCCGTGATGAAACGCCTCGATTACAGGTGGATGAATCTAGCGGACGCCATTGCTCCCGTTTCAGCTGTTTCACTGACGAGATTAATTGAGAAAATGGTGAGATGTTCTGAAAATCATCAGGCATTATCTATTTAATTGATGAAGATGTGGATGATGAAGATGATGAATCAGTATGGCAACATTATATATTGATTGTAGACATACTACGAGCGTCTTATCTCCGATCATTTTCGAGCAGCATTACAGTTCGGTCGACTACTAATCTAGCAGAATCCTCCCCGGTTATTACGGAGAATGGCTGGTGCGTGTCGCTCGGAGCTGGTTTAGGGGATGCTGGAGGATACTCGAGAGAATCAATTTCATTTCGGCTGACGCGGGGGCGTCTTGTAACCGTGGGCGTGCGAGTGAATGGCCCGCGATAACGCGGTTCTGGTAATCTCGTTTCCTATTTCATTCACAGGGAGGTTTCGATTGCTTGATACCTCCGGTGTCGATACGCCGAATCGAGGACCCACGATCGAATTGGCTATGGCCATCCATCGACACGCGTCCACCCCTTTTGCCATTGTGTTCTGGAGTCTGAGAAACTACCCCTAAATAATTCAACATTGTCAACCTGCATATCGGTCCTAACGCAACGAATAAAATTGCATAAAGACATACTATCATGATTAGATTGCGACTAGACGACCACACACACAGTAGATTCAGTATAAATCCTTAGCACTGGCGAAAATATTGTTTACATTTTTAAATATGCTGGTATCTAATCACTTATAAAACACTTAAGAAGTGAAATAGATTTTTATTGTTCTACAGTTTGTTCCAATCGAGAACCTTTACCATTGTACCCTGGAGTCTGAGAAACTATCCCTAAATAATTCAACATTGCCAAGCTGAATCTCATTCCTAATGCAAAGAATAAAATTGTATAAAGACCTCTTCTATATTCAAGAGTAGGAGCAGACAGGGTCCCACTGTTCGTATTCCTCCCGAATGCTCCTAATGTCTCTTGATTAATCCACTCCGCGATTAGGCGAATCATGAAAGTAGATTCAGTATGAAGAAATGAAATAGATTTTTATTTTGCTCGAGTTTGTTCGGAACGAGGAAGAGAACTTTTATTTTGCATACAGATTCGTCCTCTTCTCGTCATCGACCATCCAGCGAAACTCTTTAATTAGAAGATAATTGCCTCCCACTCGCTCCAAATAAAGTTCCGCCAACTCCTACATACCTGACTGCAGAAATCGAACTATTTCGAGCTGCCAGTCCCGGGAAGCAACCATAAAAATCTCACCATGGAAGATTGTCTCTATCAGGATCCGCCCACTCGAGGAACACGTTATTTCCATTACCAATTTTTCCGTTCTCTATCGCGGCGTTATAGTCCCATTAGCACCAACAAGGATAAATACAGCGCTCGATACCAGCATCAGGATAAACGTGTCGACCAGACCACTCTACGTTCGATCAGGGAACAAGAGCGAATTCTAGATCGACATAGGGAGATCTTGACGTCAGGTGATCACCCCCGACCGATGAATTTGCTCCATTCATCGGAGCTTTTAATCCGACCCTAAATATGCATGTACCGTGTCGTTGGATGGACGTCGAGACGATATTCTCTCTTTCTCTTCAGAGAGAGGGTAGTAAAATGTGGAGGCGGCGTTGGCGGTGGCGGCGACGAAACAATTGGTAAAAGAGGAGAGGAGAGAACCTGCAGAGAGAGAGAAAGAGACAGAGAGACAGAAGGCGAAGGACGTGATTTGATAACACAGCATCGATCCAAGTTCTCAGGATGCTTCCACCCTTCTCTCTGTCCCTCTCCTTCTCCTTCTCATCCACCCCCGCAGTCTTCCTCCTGTTTTCTACCCCTCCACGGTTTCTACGATTCTGGTCGCTGCAACCAGAACTGTAAATACCGGTTCTATAAGGACTAACTCCTGCTAGCACCCATAGTCGCTGTCTTCACAGGTTTTACCCTCGAAATTCACCATTTTGCAATTCATCCTTTCGCTGATAAAATTCATCCCCTTGCAAATCACATTTACTCTTCTTGACATTATTCAGAGTTTTATCTCGTGTAACAATGAGCAGATTGAAAATATCAGATGATTGCACAAGTTTGTGGCCGATTTGAAAATAAAATTCCATGGTTAAATTGTAAAGAATACAGCTTTGTTAATCAACTATATATGTAGTAGTTACCTTTCCTACAATTAGAGAAGAATGGTGAATCATTTAATACTTGGTTGGAGTGCACACCGAAATGCACGAGCACGCAGAGAAGGAAAGGTCTTTTGACCTGCGTTTTATTGCACGTCGAGCGCCGCCATTTTTCCGCGCTAAAGGGCCTAAGGCAGAATAAGGCAAATATTCAAGTTCAATCAGTCTGAGCATGCTTATTGCATAATTTTGAAACATCGATGGTACGTGGCTAAACACTTTTTAATGGAACCTTCAATATAGCAACAGCAATTTTCATTGTGAACTAACAAGTCACCCTCAGTAACGTCATATAATAGTTTTTTTAATATTGCAATTTTGGTACAGTAAAATTATGGAAAATCCTATTATGTAATAGGCTTCCGGTAGGTAGAGTGGTGATATGAAAATTTAGTTGCTAAGTATTTCAGACATTCGTATACACAGTTCCATTATATTGTGTTACATGCAAACATTATTTATTCACACCTTGACAACGTTTATTTCATTGCGCTATGCTATTTGAGTAAACATCTAGTATTGAAGAATATATTCAATCTCCTCAACTGATATTTTCAATCCTCTTTGGGGTTGAAACCTGTGACCCGATCTGCCAAAAATACCCTAAGCGTGGGCTGTTTAACGTCCGTTACCACCCACGACCCTTATTCTTTAGTCCCTCGACCTGCAACGTGTCGAGAGGTTCTTCACTGCGGAACACCGGAAGATTGCGCTAATATTGTAGAGGCGAAGGAAGAGAAAGGAGAGGGGTTGGTTGCTAAGATTGTGGGTGGAATAGTTGAGCGGCACCCCTTGCTGAGAGACTGTTAACGCGTTCCTCTCGCTACCGGCGCGCAGCGCGTCTCGTTGCGGAACCGTTTGTCGCGCTTCGTGTCTGGGCTGCTGATAGCCTGCGAGGAACAATATCCCCTTACCGGTACAAGATGTCAGAAGGAGCCATCTAACAGCTTTGATCATTTCACTGGGCCGTGTGCTGCGGAATAATAGCCTGACGAGCATTTGTTCCGCGTTTAACCCCTCTGGAAAAATGTTTGCAATCGTTATAGTGCAACCATATCGTATAGAAAAATTCGACTTGAGATATTGAAATGTTCTAATCATTTTTTATGCATTCATAACAAAAACGAGTTGGTGCAATTGAAAACAACCTGTTGGAATTATAAAAGTAACAATGACAATTTTATCCGGCTTCTGTTTCTTACAACTAGACTGCGGATCTTGATGCAATTATGGCTCTTGAAAATGTTCCTATCCTATTTAATAAATTTATTCATTTAAATTCAATTTTTTCAATTTAAATTTATTTATTTAAATTTATCCTATGACAGAAGTTCTAAATTATTCAAACTTGGCCGCTACCTAACACCGTTTATGGCCATTGGTTTAAAATGTAACGGTCAAGTTTGAATAATTTAGCCCTCTTTAAAAATGTAACTCTTTAAAAATTAAATAGCGTTCCTTTAATCTAATTTTTACAAACGCTTTTTCCAGTATTGCAAGAGGTATTTCTAAGTTAACGAACTTGGCCGTATTTTGTTTGATCTCACAACTTTTTACGGCCATAGGTACCGCTGAGAGCTCACAAGATGATCCCTGGCAGGAATGCGGTGACGTAGGCAAGAATGCGCGCCTGATTGGTTAGCTTGGAAGGAGCGCGCCTTCCATTGGCCGAAGCGGTTACACACACACTACTACTTTTTTTTTTTATTAAGCATTTCAGATCTCAACTGAGAACACACTACTACTGTCATGCAAAACAATAGACCCCTCTTGCCTCTGTGCCCCCTCGGGGATCATCTTGTGAGCTCTCAGCGGTACTTGGCTCCTGTTTACAGGATGTTTTTGTTGGGGTTTCATCAATTATCAAGTAAAATTTCAAACTTTGATAATTATTCCTTTGAGTGTTCGCTATGGTGGACCTATGTACCAAATTTCAAGCTTGTAGGTCAATGGGAAGTACCCAAAAGGTTTTGATGATCTGTAGTCAGTGACAAAAGCGATTTTTGAGGTCCTATATCTCGGAACCTACTACTGTTGGAAGATTAATGTTTTGTCAATATTGAGACATGATAGCGTACGAAATTACATCTCTCCATCTGTCTCCAGTGCCGAGTTATAAGCCTCTAAAAAACGGCTAAGTTGTTTCGTGTAAAAGGAGGTAGTGCGAGAACTTGGCTGGTTGCACTACCATGCACCTAGATTGAAGAGTTTATTAAGAACGTGTCAACAGATCGAATGTGGTTTTACGTCTTGAGACAGTGAAGTAGAATCTAGACGCATGTCATTGGTTGGTTAATTGTATAGGTATCGCTTATTGCACATTATATGGTATGTAATTGCTTTCTACTTTATCGACATATAGAACTTGCCGTTACACAGTATTTATGTCTAACAGTCCACGTACCGAATGTTTGCGGAAATAATTCGCCGATACAGTTCGCCGCCATAATCGGTGGTTTAGCGCAGAGTATCGTTCGCGCAGGTTGCTGCGCTTTGTTTACGCATCGGTTAGGCGAGTGAAAGTTTCCGTCGCGACGCGACGCGTCGGTCCCGCTCGCAAAAGCGATTTCGCGCGAGTAAATTGCACGTGCTCCCCGCGAGTACACGCGAACAAAAACGTGTTTGAAAGTTTCCAACAAGCGACGGACTCATTTGTGCACGTTAACGTCGGCTGAATCGCCTTCGGCCGGAAGTCTAGCGAACCATTGATAGGATCGAGCGACCTTGAAGTTACTTGAAAAAGTAATTAGAACAAGTTTTACACCGAAGAAGAAAAAAAGAAGGGAACAATGTATAAAATGAAGAAGCAGAATATAATTAGATCATCAACCCTTCAGTGTGATTAGTGAACAATATGATTTCTGGACTGCGGATTTTATGCGTTTAAGACAAAACTGAGTATTTTTCAATCTATTAAACATGTTAAGAAAGAAAATAAGCTTCCACTTCACTCCAGTTCGTTGCAATTCCGGTACAAAGTTTCTGTTTTGCACAAAGATCCTATGTCTAATGATTTTCCTGTACTCTAGTAAATATTGAAATGCTGAATTTCGTGGTTGACGTCGTTATCAGTAATGAGATCTTCTTCACGGAAATACATACATTCATTTCTACACACATTAACTCAACATTAAATCAACGTCGAAACAATAATTACTATATGATTCAGAGCTAAACGTTTTTCGCGTTGTTCGCACCATTCGCTCACGCGTGTCGGAAATAAATCCGAACAATGGGAACGCACGATAAAGCTCGAGTCACACCGCGTAACTTCGTACAAAATGCTCGATGCCCGGAGATACCGCGTCGCGCGTTCGCAAAAAGAAACATTTATACCCGCTAACTTTCCATGTCACGAAAGAAATTTTCCCACTCATAAATTACATTGTTATCGCGATAAATTTCTTCGTGTAAGTCGCGGCATTTCCATAGATATTGGAGCACGCGAATTCGTTGAACGCGTTCGACCAACAACGTTTCACCGGCTCTTAACCTCTTTGAGGACGAGTCAACTCGGCGACGGTGCTGCTTGCCTTTCACTGATTTCTTCTGCCTATTTCGCTACCGATCGCCGCGATTCGTTGCCTAACTAAACAAATACAGCCGGCTTCAATAGACCAGTGGTCGGCAAACTGCGGCTCTTCTATGAATGACGTGTTTAAAATTAATTTATTTTATTTCAATTCAATGGTATTGTATTTTCATACAATTTTCAATCAGTCAGTGTGTTATATATAAATTCAAATAACGAGCAATTTCTACTCTATTTTTATCAATAAATAAGATTATTATAAAGTATGATTCCTTCGGTGTACCTAATTTTAACCGACCTCCAAAAACAGGGTTCCTGTAAAGAAATTTAAAGCATTGCTGCTGATAATTAGGTCGTTCGGAAAGTCGTTTCGTTCTCTCAAAGGAAAATGAAAGCCAATTTTTGACCATTTAGAATAAGTTTTGTGACGTTTTGTTCTTCCAAGTTTAAATTAATTTTTAATGATCTCTTGCGATTTTTTCAGGCATCTTAAAGATTCCATGCTCGTAGAATTTCTGTTTTCTATTACCCAAAACTTGAGTTATATGACTTCTTACTCTTTAACTCTCCTTAAACAGCACACAATTTTTTCTTTCGTGCACTGTATATTTACCCTCGCGGTAATAAAAAAGCAAAATGTGATGAAATAAAAAAAAATGTTTGAAAGGGTAGAAAGCACTACAAGGTAGTAATTAAGTAATAACAAATGGAAACGTTGCTATCTGTACACGAAAAACGAAATTACTTTCCTAATATTCGGCTCTTTTAATTAACGAGTTTGCCGACCACTGCAATAGACCAACTTCTCGACCATACGACACCGGACGCGGGAAATTTTCCCTCAAAATTGCCAAAATTGTCAAAAGAAGCAGAGAAATTACGCCAGCAGGGCAATGGATGTAGTGGGAGCGATGAGACCACGCCTTTAGCAATTAAAGCACGCCCCTCAGAGCACTCTACGAAAAGGAATCAGGGAAATTCCGATTTTTGGAGCACTCTATATTAAAGGAGCAAAGAAACCACGCCTTCGGACACTCTACAAAAGGGAAACCGGGAAATTCCGATTTTTGGAGCACTCTATATTGAAGGACCAAGAAAACTGATATTCAAACTGTTACCGACAACTTTGTGAAAGAAAATCGTACAACAATTTCTAACTTCTACTTTCAGAATCTGTCATTGGTTCCTTTTTAAACAACTTCGTCTTCGTCGAATTAAGCTTCGTGATTTAGAATGTCTCTGGCAGAAAGATTGTACTCCATAGAAAATAATATTGCGCAAAGATTTTGTTGAAACCTGAAGAGGATAATTTAGTTTCAAAATCGCTAAACGATCGAACGAACTGGTTTGCCGAAAAATGCAAGTTTCCAGCAACGAGGGAGTCGGCGCGGCGGCGTTTCAGCTCGGGTAATAATTTGTTTCCGAAGTAACTCCGACCTTCGGCTGTTTATAAATCCGCCATAAACCTTCACCCTCCCCGGCTACTTATGTTTCACGTCTTCCAGCTCTTCTTTCTCTCTGCTGCCATAGCGGCGCGTGCTCGCCGCGAGCTGGTTCCCCAGTTGCAAAACAATTCGCAATGCCCGGAGCTCGTTCTTTTTATATTTCATCGTCGGAAGAATCTCCGTACTCCCTCCTCTCTCTCTCCTGTTACTCATTCGCTCGCGAGCCTACAACACGAACAATCTGCAACACGAACGTTGTTCGATGTGTGTACACTCCGCGAGTGCGATTTGAATAATCGATAAAACATACAAGTTTTATGCGCCCTTTCGGCCCCGCGAGCCAGTGCATCGTGAGTTCATCGCAAATGCATCTCGCTGGTTCTTGCCGCGGCCGTGACGCGCTTATGCGAGGTCAGTTACCAGCTGTCGGTAAACACTTGGTAAACAAACGCGAGAGACCGTCGAACGCTAAAGACGCTGAGCCTTTGAGTCGTACGGTCGGTTCTTCCGCTTTGGAAAATCGAGTCTGGAAGAAAAAGATGTTTTTCTGGTCTTCGGACATTGGTAAAGGTATCCGCGAAGTTTCAAATTTTTACGTTCATTGGTTTTGTTTGAAAAACTCTCGGGGTTCGTGCAATTTCCCGATCGTTCGCTTTCGATTTTAAGTTTAATTTTCGAGCAGACTAAACAAATTCCGCTGGACGTCTGAAAAACGTTGTCGATATTCCTCAAAGTCTGAGATAAATTGCTCCACTAGATTCTTCGTCAAAATTCTCGAAAATCTTTGATCTGTCGGATTCATAAACATAACAAGCAATAAAAATGAATGGAAATTAAATATCAGGTACGTCAATACGCTGTACGTCCAATAACCGCTCGAAAAAAGGTAATTTCCGGCAGCAAAAACTGCAATCGAGTTTTTAAACATTTTTGATTGGAGCTGTAACCTGTTCAAAGCGAACGCAATTATTATTTTAACTTATGAAGCGATTTGTTTGTCGATTAATAAAATAATCATTAATCGTGTCACAGTGTTTGCACAGTATTTGCATCGAGTCTTAATTAAGTCGTTTATCGAGTGAGATACGGGAGATCACATTAATTTTCAGTTTAATCCGCCTCGGCAATAATCGACAAATTATTCGATTAACGCGTTCGTCCTAACGACCGCGTCAGTTGAAATTTTTCCTGCTGAGAGGACACTGATTGTCGATCGGTTTCGCATGCAAATCCACTGCGGAACGTCCTTCCTAAGCAGGTGTCAAGCTTCGATCTCTTTCTTCTCCCGTCGACGACCGCGACCTTCCCTCGTTCTCGTTTTTCCTCCATTAACTTCCCAATCAACGTTGACGCCGCCGCGTGCGACTCGTAATTCTACGAAAGAAGCAAGCTTGCGAAAGAGAAGAGAAGAGAGAGAGAGAGAGAGAGAGAGAGAGAGAGAGAGAGAGAGAGAGAGAGAGAGAGAGAGAGAGAGAGAGAGAGAGAGAGAGAGAGAGAGAGAGAGAGAGAGAGAGAGAGAGAGAAGGGGGAACGTACTTATTACTAAACTCTCATAACCACGACCGGATAACAACGTGCATTCGAAGAAGTTAAAGACTGGTCCGAGTAGATTGTTGCCTCACGATGTGTTAACCTGTTAACCTGGCCAAGCCGAGTTATCTCGTTAATTGTATTCGGTCCGTCTACCATTTACACTTTTTCTTCGTTCGATTTATCTGCCGGCAAATTTTGCAGCATAATTTAGACTTCGCGTTATAGGCTGGATCGCTTCGAATCACTTTTATTTACTCGACGCCGGAGAGTGGCTCGCTGGTTTATGCCGCAGAAAAGAAAAATACAATAATGCAGACGGGCCGCTGCCATGCTGCTGGTTCTCAACCTCATTCTGTGGAAGTTCAGTCGTTCCCTTCAACTTCATCGGGCAATATTTTCTACAATTCCGATTTCCTGCTTCTCAATATTTTATTTCACACTATCATTTGCAGCTTCTTCATCGACTCTCGAAGAGGAAGCAATTCAGAGAAGAATGCTGACGAGAGTGTATCAGCTAAACATTTTCCAGATTTTCTATTTCGTATTTCTCGATATTTTATTCCACACAATCCGTTTGCAGCTTCTTCATCGAATCTCAAACAGGAAGCAGATGCAAGAAGAATGTTGATGAGGGTGTATCAGCATACACAATTACTGCGTTAAACGTTTCCCCAATTTTCGATTTCCTACATCTTGATATTTTATTTCACACGATCATTTGCAGCTGCTCTATCGAATCTCAAAGAAGAAACAATTGAGAGAAGAATGCTGATGAGGGTGTATAAACGTACACATTCTGAGCTAAACATTTTCCAGATTTTCTATTCCCACATCTCAATATTTTATCTGGCACGGTGCGCTTGTGTTTTCGTTAAGTCTCGAAGGGTAAACAATTGAGAGAAGAATGTTGATGAGGGTGTTCTGTCACATACGTTTGAAAGATACACAAACCGCAGTCGATTACCCGACACAAAATACCGACGACCACGCATATGGGACGCGGTGGCAAACGCATCAACATAGAACCGCCATACGACGCGTCCACGGACGGTCGCCAGTAATTGTCCACCCCTCTGCAATCATTCCAGGCTCATAACATTTGCGCGGTCACACTGGAGCGGGCAAGTATTCCGAGCATCGGTGTACCAGAATCATGTTGTCATTCGACCCCAGAAGAAGAAACTAGCCGCCATGCGTAGTAGAATTAGACCGAACCCGTTATGCAGCTAGCCAAAAGTCCTCCACTTCACCCGGAAGCTGTTGCAGTAACAACTGTGGGCGGGGGTTGTGAAATTCTCGAGTCGACGCGAGGATTGTTTCGACCTCTCAGACCGGAGACGAACAAAAATTGCCTTGTGGAGTTGTGCAGTGGAAATGTAGAAATCAAGAGCCGTGAAACCACGCCCATTCAAGCAGTATACGTAAGAGGAAAGATTAACTCGGGAAACCACGCCCTCAGGCACTCTACAAAAACAAATCAGGGAAATTCCGATTGTTGGAGCTCTCTATATTGTAGGAGCAAAGAAACCACGCCCTCGAGTTAATTGATATAGAGAGGACAGACCCTTCAGGACACTCTACGAAAAGGAATCAGGGAAATTCCGATTTTTGGAGCAATCTGTATTGAAGGAGCAAGGCAACCACGCTTTCAGGGCAATTGATATAGTGAGAGCGACGAGACCACGCCTTTAGCAATTATGCCACGTCCCTCGAAGCAATCTACAAAAGGGAATCAGGGAAATTCCGATTTTTGGAGCACTCTGTATTGAAGGAGCAAAGAAACCACGCCCTTCAGGGCACTCTACAAAAAACGAATCCGGGAAATTCCGATTGTTGGAGCGCTCTACATTGAAGGATCAAAGAAACCACGCTCTTCAGGGCACTCTACAAAAACGAATCAGGGAAATTCCGATTTTTGGAGCTCTCTATACTGGAGGAGCAAAAAAAACCACGCCCTCGGATTAATTGATGTAGTGGGAACAGTTAAGCCACGCCTTTCAGGACACTCTACGAAAAGGAATCGGGGAAATCGCGATTTTTGGTGCACTCTGTATTGAAGGAGCAAGGAAACCACAACCTCAGGGCAATGGATATAATGGGAGCGACGAGACCACGCCCTTCAGAGCACTCTGCACATAGAAATCAACAATTCCACGTCCCTCAGACCAACCACTCTAAACAAAAAGTGAGAGGTACAATGTTCAAATCTTGAAGATCGAGGGTCCCTCCTCGCCTTAACTTCACAAAGCGTGGCCCTCGGGGGCAACACACCATCCTCCCATCCACATCTTCCTATTTTCCTATTTTTAACTTGTTTATCGAGCTCCTCTGAGTAACAGATTGCCCAATCTGTTTGGAATAAAGAACGGAACAAGACGTAACACATTTAGAAGGGAAACGGGCCGGAATCGTGAGGGTCTCTCATAAGTAGCGCACGCAGCAGAGGCGAGATTTTCGGGTGGCACGTAAATAACGCGCATACCGGCACCGGGAGCAAAGGTCCCGGCCACGACAGATTGACGAATCGATTTCTCTGCGGCAGAGTCGTTCCACAAGGCTCGACGATGCTCGTCGTCCCTTCTTCCTCGTTCCCTTCTTTCCTCTGATTCGTCGTCTCGCTTTCTTCAATGCCAACAACCGTACAACAGAAAGAGACGATAGAAATCTTTTCCGTTACCCTCTAAAGGAAGGCTTCAGAGGTGGGAGCGTCGAACAGAGAAAACCTGGGCTTGTCCACCAGCTTGTACAAAAGCCGTTTACGATTTATAGTTGGAGCTTATAGCCCGCCTAGTTGGACGACTTCGTTTCAACGATAATCTAACGCGTGTGTGGGATTGTCGTACGACGTGTTGTACCGAAATATGGCTCTCGTAAAATTCGCACGATTCACGATGCGCGTGCGATGGATTGCAGTGTGCATCACTGTGTCGCGACTCGTTGCCACCGTTTCTCTCTGCAGCTTCAACTTTGGGAAAAGAGGCTTTTTGTTTGAACATTTTTGGTGCTCTGGGATCTTGAGGCTCGTCTTCGTCTCAGTCGATGTAATTAATTGCGATTGTTTATTGGGATCAATATGGCGATGAAGTGCTTGGTGTTAACATTGTGTTCTTATCTCTGTAGAATTGACTTGCATCCCAAAATCCTTGGACGAAGGAGCAGAAGTACTTGCTTTACGAATTGTTCTATGTTCACTTGTTCATCGCACTCACTGTCTTCATTTGCACTATTCATCTTCACTTATTCATTAACCAGTTCCTTTATTATTCGTTATTTTTCTTCTGAAATTATTTCTGAATGTACTTTTTCTACTGTTAATTCATTCATCGTTGATGATCTCGCCGCTCCACTATGTTCCCGTACTTAGTCCAAACGATCATTGGTGTTTTGGATCACGCGAGCTCCGCGGCGGCACGCGAGTTAACATGGGACAGGGGAGAGAGTAGAGACGGGGTTGCCAAAACCATAATAAGGATTTGCGACAATAGAGGCTCCTCGTCACCTCTCCCCCCACCGTTCGAACTCCTTCGGCACTGCTGATTGCCGAAGAAATCAGTTACCGTTAGAACTCCAGCTTCGCTTTAGCTAAATCGCTACCGATAAGGAATCAAGGCCTTGCTCTTCCTGTGCCTTCCTTCTCTTTGTCACTATCTTACTTAAATATCGTTATCTGTCGTTTCTCATAATTATAAGCGGTGTCGGGTTCTAGTTCTAAGCTAAAGTTAAGTTTTGAATAAAGTGGACGTCTTGACTCGTGCTTTAGACATTAATCTAACAGTGCTCGTGGAGTTATATTTAACCTCCTTCCACGACCATGCTATTCCTTTACAATTGGACAAAATCGGATAGGATCATTCTACACTTGACTGCACCGAACAGATGGTTACTCGGCGTCGACCAAACAGTTTCGATGGTTCGCAACAGCCGTTCATGGAATAATAAAATGGTAACGCCTGTACAGGCCCCGTTTAGGCTACCCAGGTCCTTTCGATGGTGCAGTAGGAAAGAGAGCGAGAGAGAGAGAGGGAGTCCGTAGTGTGTATGCGCCGATATATATTTAGCTTGTGCGGCATTTCTCGACCCACATACTCATCGGGAGGCAGAATGGCTCGTATGCGTGGGGTCATCACGCCGTTCGCCGCGACAAAGACTCGTCTCTCCTTCTCTCCTCTCTTCTCTGCTTGCTCTTTTTCTTTCTCGCCCATCTTCCTCGTCTTCGGCGTCGACGACTCCCGTGAAAGGGCCGCGCGCGGCGTGTAACCTCGATTTTTAAGAGCTTCCATTTGCCTGATTCCTTCTTCTTCTTCGGTTCTCTTTCTTCCTTCTACCATGCCGCCCTTTTTTCGGCTCCCTACATTCTCGTTGGACCTCTGCGGCTCGTTTTCTTTCTCGACGCACCCGGGACCTCTCTGGCCGGTAACTGAAACGTTTATGTCAGTTGTAAGTGAATTATGCGCCGGTCCGCGCCTGGCTCCGGGGTTATGGTTACACTCGGATTTTCGGCTCGTGAGTAATAGTCCCACTGGATGCACCGCGAGATTACATATGCTCGCTGTGTCGATGCTGCATTATGCTTTAATAGTTTTGTGCGGGTAGTTTAAATCTACATTTATGTTCCTCCATTATTTTCTCTGACCGGGCAATATCATTTTTAAAAATTTTATTAAGTCTACCAATTCTTGTCGCGACTGCGTGAAACCCAATTTGGACAGACTTTATAGTTTCTTCGTGTTTCCAGGATAATTATTCAGGCGCACTTCGTCGTGTCACCAAGTTTAACCCCCTTGCTTTATAATATCGTGTCTGACACGTGATGAAGATTCTGAACACATTCTGATAAAAATGTATGTTAATTCTTTCCTTTAAACCCCTCCCCCCCGAAACAAAATTCTATTGTGGTTTTGTTAATATACAGCAATTGCAGAACATACAATTTATATAAATATTCTCTTTTTTTAGGAAATTACGATCTACAAAAAAAGTTCTAGTCACTAAAGCCATTAATAAAATCGTAAACTAAAACCGTAAAATAAAGGGGTTTCCCTTTTGCCGTATTCTAACAAGTCAGACTGATCATGAAGATTTTAACAAAGTCTAACAAATATGAATGCTATGAGTTTCTTTTTAGATGAGATAAAATTTAAAATATATGTGGCCATACAAAACATATAAAGACTCGCTGTAATTATAAAGAAAATTGTACGGCAAGGGGTTAAAGGGATATCTTAATGTTAGATTGCCATTAAAACCGATTTACACGGAATCGATGAGTATCGTACCGGTGCGGTGGCGCGGCATGATTTTAATGCGCGGTAATCGCGAGAGTATTCGTGATAAACTCGGTCGAGACGAGATCGTAAAGCTCCGAGAGAAGAGTGCGCGGGTGCAAGTAAAGAGTCCGAAGAAGTCAATGTATCATCGAACGGGGTCATGCATTTAATCGTAAATCCGCAGTTCATTTTCCTTTCGGTGAAATTGATGACCGAACTCGATCTGCGCGGGGTGCTTCACTTCATTTCGGAACCCTAAATTAAACTGTTTGATCGATCGTTTACGTTTTCCATATAAAATGAATTCCCTTAGCAATGCCACTGAACGATGATACATCAAGTATCATCATCATGAAATGATGTTAAAAGATACCGGAGCTGCTTTTTAACGAAATCAATAGAAACTGATAAACTTTTAACGAAGGATTCTTGTGATATTTATTTGTTAGACAAGCAAGGGTCAAGTTTCTTTCCTCCTCAATGGAACTTGAATTTTCTTCAAGATCGGAAGAAAGTCCAACAACCCACTAAGCAACAATATAAGCGCACCACTCGACCAACAATCGTATCCTGAAAATGGAAAAATACAGCAATATCGTCGCACTTGGGAAAATAAAGCAGAATCAAGAGGGTTTCTTTTTGTGTTGTTGAGCAAGCAAAGTGTCCCCAATCCTTATTGCCTGACTTCTTATAAAGTTCTCTGCTTTCATAAGAAATCCGAGAAAATCCTCGAGGCGGGCTGAAAACGTCGTTGGGGTACGAAACTCCATTTTCCATGGTATTGGTCAGCCGTGAAAGCAAAATGCCGCGAAATTCACTTCACAATGAATTAGATTTATTCTTACTTATTTAAGGGTGTTTCTTACTTACCGTTTTACTCTTTGCCCAGAATTATATGTAGAGAGAGAGAGAGAGAGAGAGAGAGAGAGAGAGAGAGAGAGAGAGAGAGAGAGAGAGAGAGAGAGAGAGAGAGAGAGAGAGAGAGAGAGAGAGAGAGAGAGAAATTGATGAATTAATAATTCCTCAACCTGAAGTAGCTACCAAATCGAAAGTAAAAATATTTATTCAGTTGCGATCTAGTTAGATCAGCAATGTAACAATCAGATCGTTCACGGTGACTGGTGAAAATCTGAATAAACGCGATGAAAACTCGCGTTCACTGCTCGCGATTTTTCCGGAGCGTGATTGATTTTATCAATTATTATTAATGGCTGAACCACCGGACGTGACACTATTGTAGTTAACTGTAGGTGGCTCCGAAGTAAATGCCGATGGTCGAGTCGACTCTGCACAGGGAAATAAGGTAGGTGTCGGCTGACGTATCGGTTTGTTTCGGTTTTATTAATCTTGTTACTTTGCCGGTCGGCTGGGTACGAAAGCACTGTCGTACGTCTTTGCATAGAATCCGTACCGCGGCGCGAAACTTTCAACGATCTCATCGATTTCCGAGCCGGGCACAGAGCACACGGTCACGCACAGATGCACAAAACGAATCAAGGGGGTCACAGGAACGATAATGCGCCGATACTGCGCATTGATTTAGCCGGCCGAGTTCCCCCAGCCCGTCGACAATGACTCATGGTTACACTCTTTCCTCGAGTGCGAATCCTCGTGAACGCATCCGCGCGAAGAAACGCTGCGAATTTATGCGATCGGCTCCCGACCACGCATTCCCTCATAAATGTAACTGAACGAGAATGAAAAATGAACTATTTGTAGAAATTTTTCCCAAACATTACTGCAAAAATGTTCTGCATTCCAAAAAATTGCAGGATCAATCATCCAATTTAAAATTTTTACATTCAGGTCCATTTGCTTTGTTCTGTACTGCATTGTTTATAATATCTCATTCTCCTTTGGTGGGAATACATTCTCCAGTGTTAAACTTGTCATAAAATACAATTGTTTTAGCGCATTGAATCAATATGTCAGGGTATACCACCAGTGGAACGTGTTAAAAAACAATGCAAAAATATTCTACGGTTTTCTAATCGCTTCTCAACGGAAATCAATCTTCAAAAACCGCTCGCACACAACAAATTTACAATTTAATTACTGCTCGGCATACTGAACAGCAATCTCGGAGATTTCCCGATGGGGCTTTCGAGTCAATTCGCGAATAGCAACGCGAGACTGAAAGAAAAAGATCAATTAGGGGTTAAAGCCCGTAACGAGCATGCTCGCGGTGCTTTTTCCGTCGACTGGGGGCGCTCATTACATTGTGGTATCGCTAATTGCGGGCATGTATCATTCGATCTTTCGAACGGTGTCCATCGTCGATGGAAAAAAAAGCCAGGGAAGCGTCAGGACGTGAAACGAGCGTGCAAACCGCGAGAGAAAGAGAGAGAGAGGAGGAGATCATGCTTCATAAATTCATGGCCACGGACCCGGCACAGCGCGGCGCGTTCTGTTGGAGGAAAAGGTGGCTCTCTCTCGGTGCTTGGCTCCTTTAATTGGTTTCCTACGCATCTGGGCTTGTAGTCGGCGGCAATAAACCGGTATGTATCAAAGATTTATCGGCGGATCGGGCCGAGTCGAAGCGTTAAAGCCCGAAGCCGCGCGCACGCTCCTCGCGGGGATTGAATTGATTCCCGCGACGACGCGGCCAACGAAACCGCACCGATCGCGCATCGTTCGATTATTTATCGACAAACTGAACGACACTGTTCGATTCCTCGTTCGATCCTCTTTCAACTGGATCCAGCGTCGGATGGCGCTCGGTTGCGAAAACTTCTCGAAAACATGTCTGCTAGGACCTGTCCGATGTTTTGCTTTCGTTTCTTCTTTAAAATTGTTGTATCTGGTCCTCTTCCGTCGAGCATTTTGTTTTTTACAAACTACATATTCTATTGTTGCATGAGATCTTTTTATTCCTTTTTAGTGCATTTTAATATTTATATTAGATCTTCTGCGTCGATTACACAATTCTCCCTTTGCGTTTCATACAAAATGAACAATAAAAACCCTAACTGCGTGAAATATCGAGTATTTTATGTTTATCATTAGACGGTGGATCTCTACGCAAAATAAAAATTTGCTACCTGATTCGCAACAAACTGCAGTGAAATAGAAATTTATTTCCTCTCTTAATATGTTTAATAGGATGAAAATAATATTCCATCTGAATTGCAAGAAACCGGAGTGGCATAGAAATTTATTTTCTCTCTTAAGGTTGGGGAAAAAGATTCTTCGTATTTTAATGCAGAAATGAGTCAAGCTTTTTCCATATTTTAAATGAAGTTTATTAAATCATGTATGTGCCATTTTGATCGACTACCTTTTGCCATTTTTGAGGTAAAACCATCCCGTCACTGTAGAACTTCTGTGATTTCTGGGCGAAAAACTGCAACACGTGATTTTCACAGGCCTCTTTTGAAGTCAACTTCACACCATTAAGAGAATTCTGTAGAGACCGAAACAAATGGTAGTTTGTTGGTGAAATATCAGGACTACACGGTGGGTACATTAAAACTTGCCAGCCAAGCCCTTTAATTTTTTACGGGTCGCCAAAGATGTGTGGGGTCTGGCATTATCGTGATGGAGGACGATGCCTCTCCTGTTTATCAATTCTGGTCGCTTTCTCTCGATTGCTTGACGTAATCTTACCAGTTATTGACTGTAAAGGTTAGAATCAATCGTTTGACCAGATGGCAGCAGCTCGTAGTGAATGATTTCTGTATGATCCCACCAAACGCACAGTACAATCACCTTTCTTGGCGTCAATCCTGGCTTTGCTACAGTTTGCGGAGCTTCGCCTCGCTTCGACCACGATCTTTTTCGTACATTATTGTCGTACGTGATCCATTTTTCATCGCCTGTAATGAGCCGTTCCAATAAAGGTTCGATTTTGTTTCTTGTTAGCAACGACTCGTAAATTGAAATTCGACCCATTAAATTTTTCAAAGTTAACTTGTGAGGCACCCAAACATCGAGCTGTTTTTTGTATCCAGCCTTCTTTAAACGGTTTAGAACTGTTTTGTGCTCGATGTTTAGTTCCTTACCGATGTCACGACTGTCAATGTGCCGATCTTGCTCAACTGTTTGCATGATTTCATCGACTTTTTCAGTGACGGGTCGACCAGAACGAAGTGTATTTTTGACACCAAAATTTCCAGATTCAAAACGCTTGAACCTACTTTGTAGTTGTACCACACGTACTGATACTGTATCACGTCCATAAACATCACAAATTTTTTTAGCAGCTCGGGCCGCATCCTTTCCTTTTTTGTAATAAAATTTCAAAATGTATCGAATTTCTTCTTTGTTTTCACTCATTTTCAAAACGTAATAACTTTTGTTAGTTACTCTCTGATATGTCACCTTTCAGACGAGCTCGAGTAATGCCAGATCCGATTAATATTAACAGAGTTATGATATGGTAACTCCATCTATCGGGAGAATACGAAGAAACTTTTTCTCCAACCTATACGTTCAATAGGTTGAAAATTATATAAAAGTATTTTTAAATTCGTAGAATGTTTTTAATGTTTTATATTACACACTCACTTTTGTCGTAAATGCATCAAATCCGCAGTCTAGATACAACAGTGTTTCAAAATTCTTTTAATGATTTCGCTGTTTTGAATTACACCTACTCATTTTTGTCATAAATGCATGAAATCCGCTGTCTATTTATCACCTTTAAGCACCTTCCACCAA
Source organism: Lasioglossum calceatum (assembly GCA_963966675.1). NCBI lineage: Eukaryota > Metazoa > Arthropoda > Insecta > Hymenoptera > Halictidae > Lasioglossum > Lasioglossum calceatum. Next base: position 14,033,245 of record OZ016540.1, read on the forward strand.
CGATGACATGTCGTAAAAATCGATTACTTGTGTCCAAGTGTCAAACAAAACACTTCATAACAATAATACAGATACGTATCTTCATCGTTTCTTTGACATCGTGGAATCGAGATATCTCGTACATTCCTCTGAAGGCACGGTATTTTCTTCAGCGTTTTAGCAAATGAAGAGCTAAATTTTGGTTGCGGGCGACTGAGTGTCCTGTGGGTTTTTCGGCCGGCCCTCTAGTCGCGTAATTCGCGGTTAGGGCTATAAATCGTGTTAAATGGAGCGATCGCCTAATGCTCGCGGCTCCACGCGCGGGCCTCGCGTGCTTTGCATTGTTTCGTTTCATCGGATCGATAGCAGCTAGTGCTGCCTATTAATTGTAGATTCATTCTAGATTGTCAATTTTCGTGGATTTTCTCTTGAACACCGCGCTGTTTTTTTGCGAATGAAAGTTTTCGGAACCATGTGTACAGTAACCGTTGGAAACTCTCCGGCGAACAACTGTGTGAAATTACAGATTGGAAAATCAATTTTCCTCCCCACAGGAATGTTAAATCTTTACGTTCCTCCTTTTTTCCTCATGGACCCTTCATTCGTAATCCTCCGGTAGATCTCTCCGTTCATTTTTCTCGACGCTTTCGCGCGTAATCGGCCGCCATTGTGCGGCTAATTGATTCTTCGTGTTGCGCTGCTGGCACCGATAACGGCAATAATGATGTTAATGATGTCTTTATCGCGCGTGTTAACGCAGCCGCCGCGAGAAAAAAATTCCGGAACGTTTATGCCACTATTTATTTGTTGACACGAACTCTGGTATGTTCAGATTTATCGCGTCGGTTTAAATTAATTTCTAAATGTGGATAAATAATAGCGATCTAGAACAAAGGGTACAGCTATTATTAACGCACGGGAATAGCTATTAAGCTCGCCTATCATTAACAGTCGTGGACAAATGTAAAAAGTACACTGTCATTTAGTTAACTCCTTTGGAAAATTACAACTATTATATCTGTAACAGAATACCAACGTTGTCATACAATCACGTTGTTGTGAGCTGCATAATTGAAAGACTGTACATTTTGTGCGTTTATCACGGAAACAAGTTGGTGCAATTTGAGTAATTACTCGCATATAGTGTTTACAATCTGAATACTTTGAATTTAGTGTTTCGAGCATAAACAAAGGTGTCGATTATTTCATTAACTAAACATTTAATTAGTAGAAAGAAAGAAGCTTTTAGATTTACTGTAGGCGATTTTTATTGTGCACAAAGATCCGCAGTCTAATTGAAAATTAATTGTGCCAATAATTCTGTTGTTAACAGTACGATATTATCGCGCAACTGAGATAACAATGAACGCTGTAAGTGAGAAGAAAAAAATGAAATGAGATTGAAAGCACAATAATTGCAGCGTTTAAAAGATAAAAGAGTATTCTCCGGTGCGGTTGTTCCGTTCCGCTTCTCGAAACAGCATCCAACGGTGCTCGAGAGTCAATGATCATTTTATGTAGCGTTAACTTCGCATTATTTCGGCTTACGAGTGATAAACTATGGTTCCGGACTAGACTCTCACCCGAGGTGCACGTAATTCCCGGTGCATCTGTTGCATCAAACATTCATCTTTATTTACCGAATAAATGCAGTCTACTCTACACTCGCTCCCGAGACCGCCTCGCTTATCGCAAATTATACGCCAAACAGAAATTACAGTTCTGCGTTCGCGAGTGATTGCTTCGCGTTTGCAATTCTCGTTTCCTTTGATTATTATTTATTGATTGCTTTAAACCGTATAAATCAATTATACAATATATTATTATGATTGTGTTACAATATGGCTTAGTGTCCACCTTACAATTAGTTTACATTCATTTTGTTCGGTTACAACTGTCTCGTTAAAATTAAATTTTAATCGAGCATGTTTTAATAAAGTTAAAAATGATTTCGAATGGATAGAAATCATGTTTATACATATGTATATTGGGAATTCAGCACCACTCTCACAAGCACTGTCTAACATAAAATTAACACTGGCTAACAAAGCCTTTAAATTGCTCGTTAACATTTTTTCGATTATCTGGAATTATTTTGTCAGGCGGAAAAGAATTTGTCGTTGTAGATTAGATTAGCGATTAGTCCTTTGCACTCGGAACTATTTTCACTGGAAAATTAAACATCTCTTCCGACTTAGAATATTTCCATTCTCAATGATTTTTTTAAATTTGGTGGATACGAAATTGATCCAATACCTCATACAATACGTGAATGTTTAGTAATTGATTAATAATCTAAACATTCTAAACGATATTTTAAATAATGGTGGAGCAATTTTTAGTGGCGACTCTGGGTCACATAATAAACAACAGCATATTTTGAACAATTAAGATCTGCTTTACTCTAGAAAACTTCGCTCTTCTTCGCACATTCTAATTTTCAATTTGCATGGATTAGTAGATTGAAGTTGAGCCACTCTCGCCCATTAAAAAAAGCCAACAAATCCTCATCGAGATAAATCGAACTCCGCTCACCTCTCCTACAAATTGATACTTGAAACCTCGATTTTCCGCAAACGTCTACAATCTAGTATCAATTTGTGTTCGAGGAATGCATAAAATTGCAGTGACTGCAACACTATCCTGCTTGTTTCGCAGCCTTGAGGCAAGGGGGCTAATAGGCGGCGATCCTCCGATAAATAAACAAACGGAAAGGTCTCTCTATCGTGTCTCGATAGGCGCTATAAAGACTCCGGGTTTCACGAGGCGAAAGAAATAAAAAGTTACGGTGTCCGGTTTAGCGATGCGCGCGTTGCAACGTGCTAGCAGGATCGCACCAGAAGAGAGAGACAGAGAGAGAGCGAGAGAGACACTCCATCAAGGCCACGGTAATCCTTTCCCGCGATAAATACAATTACCTTCTCGGAATCGCGGTACAGCGAGCGAAGCGAGTGGAGTTCGCTCGCGACAAACTTAATTCGTTCGTAGGATAACGAGAGCGGATCGTAATAACGGTGGTAACCGCGAACTAATCGCGGTAATCTTCTGATAAGTCGCGTTGCAGCGATCGACTGGGTTGTGGACGGTCCATTAATATCGGTGATATCTCGCCTGGCGGAAAGTGTCGGTAGATATACGACGGAAAGTAGCCTCGCGTGAGTTATGGCACGGGATACTGTAGAAGAGATGGGAGGAGTCAAAAAATTTATGAGCCGGAGAGAAAAGAGAAGCAGATTGCGCTCACAATTTTGTTGCGTGACCTTTTCTGTGCCCAGATTCTGCTCTATAGTGTAACAGTACCGTTTAGTATGGGCGGAGCCAAGGACGAGGTCGAGGGCATCGAAGTCACGCCCCCTTATGGCACTCTGTGCATAGAGATCAATTAAACCGCGCTGTTTTAGTGAATTGTGTGGAAAGAGCCGTCAGACCACGCCCCTTGGAACTCTCTACTTTGAGGAAACTAGAAAACCACGCCTCTCGAAGGCACTCCAGAGGAGATAGAAAAGATAATGAATCGTGGCTCTTGGGGCACTCTACGTAGAAGAGGTGATGAAGCCACGCCTCTCGGGGCATTCTACACTGAAAGAGTAACGAAACCACGCCCCCATGGCTCTATACACGGATAAATAGCAAGACAGACATTCCGTTATTCATTCCAGTTGAACCCTCATCTTATTGCTCCCAGGGCACCGTTGCTTACTTCAATTCTTTGGGGCCATTTCCCAACGATTTTCATCGATTTTACCGCGAGAGAGTGCATACTCGTTTGGAAAAACGCGCCCGAACCGAGGGGAAACACCGCGAACTAATGTTTGCAATTACTCGAGCGATAAATACCGATTTACGAGCCGGAGAGCCTCGGCGGGCTGTGATTGAAGTGACTCATAGATTACACTAAAGTTTAAGTGCCGGCACTCTTGGTTCTCATACAAATCCCAGTGATAATACGCGGCGCGTATCTAGTATGTAGCAGTCACGTACAAATAAAACGTAACATTGATGCGCCACGAGTCGGACGCGGAATAACCGTAATCACCTGCGGCCAGCGTGATTCGTTGCAAATAGCGCATGCAAATCATGCTTCAAGCTGCTGCACGGTTTTTTTCGAGGCTTCGAGGATCCCACGTGCTCCTAGAAGTTAACAGGTTGGCGTCAGACTTATTTCTCGATCTGTCCGATTTTATTCCGTTGAAAAATACAATCGAATCAGAGGGTCTATCGTGGCCTAATTTAATTTCAAGAACACTGTTCTTGAATTTTTTGGCAGGTGTCACTCGAAGGGTTGCTTGCAACCTCCACCCCCAAGAAATAAATATTTTTTCTACCCTTCACAATTTGCTCAAAATTGTGAAAGAAATACATGAAATGTAAGAAGTTTTTTTTCATCTTAATATGTTGATTAATAACCGAGAAAAAAAATGATAAAGTGTACGGTGTTTACTCTCATATTAACCTTAAGTGAGCGGTTAGCGACTTCAAATTTTGCACACAATATCAATAAAAAATGTCGTGGGAGCCGCTGGACCATGCTAATCCTGCTAGACCCTTTATTAAACATTCTCTACCGTCTCCAACAACCCCTGAAGATGATCCCCTGGAAACCGGTTCACGTAGAATGCGAGGTCCACCTCTAAACAGGGCTAAGGGATGTATAGAAGAGCATCTTCGTGAAAGATGGCGATAATCCTGGAGTAAAAACCGGTGTCACGGAGTTCGCATCCCCTAAATCGGTTGGAATCGGCTCGCGCCACGCCGGCCCCGACCCTTCGGACGAGGCCGCTCCATTAATTTGTCCGTTACGCGAAACGGAGTAATATCGATAGTATCTGGGGGGTTGGAGAAGGGGGTGGTACCGGAGGAGGGTTAGCGGTTAGGGTGGTCGAGGGCAGAGGCGGGGGTGGAAACAGCGCGGATTCATGGGTTACGCTGGCTCTCGGGGTTCTGACGTCACGTCGCTTGTACGCAAGTTTACTACCACCACCGTTGCAGCCGCCACCACCACCTCCGTTGGCAGCGGCGGCGTGTTACTACTTCCACTAGTACTACCGCTAGCGATGGGATCAAGTTCACCTGTGTTTACAGATCCGAGTGAATTTTACAGTCAATTATAATCGGCAAGATTCGTTTCGTCGATTTCGAATCTGCTCGTCCATAAGTCACCGGACAATTATACGGATTCAGACGATTTTTCGATTTTTAAAGGTTCTATATTATGAAATAAAAATGGTACTTACTAATCTTTTCTAATGCAGAGGACACGTAAATCAAATTTGACCAAAATATCCTATATTTTCTACATTTTAATTATTACTCTCTTATATTTTCTAATTTTAAGAATTTAAGTCGGGTAATTGTTTTCCAATTTCGCTTCCAGAGCTGTCCATGATCATCCCACAATTTCTCAATTTCTGTTTCCCACATCATTTATTAATAATATAATATAAATAAAACGATAAAATCAAGAGTTGGAAGCTTGTATCCTTCAATTACCATTTTCTTGAAGATAAACTACCATTCGCAGAAAGTGTTCGATCATAAAAATCAAGCGCCTGCTATTATCGTTAGACTGCGGATGTTATACACTGCTCAAATCTATCTACTGTTTCTAATTGCAGTTACCAATTTTTTCCATAAATCCATTATAATTCCGCAGTCAACCTCGCATTCCTCCCAGCTGCATTCTCTACAGCAACGAACTAAACAAGACAAGCCATCGCTACACATTTCTCACGACTCCCACAATCTGATTGTTTCAAGAAAATATTCTGAACATTTTCTCACTCTCAACGGCTCCACAAACCGCCACTGACTTCCCCTACACAAATCAAGCAAATGCTTGCAAGGTGTTCAACGCCATCGCTGGCACCACCACTACAATGGCCGCCGGTGGATCCGCGGGTCGGCGCGACATCATGCTAGAGGGCGAGCGTGGAGGGGGGGGGGGGGTGTTCGGTGCACCAACACCGTCGATGGTTGCACCCCTCCTGACTCGAGGTTCCTCTCTCTGTTGGTGTCGGTATCGCGAGAGCGTGTGCCTATCGCTACCATTACGATTGCCAGTGTTTGCGTCACCCGCACCATTCTATTACCACCACTGGCGTGGCTGCACCTAGTCTCGTAGCCTCTTCCACCAGCAAAGACATCGGCTACGAAGACGACGACAAACAACGAAGACTATGACGGTCTCCTATGCGCGGTACCGCGTTGCATTACAGACGGAGGCACACCATCACGGAGGTCCTCGACAGATGGCTGGGAACGTGTGCATGGCTGTGAATAAGACAGAGAAAAACCAGTTGCGAGGGATGTTGGTGGGGCGCGGGGACGCCGAAGGGGTGGGTAGACAGAGAAACTGCAAAAGGTGAACAGAGAAAAATAAAAGTAGAAAGAGAGGGTGCATCAGAGTCGAACGTCTCCTTCGTTCCTTCTTTTCTTCCTGCGGCTCGATCAGCCGTCTACCCTCTTGTATGTTCTTCTATCTTCTTTCATCCTCTTCTGCGATGGCTGCTGTCCTCGTTGCACCGGCAGGTGCTCGCAGAATTACCGCAGAAGCATCCCCCAAGAGGGAAAAAGACGAAAAGCGAGCAGGGGCCGAGCGAGAAAGCGGCAACGAGTGAGCCGATACCTAATCCTCCCTTCGTTGGCCCACCCTCGGCAGGAAATCAATAGAGAGGGACTGTAGCCCTCCCTCCATACCCTCTCCTCTTGCTCGCTGCACCCCTTCGGCCCGTTTCTCTCTTTCTTCTTCATCCCCGTTCACGTCGAGGTCTCTCCGTTCCGTTCCTTCCTTCCTTTCTTCCTTCCTTCTTTTTCCAACAGGACCGTCGTCCTTTTTCCGACCGGCACGACGAACTTTCGAAACCGGACTGCCTCTTGTTTGCACCCTCTGCTCTCTGCACCCGCCATCCCCCTACTTCATCTCGCTCTCACGTCTCTCCGTTTCGTCTCGCTTCTGCCGTAGCACGCGACGATACCACGCGCCGATCGCGTCCTCTAATCTCCCGCGAGAAACCTGCTAATTGCCGTGATTCGTCGCTTCTTCTGATACCCATGGCCAATGTGAATTTATTCGGGTGGCGGGGGATGATTGGGGGTGAATTTGCGATCTTTCTGGTGGACTGAGGAGCTTTGCGGGAAACGAGAATTTTGTGCGCTGGTTGAGATTCATTGGAGGAAGATCTAGTTGCTTTTTTAGAATGTGACCTTAGATGGACCAGTTTTGGAATGTATTCCTGTAGGAATTTTGGAATGTTTCAAAGCTGGAATTGAAGGTGAAAGATGATACTTTGAGACTTTTTTAGAATGTTAGAGATAGACCATTTTTGGAATGTATTCCTGTAGGAATTTTGGAATGTTTCAAGGCTGGAATTGAAGGTGGAAGATGACTCTTTGTGATCAGGATGGATAATTTTCTGTTTTGACAATGTTGAATAAACTTGCGCTAAACTGTTGCGTCGAGAGAGCATTAAATGAATTTAAATAGCGTGTTGTGCGGTTTAAAAAACCGGATTTAAATTGTAGGGCGATGGGTTTTTAAAACTGCACCATCCCTTAACCGGTTCTCTACCTTCTTCTCTGGACCCCGAAAAATTGTTTGCGGGTCGGTACGGACCCAAGTATTGTACGACGAGGGTCAAACTGAAACAACTGCGTGCCATGGACGACAATGGATCGATGTCCGAGGCCGTTTCACTCTCTGAACGCGACCCTTGAAAGAAATTGAAGACCTTGGGGCAAATACGGAGGGGAATATTCATCTTTTAGTAACGTTTCACTTGCCGAAGTCTTACATATTTTTATAAATCGGTGATCATGCAGTGCAACACCAAGGTTATCTAATTGTTAATTACCGAACGATTGCGCTGGAAAATTTGCAAATTTAACCACTTCATCTTGAAAAATAAAGCTCGACCAAGAACTCGGAATTTATTCGATGCTTCCCCATTGAAAGATTTGTTCGCAAGGAATTTTAATTTCTCTTGGGGAAAATATTCAACCTTTCTCGAGGCTACTTTGTCTATTTTCGTTCCACGTATTTTCCACGTTCATTCGTTGTCGGATGACTTCTTTATATTCGAGAGAAATATGGAAAATTAATACACCACCGTTAAAAAATATTTGATCGCCTGCTACAGTATTCATGGTTTAGGAGAGAGAAAACAAAAGGCAATGCGGTCTATTGTCTTACGATTGTTGTTTCGCCATTTCTCTGCGGTTCCACGCATTACTCTCGAATATGTAAAAGACAAAGCTTCTCTCTTTCTCTTTCTTTTTTACTGTAAAAGCTTCATTGTTGCTGAAACGAGTGTTTAACCATTTATCACTGGTAATTCTCTTATGGCTCGCCAGTAAATGTATTAGCTTTTTCGGAAAATCATTGTAAGTTACAATATTACGTCGTTCGGAAAGTAATTTCGTTTTTCGCTTTACAACAATTTTAATGCGGTGCAAATAAAGTCGTAAAGAGTCATATAACCCAATTTTTAATGACTTATAACAAATTTGACAAAATATATACTTTTTTAAGAAAATGATCGTGGAACAAAATGTCCTAAAAATTGAAAATGGTAAAAAAGCAGCTTCCATTTTCCCTTGAGAAAACATTGTAACTAGTCTACGAATCTGTGTGCATTTGTGTCTTCAAAAAATGGTAGAATCATAAAGTTCCACAGAATTTACTAGAATTTTTATTTATTTTAATCCGCAGTCTAATTATAACATTGTACTAATAATTACAAACGTGTTACAATTCGGAATGATTGAAGAAGACTTGAAAATTCAGCTGCTAGAGAAGTCAGATAGGATGTTTAAACTTTTTTCTAAAAAGGAATTGACGATAGGGTCATCATACTTTCTCGCGATGCAAATTGGTTAACGCAGAAGCACGGAGCGTTATTAACAGGCATACTCACCTGGCGATCGCAGCGCTAATTGCGAAACGTTCTTCAGAAGCGTGGAGAGTAGAACGCAGGTGCCGACAAGTATAAAACGAGGAAGTATGGTGGAATTTTCATGCGTGGGTGTTGGAAATCGGAATTCCGTTAACGGTGTAGCCCGGTGTATCGAGACGAGGACACGGGGACTGATAGGGGAGAACACGAGGGATTGGAGGCGGGTCTGAGTGACGTAGCGGAAGTCGTGCGTCACCGGTGACGCAGAGGCGACGTCCGAAGCGAGAGGAGGATACGTCCGAAAGAGGCCATTGACGAGAGAGGACTTGTTGCACGTCCTTTTCTACGTGTGTTCCCCTGTATCTCTTGATCCTGACGCCCTGGACCAACACGACGGACGTCAATCGGGAGACGACCGAATCGAAGAGAGCTTGTGTCCTGTTTACACGATAGGTTTCACAAACGGTCGAAAACCCGCCGAAAATCTTTACAATTGCCGCTCTCTCCTAGCGAAAGGTGCTTTGGCAGAATAAAACGAACTTGTTGCTCGCGGGTCCTACTATCCTTCGCTTTCTCTCTCACTCTTTCAAAGTCGCTCTCTCTCTATCTCTCTATTTAGCTACCGACCTTGTTGTCCCACCACACGAAGGCAATTCCATTTTTACGGAAGCTGATTTCGCTCCAGGGAGTTTCTTCCCTTTTATGATCAAATATAATATTATGGACCTCTAACCGGTGCAGTCAGCTTCTGCGCACGTTCGGTTTGATGACCGAAGTTTGATGACGTCATTACAACAATCTAAAATGTTCTATTTACTTGCGATAACTTATGCAAACGCCAACGCGTCACGTAGACACGTCAGCCAAAACATCTGAGTCACTAGGACCAAACAACCCTTAGACTTTTCTGTCGCAACTTTATGAAAATAGCTACATGCGCAGCTGTATGCTTCCGAATAACGCAAATTACGCCTCGTAAACGAAAAAATAGGACTTTTGACTACTGAAAAACCCTATCTTTGTATTATCGAGAAATGAAAACGCGCATTCCGCACTCTTGCAATCCTGGAAAAACGAGTTTACCCTCTTAAATAAAAATTCTTCTCGATTTCTATAAACAGTTGTACATCGGTTTCGAAACCCGGAATTCAACGCTAAGCTCGTGCAAGTCAACTGCTCTTGCAAGTTCAGCTTACGTAAAGAGTAGTTTTGCCACTTCTACGCCAGGTGTGTTGATACGAGCGCTTATCTTTCGACGAACCAGCTCTGCCACATCGATTTCCACGCATCGTCTCGCTACAGAAGCACTTTACTTCGTGCATATACTTTCACAAACTTCTCCAAGCTTGTTCAAGCTTTTTCAAGCTTCTCATATACTTCTTCAAGACTTGTCCAAAGCTGCTCCAAACTTGTCAAGCTTTTCCAAGCTCCTCTTTCCTCCATCTTCGAGACTAAAATCGAAGATTGCTCAAGATTCTCCAACCCCCGACTCTCGACCTAACCCGATCTCGCACATCGAACATTGCGTACTTGTTGCACGCTCGCTTCCACCTACGCGTCGATGTGTCAGGACCCCCCCCCCAGTCACCTCCGATAATTGGTCCTTCTGGCTACGAGGTGTTCTTACGCGTTCACTGCTGAAAAAGACCCAGCAAGCTGCGCGTAAGATGGGGCGGAAGTAGCGTGGACTTGTTGCACGGATACTCGCGCATGTGTGCCTCTGCTCTGTCACGATAGGCTTGCGAAAGCAGATATATTAGGTCTAGGGTTTGCAATCCCGCGGGATAGATGTGGGATTTATTACAATCCACTAAGGATTTAGTTCTTCAATATATATTTAATGATGAAACAAATTTTACTTAATGAGATAATTATCTTCAATCATAGTGATTAAAATTTACTACCACAGAAAATACAAACAATCTAAAAATCTATAGAAATTTAAATGAAAATAAATGTTTTTTGGGAAACAAACTATAAGTAATTGAAATATGTACATATACATTACAATGTATATATGTATGTGTAATAGTATAAAATATATAATATAGTAATTATATGTAATAATTCGTTATATCGGTGATAGTAATATTTTTATTAAAAATGAATCTTATTATAATCAGGAGAGATTTCTCCTTTTATTCAGATTTTCATAAAGTCATCTACAGAAACAGAAATTTCCATAAAAATTCACAATCTCGTAATACATAATTCGTTATATCTAACAATTATTAAAAGAAGGTATTTAAATAAAAAATTATTGTATCGATATCGAAGCTACTATACTATGATACAATATACAATACGATATAATAATAGCTAAGGATTTTGCAATTGAAATTGAAAGAATTTTTTCCTTCACTAAAATGTTGAAGAGGTTAAGTAAATATACATATATAAACGAGCTATCTGTAAATATAACTTTAATTGAATTAAAGTAGAAAAATGTTCAGATTACAAAACAAAATGTTCATTAGTAGAACTTCGAAAATACGATCGTAAGAAGTATTTTCTGAACGCCGATCACCAAATAAGAAGACCATAAATCCTAGGATCGTCTGCCAAACTCTTAATTAAAAAATTCAAGAGACACCCTAAATTTCCCTAATCCCCCGATCATCCCCAAGCACAGTGTTCCACCGCGACTCGGTAGCTCGAGTCGAAACCAAGGACCGTTTCCTGTCCAGATGGCTTTTTATCCGTTGGATCGATAACTCGCAAGATTACTCGTATCAAGATCGCCGCTATCACGTCGTTCCCCTTTGCCCCTCCTCTTTTATTCGCGCAGGCATTCGTACACAATTATTCGTCGACACCAAGGAACGAGGAGGAACATAACTGAGCTGTCTCTCCGGTTAGGCTGATCTCGCGATAGTCTACGGTGCCGATCCCCTTTTTCGTCGACGTCGCTCAACAAAAGGGGACGAAGAAGAGTACGGTGGCGGATTATGCAAATGAAATCGACGGGTCATCGACGCCGTGTTCCCAGCAAATTACTAATTTACAGGCCGAGAGGAATCGACTTAATTGAGACATCCGGGCGGACGCCGTGAAGCAGCTGTTCTGGGGGTTGTTCTTTTAAATTTTGCGAATCCGGAGTAGTTAGGGGATCGGAGAGCGATGCAAATGTCTGTGGGGTGACCTGGTGATTTGATTTTCAAAATTGTTTCGGCTTTGTGGGGATTCTTCGACGCTTACTCATGATTCCGCAAACTTTATGCTTCTTCCAACTTGTACAACCTCGTCCATGCTTGTCGATGTTCTTCAAGCTTAATACTAATCATTTTGGATGATGCACACCCTTCTTTGCAGACGAAGGGATGTTCACGAAGCTTCTCCGCGCTGCTTCAAGCTTCTCCAAAGTACAAGTTCGTCGATGCTCGTCCAGGCTTGTTCAAGTTTGACCACTGATCATTTTGAATGCAAAATCGAATGCAAAACTGGAGGCCAGAGAGACCGAGCAACAATGTTCTCAGCATTGCACGACTAGAGTGTTGTCTAGCAAAAACTGGTGGCGTTAGTTTTTGCTTTCGGTACCCTAATTGACAGGTTCGTGTTCGATTGCAAATGGCCGGTGGAATTCACGCCGCAGAGCGTAATGATTTTCGACACACGTGTCTAGGATGATATCCATCTGCTTCCCGTCGCGATGCAGAACTAGACCGCAATGTTGGTGTTTCCTGTTTTTCAGCTGTTATGCGGTCGCGAAGTATTTCCTGTGTGGCCAGGAGTAATCAGAAATTTCGATGCTCGGCAGCCGAGTTCGTTACGCTTGCTGTTAGTTAATAGAGAGTGGAAGACGGGGAGGGAGAGACTTCGTGGATTCGCGAGGGGATTTAACGAACGCGAATCTTACTCTTTAGAAAAAGACATGCTCCGGCGCACGCGCTCAAACATCGCATGAGTTAGCTGCGGTGGTGCATCGAGTTTTCCTGAATTGGCTTCACCTTCAGCCGACGCCGACGTGGGCGAGGAATGTTTAACATTCCGCGATAAATAATGCCCAGCTGTCACGAGCGGTTCTTTTCCGCGTGCGTTGAAATTCGTTGCGGATTTTTGCTTGACGAGACGGTGCTCGAATTAATGAGCTGTTCGCAGGGCATAGTACATAATTATTACTAGACTCGCGGGGTAATAAAACTGACAAGAGTGCATTTATGTACTGCTTGTATAGCGAGATCGACTCGATCCTTTCTCGTGGAAATGTCTTAATCTTTTCAATAATTTGCAAGTAGAAAACAAGTCGTTTGACCGTGGACAATTGACTGTCGAGTAGCTTCACAATTCTGTTGCCGTGCAACTTATTTAGTATTTTAATACTTTACCTACCGGAAGCCTTATTAATAGGATTTTCAATAATTGTGCTGTACCAAAAGAAAGCATTATTGAGGGTGACTTGTTAGTTCACAATGACAATTGCTGTTGCTATTGAAGGTTCCAGTAAAAAGTGTTTAGCCTTGTACCATGGATTTTTTAAAATTATGCAATAATCACCGGTCGGCAATGTGTTAAGCAACGTTTAACGTACGTTTAGTATTAATTCTTAACTGTACAATTGACGAGCTAAATGCTAGTCAGCCCACAGTACTGCAGGAAAGTGTATCGCTGCTAATAGAATACAATAGATAAATGACATAGTAAATAGATAAGATGATTCGACGTTGTGTAATCAAAGTTAAAATATTCCTCGAAGTCAATTACAGCGTGCAGAGGTCGTTCGTGGAAGGTTAAAATAAATTTCTGGTAGGTACATAGATTCATCGACGTTTCCCAGGCACGCAGGCACATGGAGTCCGTACGTTCGACTATCCAGATAATTAAGTAACAGCTCGGTACGATAACGATTAATATTCATTATTCGGTGCAGCTAACATTATCTGGCGCAGCCTCACACTCGTCACGTAAGGTCGCGCGGCTGTGCATTCGAATTACGTGGCTCGGGACACTTTATATTCAATGAATTGCCGTTTCTTCTCTCCCTGGTAATACTTTGGGGAAACAGACGGTTCGGAAGGTAGAGCACTGTATTGGAACAGTGACTTCGAAGATGGTAATAGAATTTGTCTGTGAGCTTTTATTTTATCGAGCTGAATTAATGCGTTCGTTTATGAACGAATGTGTGTTTTGAGTCTCTTTAATGTAGAATATCCATCATACGGTATCCACTTTCAATTCCTTTTTAATATTACTATGACATTTTTTTTAACAAATAGCACAATCATTGTAGACTTTTATGTTCTTTTATCTTGGTCAGAGAATTAATTTACATTTGCCGCATAAAAACCTATGCGTTGGAAAAGTTCTTCAAAATGTCCAGATTTATAGACGTGTTTCGACAAGTTTTCCCAAATACTTATTTAAAAGCAATTACCAATTCATTAACTTCATAATGTACGAAAACTGTGTGTAGATATGTGTAATCATTGCAGACATTTTCTGATCGATAAATTAATAAAATGAAAGTACACATATGCATTTATTGAAACGTACTGTGAAATATATAATTTAATCTAAATAAATAATGAATTTAAAATATTAATGGGTGAAATTGATTTGCACGAAGTTGACTTTGACTCTCAAAATTTCAATCTATAGTGGAAAACCTAAAACAGTGTTCTGAAATTCTTCCAATATTTTCACTGTGTCTCATTTCTGTTACAAACCAGAGTTGGGCATTAATCGATTAAAATATTAACCATAATTGATTGATTAATGTGTACGATTAACAATTGTTGAAGTTAATGGCCACACGGTCTATCCATAAATTGTAATAAGAAGGAAGAGAGAGCGACAGAGAGCGTTGATGGAAAATTGACAGAAATATATCTCAACAAAAACTCAGTTTACATTTTCTTCAATATGCATACAGTTTTGATTCCGTATTTCATTTCGAAATTTCAGCAGTTAATCATTCATCAATTATCCGATTGACGATTACATTCACTAAAGTAGGAGTTTAATTGTTAATTGCGATTCACGATTCAAGTAGAAATATATTCGTGAATCGTTGATTAAATTTTGACCCAACTCTGTTACAAACTCATGAAATCCGGTCTACAATATTACCCATTGATCAAAAACACTTATCCGAACTCGCTCGGCAAAGCGGTGTCGCGAGTCAGTTTCAAACTCCCGCCGTCAGATGTCGGGGCGTTCCCAGGTGCGTTCGACCAATGAGCTTTCTTCTATTCCCCCTCATCCATCGGGGCGATTGGCGCTCCGTCGGTGTCACGAACGGCGATCGCAATATGGCTTCCGCCACCGCCAGCAAGTGAGAGTACCTCCGTGACGGTGACATCGAAACATGGTGGCGTATTTACTGGTGCGCGGGTGTTCGCTCGCGTGATCTCGCCGTCGTACGCGTCTCGCTTGTTCCTCCTGTTAATCGGCGTATTATTCTCTCGAAGAAAAACAGTGCGTGTCCGGAGCGCAGCAAAACAATCTCGTACAAGCGAGAAAGAGATGGAGCAAGCTAGCGAGCGTGAGCGTGAGGGAGTACATATATAATATATATTCAAGTAGGTACCCGTGTGTTCTCCGTGATCAAAGTGAGACAGAGTGAGACAGAGTGAGACGGAGTGCACGCACGAGTCACGCGTTGGACAAGGACAGAGATCGTAGAGCACAGCAGCTCTCTTCGGTACACTGTGGAATCGTGACACGAAACTGCATCGTTTACGGCTTATCCTGAATAATTCCTTCTATTTAAACAGCTTCTAACGATTGGTCATCGACGAACAATAAATCGGAGTTCGGGAAAAAATCGGTGGGACAGTTCGCGTTGCGCGCGGCTCGGTACACACGCCGAGAGCGTGGCTACGTCTGTGTGCGTTACGTGCCCGTGCACGCCGTGTTCCTCTCTGTGTACGTGCGTCGTCTCATTACCGTAGCAGACGCGTGTGTATACGTATATTCGCGTGCATCGTGTCTCTCCCACTCCTCTAGCTCCGTTTCCAAGCGCGCGCGTGTGTCCTCTGTGTGCGCGACGAGCATGTGCATGTCCCGCGGGTTGCGCGCGTGTATATCGCGTCTCTCTTACGGAGTATTGAAAAAGGATGGACAGACGGTGAAACAGGCGAGCAAGAATGAGAAAAAGACAGAGGCGCACGGTGCTGTGTGGATCGACGAGCACGACGACGTAACGGCGAGAACAGCAGGCGAGACAGAGAGTGAGTGAGCCAGGCGACGTTGCCAGAGTTAGTTTTCCTTCGTCGTACAGCACGTACCTCTTCGCGGGATACACACACTGTTGTGTGTTGAGAACTAGTGTGCAATGCGAGAGTGTCAGATGGATATTTATGTGTGTACATTAGCGTCGATCATAGATAAAGAACGGTAAAACGGAGTTGAAATAGAATGGTTTAAGGGAATTCTCTTTTCCACGTCCATTATTCGGGATCGGTCGATTTTGGATACCGAGATAGAAGCAACGTGAGAGTGTGAGATGGGTATAGATGTATATGTGTGCATCAGCGATGATCATAGATAAAGAACGGTAAAACAGAATTGAAAGAGGATAATTGAAGGGAATTCTCTTTTCCACATCGATTATTCGGGATCGTTCGATTTTGGATATCGAAGCGCGTTGCGCATTTTGAACGGCGATTCGTCGATGCCATGAGACGAACCCCGATGACGTATCGAAGGGACACGTGACACGTCGAGTTTGGCCGATCGACTAGCCATGAAGAAGCCACGGTGAGTTTTATAGATTTTTTTTTGGTTTTCGGTGTGTAATTGATGTTTATCTCCGCCCACGTTGCGTCTCGTGGGACCATCTTAGCGTTTCATCGCTGATTTGAGTCGACGCGACCAATGGCGGACGGGTCTGGGATGCTTGAATGCACGCGGGATTGTTTGAATGCTCGGGCGACCTTTCCATTTGGATTTTAAATTTGACACGTGCTTTTGTTGACGAGGAGAGTTTAGGTTGGGTATTTGTACAGGGATTTCTAGACAGAGGATTCGATGCGTTTACGATGTAAATGTACGTGAGCAGGTGTAATTTAGAAAAGTGAAACTGTTACATTTTTATTTTCAATCTAGTAAACATATTAACCCTTAGCAATCGAGCGGTGACTCTGAGGCTCCACTGAAAATTGCTGTACCATTATTTAACACTTTGCACTCGGAGCTGTTTTAACTCCGACATTAAACATTTGTTCGATATACAGTGAACCGAATTGATATTCGGACGCTCTAAAAAAGACGATAACTTTTTTCAATATTGTATATATCTTTACGGAAGCTTGTTTATATGTTTTCGGAAGCTAGAGCAATTAGTTTTCTACAGGATGTGAAAAGAAATTTTTGTAGAAAATTGAAGAAAAAATACTAAACGTTTATTTTAAAACTTCTTTATGTGGGCCTATATTGAAAATTCAAAAAATACGCTTTGCAGATCTGTGTCAATTAAACATATTCTGAAAATTTCGTCAAAATCGGTTATGTAAAAAATATTTTGAATAATCAGAGTCACCACTCGAATGCTGAGGGTTCAAATAATGTTTACATTATTAGATAGGTTGATATCGAATTAATAGATGCGGATCTTTCTGCATTTAAGTTCTGAAGATGTCAATAGCAGTAAGGGAAGAAATAACAATCAATTCGGTTTCTATTTCTAGCAATCGACGCAGACAATATTTCAGAATTGAAAGAATCCAAGTAAAAAAGGTTTGCTTTACGTAAAAATATTCAGATTTAGGGATTATAATTGTAACCGTCGATGTAGGAGTTTAATCATTTCATCGGAATGCTGCAAATCGCATTTCATTCCTCGCGCTCTGAATTGAAACTATTCTCTATAATCATTTCAAGAGTTGCAGTCGATAGCAGTGATCATGGCCCGGCTCGAATATTGAAAAACGAAGGGATGGGGATTAATATTTCTCGACAATGTCCGGCAGGAAATATTTTGTTTTCTCGTCCCGACAATCATGCCCTATAGAGGGTGAAGGTTGTATAGGGTTTGTCGGTCGGGAATATAGGGGTTGTTGGCAGTGTCTATAAATCGGGTGTCAGCGAACTGTTCGGCCCAGGGGGACTTTGACTTGGGGCTACGCCACTGAATGCAGAAACGGGTACACGACGTGGTGGTGAAATGACGCGATTATGGAGGGATGAGTCAGAAGATTGACGCCTTGTTTATCGATCTTGACGCTTGCTGGATGCTTGTCACCCTATCGATATTGCGACTATTGTTATTCGGTCGAAAAGTCGATGATGTTCATTTTTGGTTATTTTCGAGGTGGCTAGAGTTTTGCCAACTTGAGATCTGTTGAAAAATTCCTGAGGGAAAAATCACTAAAAGCGATTTAATCGTTTTAGCTTATAAAGATGACAATGCTCGATCTAGTTAGATTTTGTGCAATTTTTGCTCGAATATGTGGTTGGCTAAAAAATGTATAGAATCAAAAAATTTCCACGTAAACAACTTCGTAACCTCAATAATTGTAAAATGAAAAATGTAAAACCGGCCATTTGACCGGCAGTGGGAAAAAATTCCTGCGTTTTAACACTAAACCCACCGGGCACTAAAAACGATTAGAATGTTTTAGCTTGTACAAGTGATAAGGTTCTATCTATTTAGATTGCGTGCAATTTTTATTCCAATATGTGGTTTGATAAAAAAATGTATCGAATCATTTTCTATGTAAACAACTTCATAATTTCAAGAATTGTATTAATGAAAAACATAAAATCAGTCTGTCAATTTTGGAGGCCCTTTGCCATTTTGGAGGCCCGCAGGGTCCTTAGGGTTTTAGTGATTTCAGAGCTGAGGAAGTCCAAGGACACATCCCGTAGGAAGCAGCTGTTTAATATAACTGTAAGGTTGTATAGTATTGAATGTTATCTGAAACGATTACCGTGCTAGAAAACATAGAGCTCAGATAATGTTGCAATCTCTAGTTCTCGTAGGTTCCCCTCGGTCTTACAATGTTGCTAGTCGCGATAAGACGGTAGAATTCGTTGAATCGTTTACGTAATCGGTGTCTGTTGTTTATCGATATCAGCAAACCGTGGCATACACGTTGATAAATTCGCGTATGGCGACTCCATCTCTCTACAACCTACGAGTTGTCTATTTTTAGCGGTGCATATACAAGTCCTACTTAATTATCTGCTCGTTATTGCTGCAAATCATGCGAGACTGAACGATGCACATATTGTTCTGTGTCATTGGCTAGCGGTCGCTACTCTATATCCTTGATAGCAACAGTTTTTATCGTCATCGACGGGCTCTGAAATCGTTGGATCCAGAAATGAGTGCGATCGTTACTTGCAATCGGTCAATATAAATCATTGCGCTAATTAAGAACGGTTTATGGCTCGTTAAAAGGAGTCTTGGGACCACGAAGTCCCTTGAAGTCCCTTGAGAAAACAAAGTAACCCTTTGCAGTCGAAGCTAGTTTAACTTGAAAATTAAACATTTTCTCCGACCAAGTAATAATTCCATTGTGTACGATTTTTGTGATTTTATGGGTATGGAATTGATGTAATACCTCGTACAAAGTATTTAACCCTTATAATGTATAAATGTGTAGTAATTGATTAGCAGACAGCGGGTTTCATGCATTTATGTCAAGAATGAGCAGGTGCAATTTTTGAAACAGTAAAAACATTAGAGGAATTTCAAAATACTGTTATATTATTTCCAACTTATTGAACATATTAAGAGAGGAAATAAATTTCTACGTCATTCTAATTGGTTTGTTCCAATTCAAGTGGAAAATTTTTATTTTGCATGAAGATTCGCTGTCTATATATTGGCTAGATGCCAGCATATTTAATAATGTAAACAATATTGTGAATAGTGCTACAGCAATTTTTCGACTGCTAAGGGATACGAATAATTTATTAATTTAATTCATCTAATTTTTATTCGGTATTATTTGACCTTTTAATTAATTTTATACTGGATGGACGACACTCACGATGAGTACGTTAACTTGAAAATTAAACATTTCTTTCAACTGAAAGAATCGGAGGACATATTAAAATTTCGTCTTTAAACAAATTGAAAATAATACATTGATTAAATTCTTATAAATTATACCAACCCGTATCCGTCATAAAGATCGTGTTTTATAGATCCCGTTGGATTCGAAAGAATTATTTATGGCGTCTGCGATCGCGAATTCTTCGAGTTCTCCAAGAGGTTAACTCGACCGATCGAAATAGCGGAAAGTTGCGATGCTCGCGATGGAATCGCAATTATTCTTATAGTTGGCCGGAGGCGTTTAAACCGCTACGAGATCCATACAGCGTTGTCGTGTGCGTAGAATTGGCTGGTCGAGGTTTCCGGTTTCCCTGGAGCGTGTTTCGACCAGGCCCGTTAACGAGCCTCCTCTCTAATTAGGATCTTAAACAGCGAAACCATTTGTCCGGGCCGTCTCTCGCTTGACACCGCGATCACGTAGAAGCTCGCGATACCGCTCTGTCGACCGATTCGAGATCAATTATTACTTGTTAGCTACGAGAACCAGAATCGCACGTGCCAGACCGGACGATGACGAGTTTTTCTCGCGGTTCCACATTGTTTTCCTAGACATACATACTCGCCGAAGTTGTTCCACCGGGAAGACGATCGCGATCAGAAATTTCAATTGTCCCTGCACAGACAGCAACACTACCCTCGAGGATTCTTCTCTCTCTCTCTCTCTCTCTCTCTCTCTCTCTCTCTCTCTCTCTCTCTCTCTCTCTCTCTCTCTCTCTCTCTCTCTCTCTGCCATCTGCGAGCACCAACTTTATCTTTATTAGCACTTTTACTGCCGGTACTCTTTGCTCCTATCGCCACGGCCGCTGACAAGTCTTTGATATTATAGTGGACTGTGTTTAACGCAACTCGGCGGTCGTAAAAATGTAAATCAAAAGTAGAGAACAATTTGATATTTTTCTAGACGAATTTTAAGAAAATGGAGTTAAATGAAACCTTGTTTTTCGTGGCAGTAACCTTTGAAGATTTGCAATAAATAAAAACCGTACTGAACTCTGACGAATTTTATATTCTACCATTTCTTGCACATTTTTTTGGAGCCATAAATGCATAAAGATTCGCAGTCCACTGATAGGTATACTGGGGATTTTTACACTGAGTCAATTTGACACCGAGCGACAAATTCAGTTCGCGAAATGAGGGACGGATGAGGGTTAACCATCATCTTTCGCGGTCGTAGCAGATCCGTCTTTAAAAGGCAGCAATCTCGAAGTAGAGCCTAGTCGGTCGCTGGGATGATCAGCAGCTGGAGCACCGTCGTAAATTACGCCGTGCTAACGATCCCCTAACCGTCCCTTAAATTCTGCATCATCACCGGGCTCTCTTTATCCGTGATTTAGTCGCGAGCGAAGGAGGCGCGAACGGCCGGCCATGAAATTAGACTAGAGATACGAAACACCATACAATAGAGAAAGAAAAAGAGGGGGGATATTGGGGGACGGTAAGGAGGGAAAGAGTTACAATGTCGCCTTAGGGGATCTTCGGGGATTGAATTAGATCGCGGCCTCGATAGAACGGAATTTGCGATAATGGGACGTGGGATTTTATGGACACCAGAGAGAGAGAGAGAGGAAGAGAGAGAAACTGTGTGGTCGCCGATAGCAGAAGCCGGATCGACTCTAAACACGTACGAGGAACTGAGTTCTCTCTTCTCCTCTCCTCTCCTCTCTCGCGGGGTGAATAAGCAATAAAATCAAGCGCGGAACGGTGCTCGTTTTCTGCATACTTTATGTCCCCTGCGCCGGCCCGCTAGGCATTTGCCGCATACTTCAACTGTTCCGGCGGTATGCATGAGTTTTAGATCGCTGGCCGGACACGATGCGCTGTAGGTAGTCGCGTTTCATCGTTGCACCCACCCCCTGGTGCATCAGTCTTTTAAATCGGCGCGGGAAACTCGAATTTTCGCGCCACGGAGCGCGAGTCTACTGTTTTGGGACTCGACGCCGCAAGGCATTGGACGCGGTAGCTTTGAAAATGTTCGTAGCTTCTGTGTACTGGTTTCTCCGTGTGCATTGTGCAATATCGTCATGTCGGATTCTGTAAAATTGATTGCTTGTTGTTATTAAAAATGATAAAGATGAATATGAGATAAGCCAGATTTATTAGTTTCGTTGGGAAAGTCACTTCGTTTTCTCACGGGAAAATGAAAGCCAACTTTTTAACATTTCAAACAAGTTTTACGACATTCTCTTAAAAGATCCCATGCTCGTAGAATTTCTGTTTTTCATTAGCAAAAAATTGAGTTGTGTGACTTTTTACGACTTCATTTGAAATGAAATTTGCACCGCATAAAGAATGTTGATAAAATCGATCAAGATTACAACATTCTTCATCAGTCTTAAAAACGAAATTACAACGATTCCATTCGCTGGCCCGATAATATCGCGATCGCAGCCGAGAAAATCGTGCGATTGCAAATGGATGGGAACGGGGCCCAGATCGAACGGCAACGCTGTTATGCGTGCCCCCCGAGAGCCAGCAAACTCACCCTTCGTCCCCCATCTCTTTCTCGCTGCGATCGTTTCCTCTATTCGCCTCGTCACCTGCCTTTTCTAAACGCTCGCCACGACCGTTCTCGTTCTCTTTCTCTCTGTTTCGCGCTGGTATCCGCGTCCGTCTTCGTCCCACGGAATTCCCTCTCTTGCCCCTCCGCGCCGGCGACAATGCCGTGCCACGATAATTGTTTTCGCTCGGCGTGCCCGTCTACCGTTAACGGGGAATCATGGCATCCACGGACTCGCAGCCATAGAACGGTTTCGGACCCCGGGAATTTCTGCTACAGGATCGAAATCGAGTGACCACCATGCAACGAACTATACGCTTTGTCGTTATGGTCAACTTGATCCACTCAAATTATGAAGCAGCCATTTTTCTCTTGCATATCGCTATGCATCCTCGTCGGAACTACCGATTACACGTTTTGAGGGAGTCGAAAAGACTTCGATAGAAAAACATAAACGCATCAGTCGCCGGACTAACCCTTTGCACTCGAATGGTGTCTGTGAAGCGCCAGTCAATATTGCCGTATCACTATTTGAAACAGTTCTTAAATGATTAAAGTCTTCTGTATCCCATAAATTGCTAAAAATTCAAAAATCTTCTAGGTTGATAGATATGTCTTGATTTCTCGGAATTAAAAGTGCTCCGAGTCCAAGTGATTAATTTCTTCCTACACGTTTCACGCGGCACGTGTACACGTGTATTTTAGTACACGTTGAAAACCGCGATCTCTACCGACGAAACATTGCAACTGGGATGAGAGAGGTCCAACAGTGGCCATGGGGGACTACTCGATTCAGCTCGTGCTCAATCCTCGACATAATGGAATAGTCAATGATCTGGAATCTCTCGTCGCATTAACCCTTTCGGTGCTCGAGGTGTCTATAGTTGCCGGAGCGACGAGCTCTGACTATAACCTCGGCTTCTTGCTGCGGGAAGGTCCGCGTAATTGCTAGTCAAATTTTCATTCTCTTAGTTAGATGTTCACGATTCATTCCCGTTCTTATGAACCTGTGGATCTGCTAGATTTCGAAATTCCTCGGACTGGTTCATCTTGTGCAAAATTTAAGGTTGAAGGGCAGTGACGAATTCTGTGAATGAAGAGTGACATTCGCTCCCGAGACATTCACGTCGAGAGAGTGCATCTTGTGCGGGTACCTAGAGAATCCGCGGATCTCCTCGATCTTGGATGCCGCGAACGCGGAAGCGGGCTCTCGCGCGGCAAGATTTAAAGCGTCGTCGCGACCGAGGAAACGTTGTCGCGAATTGCCGCGTAATTGACCGCCGCGACGTTTTATCGACTTCTTGAGGGACAAGCAACAACGCCTACGACTTTATTGTCCAGGCCCCGCGCATCGTAAATACGACGCGAACGATCGTGAAATTGCCGTCGAGCGATTACGTTTCTCCCTGGTTCTTCAAGCTCGTTGGATCTCGATGGGAAACAGCGATCGAGAAAGGACGATCAGCAGGGTGAGCATTGAAAGGTCCCGTTGTAGGAGGATTGATGTTTATCGCGGCGATTCCTAGCTACTTGATAGGCTAATCGTGTCCGAGTAATTAATACGTTCGTTAATAGAGCTGTCGGACGGCGAACGATATTCATAATACATATACCTGTTGCCTTGAAAAATTATGGCTCCCGTAACGATGATTAGGCCGGTGAGCCTTCTGTTCAGCACGCCGCTGACTACCGAGGCAGATTTACGAGATAGAACCTGCTTCCTACTCTCTTCGTAGCCGCGTGCTCGAGTTCTTAATCCTTTCGCTATAGTGCGTGGATAAATCTTGCGGGGGCTGATGCTCGGAACGGAGGAACGTATAAACACGTAAATCGCTCCTGGGATCTTGTCTTTTTGATCTTTTGGCGAGCAGTCGTGGGTGGGACTCCCGGTGTTATGGGATTTTCGAGTGGGCTGGGTCTTTGGACTGAGATTTGACTTGTAAGTGAGTTTCAAGCTGAGCTAGTTTGTAAAATGAGCTGGGTGCACAAAGAAGCACACGGATCAGCAGTCTACTTCAATCCAGCTGAAATCTTGAAGTTGGCTCAGCTATACGAACAGGATGATGTCTTCAAACATTGGAGAAACCTTCAAACTAACTCAAGTCTTCAGGTTGGTTCAAGCTGATCCGCAGAGCCGCACGAAACGACGCCTTTCGATTGACTCGGAAAATCAGGTTAGATCTACAAACTCAGTAGCATCTTGAAGTCGGAGTGAGTCATGAAACGAAGTTACATTTTCAAACATCGCCTTCGAACTACAGAGAATCTTCGCACCGACAAGGCTCTCTAAACAGAGAGCTACAAGTTCCGAACTAATTTAGAGTCTCTAAACTGGGTTGAGTACACAAATTGAATTGTACCTCTAAACAGAGTGATTCCCAACTATCCCTTTGCAGCATCTATATTTATATTCACTTAAATGCTGAACGGTCTGTAAAGCTGCGAACACACGTGTGTGTTCAGCTCCTGGCCGAACCTGGCGAAAGGAGCGAAGACACCTGGTCGGTCTAGGAGAAAATTTGAAAAGTATCTTGCTAGTAGTGTGATCGCAGCTTTACACGATCTCGACGGAGCCGGAAGAGGAATGGATCGCGGCCAACTTTGTAGTACACTCGGCGGATAAATGAACGTGTCCGTTTCTTGACAATGACCATCCAAGGTTAGCCGTTTTCCGTTTATAGTTCCCTTTGTCCCGAAACAAGTGACCAGGTGGTTTCCGTGTGACGAGATTTCAATTTTCCGAAGGGAAATTCGTTCCTTTGGACGAGCTTTCCCGACAATGGTCCACGTGACATCCGCAAGACACTGTCTCCCTTTCAGTGGTTGTTACAGTCATTAATAGATCGCAACGGGGAACGGGTGATAATCAGATCGTTTGCAGGCACGTGTCCCCATCGGATCTACGATCCTTTGTACCATTCTCCGAGACATTGATTCACCGGCAGAAAATCCCGCTCGGCGCCGCGCCGTTTACTTGTCCGTGTCTGTTTCGACAGACTAGCGACAACGTTCTCTCTCTCTCTCTCTCTCTCTCTCTCTCTCTTTCTTCTTGTTCTCCTCCTTTCCTGTTTCTCGATTTTCCTCCCGTTTTCTCAACCCAACCTCCAAGAACCCCGATCACTCGACGATAAAGGCTGTAGCTGACAAGCCGTTTTGATAAAGCCAGACCAGGACTATCCAGGCGTTGTTGTCCTCCGTCGTTTGCAATCTCAGAAGCTCAAAGCTACCATTACCTTGCCCACCGCCTTCCTATGCCATCTGCCGCTATACTTTGCCGCATCATGCTCTCCGTCTGGATACGTGGCTCTACCACGCCATCCAGACGATGGCCATGCTTTCTATCGAATTTCCACCGGAAACGTTCGATCTTCAGATTTTTATTAATATTTGGACGGTCCCAAAATACGATAACTTTTTTAGTATTGGACAATGTGATTTGAACTGTTTTGAGAAGCTAGAGCAATTGGTTTACTGCAATTCCTTATAAGAATGTTATTATTTCTGTACCAATTTTGTATATTGTATAGTGACTTCCACTAGTGTTAGACACTATTTTGAATAGTGTTCGATTTGAACTTTCTCGACAAGTCAGAGCAATTAGTTTAGCGGAATTGCAGAGCAATTAATTGGTAGAAACTGTCGAGAAAATACTAAAAGTTGCATGATGAAAGACGACAAGAGCTTGAGGAAGATACGAGTTTTCCGCGTTTTCCAGCCTGCATGGTGTTTCCGCGCGAGCGGAGCAATTCCGTTGAAATACTGGGACGAGGACTATGCGGGGATGTGTGTAGGATGGTCGTGCTTGTGCACCGTGAATCTATAATGGAATCGCGGCAGTCTGGCCGGACGATTCCTCTCCCCTTTTCCGGCCAGCCAGCGAAAGACAGGGGAAGAACGGGGATCGAGGGGAGCAGACACGGAAGATGAAAGGTTGAAGACGCGTCGTAGCTTCTGTCTTGTATCGATTCCGCGGTGCATTACGCCGCGACAACGATTACGATGTTTTATTTATCCGAACCAGCCGATGAACGGCTATACTCTTCATGGACGGAGGCAGAGCTTCCTTCTACTTCACGCTTTTGCTTTTGCTGATGTTCGAATGTGTTTCTGGAAGGATTCTAGCGTAAGGAATTGGGTCGAGTCCGAGTTGTGTCGATTTTTAAAATGTTAGGGATTGAAAAACGGGTCCCTCAAGTTCAGCATTGTTGTCTGAACTGCTTCCATTTTCAGGGATTTCTTTCTGGACGCTTTCGCAACAAAATTGTAACTCTTCACCGTTCAGAATCGAATACAATTCTGTGGTTGTCATGAAGAACGCCGCTTTATTAAATACTTTCACTTTTGAGATATTTTTTATCACTAATGCTTTGACATAGGACATCGGTTGAATTGCATTATTCTTTTCAGCTTTTCGAATTTATTTTCATGACTTTGTTTTTGGTCAAGACGTAAATCCTGTGCTATAAAACTCGATGAATGCTTAAACTCAAATTTTTTGAAATCGCGACATGCGGCGTTTTTCCTGGCAACCACAGAATTACAACCGACCGTCGACTTCCGCGAAGATCCAGTTCTTAACTCGCGAGGTGCCGCTTCCTCGCTGTCGAATCGATCAGAACAGGGGTTAAAGACACTAAAGAGACATATGACATAAACGTTTAATACA
This sequence comes from Lasioglossum calceatum, assembly GCA_963966675.1. Classification (NCBI taxonomy): domain Eukaryota; kingdom Metazoa; phylum Arthropoda; class Insecta; order Hymenoptera; family Halictidae; genus Lasioglossum; species Lasioglossum calceatum. The sequence goes on from OZ016540.1 coordinate 14,060,283, forward strand.
TACCAGGTACACGTGTAATCTTCCCATCGTGCTATTATCTTCATTCGGCATCGCAGACTTAATTCGACGGTTATTTATGTCAGAACGTAACGCGCGTCGATCGTATCGCGTAACGCTTCTTCTCCATTCGTATCGTCCCATCATCCAGATCGCCGGCGATCGTAGCCCGAAAGCTTAAAAGATCCGCAGGAAGACATCGTTCATTGACCTCTCTCCTATCGGAATCCGATAGCCTCGAGGGTATTATAATGAGCCGAATAACGACGCTTCCAAAAACCAGCGACTGGCCAACGATTTACGACCGCCTCGATCGTCGAAGGTTGCCAGCTACCTTCTCTTTTTATGTACTACGTTCGATGAGTGATAGGAAAATCTGAGAATCCTTTCCACGCGAATGAGGAAATCGAACCGTTTCAATGGACTACTCTGAAAGCCTCCGAGTTTCTTGAACTACATGATCTTTGTATAGAGTAATCTATCTTGCCGTCCGTAGTGCTCTAGAGGCGTGGCCTAGTGGCTCTTCCAACCAAAATTGTCAATAAATGCATCATCCTCATTCTCTCTGCTCCGAGTGTCTCTGATGTCTTGAAGTACTTGATCTCTACACACATACAGCTGGAAGCTTCTCTCGAGTTGGACGAAGCAACCACGGTGCCCCAAAGGGCAGCTCTTGCTCCCGGGAGCACCAGAAGCAGTCACCTGCCCGCACAGTTATTGAGCGACAACTGCAGTTGCCATTGTAGAACCCAGGGATCGAAAAAGAGACGCGTTGTCGGGTAAACGCGTAGGTAGACAGTGTGTTAGCGTGGGTGGGTTTGCTGGGAGAGCAGGTTCCGGTGGTGGGCCCAGGTTGAAGGTCAATACGCCGAGAACCCGTAACCTTTGAGTTGGAGTTCGGGGTGAAAGGTCGGCCGCAAGCCGCGGGGGTGGTGTGCAGCACGTGGTTTATCGTTCGTCGACCGTTTTCCACCGTCGAATTGTTCCGTGCTTGTTCCCCACCCACCCTCGCCCCCTCCCTGGAATCGATATCACTCGATTTGATCGGCACCCCTTTATCTGTGGCAACCGGTTCTCTCAGATTTTCAGAGGAATTGCTAATACAGCAAGCATTGAAAAATAAATTACTGCTATAAAGTAATTAAAAATTGCCGTTTTTCTAGTGGTGCATATCCCCAGTGTCCGGAGAATTGGAAAGTAGAGTAAACAGAAAAGAGAGGTACAGGTCCTTGAAATTGATACTTAACTCTATCTGAAATGGAATATTGTTCTGACTTCTACATTAATTAAATCATTCTTGCTGAGCTGGAAGCTTCAGAACCTATGAACAATTGCTTCGATTTATCAAAGGAACATATAAGCACTGTATTTTAAGGAAATTTCAATAACTATTTCATAGAGATTGTAAAAATTGTAAAAATTTCCTTCAATGTGCCCATCATTATGAAAGTGAAAAGGATATGAACACTAAATGAATGTCGCATTGGGTTGGCAAATAAGTTCGTTCGGTTTTTGTGATTTATTCCACTGTAAAAAACCGAACGAACTTATTTGCCAACCCAATACAATGTTGAAATAACAAGCACTATCTAACGGTTCATTTTTGACAACATCGTGCAAAAATTACATTAAATTAATTTAGTTTAAAATAATGTTTTTTTAATTTTCACTTAGTTTGCAAAGTTCGCGCCGGACAAATGTCGCGAGTCATCGACGAGCCACGTGGCACGTCACGTGTCCTCGACGATCCATAGATCCTGGCTGCGAGGGGCGCGTATTTTTACGAGCAGGTCGCGCGCGAGGATTGTTGGAATACATCTACCGTTTAATGACGCTTCAACCCTCCTCTTGGATAGCTGCGTTTTTGACGACTTCATAAACCGCGGTATCTAAGACCCTTACAGGTCTTTACTTTTAAATAGGAGCTTTACGCGAGCTGGCGTTCTTGTAAATCATCCTACTAAATCCTGAATTATGGTTGAATTTATGTCGCTGATATAGACATTCCTCGCAGAGAAAATACGAACAGACATTTTATTAAACGCTCGCAGAATGCGAAGAGTCGGAAAGACGAAGAGACAATTCTTCAGCAGAAAGATCAAAGAGGATACGTTTTAAACACTCTGTTCTTTATTCGAACTATTACAAGCGTCGCTAGAAATTACTATCGCACTACTACATCTGCTATTTAACCTTCGATCACTCTCACTCTACTTTCTGCATAACTGGATACATGGAACTTTACATCACTTCAACATAAAAATAAATTTTAATTTAATAAATTTATTTTATAACAAATAAATTTTTATTCGACGAAATAACTACCGTGATGCAAAATAAATATTTGCTAGTGTGGTCAACGCCTTTGTTTATGCTCGAAACACTAAATTTAAAGTGTACAGAATTACAGAAGTTTTACAGAAACTAAAATAATAATAAAATATTTGAATTTGGGGGAATCTTAACGAACGCGGAAGCAACGTCGTGGTTGAAACATCTTCAGTATCGAAAGGTAAAAATTTCAGTCTCCCGAAAGGGTTAATAATGACAGGGGACGGTGGCAGTCCATTTTCAGTGTCAGTTTGTCACCGTGAGCGTGAGAATCTCACAAAGGAGAGTCTCGCCGAGGAAAAAGGAAAAGAGCGTGGCGATCCGCGCGTGGCAATAGAAAAACCGGATTTTCCGTGGCTCGGGTATCGGAAAATTGGCCGCTTCCGGGGTGAAATAAAAGCAGCCGGCCTGGCCCTTTGCTTTAATAAACAACCGATCCACAACGGGGCGAGCGACATCCGGGGACGCTCTCGATTAATCGACGAAGAGAGATTGCTTGGAAAATATTTCGAGCGTGCACCGGCGCGGCGGCTGAAGCTGCCCACTCTTTTTCTCTCTCATCTCTTCTCTCCTCTATCCTCTCGTTGTCCGGGGATAGAGAGGGTGGCTAGACGCTCGGGTTCTCGAGGTGTCCTCTCCGCGATTTCACGATTATAGAGAATCCGCCCCCTTCTCCGTGTCGGGCAACGGTACTCCTGGCAACCGGAGGTAAACGAACTGGGATAAGGTGTCGCCGTGAAACCTTAGAAATCGCGGAAGACCCCCACTGGCGTAACCTTGTCTAACGATCGACGATCAAGGATGTAGATCGTCCTCCATGCCGACGCGACCGACCGCGAGGTCTTAATCATTCCACAGTCCAACAGCCAAAAAACGTTTCGATTTTCACTATACGATTCTTATACAGTTCTCTGCCGTTTCATTTTGAAAAAAAGACATATTTATCAACTTCCAGCAAATATTATACAAAATTATAATAATATTATTAAACAATAATATTATACGTTATCATACAAAATTTTGAATTGTTCTTTACAGCAAAAGATATCCAATATTAATACAACAAATTATGAATGTTTAATAATTAATATTGCATTAACATTGAAAACATTTTAATTAATTCGTAAAAATATATGTTTAATATTATTCAATGATACAATTTCCATTATTTGTAACAACTCGTTGCCGTATTTCAGAGAACAATTCAATACCTGTGTCCCAACGATTCACTAGCAACATGTGTTTTCGATTTACAAGCAGAATTACCCTCCTACTACATTGATCGTTGCCCCGGTGTTACTAATCAGCATCAGGGGTTGATCCACCCTGACAGCTGATTATTTAGAATCGCAGATTCTTTTGAGGTCGTCGCTACGATAAAGCCGACTCCGACGGGATTTTCATCTGCGATTTTTCCCAGTTGCGGGGGTGAGACCTACCCCCGCGTGACAAGTCTCGTTATCCTTTTGTGCACAGTAGGCGGCCGTCTCGTGCAACGCGATGCATAATGTTTTAATTGGAGCCGGCTGTTTAATTCGAGGCGCAATTGATACTCGCGGAACGGTTCGGTTGCGACGCGCATCGAGTTCCGTCAATATTACTTTCCGGGAAAGAGAGACTGCAAGGAAGCCCTTCCAATTCTTTTTTTTTTTGTTCATCAGCAGCTAAAATTTAGCTATTCGTTTGCTGAAAAGACCATTTTTTCCTCATTTTCGTATTCGGTTAATTTACATTTCTCAGAACATCTCTCTGAACACCAAAAACTATTCGCTTGCTGAAGCAATTCGTTTCTCATTTCAACACTAATTGAATTTACATTGTTCTAATCGTTTAAAGAACCCGAAGATTACCTAATCCGCCAGCAACCATCGAGAAGGTGAATCAGCTCGTTCCATCCGCGTCGATACAACAATTATATTTAATTGTGGGATTCCGGTATTCGCGTAAGCGCGTCTAGGGAATTCCACGAATGCCACCGCGGTAATTGGAAACTGTTCTAGCGTTCTTCAGTGATCCGCGAATGTCTTCGGGGCAGATTTCATATGCTCCGATCGATTTTTCCATCCCGGAAGCCAGGGTTTCTTTCGAACCGTCGAACTTTCCCATAGAATGTTTGATCCGTTCCTAATTGAAAATTAACCGAGGAAGAGGGGGGGAGAGAAAGAGAATCCCTCGGGGAAACTTCTAATTCGCGCTGTCACGCGATCTCCTTCTCTATTTTCGCTGTTCAAAGTTCAAGGTCGTATTTCGATTCCCTAGAGAATGATGAATCGCGCGATATCGAGCCTAATTACGATAATATTTATAGGCCGTGGCTCTAGTAATTAACCAATGATCGTGGCGCGGCAGCGCGCGTAGAAGTATCGCGTGTAATTGAATTTGTCAATTGTTTCGGGCAATCGGGTTTCCATTAGCGAATCCGGAAACCGTTTCCATAATTGATAGAACGATTCCGTTTAATTACCGCGTTTAAATATCCCGGACCGAGAGCTCTAAGTAATTTTTTATCGATCGCGACGGTACAGAGAGCCCCGAGGATATCCTTTGCGGGTTTGCGAAATTAATGACACATTCTGCGGATTATCGTCCCCGCGAATTACCGCGTAACTAGACCGCCGCCGCGGACTTTAAGCGACCATAAAGCGCGCCGAACGATTCTACTATACCAGTATCCCCTTTGCGTCGCGATCCCAGATGCTCTATCTGTCCTCTACTATAGGTTGATAGCTTCACCGTCGCACTTGCGAAAAATCGCAGCGAGACTGCGCCTGCGACGAGACATAAATATAAAACCGGTACAATAAACGTTGTAGACGATAGGAGTTGATGATTCTAAAATGTTGACAAGGAAGATTATATTTTTTGTAAAACAAAAATTGCATTAAACCATTCCTGTTAGAATTATTAGAGACTGCTATATTAGATAACAACTTAAACTGCTATAACTTTGCTAAAATTTATTCAAATTTGATGATAGAGCACCCATTTTATAGCTTGAGATTTCTACTTTTTCTGCTATATACGTTTTTCCTAAAATTGTGTTTTGAGTGCAAAATCTGTGCTTAAAGAGGAGCGTATCGGATTGTAAATATTGTTTCTATTTTCCAATCAAGCACTCTGGATTATAACCAACATTTTTACGTTATTCATCTATTTTATGCACACTATCGAAAAGTATATATCATCATTCATATTTGGAAAATCTTTTTAATATACTTACAACAAAGAATTCTAAAAATTTCGTCTTCGATCGGTTTCCCCCGCCGAAAAACCAGAAGAACCCTAAGGGTATTATGGTTAACCACTCGAGCCTCGGAACTCGATAGGACATATCATTATTTTCGCATAACACTCCAGATCGTAACGCATCCTCAGCAGGAAGGTAGTATGAATTTTCGGGGAAGCGGGGAAAGTACGATGCTCGCAGAGGGCGCATTAGGTAGGCTGTAAGGGTCGGCTGTAATGGGAATAAGGGTGGCAAAGGGACCTTTCCTTTTCGAAATAAAGAGGGAATTTCCCCGGAAACGGGGGCCGCAGGCGCAACAGTTTGGCCGTATACAGTAACTTCTATCCTGTTGCCGGTGATTCCTCTCTCTCTCTCTTTTCGGTTTCCCTCGATCGAATCTGGACAGGAGAGGATACGGGCAAGAGGATATAGCAAAAACAGGTAATAAAAAGCGGTTTAGGGCCAGTGTATAGCAGGCCGAGCAGAACTACACGTTGTCTCTCGCATATACATACGAGCGCGATCGCCAGTGTTCGAACCTGTTTGCCTCGCTCGAATTAACGATACTTTCAACGAGACACTCAATCCGCACGGTTAATAGCCGCCGCCTTAATTGCGGCCGCGCGAGCAATTTGATAATTCCTTATCTTCGTTTGATACACCGTGTCTCCAAAATGTTTCCTGGACGTCACTGTATCCTCTGTAGGTACCATATGTTAAATACAGTATAAAATAGTGAACACGTAATTAAATCGAGTTCGGTTTGCAATATTTAATTAATTTGGTTTATATCATTTCGAAAAATTAATTATTGGAATACAACGTCGGGCAAATGATCGTCTTTATGAACGACGCAAAGAAATGCTCGTTTCTGGGCATTTCCCATAACTTTTTGCAACGTTTCGGTCATTATTTCTGTTATTTCTTTGCGGATTGCATCGTTCAGCTTCGTGAGGGACCGCGCCAACATAAACTTTCGACTTTAAATATCCTCACAGGAAAAAGTCTGGAGGCGTCGAATCGGGCGAACGTAAGGCCAATCGTAATCGGCATTTTTCGAGATTAAGTGATTCGGGAATCTTCAGTTTTTGAAATAATTACAGCACGGATCTTTATGCAAAACATGTTTAACAATCATAATAAATTGAAAATATAAAACATATGGATGTCCTTAAATAGTTTTAATGTTTTTACTCTTTTAAATTACATCCACCCGTTGATGTCATAAATGCATAAAATTCGCAGTCTAATTATAATCATTACGAATAAACGCTTTACTCTCCTGTTCGCGGAGATACTGTTCGAAGCTGATCGTTCGAAAAATTTCGTTTTCGACAAATTGGAAGGATCGACTTGCGAACAGCTCGACGAGAGTTGATCGAGCACAACGATTGTGTTTCATGCTCGATCGCAAGTCGGGAAAGCGTCAAAGCGCAGGGATCAAAGCATAACAATCCCCAACAGTTATGAGTGAAACGTGCCACGGAACACGCACAATTGCTCGAGACAAACCTGTCCTGTTTTGCAAGCAAATCCCACCGAAACCCGGAAGGCATTCACGAGGCATTAATCACCGTAAACGAACGAGAGCCCGTGACTAACGCCGAGAGTAACCGAGACTAACTTGCAAGAGAGGGTGGCGACGGCTAACAACGTTGTTTCCGATCAACGCGAGAATTCGACTTTACGAGTAAGGTTTCAGGGGTAATTCCGTTTTCCGAGCATAAACCACCTACGGAAAAATGGGGACCCAAGTGTAATAGGGTTTCAAAGTACGAGGGAGGTTTGCTCGGTCGAGGGTTAGGATCGTATAACACCTTCGTTCAAGGAACGAAGCTGCAACAAATCGTCCCTTTGCAACGGGGGAAGCCGACGGTAACGTCAACAACGGAAATTTGAAAAACCGACAACAAAAGAGATTTAAAGGGAAGACTGGCCCAGGAGCTTCTTCGAGGATCGGAGGGTTCTTAATCAACCCGATGGCTGCAGGATCGTATTTCTAAAACTCTTCCACCTCCTATAATTGCGGCAGACAATTTTTATTTTTCGTAAAAATCCGCAGTCTGTTGATCGCAGACGAATCGAAATGTTCAAAATGTGTTGCCCCTGGTCAACAGCTTTTGCGATGAAACAAACGGTGGTCAATCAGAAAAATATCTCCACAATCGGACTAGAAAAAAGAGGAACAAAGTTAAGACTGGCCCAGGAGCTTCTTTGAGAATCCGGAGGGTTCTTAATCAACCCGTTGGCTGCAGGATCGTATTTCTAAAACTCTTCCACCTCCAATTTTTATTTTTCGTAAAAATCCGCAGACGAATCGAATGTTCAAAATGCATTGTCCCTGGGAAAACAGCTTTTGCGATGAAACAAACGTTGGTCGATCAGAAAAATATCTCCACCATCCAACTAGAAACCGAGCGTGAAACAATTTTGAAAAATATTCCAGCAGCGAGAGGAAGCATTTTCTGACAATACTGGACAACATCCCGCTGTCGTCAGGGTTAATTCCTGCTTCGTTAATTAGCCCCGGTCAAAATACTCTCTCAATCGGGAACAACGA